>CAMRHE010000200.1:2550000-3150000 GCA_947044405.1 Leptodactylus fallax | reverse complement strand
CCTACTTCTGCCTTTAGCTTAATACAATGCGCCAAACCAAAAAAAGCTGCATTTTTTTTTTTTCAAAAACAGGAGCTCAGGTGCCGTTTAATATTTAGGCAGAATAAATGTTGATGTGGCAGTCTGAAGCTGCACCAAATCGAGTTGTGCACACTGTTAGACAGATTGCCACAGCTCTGCATGCCAGCAACAATCTGGAGCATTTTACAGCTTGACATAGTTGTGCCCCGTTTTTTAGACATTTTTGAAAAGTGTCTAGCAAGGCACAAACATCGATTTTTGTTTTTTACACAAATGAATAGCCGCAGTGACCTGTCTGTGTGTACCTCCACCATAAGCACTGCAGTAACTCCAAGCCAAATGCAATAAATACACTAGTAATGCCCATGTAGAACGATTCTCAATGCGCAATAACCATTCAGAGCCGAGGAGGGTTATAACATACGTATAATAGATGCCAGCTATAGACCCAATAAAGTCCAACACATTAGTGAACGCAGCGCTGCAGACAATATCACAAGAAGAACGCTAATACATACAAGACATCCCACAGCTCTTATACTAACACACTAGTAAGAGAAGTAATAAGTAACTAATGGTAGGAATGGTTACTACTAATAAGGTTATTATCCCTGCACTCCTCCTCCTGGGAAGAATATCAGCAACACTTTATTTGAGTCATGTACAGTGAAGACTGTCGCAGGGATGTCGCACATGTGGACAGAACATTGATCAGACTGCAATTCTGCGAAGACGCCAGAAAGACTAGAAAGAACCCCGTTAGAGAATTATAATGACTGTTATATCTATCTGTAGTATACATCTATATTATATTTATCCAAAGCGAACATATATTATATATATCTGTAGTACACATCTACATTATATTTCTCTAAAGTGTACATATACAGTATATCTATCTGTAGTACACATCTATATTATAATTATCTATAGTGCATATCTATGTTATATTTGTAGTATACATCTGTGTACATATATATATATCTGTAGTGTACATCTATATTATATTTATCTGTACATCTATATTTATCTGAAGTGTACATCTATATTACATTTATCTGTAGTGTATATCTGTGTTATATCTATCTGTAGTATACATCTATAGTATATTTATCTGTAGTGTATATCTGTTAAATCTATCTGTAGTATACATCTATATTATATTTATATGTAGTGCATATCTATGTTATACCCATCTGTAGTATACAACTATATATCTTCCTGTAGTGTACATCTATATTATATCTATCTGTAGTATACATTTATAATATAGCTATCTGTAGTATACATTTATAATATAGCTATCTGTAGTATACATCCATAATATATCTATCTGTAGTGTATATCTATATTATATCTATATGTAGTGTTTATCTATATTATACTCATATTTATTATATATATATATATATATATATATATATATATATTGTATATCTATAGTGCATATGTATATTTACCTAACTATAATATATATCTATCTGTGTGTGACTATAATGTATATCTATATTATATCTATCTGTAGTGAATATCTCTATAATGTATATCTATTATATCTGTCATATCTGTCTGTATTGTATATGTATATGTATATAAATATATATATATATATATATATATATATATATAGTCATATCTTTATGTAGTACATATATTTATCTATTATACCTATCTGTAGTCTAGCTATCTATATATAAATATATCGAATCTATCTATCTATCTATCTATCTATCTATCTATCTATCTATCTATCTATCGACCACAGCTCATTCACACGCAGTAATTGCAGGCATTGCACATCATATATACAGCACATGTATATACAGCATTTCACACCCTGTACAGTATATACACTATATATTATTACTACTTTTATTAGTATTACTCTTATTAATATGTAATTAATATATACTACTTTTTAATGCTATTAATAATACCAATAATAAAACGACATTTTCCCTATGAAAAGCGGGGGCTTCAGGAAGCGATAATGATAATAATTGCACATTATTACCATCATATATGCCCACTACTGCATAATGGTGGCTGCACTACAGATCACCTCACCACACCGATCGAGTAAAGATACACACACACATTATATATATATATATATATATATATATATATATATATATACACGCACACACTTTGTGCTATGCCATGTCTTATGATATTATCCGGCTCTCAGCTTTGAGCACTTCTTTACCTGACAGGACTGGCTGTAACTTGTGCACACAGAGCAGGATAATAATATTACATGTATGATATGACATGGAGGGTACGTCCTCCTAGTGAAGTCTCATACAGGACATTGTTCTGTTATTTATTAGGCTGAGGACATAACAATGTCTGAACACAAGGGTACACTGATCCCCGCCTGCTCACACAGGTGCAGGGGTGAAGCATCGTTGTGAGGCCCATCCTCTGCGCCATGATATCGGCCGCCTGGCCCCCAGCAGTGATAGCTAGAGTCATATAATGCACACATCATATACTACAGCTGTACACCGCACGTACAGCGCCCCCTCCCCCTCTATACATCTCCATGGCTCCTCCCTGCAGCCAGTCAGGAGGAGAGGCCTTTCTCTGCAGGCGGCCGGCGCTGCTGTCATTGGTCGGAGCCTGATGACAGGCACTTGCCCCTCCTACACTGCTGCCGGAGCTGGCAGGCTGCTCACTAGTAATCTCGAGCCTGTGTGACAGGTAGCATGGAGCGGGCAGCGCTGGAGGATACAATGTGCAGGTAAGTAGCCGCGCATCTCGCTGTACATCACTGCTACTGCTCATGACGTGTCCAGTGCTGTGCCCTGTGTGCTGCCCGTGCCGGCTCACCTGTGAGTTTCGGCGGTATACATCACATATCATATACATAAAATATACATTATATACCTCATATACATCACATATATCATCTTCGCTGTGCTCAGGGGAAGAAGGGGGGACAGATCGCTCAGGTGCCAGACAGCGCTGTATATGCCGTGTGAATACCGGCTAGTGATCGCGGGGATGCTAGGGCAGTGATCTCCGGCTTCCCCCGCTGTGACAAGTGTCGCATGCCTGTTGGCTCTGATCACTGAGGCGCAGAGCCCGGGGAGGGGATGCAGGGACTCGGTATGAGTGCGCTATGTACCCGCACAGTCATCGCGCTGTATACTGTTGCAGTTCACACCTGTACTCGTTGCTCGCGGCGTGGTAAAAGTAGTAAGCACGGTAGGTCACAATGGTTTTGTACTTTCTTTTCTAGGTTTCTATTTGTGTCAGAAGTAGAAATCCGCAACCCATACTTCTAGCGCACACTGCTCAGCGCTGGCTTTCGTTGCTTTGTCTCGCCTAGTCTAGTCTGTGACTAATCGCATTGCTCAATGCTGTACGAGATGATGAATGTAGAAGGTTGTGCTTCCTGTGACAGTGCACTGAGTATATCTATAGTATCATGGGGATGATGTCCCGTATACTATAGGCTTTACCTGGTAATACAGCACATTGCATGACATTCCTAGGCACACATGTACTGATCGTTCAACAGGCAGTCTGAATAAGCGGCAGATTTGTCACAGTAGCTATTCTGGATCATAGATCTGGCGTATATGTAGACTGTCCAACGTTATAGCACCTTTTAGTTGGCCCATTGTGAGTCAGAATTATACAACACAATTTTGGTGCACCTAAGTCCCTTTTTCTTAAAATCCACATCTGCATGTCTGTCAAGTTGAAACAATTTTAGCCCAAACTAGATAGGCCACATTTATGCCAGTGTCTAGTTGTAACCACGTTAGTAAATGTGGGCCACAGGGTGTGTATGGCAGGTTTGGCGCAGTTTTCCTGCTTCTATCATGCCTGTGTCTATCACCTAGCAATTTGTTAATTTCTCTGCTGGATGGTGCATACATTACAGGACAATCCTGAACCACCGATCTGATGCCTTAATTCACTTTACATGAGGCCAGAAGGTATATGTGCAGTATGTTGGACTGGCTTTACTTTTTACTATTTTTTGCTAATTTTTCGCCCATACAGACATGTATAATAAATGACAGTTTGGTAGACATCTATAGGCAATGCTGTCATCAATGCCCATATATTCAGATCTACTTCTGCATAAAGTAGTTGAAAACAATCTCGATTATGGTGGTTTCATGTTGTGGGGCCGATTTTCGCAATGCTCTAGGTGGAGGGTGCCAGAGTTCACTAAGGATTTTTGTTGCGAAGTTGTGAAGTGTTCTTTTGGCACCTTGTAAAAAGTTGTATGTAATGAATCAGGTGTTTGACTGTGCACCATCTAAACCACCCACACATTATAAGTTACTTGTAATGTGTATTAGATGTAAATCACAAAAAAGTGCATGCACTAAATACAGTAGATGAAAACATTAAAAAGAGTCACAAAATAGGTAAAGACACACCAGAATACTGGCGTAAAACAATGATAAATCAGCCCTGTCTTATTTAGGAAAATATGCCATGCCATTTGCAGCTTTTCTTTTTTTTGTGGAAAAAAAAATGCAGACACGTTTGAGTTATAAAACGCTACAAACAAAACCCTTTGAAGGACACCTTACACCAATTGTCATGTCAAACTAGGATATGATAACTGCAGGAGCACATAAGTAAAATGCTCATATGATATATAAAGAAGCCTTCTCATAACTTTAGGATTAGTTCTCCAAAGCTGATCGTGACATGGATGAAAGTCCCTCCTTGCTGTATGATAACACAAGATATTAGCTTAAAGCTTATTTAGATGACATATGTCCCCTATGTAATGTGTTGCTTTGTAAATGTCTAGTGCTGTTGTGTTTGAGATGTGGGAACAGAAGTGTTTTCTAGATCTAGATCTTATTTCCCTGCATATTTCATGACTGATAGGACATTATGTCATGTAATACATGAGGAACTACCAGCCCTACAAAGTATTAAACACATTTTTGCATTGTGTATCATTGTGAGAGCAGTTACTTCATGAGGGGGTGGTTTTGTCTTCCTCTGAATAAATTGTGAACCTTTTCAACATATGTAGCTATAAATCTTATGAGGGAAGATCAGGCATTAATTTCTAGACAAATGCTTTGCCCCTTTCTGACTGGGTGTCACTCCGTTGTATTTACTACCAGGGCACACTCACGCATGCCAACTAGATGCAGTTTATGAAATCAGGCATGGATTAAAAGAAAATTGAAAGGAGTAGAATCTTTCCTGTATAATTCCCCTCCCTTTACTGTCTCCATTGCTTTGGCTTCAGAAACAGCATCTCAAATGTCCAGGCTTTAAATATACAGTTCAAAGATTTGAAAAATTGCTGCAAAGAAAGAATGCTTTCAAGCAGAAATGTTAATAGTTAATTTTTTTTACAATTAACAAAATTAAGTGAATGAAGAAAAGAGAAATCTAAATCACATCAATATTTGGTGTGACCACCCTTTGCCTTCTGAACAGCATCAATCCTTCTAGATACACTTGCAGACAATTTTTGAAGTAACTTGGCAGGGAGGTTTTTCCAAACATCTTGGAGAGCTAAGCACAGATCTTCTATGGATGTAGGCTTGCTCAAATCCTTCTGTCTCTTCATGTAACTCCAGACAGACTGGATGATGTTGAGATCAGGGCTCTGTAGGGGCCATATAATTACTTCCAGGACTCATACTCCAAAGGGTGGTCACATCAAATATAGATTTACATTTCTTTTTTAATTCACTTAATAATTTTTTTTTTCTTTCAGTTATCACTTTTTCAATGCATTCTTGCTCTGCAGAATACTTCCCCACACCTGCCTAAAACTTTTGCACCACACTGTAAATCTTTGTATGTCTCCAATGACTTTCACATGGCTGTATGGCAATGTCTGTAAAGCATTGTGGAATATAATGGTGCTATATAAGTAAGCATAATAAATATCCGTTATGATAGTGTCCGTTAAAACAAAAACAGACACCTATCATAATGGACACTAACTGATGTTAATGTGTCTGTTTTTTAACTGATCCAGTAAATGGGCACATTAGCAGCAGTTAGTGCCCGTTTTTATACTGCACGCACATGCACAGAAAAAAAACGGACAGTAATAACAGACACCCGTCCGTTACCCATAGGCTTTAATGTTAAAAAATAACGGACGCTTGACGTCCGTCATGAAACTGTTTTTTAACTGACACAAAATGTAGGATTTTGTGTCCAAGAAAAAAAAACGTGCATGTGACGGATTGGGTGTAAAAGGACACTGACGGACACAAGATAAAATCCCATTGAAATGAATGGAAGTTTTAATGGATTTCTGACGGTTCAGCTAGTGTCCGTTGCTAAAATCTTGTAACGGACACTACTGATGGTCACCAATGGTAGTGTGCACGCCCCCTTAGTTAGTGGAATGATGGGTTACAGAATATAAATAGGCATTCTGTTTTGGATCCAAGAAAAAAAAAAATAAAATGGACAGCAAGATTTCACATTATTGCAAGACAAAGACTTGCTCAGCATCAGACTCCAATCTATGATGATTTGCGCATTTTCCATCATTCTTTGGTGTGAAGCGTATTCAGCTCTTATTTTTTTAGAATTTAGAACAATTCATCTCTGTAAATTATTAGGTCTTTTATTTGTGGAAATTTACATAATTACAGTAATTCTACATCCTACTGTTTTTGCTTATATTCTTGCTTTACCTCAGTATAGCAATCGAGATGCCTTATGTACAGAAATAATACTGAATGAACATTTCTGTGGCACGTGGACTAATAATGTCTATTTATACATATAGTCCATAGTGGAGAACAATTTCTCAGTCTTTTAATTGCAACATGTTAGGTACTTAATGATATACCTTATATGGTACATATATGAAAGGCACATATAGCGGCCACGATGCAGCAAACTCCACCCATCTGCGGCGGCCAATACCTGCATGATATTGCAGGTAATACCTTAGTTTAACCCGAAACATTACCTGAGATGCTAATGAGATTAGAAAACAAGGTCATTTAAATGGAGTCTGTCAGCAGTAAATTGGTTATAAACCTAATCACAGTACCTTGTAAAGGTGATTCTAGTTTCCAAATGTCTCTTATTCAGCTTTGGAGTAGAGCTGTGGAGTCCACAGCCTAACTCTGACTCTTTCATAAATGGCTGAAGGTGTCATCTACAACGCCAAACTGAATTCGGCACACTGTCGGCTTTTCTGGTATGTGCCCCAGGGCTGGAGATATCAGTGTCGTTAGTTTCGGCACCGATCTCTGTCCACTGTCAGAAGGGCGGGCATTCCTGACAGTCTAGCTGGGCTGTGAGGAACGCCCCTCTGACAATATTTGTCCATAGACTTGTACGGGGGGCATTCCTCACAGCTCAGCATCATCGCTGGGCAATAAGGTACGCCCCCTCTGACAGTATTCAATGCATTGCAAAGGAGGAATCCTGTGGCGAAAACCCACTGCATGAATTGAACCTATATAGAATTCATACCACTAAAAAATTACACCATCACACTCTGCATATTAAATATTTTTATTGAGACAAGGAAAAATCCTAAATTTTTAAAAACACTTAAAAACACCATGTTTTTAAAATTTTGGATTTTTCCTTGTCTCAATAAAAATATTTAATATGTTGCATACATTCAGTGTTATGGTGTAATTTTTTAGTGGTATGGATTCTATATAGATTTAATATATGCTGTAAATAGGATCCTCTGCGTTTCACAATAGGAATTCATTCAAAGAAATATTTCATGTAGGTTATATATCCACAGCATGAATTGACTTGCATCTAGTCAATTTCCACCACAGGTTTTATGCACATGGTGTGGAAGAGATTTTTCTTAATCTCATCCATTTTGCCACTACTGTACAACACAGCAGATTACCTGTAATCTGCTGTGTATATTTCTCACATGGAAATATCATTAGACTATATGTACTCGGGAGAATCTGGGATGGAAAATCCGGTCCATACATCGGTTGGGTTTCCCGGCCTGAACCCAGTCAGCAATAGATTGGGACACCTTGCATCATAGTGATATGTGGTGTGAAGGGCCCCTTACTCCTCACGGCTCTGCTGTCCATACTATATACAGTATGGGGCAGTGAAGTTGGAGGAAAAGACTCCTAACATCATAGATCACGATGATGCAGAGAGTCCTGGTCTTCTAACTTGGATTGGGACAGGAAATCCAGCTGATGTACAGACCAGATTTCCTTGTGTGTATGGGGCCTTAAGTGTGCTACACACAGGGGAATTCGGCTATACAGTTCAGTGTCTGTCATCCAGTTGCCCATGTCACTCACTGTAAAAAGTATACATTTTTTTACATGATGTCTTGATATTGAAAAATCTATGAACATATGATTAGAAGGCTACAGATATGTTCAGTGTTCACAGTAGCGCTGGGCTCCTTGGCTTTGAATGGCTTCGCCGCTTCTCCTGGTGGATGAGCCATAGACTTTCTATAAGGCTGTACACTATTCTGATCTCCAAGAAGAGACGACAGTGCTGAGGACACAATTCTCCACCGATGACTGCTGCCCCCTTTGCTGCAGTGAATAGTGGGTGTCTCAGCACTTGGGGTCTAGCCAGTCAAAATTTCTGGGGCATCAAGTTGACACATTGGGAGATTTTTGCAAGGAATCACAATGTTGAAGACATACTGCATTGAGTCTGCGCCATACCCTATTCCTTGTAATATTTTTGCCAGTTGTCCACCAGACTTCTGTGCTGAATGTTGTTGCCAGGTGTCATTACACACAGTGTAGTGTGTGGTGTTCCCCAAGACTGCAGCACCTGGTTGATAGTAGTGATAACCGTGTACCATAGTGCAGCCCTGGAGGACATGAGAAGGGGACTCTTACACCAGACCAAAGTCCTGAAGTTACGAGACTTCATCGTGCTGAATCTGGTGTTTTGCCTGATAAAGCCGCTGGGGGCGCTCTTTAACCAGTAGTCTCACACCTGTGCTGACAGGCCTCTCTCTGGTCTAACCAGGTATTCTCCCGAATTGTGCTAACTACACAGTTCCGTATATCAGTGTGCACGTAACACGGAGGCGCTCACGTACTTCACAAACTCAAGAGAGGTGTGTATTGACGATAAATCTTGCTCACATAATTGGCATTGTAGCCACGGGGTACTGGTCTCTGTGTTTGTAAACGCGTCTCGCCGCCGCTATGAGTGTGAGAGCGCGGTGACCGGCAGTGTCCCATATGATATGTCCCATATGATAATAAGGAGACATTACCCCGGTCACACCAGGTTACGGCAGCCCTGAAGGATCCAGCAAGGAAGAGGTGCCGGGAGGAGATTTGGCGCCAAGGGGCACGTGACCGACCCGCGCGAGTGCAGGCGTGAGCCTCTGGTTGTGCCAGACAACACTCGAGGAGGGGGGAGAATGTAAACAGTTCTGCGCGTCGTGGTGGGGGGCGGCGCTTCAGGCGGCGCTTCAGCTGTTCTGGGCGGAGCAGTGACCCGGGTCAGTGACTAAGGGGAGGGGAGATTTACCGGCGGCAGTACAAGCCTGCTCGCTATTGGCTGGCGAAACGTCAATCACAGAAGTCGGCAAATGGAGTGGAGAAGGGCGGAGCTATGTGACGTCACAATGGTTCGAGAGAGAGCGAGTTCTGTACAGAAACACTTTTACCTTGACAGAGGAGCGAGCGACTAGAGCTGTGTGCGCCGAGCATTGTACTGAACGAGTCGGACTCCTCCCGTATTACCTGCCGCTCACATTGTCCACTGGACTCTTATCCTGTCAGTGCGGTGCTCACCGTTCCTGTGGGGAGGGCGGCCATGACTCCCGGGCTGTAATGTAAGTGGAGCCGGTGTTGTGTGTTTTGCTTTCTTCTGTCGTACTAGTTCTCACAACTGCGCCTTGTCCCCGAACATCCCCGTGACCCCAGCGTCAGGACGCCACAACAGCCGCTCCTGCCGGTGCCGGGACTTGTGTGTACAGGAAACTGAGGTTTACCCTGCGATGTGACTGACAGCAGAGGGACCTGTCCTTCCGTGACTAGTGGACATAGGACGCATCGGAGACGGGTCCTGTCAGGGGGTTGCAGCAAGGGATGAGAAGTGTACGAAGATGCCCTGTAGTGTTTAGACTGTTGTGTCACACTGGTCTATAGAGAAGGCAGTCTATGGAGAAGGCTATGTACCGGCTCTAGCAGTGCATTAGTGGAGCTTTGTGTGTTGGGATCCATGTCCGTAGAAAGGTGAAGTTCTCCCTCCCCTCCCCCTAGGGAAGTGAGAAGTGAGCTGTTCCACCATAATACGAGCCTATTGTGACGCACTTACTACAGCCCCGCTCTGTGCCAGACCTCTCCCAGACTTGCTGCGCTCAGCACTTTACACTGGGAGAACAATAGGGCTGGAACAGGGAGGCCTGCCAGCCTGCTCACCAGAGAATCACTGCAGCCGCCTGTTCACATTTCAGCGCCCCCTCTCCTGTAATGACCTGGAAAATCAGCCTATTAATATTTCATGACTGCTGCTGATGCCCCTGTTAAAGGCACAGGCACAAACGAGTGACTGCCATTGGTGTTTACCTCCCATCAGCTGGCTGTGCTGTGGGCATGGACACTGGTAATTCCCTGCTGAGTGTTTTGGAATGCTATACATTGGGTCGGCATGTTATTGTGGCATCCTAGACATTTACTATCCAGTAGATAGTCTTGCACACAACTTGTCGCAGGGTGTCCTTGGCGCACAGACATGACTTGACATGCTGATCAGGGAACATCTAGCCATTGCATATAAGGGGATTTTCCTGAGTTAGACTGTTGTATTGTCCATGTTTGGATACCTCTAGCGGTAAATGCGGTCAATGTCATAATACACCTACCATAATCCTACAGATGCGATTACAGGAATAGGGCTGGTTGAATTAAAAAAAATAAAATACCTTTTAAGAGCAGAAAACCCTCCCAATAGTCTTGTGAACAATTTGTTGGCCATATTATGTATATTCCATGCTTTCCAAATTAGACAGTCGGTATATCTTGTGTTTTTAGTTTTGGAGGAGTGGATGTTTGGAAGATGCGTCCTGTCTTGAGCTTTATAAGAAGTTTATACTGGCCAGGAGTCTTGGTATAGTGCCAAGTGCTATGATAATCATCCGAGGACTCTCACTTGTGGCAGAATTGTTAATATTGCACTTTCAGTGGCTTTCTGATGACTAAAAATTGTGTTTTAGAAAGTGCAGTCAGTGTTTCAGGTTTGTCATTCTGACCGCCACTAACCTAAAGGTGGAATCCCTGGCAACTGAGAGCAGCACAATCTGCAAATCCTCTAACAGTCTTTCATTGCTGGTGTAAATAAACATGAATGCCATTAGAAAGCTTGGGAAAATGTATTGCCTGGTAAACCTATGATATTATACTATACAGGTTGAGTATGGACAGCAAATATGGGAAAATGTACAGTAACCTTCCATTTAGAGGAACCATCTTGGTTCTAAATGGACTTTCACCAATGTGTTTAAAGTTGATCAGAACCCAATTCCCCTTCATTCATTTCATTTTGAGGGCACAACATAGTGATGTGTAGCAAAGATGGACTTGTGATGTGAGATAACAAGGTTATAATTTAGGTTGTGAAATATTACAATAATTCTGTATGAACCCTAAGAGTGTGATGACAGACTTATTATTACTACAGTGTTGTGATGGTTTAACCCTGTGTGTCGTTTTTAGGATTCTTAACATGACTTGGCTGAACGCCATCTCTAGCAGACAACCATCATTTCCACTTGCTTGTATTAAGTTCTGAATGTATATACTTCGTGTGGGTGCAGTCATGGTGTATGATGGGATTGCATTGATTATAGCTGCATCATTAGTGAATTGAGTAAAATATTATATATCTGACTGTACTTAACTTAAATTTTTCAGAAATAAGAAGACCAAATGGCCAAGCAACCATCGTTGTTAAATCCGGGGTGCAGTGGAGGAGACCAGATACAGCCAGCAAACAGATCTACTCCACACAGACCACTGAGAACAGGGGCTCCTACTTCCCTTGTCAGCCCTTTTCAAAGCCCCCATTCTGATGAGGGAGGGAACTGTCCAACCAGTACTCCTTGGGGTCCCAATTTATCACCGTATAGCCCTAGTTCCTTTGCTAACAGATCCCCACTTTGTATGTTAGTAAGAGGGTCCTCTCTTGTCTCCAAAACTTCAAGTGGATATTTTTCATTTGAAGTGAGTCCTGCTCCTGTGTATTGCGATAAAGCCACGCAAACACCAAGCCTTCCTTGTCAAGCATTTAACCACTATCTTTCCGTCATGGGTAAGTAAGATGTTTATTTGCCTACTATATTTCACTATGTACTTATATGTCCAATAGTTGGGTGAATGATGTTCCGGCATTAAGATGGCAGAGAAAAAGACTGGTCTATATGAAGCAGTTGTGTGCCTTTGCATATGACAGTGGGGTTAGTTGAATGTTAGTACATAATCTGTTTTTCTCTGCCCTCTAGAGTCTGCCTGGGACACATCATGGACTGACTCTAGAGTCTTCAGGGTAGCAGACCATGCTGACATTCTCTGAGCTCTGCTGTGCGTGTCTATCTTGGCATGGGCTGTTATTGAATTCATTTTTATAGATGAGATGTAATCTATCCATGTTTTTTGAAAACTTTTTGACATAAGCATTTCTGTTCTTTTGTGTGGTGGAGGTAGGTACCAGTTTCAAACACTAAATGGGTCAGGTTTATCTGTACATTTACACTGGTTTCCTGGTGTTAAAGCTTAAAAAACATTGCAACAGCACTGAACAGTCTGGTGCTGAACGTCATGCATAATAATGTTGCACAGAGAGACTTATCACAGTACTCTGGCACTTTTTCTTTACTTGTAAAGTGTCTTAAAAAAATGCCAGGTCAGATATGGTTTTACCATATGTTTGCACTTTTGATAACTCTGATTTATAGTGGGACAACGTTGCGGATTTTGGGCAGAACACAGCCACATCAGAGAGCTTGTCTGATGTTTGGTCTCCAGTGCCTCTTGTGTTCTTCTCAGCAATTATCTAAACTAGGTATTGATCAAATTTGATTGCTTTGGCAAACTCTGGGGACTGCCATTTGTTTGTGATCGGCATTCTGCAGCCTTCTATGTACTGTAACACATAGAAGCTGTAGAATCTCTACGATGATAGGATGCTCATATTACTGCAAGAGTTGCTGTCATTTGTATTAGTTTGTTTTTTCCTGGTTTATCTTAAATGTGGGATGCTGTGAGTTGTGGACTTGCTATAAATGAAGCGCATTTTATGGCTAAGTCATCGCCTGTTGAATATTATGCTTTCTTGCCTGCTAAGGAATACACTGCCTGATCTGTTACTTATTATTAAGCGTGACTAATGCAGACATGATTTCTTACTATATTTAGTTTCATCAGAAACACCCTTGACACAGGGGAATAAGTTTGTTTGTAATGGACATGTCAGGAATATGCAGGGCCTAGCTTAGAGAGTTTATGTAGGCAAGCATCATGTTAATTTTTGCTGCTCCTGTGACCCCAGGTCCCATTGTACCAAATCCTCTCTATACAGTACACTCAAGATTTATTTTTTTTTGTTTGTTGCTTTTAAAGGAAACCCTGAAA
The DNA here is from genome assembly GCA_947044405.1 of Leptodactylus fallax. Classification (NCBI taxonomy): domain Eukaryota; kingdom Metazoa; phylum Chordata; class Amphibia; order Anura; family Leptodactylidae; genus Leptodactylus; species Leptodactylus fallax. Next base: position 3,136,396 of record CAMRHE010000200.1, on the reverse strand, counting down.
AGCAACACACAAGGTAATATAGCTTTCATATTGGGAGCCGGGCTGTCAGTTCAGTGTGTGTTGATTATGACAAGTCCTTTTCCTGTTTTCATTGACTTCTTGCATGAGTCCCCCGGTGTGCTCACCCCCCGCCGACTACAGAATCAGTAATATTAATGCTTCTTTGCCTCTGCTGATGGCTTTCTGACTAAATTGCTTCTATGTCCCTAAAATCCAAGCTGAACCTTATATTGTTATTGAGGAGGGGCATCAGGCTAGTTTACAGCTGCTGGCAGCTACTCATGAAGATTTATTACATGTGGTATTCCTTTTCCAGCAGCTGTTTCTGAGCGAGGTCCCTGAATTTATGTCTGCCCGGGCTTGTCACGCACACGTGCAGTGAGAAAAGAAAACCTTTACAGCTCCTGTTGTGCACTGATGCCAGGGAAATGTACTTGGATAGACTTACTTGAATTTCCTTGCTAACTATGCACTTGGCTGCTCTGCAGAGGTCATGTATGGCCTGTCCTATATCAATTGCTGCTTATAGCAATTGGTAGGGAATTATATATATTTTTTTTTCCTTTCTTTTATGGGTCTGTAGAGAGAACAGATTAAATAATTGTTGCCATAGCAACCAACAATCTCTAATTTTAAGAAATACTTGCTTTACCATTTGCCTGCTGGTCTCTCTTAGGGGGCGTTAACACTACCGTTGGTGACAGTTAGTAGAGTCCGTTGCTATTGTCCGTTACAAGATTTTAGCATCGGACACTAGCTGAACTGTCAGAAATCCATTAAAATTTCCATTCCTGTCAATGGGTTTTTATATTGTCCATTTGTACCCAATCCGTTAGAGGTCCGTTTTTTTTCCGCGGACAAAAAATCCGTTATTTGTCCATTTGGAAAGAACGGATTCTTGACAGACAGCAAGTGTCCAATATTTTTTTAACATTGAAGTCTACGGGTAACGGACAGTAACTGATAGCCATTAGTTACTGTCCGTTATTTTATGTCTTTTTTTTTTTTTTTTTTTCTGTGCATGCTCAGAAAGCAGAAAAAAACTGACACTGATGCTAATGTGTCAGTTTTTTTAACTGATCCTTTAATTGGATCAGTTAAAAAAAAGGGATACATTAACATCAGTTGGTGTCAGTTTTTTTTTTATTGTTTTTGTTTTTTTTAACGGACACCTTCATAACGCAATCCAACGGTAGTATGAACCCTTCCTTTAGACTCCAGTGATGACCTAGAGCAGTGATGGCGAACCTTTTAGAGACCGAGTGCCCAAACTGTAACCCAAAGCCCACTAAATTATTGCAAAGTGCCAACACGGCAATTTCACCTTAAATTAACCTGCTTCCCCAGCATCCCCCCTCTTGCTCGCAAGCAGCCTGCACCCCCATTCCTCCCTCTTGCAAGCAGCCTACATCCCACATCTCTGCACCCCACAATACACCCTGCATCTCTGCACCCCACAATACACCCTGCATCTCTGCACCCCACAATACACCCTGCATCTCTGCACCCCACAATACACCCTGCATCTCTGCACCCCACAATACACCCTGCATCTCTGCACCCCACAATACACCCTGCATCTCTGCACCCCACAATACACCCTGCATCTCTGCACCCCACAATACACCCTGCATCTCTGCACCCCACAATACACCCTGCATCTCTGCACCCCACATCTCTCATCCCCCACCCTGCATCTCTGCACCCCACATCTCTCCTCCCCCACCCTGCATCTCTGCACCCCACATCTCTCCTCCCCCACCCTGCATCTCTGCACCCCACATCTCTCCTCCCCCACCCTGCATCTCTGCACCCCACATCTCTCCCTCCCCCACACTACACACTGCACCCCCACATCTCTCCCCCCACACTACACCCTGCACCCTACATACTGCACCCCGCATCTCTCCCACACACTGCACCCCGCATCTCTACCCCCCATACTGCACCCCGCATCTCTAACCCCCACACTACACCCCTAGCCCCACATCTCTCCTCCCCACACTACACCCTGCACCCCACATCTCTGCATGTTCCTCCACTGCTCGTGATACTTTTCATGTGGAAGGAGCTTCTTACAAGCAAAGACACGCCTACCCTGTCATGTGACCTTATGACGTCAGAAGGTCCTTTCAGAGTACAGCATTTAGCATGTACTGTGTAAGCAGCAGTCCTGCGGACCGCAGCTTGCACTGACAGCTTTCAGCTGTATGTGCATTTGCACATACAGCTGAAAGAAGCGATCGCTCACTAATGGGGAATCCTGGACCGGATTCCCCGATAGTGAGATATGGTGACGGCGCGCATGCCAACTGAGAGGGCTCTGCGTGCCCTCTCTGGCACGCGTGCCATAGGTTCGCCATCACGGACCTAGATTGTCAACATAGAATGAAAGAAACCTCTTACACTATAGCAAGGTGCAGCTTTACAGCCTATTCCTTTGTGCTCTGATTGCTAGCCTTACTCCTGGTCTCCCATAAAAATCAGATTTCTGATGAAGGTCTATAAGACAAAAGTCAGTTTGGTCTGTTAATAAAACTGAAGTTTGTTATGCATTTATATTATACTTGAGGGTGCCTGATTTCTTTCATTCTATATGTGTATGGAGTGAATTCCTCTCCAAGCACTTTTTCTTGGAAAATCTAGCATGTCGACCTGTGACCCCTGCAATCTCTGGCTGTCCCAGTGATTGGCTATAGTAGTCACATGTTGTGTTGACACAACAGTGGTGGACCAGAGAAGTGTTTGGTGTGGGAGCGGCAGGGGATTACTAAAATGAGTCTTGTGGCTTTTATCACTGTAGATAACGCAAGTTTTGAAAAATCCCCTTTAAAATTCCATTGTGTATGGTTCCAGAGCAGGTGGAATGTGGAAGCAGTTTAGCATGGTTTTCTTGCAGCAGTGGAGTTCTGAATCCAGCCAAAGACAACATTGGAATGTAGTTTGCAGGGCTGTGGAGTCGGTACGCCAAAGCCCCGACTCCGACTCCTCAATTTCCCCTGACTCCGACTCCGATTCCACCAAAATAGACTCCGACTCCACAGCCCTGCTAAACCTTATAGGTTCACTCAGAACTCAGTCTCATCATTATATGAGGAATAGAACAGACCTTTACAGGACATTTCATCATTTTCAACATTTCATCATTTTCCCAAATTCTTATGAAAATATATTCAGCACATACTGCATTGTACTACTAACTGTACCAATTTATTATATATTTTGGGAGTCAGAGTCGGTCCATTTTATACCGACTCCGACTCCACCAAAATAGACTCCGACTCCACAGCCCTGGTAGTTTGTATGTTCTTCCTTTGTGTGTGCGGGTTTCTCACACATTCTCATAGGTTAATTTGGAATTTAGTCTGAGCCCCAATAGTAACCTGGATTAGTGTGTGATGGCAATCGCTGTACAAAGAATAAAAAGCATAATAAATAGTATTTCTCACCCACTATTAATCTCCTTAATAAGGGAAAGTACACATTTTACATGAGCTACTGATAGCTGTACTACATGTAACACTTCGACTTAAACCACTGTTTAAGGACTACAAGTAAAACAAAATGCATGTCTTCTGTGCAGTAGTTGCTTTGATCTCACTTCGCCCTCGTACTCGCTGGTAGCATCACAGAAGGTCCTTTCCGAAAGCCTCAGATTGATTTTCGCTATCAACCACTTAACCACGACTTTAATTTCCTGAATGTCTGCTCTGAACTGATACCTGGGGATTGTAGTATTTGGGATAGAGCTGCTTACAATCTGGGATGTGACTGCATTTAGTATTTGAACGTTGGTGCCAAAACTTCCTTTTAGATGTGAGTGAGGAGTTTATCATGTAGGGAAAGAGGGTTTCCTCGCTTTGTCGAGCTCATACATGAGTTTTTTTTGTTTTGTTTTTTTTTCTTCTGCTTTCCTTTCCCTGCATCTGAATTGCTTTCTCAACTTTCAGAATGTTTCACTATGCGTCATAAGAGCTTAGCTGAATGAAATTTGGCTGTCTGTAATAGAGAAGCACATGACACTGAAGCCTGACTTAACCTCAGACTGGTCAGCTCAGGTCTTCCAAAGTATCAGACACGCCAACTCCGGCCAACTCATTGTGGCCTTTGGTCCAGTCTCAGCAGAAAGGCGGCTTAGAGCCAGACAAGTTTGGGTTTTATTCATGCTCTTGATATTTGCATCTGTATCAGAGAGCGCTTCTAGCTGTCCGCATTGTATCTCTTTCATCTGGATATGGCTACTTTTTTTCAGTTCAAGTACTGTATTTTAATAGGATAATGTGCAGTATTGCAGAAATTAACACAGTGGATGCAAGGCAAAGGATATATCATGTTACATCTACCTTTGCACATCGTACTGCGCAAAGAAAATTCATTCTTCTCTCTCAATGACATTATGAGCCTTTTCTTGCCATTGAAATAGCATTTCGTTGTAAAACTTTCTGTACCACAATACTATTTTGTGATATCGCTGAAAAAGGCTATACTTGCTGATGCCCAGTAATGTTATGAAGCAGTAGATACTAGTGAAAATTTACTGTCCTACTTCTTTAAAGGGGTGGAGGCTTATTTGTATAATAGAAGGTAAAGCTTCTATAAGTTGCTAGTCACACAGCTACTCTGGCTAACAGCCTACTGGTTTATCATACTATTGGAATCTTGTGGGGGGGGGGGGTTATGCCAATTAACGTTGAATTAATTATGATTTGGTCATAATTCCTCAGTCTAAGCAGTGTTGGATTTTTTGGGGTGTATACTGTTTATACAACAACAAATAACTTAACACTACGGTCTATATACACACTATCTATATCTGTGTAGTACTACTACACATGTATTATGGAATAAAATTATTTTTTTTCTGCCAGCTGCCAGAAATATTAATGAGCTGGAAGAATTGCGGCCAGAAATTATGATTGCCCATGAACTCCGGCGCATTGGAGATGATTTTAATGCATTGTACAATCCAGGGGTAAGTGCAAGGATTGTTCCTGACTGAGCATGTTGCTAACACAATAATGGATTTTTTGATCATGTATAGTAGTGGTGAACTATATGAACCCTTTGCATGTGCTGTAAATGTCTGTTTTCATATAATTTAACCCACATTTGACCTATAGTTCTATGGAAAAGTTTTAGGCAATCGTGGAAATAATGCTGCAGAGTAATGCTACGTTAACAAAATCCAAGTGCAGATCCATCAGATATTGCTGCAAGCCTGAGTTTTTCATTCAGTGATTTCATTTTGGTGGAAAAATGGACACTGCTGCTCAGTCCCAACTGTGTTCTCAGTTACAACGCCAGAAGCACGTTTCAGCATTTTAGAATGAGAAGTGAGAATCAAGGTATAGCTCGCAATAGAAAAGTGAGGGAAAGAATAATGAAACACAGGATTTCACAGAAAGGAGCCAAAATTTAATAACTTATATATTACAAAAATGTATTCAGAACACACATGCTGCCCAAAAATTGAAAGTTTTGTTACTTTAAGCCTAATTTTAATTTCTTTAAACACACTTTATGTATTTAGTGGCAGAAAGCAAAATCATAACGCCTTTTACAAGCACGCACAGTTGTAAAAGGAAAGCAACCCTATGACCCATATGAAGAAAGCCATTAATCAGAATATGTAATGTGGTCAGCAGTAAGTTCCTCATTTTATTTTAACACTTTGGTCATATGTTTGTGTGGTTAATGTTTCTTAATAGTAGTATTACAGTTGGGGATGGGGGCAAAAACTTGTGGAGGGTTTCTTTAAGTAGAGAAGTTGGGAAGTTTGACATCTGAACAAGTAGCTCCTACTTCCAACAGAGTTGGAAAAATAAGGCTCTGTACATAGTCTTCAAAGTCTCTAGGTTAGATATCAGATTTGAGTGGAAGAACAGGATAGCATGCAGCACCATTTTTCCCCATCTAAGAGACAGACCTCACAATAAAGCCCTGACTGTATCATAATGGAATCCAAGTCACTGTCTTTTTCATTCTGAAGTGAGAAACAAAAAGTGCTGTTCATAGAGCATAAATCTAAACTTTTTTTTTTTTTAAAGTCCTGCCCTCAACCTATGGCATTTTAATCACAATGAGTCCAAAAGTGAATATAAACCACACCCCAGACCTAAATAAAGTTATGTACCCCAGGTCTCAGGGAGTGAATCCTGGGAAGGGTTTTTTTTTGTTTTTTTTAAACGTCCCACAGCAATAAGGTATGTGCCATGAGGTCAAGGTGGACAAATACATTTTATAAATTTCCATGTTGCTTGACATGGGCTCAGTACTCCTTTAACCTATCTTTCAGGGAAGGAAGAAAATAATGCTTTTGAACAACTTTCTAGTCTTCAATTAGAAATTTTCAGGAGAGAAAACTATTGCTCCTATCTACCAAAATAGATGTTCTGCACAAGTTATTAGGATTTGTGTTGGGGACTAGAAAATGATGACTTGAATTACAGTCCCTGGCACAAGGCTGGGATTGGTGCTGTGCCACTCCCAGTGCAGCTGTTCTGCTAGAAATCATTTCCTGCAAAAGCTTCAGCAGGAAAAAGACTGTTTTGGTCTCTGTTGAATGGACATTGGATTAAAACAGCTGAGTATGAACACTTAAGTTAAATACTACATATTGTTAGTCACGTTCAAGAGGTTCCATTTAATGTGGTGAAACTAGGCAAATTCTTCTGATTAGTAAATTGGACTTAACAGACCAGGGCTGTAACATTTGTTCTGAATACTAAAGGTCCTTAAAGGGGTTTCCCATTAACACTTATCCCTATTCCACAGGATAAAGGGTATAAGCTTCTGATTTTCTGGAGGTTCAACTGGTTTTAGGTGACCATGAGAATGGGAGTCCTCAAGAATCCTGTGTGAGTGGAGTGGTACCATGATCACTGTTTCATTCACATCTGTGGGACTGAAGGAGATGGCAGAGAACAATGTTCTGGAGAGGTGGTCGTGTGTCCTCAGGGACAACTGTACTGATCACTGGGGGTCCCAGAGCTCAGACTCCCACCAATCAGGGTTATCGTCTATCCTGTGGTTAGGAGAAAATTATTACTGGAAAGACCTACAATAACATAAGCTGATGCGTGTTACTAAGCTGCCATTTAAATAGGTTTCCTATCTAAGTGGTCTCTTCTCCCCTCCAGTTCCTGGATTTTAGCTTTGCTGTATCTGACACACAGAGCCAGATAGATAAGGCATTGTTAGGGGTAAAACAACTTTAATTATTACCCTGGAGATGGGAATACCCATTTAAGATCTGACTTAACATTAACAATGTCCACAGAAAGAAGAAGGAAAAAAAGTAAACCTGCACAATATCGACTGGTAGAATTTCAACATTTTGGCCAGTACCTAAGAGCCAACATTTTCTTTTGGGCCTAATTATATTCTACTAATTCAAAGTTTGTTGGGTATTAATGCAGATGGGCTTATATGCTAATTCCCATACAGTGATGATCACATCTGCTATTGCTTCAGTTATAGGGAATCCATATACACCTTTAAGCTTTGTGCAATACTGAACTGGGCAATGGGTTTCAGATAGCTGTTGGCAAATGCTTTTCCTGCCCAATATGGCCGTGCATGTGTATTAAACTGATGATGAAAGAAAGCTGCTTTCTTCCTATATCTCTTAAAACAAAAGGATTGGGCAGTCAAATCTGTGGATTAGGCCAATGTATTAAGGAACCACAGGACACTTCAACAAATCAAAGTGCTGACAAAAGCAAGGAAATCCACACAATCTTATACAATATCCCATCACTACAAACAAAGTTGGAAAGATATGAACATGGCAACTAGGTCTTTTTCTTATTTGCAATGGGGATGACTAAAGAAGAAAGCTATTGTGACAACTATGTATAATGTATATATTATATACATCATAAAGTTTACATGAGGTCTGTGAGAAAAGTGAGCTGTGGGAGGTATTAGAGCTTCATGTCAGCCATATGTTTCATTTCCTTCCTGAATAAAGAACATACATTTCAAGTGCAGATGCGCTGCTTTATTTTCAGTGATACAAGAAATGTCTAACTGGAAATATCAAGTGAGTGATGAAGAGCTTGTTGTAACTAATGGCAAGACCTACTTGGGAAAGGGGCCTCACCTCTATCATCCAGAATGGAGAGTTATGCAAGAGTTGCTCTTGTCCAAAAAAAAAAAAAAAAAATTGGTAGTGAGGAGTTAATTGTGAACTACATGATACAGCATTACCACATGGTACCATTTAAGTACTACAGTGCACCCTATCGACAGTAGCTGGGAGGTAGGACAAAGAAGCTGCAGCAGATTGATCCAAATCCTCCTGGTGCCAGATTATTGTCCTTGTGATCGATCCAGTAAATAGAATTTGTCATATCTGTCAGTTGTCATAGATCCTTCCTTAAAGAGGACCTTTCATGTCCTCAGGCACATGCGGTATTATATACCGCTAGAAAGCCAACAGTGTGCTGAATTCAGCGCACTGTCGGCTTTCCCATTGTGCGCCTGGGGCTGGAGATATCGGTGCAGTTAGTTTCAGCACCGATCTCTGCCCACTGTCAGAAGGGCGTTCCTAACAGTCTTGCTGGGCTGTGAGGAACGCCCCCTGACAGTACTCGTCCATAGCCCTGTACGGTCAGAGGGGGCGTTCCTTACCGCCTAGCTAGACTGTCAGGATCGCCCTTCTGATGATGGGCAGAAAGCTAACGGCACTGATATCTCCAGCCCCGGGGCACATAACAGTGCACTGTTGGCTTTCTAGCGGTATATAAAACCGCATGTGCCTGAGGACATGAAAGGTCCTCTTTAAACTAACATCTACGAGGGATCCATGAAAACTGGTTACCCTTGGGTGTACATTCGACTATGAAATAAGTACTTCTTCACAGCTGAGTGCTCGGCGTGGTCATGTGAATAAAAGCTTAACTAGTTATTGGCTATTAATCAAAGTTTACTACTTGACAGGAAAATGCGAATGAACATGACAACTAATGTTAGAATTTATAATTACAGGTTTTTCACAACAATCAACATGGATTTATGGATAATCACCAAGTAATTATCCTGCGTGTTCTACATTATATCATCCGACTTATATGGAGAATGCAATGACTGCAGATTTACAGCTTGGAAGGAAGAGTGAATTGATAAATGAAGGATCCCAATACTTGGAACATGTTCATATGCTATGCAATACATATCATCCACAGAGCTTTAAAGGTCTTCCTCATTCTGATGAGCCCCCAGGAACTCCCTTTTGTGGAGGGAAGAACTGAAATCTTGGATCAGACTGGCTGGAATCGGAATGGACTCTTGCATTTCTTTGATGGATTAATTTTTTTTTTCTTGCAATTTTATATAAAAATTTTTTATATTTTATGTAAATAAGAGAATAAATCCTCAGTCTTCTGTATCTACTGATACTTGCATCTCCAAAGACCTGTGGATACAGTGGAAATGGAGCCTTTGGATACACATTGCTGCCTTACCTATATAAAGCAAATGTGAAATGAAATTGATTCTACAATTGAAGGTGCCAGTCTTGGTAATTCTGTTCTTCCAGTTACATTATCACCACAAGGCATTTTAAGGATTGTTACAACTTTTTTTTTTCCTCTTTCCGGGAAGGACTTTCATTATGAATCTGGATTGGTGACCTTTCAGATGTCCATTCTTCTATAGATGGATGGATTCCTGGAAATGATGGCTTTTTCACACTTTTGCAATATACCTATATTCCAAGTGCATCATGGATCATCTGCCAGCCCACTTTGTACCAAAGCTTGTCATTTTCATGCAGTGCAAAACTCACTATAACCAAAAACAAATTGTTCTCACATCTTAATTTGATTGTTCCATTCATTACAAAAGAAAGTTGTGTGTGCAAAGCCTGAAAAGATGTAAAGGGATCTTTTTTGCTTTGTTACTGGGACCACTTAATTCCTAGAGGATCACTAAACCTAAAATACATGTGAATAAGTTACAATATAAAGATAGAAAATGTGGCCTCTTCCCACCTACTATACCATATCTGCAGTCTTTGCCTCATCTCACTAAAGTTGAAGATCAACTAGCATAAATATGTGGATGTCTTCACATGTGGGAATGTTTCGTGCTAATGTCATATCTGTATTAGAATTATTTGAAGCACAGTGACTTAAAGCAACTTGTATTTTAGTTTTGGTGTCCTATGATCTACAGGCTTTCAAATTGGGGGTCTCAGTCTCTCTACGAAATCCAGTTACACTCTAAGTCGAAGGCTACCAGACTGCATCTGCAAGCTGTGTATTGATCTGGTCTAACTAGATCAATATATGCATTCCTTTAAAATGTTGGTCTGCGCTTTTAATGTTGCATTGTGATCTGTTAGCATGCATTTTCTAAATGTTTAGTAGTAAGTTCACTAATCTATCCACACTTCACATGCCAAAGCTCCAATATATAGTCTGCAATATCTGCTGTTACTTGCCATTATGGGTAGTGCTAGGTGATGAGTATGGCTCGGTATCCTACATAAGCACAGCACTCATTCACCAAGCACATTGTTCTACAAGGGATATAAAAGTATGCTAGTGTTTCCCTTTGAACTTAATAGTACAACTCGGAGCACTGCTTCCTGTCAGACATTAGCATCTAAAAAATTCTGCCATGTGTTGCACACCTTTTTATGCTTCTTCCTGACACCAGTGATCAGTATTGTAAGTCTTCAGTGGAGTTTTAAAGGTCTCCAACAACTGTTCCAATTTTAGATTGTTAAACCTTTGCTAACATATCTTTTGTGTCAGTGCATCTAAAATGAAAAAGGAAGCGATTTTTAAACAGTCATAATCTAAAAACAAAAAAACTGTTTTGGGTCTATAGCCCTTATGCAGCTGTACAGGTCTCCATGGTAACAGACTACAAATATACTTTGTAGTCTGATGCAATCATATTACCATGCATGTTCCTCTGTGATCCAATGTTGGTTGTCCCTGTCACAGCATCATCAGTAAAAACTAGTACTAACATTTTGAGGTGGTTGAACCAGCACCTAGCCGCAAGGTTTCTGTGCCTCCTCCATACTTTTCTGTTTTCACAGGTAGATAGATACCTGTGGTATGGGGGATGGCAGACTATAGTAAAGCAAGCCCCTATAGCACGGTAACTAGTGGTGAAAACAGGATAAAAGGGAGGAGGCACAGTGACCCTCATGGTTGGTTCCAATCATGTGACCCAGGGTTGGAACCTCTTGGGTACAGCGTCTTAAAAACTAAACATCTAAGAACCCCCTTTAAACCCTGACATGTGAAAAGGACAAATTAACATATAGGACTCTCTCTAGGGTTCCAATGGGGTCCTGATATTTATTTCAGTACAGATTATAGCACATGCTCCTCCATGGGCATTACAGAAATTCTACAGTGCTCTTGTAATGTCTCACTTTTGTAGGTTTGGAGAAACTTTGCTTTGAATCAATATGCAAATTAGGTAGTTGGTGCACTGGGGGCCGAACCTTCAGCCCCCTCCAAATCTACAAAAGTAAAAAGACATTACCAGTGTGTTTATCAGTGTACTGTGCTGTACAGCAGGAGGTTGATCTATTAGCAGCATCACTGGTAGATTTTCTTATTGAAACCTTAGCCATATGTTGCTGTGATGTGCAGCAGCAGTGTACCTTCTCACACTAGACTTTATTTAAAGTGAAATAATTCTGACCACTAGGTTGCCCTCTATCTGCAGCTGAATAGCACAGTCTCTAGCTGTCAGAACAGAGTGTCTATTGGAAATGACACCGCTGTATATGGCCAAACATGCACTGATATGAGGTGTGTATCTCTCTAGCCTGCTCTTCTGCTTTGTCTCCAAAGACAAGTCTGTGTCTCTTGTTACTTCTGCAGCTGCTGGTTTGTGAAGGCTTAGTTTGCTGTGGATCCCACAGAAAGGGTCACTGGTTATTATTGAGGGTTTTTGCTTATCATTTTTATTGAATGACATGCCTTTTTGCAATGATATGTGCCTTTTTAAAACCTGGTTCTAACCAAAGATATTTTTGAGGTTGTGCATTACCTCATCTAACTTGGGATTCAGATTCCCAAGGCACTTCTGTTCTACTATTCTCTATTTTTGACATTTATGCATATAGTATACTGGGTTGGACAGGTCCCAAGAGCCCTGTTAGCATGACTTTTTTTTTTTTTTTTTTAGGTGTTCTATCTGTGTTTATCTGACTGGCTTATGTATGCATTTTTTTATTCTATACACCCAGGTGTATTATAATGCTGGGATCTGCACAGGTTGTATAGCACTCCATGAAGCCCTTTTACATCATGTCTTTTCAGTGTACTTTTCGAGTGCCTTAAACAAAGTGCCAAGAATCCTGTTACCTCCATTCTTCATTAGTAAACATGGCAGTCTTGAGATACTTGGTCAGACATTTTGGGCCACGTGTTTAAGTTTCCTTTTTTTGCTATATGAAAGTACAGGCTTATTAAAATGCAATGTGTAGATGTGACCTTGTATAATACAACAGTGAATCATGAGGAAAGATGGCGTTAACCCCCCTTTTTATGCATATTGAAGTATGTTTAGAAGAAATGTATCTTTTGGTGCTTGTATGGGATAGTCAACATGACAGACTCTTAATGTCATAACCAGTATTGCATGCTGTGGAGAGTTGCGGTACTGTCATATGTCAGCACATGTTATAGCGGTTATGTTTTATTGCCAAGACTGTAAGTTTTATCCGTTGAGTTGGTTTTGCTGCAAGACAGTTAAGACATGCCAATGAATTGTATCTGGGCAGCATGGAAGAGGGTGTACCATGTTACAAAGACGTTAATGTAATCTGTACATATCAGATAGAGATGCCATACATTTAGGGTTGTGCTTGCCACTTAAATGCAGTAAGTGGATATTGAGAATGGATCTGTCCAAACAAGATAGGTTTCCATGTTCTTGCAAAGCTTTCTCCTTTCTCATTATTTTGTATAATTCTGTATACAAGTAAGTTTTCCCATTTTTTTAGGGAAATGATAACGTTTTAGTCTGTGATTCCTGTGTTACTGTAAATGTGTATATAATTCTAGATAAAACTGAGCCACTTTCTTGTGTTCAGTCTGTTCACTTTTACTTAAAGGGGGGGAGGAGTATATTGACTATCTTGTATGGCAATAATCTGTTCAGTTCTTGAACCTCGACACTTCCAGAATACTGGATATGTGGTGGCCATTAGCAATTTCCTTGCTGTAAACCTGTATTATAGGACTACATGATCCTTTTGGGCCCGCATCCCCTTGCATATTTATTGACCACATTTAGCAGGTTCCAGCTTCGCCTACTGAGGCTTGATGCTAAATGTAACAATAATAATATAAGTGGAAGGTTTTCCTTTTGAGACAGATAAAAGGTGTCATGATTCAGTATCTTCTGACGGGGAAAAGTGAAGGCATGTACATACTGTAGATTTCCTGTAATTACGTTTGCTACTTTGGTCTTTTTAACTGGTTGTGTATTTATGTCATTCACATTATTTAATTTACTGTTTTTGTTTTTTTTTCTCTTCCTGCCTGTGTGTAACTCTGCAGTGTGGATGTACTGCTGTCTTGTACCACTGACTTTCATTTACTTCATAACTGAGTATTCTCTCTTCTATTCCACTTTTTTTTTTTTTTTTTTTCTTTAAATAATCTAAACGCCCATTGCACTTTTGCCATACTAAGAGTATAATGAATAAAGTAAATCATTGTGGGATTTTGGGCAGCTTCTTACACTGCTTCCTTCACAAGATGTATAGAGGTTGACCTGTGTAAGGTAAAGTCCAGTTATCTTGATGTAACTTGGATGCAGTTTTGAAGAAAGTACTGAACACTTGTCCTTTCGTGGTAAGGGACCAAGGATTATTGATGGTACAATAACAGCAAGAATCCAATCTCTCTCTTCTCTGGCATACCTTATTTGCACTACCATATTAGCTGAGTTTAGCGCTTTTCATCAGATCCTGTAGTCTTTTCTATCACTCCAAAACCATTCTTTCCTTATACTGTTGTGGATTGTTTAGATCAATCCTGACTACTTACATTTTATTTGCACTTTTTACTTTTTGTTCATACAAAGGTTTACTGTGTGTCTATAAACATGAAATTATTTCCAGTGTATTAAGAACCTCTACTAAATTTCCCTGGCTATTTTGACATAGAACTCTCATCATTCTTTTCAGAATGTGGTCCCTAACACTTTGAAAGTCTCCCCATCATATCATCCCCTACACGTTTTAAGCCTATACTGGTTCCCAGCTCTGTAAATTGGGCTTAATTTATACTGTTGGTAGGAGATCTGTTCTGCTATCCAAAGGGAATATCACCATGAAAAACTGCCTTCAACTGCTATAATGCTTATATAGCTGAGGAGACTTCAATGATATAGTTATGGTCTCTGACCTCTTTCAGTCCCCTGCAGTAAGCTCCTGAATTGTTCATGGTATGTATGATAAAGTATATACCGTAGTTGTCTGCTATACTACTACTCTGAAGTTAAAAGTCCTGGGGATGCATGAAAATGCACAGCATGGATCAGATGTGGGCTTACTGTTTGGAATGAGAGTGGGTTTAGAGATAATGTCCTATAATGTAATTATGTAGCTAGCCACACATAGTAGTTGAGAACCTTTTTTACATGTGACAGGATCTCAAAAAAACAAAACAAAACAGGAGTGTAACCAGCATAATGCTAAAGAACCTTGTCTAAAGTGATAAAACCAGATGGGAGAGCAGATCTACTGAACACAGTAAGAATTAGTGTACATAACAGGGTATCAGTATCTTTATAATTTTATTAACTCTCACCAGTGTTATGGTATTTTTAGCAGCACTTTTATATTGTACAAAAAATGTTATGTTTTTCCCCAGTACTACTACGAGGAGCTCCTTAGATTCCAAATTCTACCATGGCTGCAGTCTCTAGAAGGTTAACTCTTGGACATCAGGATGTGACAAAGAGCTGATCTCGGACCTTTCTATATAGGTTGGAAAGAAAGAATAGAACTGCTACCTGCTTTTTCTTGTTGAAAAGTCAGCTGGCAAGAGAACATGAGTTAAGCGTAGAATTTTAATCATGTTGGCTGTATAGTGTTTATCATAAAACTTCTTCAATTTTATTTTTCTCATATGTAAACAAGTGGTGACAATGTAGCTAGTCCAAATGGAAAATTGTGCCCAATTTTTCTTTTCCTTGTTAGAAGACTGTTAGCCACCTACATGCTGGGTCTATATTGCACCAGAGACGCATCATTTTCACAGTTGTCAACTCTCCTAGTAGTTACATCTATTTACAGATCTAGGATGTATTGTTAGTGATAATCCATTATATAATAATGCCATTGAATATATAATACAATAGTGGTATTTCTTTTGGCACTTTGGAGCCACCTATAATTTAATACTTACACAGCATTAAAAACTGCAACTTCTCACCAGGAATGGATTTCTTTGTGGCTGCATTTTTACAGCTGAGAAGACTTCTATTGTGCCACCATGTATTGTTCAGAAAAAAAATCCTATAGGGACTTACAGAACTTCTCCAACACTAGTAGACTATTCCCTCCAATTGTAAGTTGGTAGTTTCTCTCCACCCCAATATGTTAAGGACACAAGATTTCAGAGAGAGCCTTGTTCTGAATTATCACTAATGTCTTTTACATAGGACCCAGCGTATATGTAGCATTTTATTGTCATGCAATTGTCCCTGGCTTTGTGTTTTGCACTGATTACTTTTAGACAGGGTAATTGCCACTTTCCTTGTGCAATATGGCTGTAAATAATGCAGATATTTTTAAAGCTTTTGTCAATGAATTTTTATATAAATAAATGTTTGAACTTGCATATTGTTTGTGTTTTAATGTTTTTTTTTTTTTTCAAACACTTACTCTACCAGCACACTACTACACAGTCCCTCCCCCATGCTGCCAAAAACTTTATAACAGAGCCCACAGACTATTTTCATATGTGAAAGACATTAGTTGCAGCAGACCCTTTTAAAGGGAATCTGTCAGGCTGGATTAACATCTGCAGTGGAGTCTCCACTGGAGACTCTGTCGCCAAAAATCAGCGGAGAGAAAAGTCCTGCACAGAGGACTATACTCTCTGCCGGTTTTATTTTTGAAACAGCGGACTACATTATAGACAATGGGGTCTGCCGGTGTACATGAAACCGCTGAAAACCAGACAGAGAGCACAACACTAATGTGAACTAGCGTCAGGTGTGTCCCTGACTGGTATACATAATGTAAAAGAAAACCCTATTCATTAGACCAAGTCACCATGATCTAGTTCTGATCCTTATATTGCAGGCTCTTGCAGTAGTGGACAGAGGAAGGCAGTTACATGGCCCAAGACATCTGTAAGCTAAAATGCACTGTGTGTTCTGAAATGGCCAGCATTACATTTTTCAGCTTTTTGTACTACAGTAACTATGGGACAGAACCAGGCAGAATAGCCTCCCCGAGCACCCACCCCCCACTTGCAGGAATGAGCCTTGGACCACTGCCTACCAAGAACAAGGCCTTCTGACAAGGACCACAGTGTGATTTCTGAAACAAAGACCCTCAGATCCTTATTCCTTTATCGCTTTACCTGCTTTCAATGTATCAACTATGAGAGCTGAATTTGAATGTACTACCCAGTATATCCCATCCATTCACAACAATACATGCCATAATACATATTATTGACATCTGATGTTATGGCTGATCAACACAGCTGCTATACACCTGGACTTCTTCACAAGATAAACCCTAGGTACACAAAGTAAGGACACCATACAAGGTTTTCCATTGAAACTAGGTATATTTGTCTATAATTTTGAGCTTTTTCTCATGCTGAGCTAGTGCACCATCACAAGACTGGACTCAGCATGGGTACCCATGTCGAGAATCATACGATGGTGCATCAGGCTGCTTGCCTTCACCATAAGGGATTTTCATTCTAAAATTTTTGCTAAAGACAGAATGTTACCTCACAGAGAGATCAGATTACATGTGGTTGTGGAAGTGTGGGGGCTGAGTGAACACGGGTATAAAAATATGGTGCTGCAGCAGCTGCTAAGTGACACTCTCTATGTCTCTGTGCTTTATTCACATGAACAGAGGTCAGTGCTTCTCCATAATGTCCTATGTGGTGCTACTTCTGAGTGACAGAAAATAATCTATTGCTTGGCTCATGTCCTATATATGAGAGACATCATAGCAGCTAGTCCTTACACCCACTAGATCAGGGACAACAGAAAGATGAATACAAGTCATAATGGCCTCAAATGGAATCTTGCCCTTAAAAATTCTCTAAAATGGCAGGCACACTTTAAAGTGGTATTCCCATCTTCTAAAATGATAGGATATTGCTAAAATATGCCACCACTTTATGATCAATAGGGATCAAACCTCTGGGACCCACACCATTCACAAGGATAAAGGAGCCACTATGCTGGTGTAGTAGTGTGTCCACAGGTTTTCCCTGCATAGTGTTGTTCTCCCTGGCTCCTGGCTGTGCTGTCAACTTCAGGTGTCTGTTCATTAGGCCAGGTGCTACTGTGCAGGACAAAGAATGACAGGGGCACAATACTACATCAGCATGGGGGGTCTCAGATGCTGAACTCCCACTGACCATAAAGTGATGGAATATCTTAGTGATATGCTATCAGTTTATAATGAGGGAAAAATCTGCATGTGGAATATATTAGAACTGCAACAATGCAACATTCGTAGGATGTTTGAGAATTAAAAGTAAACTGCATAGTATGCGACAGCTTAAAAAAACACAACATAGTGCCAGCAATAGAACCACACATTCATTGTAAGTAAGTGAGTTACTATGACATCTAAGATGTGGAGAATCTCATGAAAATTTAAAGTGTAACTTATTTTTTTGGTATATATTTTAATTACTCTATCTAAATGCCTTTTTTATTATAAAACAGACTAACATTCTCTTTTGCAACCCTCTAACTGAGCTATTGCTAGGAAAAATTTGTACACAGTTGTATTGTAAATATGCAGAAGCATTTACCAAAGGGAAGGGGGGGGGGGGGGTAATGGCTGTATTTTCGGTTTTGGTAAGAAAGCTGAGATTCTCGGCTTTCATATGATACCAAGATTTAAGAACTAGCTATAACATAATCTGAGATCACTAAACACAGTTGGGAATTTAATGCTACATATAAAACATTCCTGAATGTTTTTAACTAACATCTTTAGATTCTGTTATAGCTAGTTCTTAAATATTGGTATCATATGAAAGCCGAGAATCTCAGCTTTCTTATGATACCAGAACCATTTTTCTAGTAAAATGGCCGTAAAAAAAAACAGAGATATAGCCAAAGTGACCATCGTCTCTTTGTTAAATCTTGAGCGCTATGTACTACATTGAGTACATTTGTACAGACTCACTCCCTGGCATTGCTTAGTTACAGAATTCTAATGGGACTGTACATACTGTTTTCTATTAAAAAGAAGTTTGATAGATTAATAAAGTATATTACAAAGATGTTCACCACCACCCCCGACACAATAGCAAAAAAATAAAAAAAAGGAGTTACATTTTAAGAGTTGTCAAAAACACCACTTCCTCTAAATGCTACATATGTTTCCTTGTATGCTGGGTAAGTTTACTGCAAATAGAACGCACTATTCCCCTCACTAGTGCCTCTTGTGATGACGTCAGGTGTAGAACAAAGGTTGTTTTTACTGCCACATGGGACAGACGATAACGGATTTGTGCATGACATATATCAGTTAACTGTATATTTGCCAATGTTATGTGACACGGTAAAATTACAAAGAGGTCCACTCAGTTTTTGTATTAATCCAATAAAAGAAAAACTCATTTGTGATTTTGTCCTTCAAATATACATGAACCCTTGGGTCATGAGGAGCGCAGATGAACTGTACCAGATGACCCCAGCCTCTCAGCAGCATACTACACCACCTATTTATAAAGAAAATTCCAAAATACTGATGTTTCTTCCTGATTGTGTACAATAGGTTAATACTTCCAGTTTTGTAAATATCACTTTTTAGCTTATGCTATTTACATGACACAGGGTGACCAGTCATCTCCTACCTTTAGAGAACCACAATGAACTATAGAATCCACCAACAATATGCCAGCTACTTCTCTTCCCTGCACACTGACTATCGCTTATGACTCAGAACACACTCACAATATTCTGTGATATGTCAGTGAGTTATTTCTGTTTTAGCTTTCTCAAAACCAGGTGACTTAGTAAAGCAAATCTCTACAACTGCTGTTCACAACTTAGATTCATGGCTAGATTCATAATTAATTCAAACTGCAGATTTTAGGTGCAACTCATCCAGCTGCTACCTACAGAAGTATTCTGACGACTCTGCAATAGTGGGTCTCATCACAGATGATGATGACAGGGAGTACAGAGAACTGAACCGGGATTTTGTGGACTGGTGCCACCGGAACCACCTGAAGATTAACGCGGGGAAGACCAAGGAGATGGTGGTGGACTTCCGCAAAGGCAGAAGCCCTCCTAAACCAGTGGACATCCTGGGGATGGGCATCGAGATTGTGAACACCTATAAGTACCTGGGTTTGCTCCTTAATAATAAGCTGGACTGGGCAGATCATATGGAGGCCCTGTACAGGAAGGGCCACAGCAGGCTCTACCTGCTTAGGAAGCTGAGAGCCTTTGGAATCCGGGGGGCACTTCTTAGAACTTTCTTCAACTCGGTAGTGGCATCAGCCATCTTCTTTGGAGTGGCCTGCTGGGGGAGCAGTATATCAACCAGGGACAGAAATAAACTTGACAAGCTGATTAGAAGGGCCAGCTCTGTCCTGGGGAGCCCACTGGACCCAGTGCAGGTGGTGGGTGACAGAAGGATACTGTCCGTGGTGAGCTCCATGCAGAAGAAGAAGTCCCATCCCATGCATGAGACTGTGATCGCGCTGAGCAGTACTGTCAGTGACCGACTGCTCCACCCTAGGTGTGAGAAGGAGCGCTATCGGAAGTCTTTCCTCCCCACCGCGGTTAGGCTGTACAACCAACACCGACCTAAGCGGAGATCATTACACACAGAGAACTGAAATATCTCTCTGCCTGTTAAATCCCCCCCCCCCCCGCTACGCCCTATCTGTCTGTCTGCTATCAATGTAATGCCTCTCACCTTGGAACATTCCTGTACATGTTGTATTTGTATTTGTATCTGCTTATCTTTGCTGCTGTAACACACTGAATTTCCCCATTGTGGGACTATTAAAGGACTATTATTATTAATTATGTGAATGAAATAAAAGAACCATGAAAACATAAAACTAGATTAGACATAAGGACTATAATAAATAAAAACAAATTAAAGTTGGAGTCCTTGAAGCTCCTATTACAGCGGCCATATTACTCATTCTATCTATAGGGTTTTCTGGGCTAAAGTATACTTAGGATAGGTCATTACTATCACTCTAATGGGGTCTGACACCCGTACTGATGCTGTTCTCAGCAGCTGATAGAACAGAACTGTCTTCTTCCTGCTCCATTCTCTGTATATGTGTAGTGACTCTACAAAGTTACTGCAGATCAGCTCCCATTCACTTGAGAGGGAGCTAAGTTAGAGTGCCCAGGTTCAGCCACTACACTGAGAATGGAGCTGTCTGCTTCCTGCTCTATAGATCAGCTGCTGAGAACAGCTGATCAGTGTGGGTGGCGCATGTCAATTCCCACCAATCCTTAAGATAGATCATCAATATTTTTAGCCCTAAAAATGCCTTTAATGTACACATTCAAATCATTGTCATGAATGTCCATCTTACTGTCTACACGAATGTAATCTTCCCTGGAATCAAGTCTCACAGAAGATTTACTGCTGTAATTTATTTTTAGGAAATATTTTCATGTTTCTTACAGCCACCTCTGCAGTAAGAAATACTTTCTCCGGGTAGTCAAGGTTTACAATAGTTTCACCATTACGTCCAGAGAATATCAGCTAAAGCAATGGTTTTGGGCAGTGCCATTTTAATAAAGACATTTTTTTGCACCTACCTTGTGGCCAGCCTCCAGAGTGAGAATAGACTTGACATGCTTGATGAGAGGTGAAATCTTCTGCCACTTTAACTGTTCAGCTCTTGGCACTTTGTTTACAGCTGTCCCTGGTGGGAAACAGGTAGGTATGGCTTAGGCCTAGGGTACAGTATAGATGTTTTGCATACTGGATAAGAGAGTTTGCAGGAATCTGCGACCTACAACAGTCACCTAACAACCCATAGTTACAGGGGACTAACACGTAAATTCTGCCTCAAAAGGCGATTGAATGTATAATGCAATAACTACTTCAGGTAACATACTGTTTGGGGTGGGTTTTCCCCTTGGGTGACATACTGTCCTATAGATATCTATCCTATGGATAGGCTATCAATATCCAGTCTTGGAGAACCCATTAAAGTGGATTTATGAAGTTATATCCTGGGCCATGATTTTCTACACGTCAATGGTATATTGGATTGTACCAAAGAATCATCCAGATAGAAACTGTCTATGATTAATGCTTGTATGATCTATGATAAGAACCATCCAGTGTTACCTGTACCACTAGAGATTATATATAAAAACATAATACAAGGGGGCTCTTCTCCACAACTAAAGGGCTTTTTACAGAGGACAATGTCTGTAAATGAGTGTTCGTTCGGCAGCTGATGGCATCTTGTACACATGCCTACAAATAATAATTCCTGGCAGCACATAACCCCATATAAAATAGTAACAATGCAATAATAACAACTGTCAATCGCATTAACAATCATCACTAAACAGATTTGCATAGGGCAGTGTACACGAGCGCCAATCTACTTGTTTTGTGGTCCAGCAATGCACGTTTCAGGTCAAAATCGAACAGTTCTAACTTAGCCTAATGCAGTATGAAGGATAACAGGCTGCTCGACATTTAAAGGCGTTTACTGAGCTTTAGATATTGATAACCTATTTTGAGGATAGGTCATCATTAGCAGAGCTGTGGGGGTCAACACCTGGCGCTCCCACCTATCAGCTAAAGAAAATCTTTATCTTGACTTTTTCAGATGCTTTTGGTATGTTAAAAGGGGTGTTCTGATTTTTATTTTTTTTTTTAAAGATGTAATAGGGCTGCTGAGGAAGCCCATTAAAAAAACATTAGCGCTCGGCATTCCTTTGGTTCCAGTGGTAGCAGGTGTGGTCTTCTGTTCACAGGCGCCATGGCTGATCTTAGTAGTGACATCCCATTTATGCAAGATGACTGCTGCAACCATTCACAGGCCTCGGCAGTGACTTCTTCACAAACGACAAGCAACTGCTATGACATGCCATTTGTAAAGAGGTCACTGCTGAAGCCTGTGATTGGCTGCAGTGGTGAACTAGCACAAACAGGACGCCACCATAGACAGGTGTCTGTGTATGATTGCTTGCCATGCACATTATTGGATATGGATGTTGTAAAAGCAAAATTCCATGTTTTTTATAAAAAAAACAAAAAAACAAAAAACAAAATGGAACTATGTGAAGCAAATCAAATAGCGGTAAACTACGCAGTTCCCATGTCTCAACCACAATGTATATAAGTTTACTAAGACACATGTAGTTACTCACTTAGTACCTACATGTGCGGCACATTAGTAACACTAATGTAAGGTACAGTGGGTATGGAAAGTATTCAGACCCCTTTAAATTTTTCACTCTTTGTTTCATTGCAGCCATTTGCTAAAAGCAAAAAAGTTCATTTTATTTCTCATTAATGTACACTCAGCACCCCATCTTGATAGAAAAAAACAGAAATGTAGATATTTTTGCAAATTTATTAAAAAAGAAAAACTGAAATATCACATGGTCATAAGTATTCAGACCCTTTGCTGTGACACTCATATTTAACTTACATGCTGGCCATTTCCTTCTGATCCTCCTTGAGATGGTTCTACTCCTTCATTGGAGTCCAGCTGTGTTTAATTAAACTGATTGGACTTGATTAGGAATGGCGCACACCTGTCTATATAAGACCTCACAGCTCACAGTTCATGTCAGAGCAAGTGAGAATCATGAGGTCAAATGAACTGCCCAAGGAGCTCAGAGACAGAACTGTGGCAAGGCACAGATCTGGCCAAGGTTACAAAAGAATTTCTGCAGCACTCAAGGTTCCTAAGAGCACAGTGGCCTCCATAATCCTTAAATGGAAGAAGTTTGGGACGACCAGAACTCTTCCTAGACCTGGCCGTCCAGCCAAACTGAGCAATCGTGGGAGAAAAGCCTTGGTGAGAGAGGTAAAGAAGAACCCAAAGATCACTGTGGCTGAGCTCCAGAGATGCAGTAGGGAGATGGGAGAAAGTTCCACAAAGTCAACTATCACTGCAGCCCTCCACCAGTTGGGGCTTTATGGCAGAGTGGCCTGAAGGAAGCCTCTCCTCAGTGCAAGACATATGAAAGCCCGCATAGAGTTTGCCAAAAAACACATGAAGGACTCCCAGACTGTAAGAAATAAGATTCTCTGGTCTGATGAAATGAAGATTGAACTTTCTGGCGTTAATTCTAAGCAGTATGTGTGGAGAAAACCAGGCACTGCTCATCACCTGCCCAATACAATCCCAACAGTGAAACATGGTGGTGGCAGCATCATGCTATGGGGGTGTTTTTCAGCTGTAGGGACAGGACAACTGGTTGCAACTGAAGGAAAGATGAATGCGGCCAAGTACAGAGATATCCTGGAAGAAAACCTCTTCCAGAGTGCTCTGGACCCCAGACTGGGCCGAAGGTTCACCTTTCAACAAGACAATGACCCTAAGCACACAGCTAAAATAACAAGGGTGTGGCTTCGGAACAACTCTGTGACCATTCTTGACTGGCCCAGCCAGAGCCCTGACCTCAACCCAATTGAGCATTTCTGGAGAGACCTGAAAATGGCTATCCACCAACGTTCACCATCCAACCTGACGGAACTGGAGAGGATCTGCAAGGAAGAATGGCAGAGGATCCCCAAATCCAGATGTGAAAAACTTGTTGCATCATTCCCAAGAAGACTCATGACTGTACTAGCTCAAAAGGGTGCTTCTACACAATACTGAGCAAAGGGTCTGAATACTTATGACCATGTGATATTTCAGTTTTTCTTTTTTAATAAATTTGCAAAAATATCTACATTTCTGTTTTTTTTTTCTGTCAAGATGGGGTGCTGAGTCTACATTAATGAAAAATAAAATGAACTTTTTTGCTTTTAGAAAATGGCTGCAATGAAACAAAGAGTGAAAAATTTAAAGGGGTCTGAATACTTTCCGTACCCACTGTATATGAAATTATTAATTTAGTAGCCCCTTGTGGTCACGTGTCACATAATCATAAACATCATGCACCTGACATAATCTCCATGCACTTGCAACCAGGCCTCAGAGGTCACCCTTGCCAAACTACTGCTGTGAATTGTATACCTATGTTCTCTCTCTACATAGCGCTGATGCAACACCTAGCTTTGTGTATCTTCTATTCTCCTCCTGGCTTCCTTGTCTTCTACGCTATGATACCACTGGTTCTGAGAGCAGGAAACAGGGGAGCCAAGGGGAAAATAGAAGAGACACACAGCCATGGTATCAGTGGGAGGGAAGTTAGGCATACAGTTCACTAAAGCAGGCAGTGTAGTGTTAGGGAATGGAGGGGGGCTATTACCTATGTGGGGGAGTGACAGAACTATTACCTATTTATTTTATTTATTTTGCTTACTTATATAGCGCTTTCATATTCCGCAGCGCTTTTACAGACATTGTCTATGAAAAGAGACACTATTGGGACACTATTAAACCACTATTACGGGGGGAGGGGGGGCTAAGTTAGGGCAGTATTACCTGTAGATGGCACTATTATTTGTGGGATTCACCATTACCAGGGTAGGCACTATTAGGACACTATTACCTATGGGGGCACTATTAGAGTACTACCTTGGCCAGGCCTAATTTGGAAAAGGCGTATTCCTGACCAGAAGAAGCAAATAGTAAAGCAACTCCATGTCATATGTATGTAAGTACCAACATGATCGATCCTTACAACAGATGCACACATTACTAGGAAAGCCTGTGCCTCTGCACTAGTTGTACTTGTTTTAGATAAGTCGTATGAAGCCACTTGACCTGGATGTGCCTATCCCATGCACTAATCACTGTGGAT
The DNA here is from genome assembly GCA_947044405.1 of Leptodactylus fallax. Classification (NCBI taxonomy): domain Eukaryota; kingdom Metazoa; phylum Chordata; class Amphibia; order Anura; family Leptodactylidae; genus Leptodactylus; species Leptodactylus fallax. The sequence continues at coordinate 3,111,262 of CAMRHE010000200.1, read as the reverse complement.
TTCCATAAAAAAGAGAGAATCTTTTTCTTGTAGTAATCTCTGAGCTTTAGAAAATCACTGCCAGCATGCAAAGGACCTGTCCAAAGCAGCCCATTGTGTAAAAAGCATAGTTCTGTAGAACATGGAAATTAGCTTATGGAAAATTTTCCCACATTCCAAAACTAGGGGACTCCTACCAAACTGCTCAACACAGACGTGTCTCAACTGTAGTAGATACCTATAATGATTAGTGTGGGACAAGTAAAAGTCTTAAGGCTCAAAAAGCAGCAGAAGACACCATGCTAATATAGCTGTCTAAGGTATATAACACCTCTAGACAGCTGGAGGCCAGACCATCCATAGTTTTGTATCTTTGCATGCCAATATAGCAGAGTTCTAGTACAGTCAGATTGTTAACAGGAATGGGTAAGGAAGGGTTACACAATCAATCCATTATGATCCAAGTATTTGAGTATGAAGTTGACATTTAAATCCTCTGTATGCTGGCATGGATTTTCCAGATGTTGGCATGTCACAGACAGGCCTGGTCTCAGAAGCCTTCATTTTTTCCAAAGAAAAAAAAGGATAATATTTCATGTTGGCCCAACATGCTGAATCAGCAGCCTTTTCAGAGAATGGCGTAATTCCAAAACTTAACACTTTCATTGGCCATTCACATACACTCGGCAAAGGGTAAGTTCATAGTTTTCATTATAATGTACAGATGTAACTAACTTTAAATTGTACATTTATGTTTGATGCTTCTCTTAGACATTAGATAAGCCACGCAGATAGTCAGTGGTGTTCAGGATTTATAAGTGAACAGGTTATTTTTGCAGTTGTTACAGACTGTATGCATGTATCTAATTATTTTCATTATGCACAAGTAGGGTGTTGAACTCATGTCTGCGTGCTCCGATCAGATCAACTTTCCAGAACATTTCCTGTTTTTAAAAACCAGAAATTTTTACACAATTTAACTGCTACTGTTCAACCCCCATACAATGTTTTAATTTTATCCACAGCTCATATTGTCATCTTTTTATTCTTTAGGTTTGCTGAGTTACTATATATAGTAAAATGTGCTTCAAATTCCATGTAAAACAGGTATATAAAACTTATGTCACATTCTGAGGACTTAGATGACTAGAAGGACAGCATGAAAGATGAAAAATAAAAAAAACTAAGGCAAGAATTGTCTGACCATACAGTGCCCCAAACTGTATCATGTACCAAATATATGCATAATATACAGAATACCTGCACACATGCGTGACCGCTATTAGGAGTCATACATGTGCACCCTAAGGAAACAACCAACCAACCACTATTTTTTTATTTTATTTTCCACAATTTGTGCACTACAATTTAACTATAATATAGTCCCTTCCTTCAATAAATTTTCCCAAGCAGGAAATTTAAGAGAGACTCTTTTCAAAGTTTTCCAATATTTACATATATCTACTCATACAGTACTCTTATGAAATTTGTTACCAATGCAAATCAGATATATTTTAAATGCTCTTGCAACCAGGTTACGAATATGTACTCAGGAATGGTAGAATGACAGATTCAGATGAACTTAGAGAACTTTTCTCACAAGAAGGCAATTAGCTTGGTGGTTACAGAATTCTTAAATTAGGCAAATAGTGTTTCAGAACAGTCCTCCAAGAGGCAGCAGATCATTTGAACCTTTAAAACTTTTCTGACATTTATGACACTTTACTGACAAATTCAAGATGCAGTGCTGGCTTTTCCAATACTACTTTAGTCTAGGACAGGGGTTAGCAACTTCCCACATGTTTGCCAAGGATGGCACACAAGTCATATGGACAGGAGTGCCTGTCAAATAACATGGCAGTTGGAGGATCTATCACTTAGTCACCTGCATAGTAACACACTGCACTCTGCAAATTGTGCAGGTGTAGTGGAGTAGGCCAAGTGGCCTGTCTGGTCACCGGAGACAAAGGCATGGGGCAATAAGGAGCATTATACTCTCTGGAGGATACTAATGAGCATTACATTGAATGGAGGACATTATACTGTGTGTCGAGCCTTTTATTTTTTTGTTTCACCTGCTGAGAGCATCCAGTGCACATTAACCCTTTCCCAACCACCACTGTACTATTATGGCTAATGTTGGGTGTTCAAATATGGCAGCTGCTCAGGCCACCATAGACCCTGTGGCAGTTTAGGCACTGATCGTGGATATTAACCCTCTTGATGCCTCAGCCAAAGCTGACCGAGCACCACTTTGCAAATGGCGCATGGGCGCCTCCATTTTGGCTTGAATCATCAGCCCAGAGAGTGAAATCCAGGGCTGGCGATCTGTAACTATGATCACTGATAGCCTTTTGGTTCATGTGAATTGGTCTAGGAATTCTCTATAACAGCAGTGTTACATCAACAGCCCAATCTCATGTAAACAGGTTTTATTCCCTCTCTGGGTGACCTCATGTTGGCAGTCCTTGGAGCAACTGGTCTGAAATTATTACACCTCTTCTGCACTATTGCACATGTCACACTTTACCTAGGTCATTCACTGTGGAAGATCACCTCATCTTAACCCCAGTCATCTCTGGTGTTGCATTTCTTTTCCCTGCCCATGCATCAATTACCAGATTCTGGTGTGACAACTTTGCCCCTCAATAAGTGGACTCACACAGACTATGACTGCAGGTCGGCTGTAGTTTTAGAGCTTATTTGTGTCCTTAAAGGGATATTCCTAGTTAAAAATATTGAGGCCTATCCCAAGGATAGATCATCAGTATTGGAGTGGTGGTGGTCTGACATCTAGCAGCTTCATTGATTAGCTGTTCTAAGAGAGTGGAGCAGTAAATAGGCAGCTCTTTTCTCTGCGTAGTGGCTGAACCGAGTCCCTGCAGCATAGCTCCTATTCAAGTCAAAAGGAGCAGATCTACAGTAACCTGGTCTGGCCTCTATACAGAAAACAGAGCTGTCTCTCCTCATATCTGTTCATAGACATCTATGGGAGAGATTGGTCAGGTTGACCCATGCTGACCCATGCTAACCCATGATCCCAGCCATGGCTTTCTGTGGACTCAGTGCACTAAACTAGACAGCACAAAACCACTGCTCATCACTTGCATTACCTCAAACTCATCTATTTACTTAAGACCCTGCTTGAGGCTTTTCTTGACCCAAGGGCCTATATCCCAATCTCCATCAGCTATGACATCACCACACACTCACACATCAATGTGGCCTAACATGCATTGTGTATAAATATGTCACTTGCTGTCACAAAGTTGACCTTTTACATGATGTTACATAACAGATGCAATAACACACTCTTAATTAAGTGACATTAGCATAACAGACCTAATTATAATAGATAATACTAACAAGCAATGGTATTTTTTGGTGGCACACAGGGCATACAGCATGGCAAACATTACATGGCCTAACATATAATGCAATTACACAGAAAGAGTAAGCAGGTATTTCCACTTGATCAATGGTAACCCTTAACAAAAAAAACAAAATATACCAGCTCAGTGCTAAGCAGTGGGGATGTTCATATTTTGTAAGAGGGTGGTAGAACTGTTTTTAACCATCTTAAACTGAAGGTACATCACAGAGGGTGATTCGGACACCACTAGAAACAGTCACATATCACAGAACCAGGTACCCCCAAAAAAAAAAAAAAAAATATAACTTATATTCAAATATTAAAATTTAACCCCATATAATGGGTCGCGTCAGACACATGAAAAAAACAATAATAAGGTCCTTACTAAGAATAGAAAAGTGTGCAAGGACCTATCAACATCAATATTAAACAATCCCCACCCTTTTTCAAAAATAGACTACCTATGCAGAATCCCTAGGATCTAGATAGCATAACAGGCATGCTTATTAGGGAAAATCCCTATCATTAGGTATTGAACTTATGTGGGGAATGGACTAACAGGGTAAAAACAATATCCCTTTAATTGTATAACAGAGACCAACTAAACACTCCTAGGTTATACTGGGCTAAGAGTGGTGGCACATCACTATGTACAGATACTGCAAAATCAACCGGCTCAATCACTGTTAGTGGATAATGCAACACACTAGCCTCAATAACACTCCAATTGATCCGCCCTTATAACCAAATAATAAATAAGGTCACTGTTGCTACGACCATGTGTGTACCATCCAATTGTAATTTATAATTTCAAAAATCCAAATAGACAGGGGTTTGGGTGTGGATCATAGGATAGGTTGATACAGAGCTATACAGGTGAGAGTTAAAAAGACCACTGCATAATAAGGTCGGCAATAGCAGTCAACTAAATACACCAAAACCTCCCCCTTTCTCTTTATAGTCTGTGATCACTACACCTATGTCGTCTGCTATCCACTCCCTAACATCCCCTGGTTAGATAATTCCAATACTATTTCTCAATTCTCAATGCGTTTCACTTGTGTACAGTATATATTGCAAATTCATCAGGAGTAATATACAGTGGGTAAAAAAAGTATTTATTCAGCCACCAATTGTGCAAGTTCTCCCACTTAAAAAGATGAGAGAGGCCTTTAATTTACATCATAGGTAGACCACAACTATGAGAGACAAAATGAGAAAAACATATCTAGAAAATCACATTGTCTGATTATTTAAGAATTTATTTGCAAATTATGGTGGAAAATAAGTATTTGGTCACCTACAAACAAGCAAGATTTCTATCTCTCACAGGCCTGTAACTTCTTCTTTAAGAGGCTCCTCTGTCCTCCACTCATTACCTGTAGTAATGGCATCTGTTTGACATTGTTATCAGTATAAAAGACACCTGTCCACAGCCTCAAACAGTCACACTCCAAACTCCACTATGGTGAAGACCAAAGAGCTGCGGAAGGACACCAGAAACAAAATTGTAGACCTGCACCAGGCTGGGAAGACTGAATCTGCAATAGGCAAGCAGCTTGGTGTGAAGAAATCAACTGTGGGAGCAATAATTAGAAAATGGAAGACATACAAGACCACTGATAATCTCCCTCGATCAGGGGCTCCACGCAAGATCTCACCCCGTGGGGTCAAAATGATCACAAGTACGGTGAGCAAAAATCCCAGAACCACACGAGGGGACCTAATGAATGACCTGCAGAAAGCTGGGACTAACGTAACAAAGGCTACCGTCAGTAACACACTACGCCACCAGGGACTCAGGTCCTGCAGTGCCAGACGTGTCCCCCTGCTTAAGCCAGTACATATCCAGGCCCGTCTGAAGTTTGCTTGAGAGCATTTGGATGTTCCAGAAGAGTATTGGGAGAATGTCATATGGTCAGATGAAACCAAAGTAGAACTGTTTGGTAGAAACACAACTCGTCGTGTTTGGAGGAGAGTGAATGCTGAGTTGCATCCAAAGAACACCATCCCTACTGTGAAGCATGGGGATGGCAACATCATGCTTTGGGGCTGTTTCTCTGCAAAGGGACCAGGACGACTGATCCGTGTACATAAAAGAATGAATGGGGCCATGTATCGTGAGATTTTGAGTGCAAACCTCCTTCCATCAGCAAGGGCATTGAAGATGAAACGTGGCTGGGTCTTTCAGCATGACAATGATCCCAAGCACACCGCCAGGGCAACGAAGGAGTGGCTTCGTAAGAAGCATTTCAAGTTCCTGGAGTGGCCTAGCCAGTCTCCAGATCTCAGACCCATAGAAAACCTTTGGAAGGAGTTGAAAGTCCGTGTTGCCTAGGGACAGCCCCAAAACATCACTGCTCTAGAGGAGATCTGCATAGAGGAATGGGCCAACATACCAGCAACAGTGTGTGCCAACCTTGTGAAGACTTACAGAAAACGTTTGACCTCTGTCATTGCCAAGAAAGGATATATATCACAGTATTGAGATGAGCTTTTGTTATTGACCAAATACTTATTTTCCACCATAATTTGCAAATAAATTCTTTAAAAATCAGACAATGTGATTTCCTAGATACGTTTTCTCATTTTGTCTCTCACAGTTGAGGTCTACCTATGATGTCAATTACAGGCCTATCATCTTTTTAAGTGGGAGAACTTGCACAATTGGTGGCTGACTAAATACTTTTTTTCACCACTGTATGTATTCAAGTACACAATCAAAAAGAATGCAGTAAAAACCGCAGTTCCCGGAGCTCTAATGCTGAGCTCCGGTACTTAGAGAGGCCGATGCTGACTGCTGGTGCCCTCGTTTTCGGTTTGTTTGTTTTTTTGTTTATCTGCCTCCGAGTAAGCATTGTGGCACTGATAATTTGTAAGATCGCTGGTCCCTCTGCTGGGTTTTCTTTTATATACTTACCTTCGATATGATTTTCTCTTGGCCTTCTCCGTTGTTGTGGTTTTGGATGACATCTGTGGGCTCCGCCCCCTGGACGCGTTTCCCAGTCATCGGGGAGAGGCGGGTACATTGAGTTTCATTGGCTCCCTCTGAAAGGGGCTCGTTAAGGGCGTGGCCGGGCGCGTATGGGTCTATATAGTGATCTAGTCAGCGTCAGTCTCTCTAAGTACCGAATCTCACCATTAGAGCTCCGGGAACTGCGGTTTTTACCACATTCTTTTTTGATTGTGTACTTGAATACATATATTACTCCTGATGAACTTGTAATATATACACAAGTGAAACGTGTTGAGAATTGAGAAATAGTATTGGAATTATCTAACCAGGGGATGTTAGGGAGTGGATAGCAGACATTATGGGTGTAGTGATCACAGACTATAACAAGAAAGGGGGAGGTTTTGGTGTATTTAGTTGACTGCTATTGCCGACCTTATTATGCAGCGGTCTTTTTTACTCTCACCTGTATAGCTCTGTATCAATCTATCCTATGATCCACACCCAAACCCCTGTCTAGTTGGATTTTTCAAATTATCGATTGCAAATCAGATGGTACACATATGGTCGTAGCAACAGTTACCTTATTTATTATTTGGTTATAAGGGCGGATCAATTGGAGTGTTATTGAGGCTAGTGTGTTGCATTATCCACTAACAGTGATTGAGCCTGTTGATTTTGAAACATCTGTACATAGTGATCTGTCACCACTCTTAGCCCAGTATAACCTAGTGTTTAGTTGGTCTCTGTTATACAATTAAAGGGATATTGTTTTTACCCTGTTAGTCCATTCCCCACATAAGTTCAATACCTAATAAGGATTTTCCCTAATAATCATGCCTTCTATGCTATCTAGATCCTAGGGATTCTGCATAGGTAGTCTATTTTTGAAAAAGGGTGGGGATTGTTTAATATTGGTGTTTATAGGTCCTTGCACACTTTTCTATTCTTAGTAAGGATCTTACTATCTTAAACTGAAGGATTGAAATTGTTGCACTTAAATGGCTCCACACTAAGTAGCGGGTTTCTATGTGTATGTATAGAAGCAAGGCAACCAGATCACTTTAAGACACTCAACCCAACCTAAACTTTGCCATATGCTTATTTATGGTATTCCATGTACCAGTGTTTCACCTGATATTTTTCCTGCAGCTGCTATCTCTGTGTATCAGACTGGGGTCAATGCCTAGCAGCAGCCTTTAGTGACATGCTTTTGTACCCATTAAAGTCACTAGATCTTCATTATGAAATTGCATAGGCTGTACCACACAAGCTGTCCACTGTAAATGTTGATGATTAGACAGATCCTGTCACACAGTTATAATGTAGAAGATGACAATTCAGCCTCCATGACAGCTTACTTATGGTCTCTTTGCTTATTTGGGAGAATCTAGAAGAAAGTATACTGTACACTGTGTACTCCCAGCAGACAGAGATGGATGGTACTTTCTCTAGCTGCCCATATGATACTGTGCTGAAGCATCATGGGATTGATATCAAAGCACAGAGAAAGGGGTGCTGAATATGATATACAGTCAAATGTGTGTATTATGAGTTATAGTGAAGTTGTGAGAGTCATGATAAGAGGCAGAATTGTGACAATCCTTTATTTTCATAATTTCCATAATTTAACTGGCTTTACATGTAAAGGATAAGCCAACAAAACATTACAGGAAATATACAGACTGAGCATTCATTGTTTCTATGAAATGTACATGTGTTTATATGATTCTAGGTGAGGAACTAGGCCACAGTTATAGAATGTATGCAGCACAAAGCAAATTTTACACAATACAGCATTCTTCCTGCATAAAAGGTAGATGCATTAGCTTGCAACCCAAGCAGATGTACCAAAACTGGTATTTGAGTTCTGAGTCAGTAAGGATGTAGTTCTACCTGTATGATTTCCAGAAATATCACTGGTTAAAAACAGTGTTGGGATTAGGATAGTTATATGCTGTTATATACATATCATAATCCCAACTGTGATTTCAACCAGTGATATATATCTCTGGAATTCATACAGGTAGAATGGCATCTGACACCAAAAGCAAGTTTCTCCGTTTTATAATGCCTGAGATATAGCTGTTTGAATTGACCCTCCCCAACCTCATTCACCCTCTCTTCATTTCATTCAGCAGTACTCCAATATACAATGAGAAGCAGAGAATAGCTCTCAATAAAGTCGCAAGGGAAACAGTGAAAAAATGCAGAATTTCACAGAAAGGAGCTAAAATTTGTTAATAAAGTGTATTACAAAATGTCTTAATGACACAAACTGCCAGAAAATCAAAAGTTGTCTGAAAGTTTATTTATGCTTTAAGAACATTTCATGTTAATTTTCCTTACACAATGGTTTATATGTACATGACAGCAAGCAAAGTACTCTAAAACAGAAAGCAACTTCAAATTATATGCTACATGCAAACCTATAATTTCCATCGCATTGTTGGAAAAAAAGGAAACATCAATAATAAACACTACAACCAGAAGAGTTGTAAAATAATCTTGTTCTTGACTGGTTTTGGTTGTTTGCTTATGTACATGTGCACTCAGAATTTTTTTTTTTTTTTAAGTTGTGCAATTTCCCAATATTCTTTGTGTATCAATTCCTCATGGTTTTCTAGATCTCTGCTTGCTGTCATTCATTCTGTTACTTCTAGTGGATAAAATTCTGACCATGGTCATATGATTTACGGTCTATGGTCATGTGATGGACACACAGGTGCACAACTCTTTACCGGGCAGATGTCTGATTACTGTGCTGTGGCTATAACGAGCTGTGCACCTGTGTGTCCATCACATGACCATGGACAGAATTTCATCCACTAGAGGTAATCAGAATGAATGACAGCAAGCAGAGATCTAGAAAACTGTGAGGAATTGATGCAGAAAGTATATTGGAAAATTGTGTAACTTTTTATTATAGCAACAATAACATTTGTCTCTCAATATTGGTTTGAAAGTGGCCAATCCCTTTACGTTCTACTTTTATTTCTATATTAGTTATCCTTTCTCTTCTGTTAGGTCATGTGACTTTAATGACTGTAAAATTATGCTCTGACCTCTTGTAATTAATCTATGCTTCACTAAATGATAACAAGGTCAATTGAAACGTATCATTTATTTAATAACCAATAAAATCAAAAATGTAAAACACACTACTGCGCTACCCATGTGTGTTAAGTGTGCTAAAATTCATAAATCCTCACAGACAGGCTGCCCTCAGATTACAATCATAAACTTGGAGTTAAGTGTATGCATAATCCTGTGCAGTATTGCATATTAAGTGTATCTTCCTGGCTGATAGATTTGCCCAGGATAGGAGCATTACTACTAGGATTCATCAGTGACCTTCACACTGCTGTGCCACTAGGAGAATGCCTATAGGTTACATTGGTCAGTTACCTCCCGTAAATAAAAGTTATATTTTAATTGACCGTGTTATAAGTCAGTCATGTGACTTTAAACAGAAGAAAATCTAGAGCAGATCTCTGGATCATTTCGCATAGGCTCTCCACAGGGGAAGACAGAAACCTTTGTCACTAACTACTGATGAGCAGGCAGTTTCCCTCACACAGTTATAATGAAGGAGTCAGCTTATCCTCCCTGACTATACAGTGTCTTGCGAAAGTATTCAGCCCCTTGAACTTTTCAACCTTTTGCCACATTTCAGGCTTCAAACATAAGGATATAAAATTGTAATTTTTTGGTGAAGAATCAACAACAAGTGGGACACAATTGTGAAGTGGAACGAAATTTATTGGTTATTTTAAACTTTTGCAAAAAATAAAAAACTGAAAAGTGGGGCGTGCAATATTATTTGTCCCCTTTTCTTTCAGTGCAGCAAACTCACTCCAGAAGTTCAGTGAGGATCTCTGAATGATCCAATGTTGTCCTAAATGACTGATGACGATAAATATAATCCACCTGTGTGTAATCAAGTCTCCGTATAAATGCACCTGCTCTGTGTTAGTCTCAGGGTTCTGATTAAAGCGCAGAGAGCATCATGAAGACCAAGGAACACACCAGGCAGGTCCGTGATACTGTTGTGAAGTTTAAAGCCGGATTTGGATACAAAAAGATTTCCCAAACTTTAAACATCCCAAGGAGCACTGTGCAAGCGATCATATTGAAATGGAAGGAGTATCAGACCACTGCAAATCTACCAAGACCCGGCCGTCCCTCTAAACTTTCATCCCAAAAAAGGATCCAATCAGTGGCTTCAGCTGTCACGTGACAGCAGCCTCAGCGGCCTCAGGAAGAGACCCCGGAACATCACGGGTAGTGATGTCACATGAGCTTCAATGATGCCGCTGATTGGCCTCAGTGGACACATGTGGCAGGGACTTCTGCCGGAAGATAACAATGACATGGAAGAACGAACCGCACTGAGAGGCACCGGAGCAAGGTAAGTGTGATTTTTTTTTTTTTTTTCAGCTCCCCTGCCAATTTAACATATAGGCTTTCCACTGTTAGTATTAACTTGGTTTCATATAGATACAGTTTAGTTTTAACATTTTACCAGTACAGTGACTTTGGATTAAACTCTGTAACTGTTCTGTGACCTTTGGTTAGCACTTGCTCATCTTACACTCAGCAATCTCCTTTATGTGCCCTGAGTGACTAACTCTAGTACGGCATGTAAGGACAGCAATGCCGGGCAGTATAACATCTGTAATTTTTCTACATGCAGTGCTCAAAAATGGAAATCCAGAGTGTTCAAAATTGCAGGAAATTATAGAGTAAAACAGTGAAACTAAAATAGCTGAACTGTAGAGTAAACATACTACTGTTTTTCTGGTTTCTAGTATTTTGGTTAGTCTCATTGGTAAAACAGTAATTGCACATAGGTAATACATAATCCCTGATGTTTGAGGTTTGTCTATAAATTCCCTAGTACTTGATGTATTATAGTGCATAAAACTAAAATTAACATTCGTGAAATAGGAGTTCTTATGTTTGACAAAAGTGAAAAATTCTTTGACCTATTCATTTCAAATATATCAAGAAGGAAAGAAAACTAGGTCAAGAAGATAACCCCACTTGGAGAAAGTTTGTTAAAAGCGTGTACGACTTCAGATCATATTGGTCACACTTTATACTACTAGTAAAACCAAGCACCACTTTCAATAAAACAACTACATGAAAAAAATGCAAAAATGGCACCTCATGGTGTAGCATTGTAGTGATGTAACAATCACAATTGAGAGTGTATAAACTGCTTCTAACTTGGTGGTGACATCTGTTTGGTGAAGCTGCTGCTCTTCCCAGGGACCACACCAATATTGGTTAGTGGTAATGATATGGAATAGTAGTGAGTAAAATATCTGGAACATATGAACACTGCTTATTGATCAATTACACACAGTCAACGCGTTTCTTCTTCATCATGCTAACTAGAAAATAAATCATGTACAAAAATGTATGTACAGTCATATGAAAAAGTTTGGGCACCCCTATTAATCTTAATCATTTTTAGTTCTAAATATTTGGGTGTTTGCAACAGCCATTTCAATTTGATATATCTAATAACTGATGGACACAGTAATATTTCAGGATTGAAATGAGGTTTATTGTACTAACAGAAAATGTGCAATATGCATTAAACCAAAATTTGACCGGTGCAAAAATTTGGGTACCCTTATCATTTTATTGATTTGAATACTCCTAACTACTTTTTACTGACTTACTGAAGCACAAAATTGGTTTTGTAACCTCACTGAGCTTTGAACTTCATAGCCAGGTGTATCCAATCATGAGAAAAGGTATTTAAGGTGGCCAATTGCAAGTTGTTCTCCTATTTGAATCTCCTCTGAAGAGTGGCATCATGGGCTCCTCAAAACAACTCTCAAATGATCTGAAAACAAAGATTGTTCAACATAGTTGTTCAGGGGAAGGATACAAAAAGTTGTCTCAGAGATTTAACCTGTCAGTTTCCACTGTGAGGAACATAGTAAGGAAATGGAAGACCACAGGGACAGTTCTTGTTAAGCCCAGAAGTGGCAGGCCAAGAAAAATATCAGAAAGGCAGAGAAGAAGAATGGTGAGAACAGTCAAGGACAATCCACAGACCACCTCCAAAGAGCTGCAGCATCATCTTGCTGCAGATGGTGTCACTGTGCATCGGTCAACAATACAGCACACTTTGCACAAGGAGAAGCTGTATGGGAGAGTGATGCGAAAGAAGCCGTTTCTGAAAGCACGCCACAAACAGAGTCGCCTGAGGTATGCAAAAGCACATTTGGACAAGCCAGCTTCATTTTGGAAGAAGGTCCTGTGGACTGATGAAACAAAGATTGAGTTGTTTGGTCATACAAAAAGGTGTTATGCATGGCGTCAAAAAAACACAGCATTCCAAGAAAAACACTTGCTACCCACTGTAAAATTTGGTGGAGGTTCCATCATGCTTTGGGGCTGTGTGGCCAATGCCGGCACCGGGAATCTTGTTAAAGCTGAGGGTCGCATGGATTCAACTCAGTATCAGCAGATTCTTGAGAATAATGTACAAGAATCAGTGACGAATTTGAAGTTACACCGGGGATGGATATTTCAGCAAGACAATGATCCAAAACACAGCTCCAAATCTACTCAGGCATTCATGCAGAGGAACAATTACAATGTTCTGGAATGGCCATCCCAGTCCCCAGACCTGAATATCATTGAACATCTGTGGGATAATTTGAAGCGGGCTGTCCATGCTCAGCGACCATCAAACTTAACTGAACTGGAATTGTTTTGTAAAGAGGAATGGTCAAAAATACCTTCATCCAGGATCCAGGAACTGATTAAAAGCTACAGGAAGCGACTAGAGGCTGTTATTTTTGCAAAAGGAGGATCTACTAAATATTAATATCACTTTTCTGTTGAGGTGCCCATACTTTTGCACCGGTCAAATTTTGGTTTAAGGCATATTGCACATTTTCTGTTAGTACAATAAACCTCATTTCAATCCTGAAATATTACTGTGTCCATCAGTTATTAGATATATCAAATTGAAATGGCTGTTGCAAACACCCAAATATTTAGAACTAAAAATGATTAAGATTAATAGGGGTGCCCAAACTTTTTCATATGACTGTATATATAAAGAAAAATTAATAATAAAAATATAATATAAAACAATTGTGTATTCGTATAAAAGAAATAAATATAAAATGATGCATATATAAAAAAAGAGAAAAATCAAATGTATAAGTGTATCCATAAAAATCAAATATGCTTACAATGTAGCTTTACTGTAAATCTAAGGAACCTAAATATGCTACTATATGTATAAGTCCATATGTGTATTTGCGACGTGGACAATACAACATATTAGTGGAGCAGAGGGATAAATAGATTAATAAATGTAATAATTAAAGGGGTTAACCAGCTTCCAAAAATGATCTGCAAATACATCCGCAGCATTGGTAAATACTCACTGTTTCCTTGTGCAGCCTTTTCTTGGCTTAAATTTACTTGAGACTCCTTGTGTCAGTATTATTTACATGCAGTTGAATCTGTGAAGATACTACAGTTCCCATGATTCATCTCCCTGCTCTCCTTCTCAGTGTTTGCTGCTCACAGGGGGTAGGGGGAGTGAGCTTGAACAAAACATCACAGCATGATGTGACCTCAGATGTGGGAGTGATTTATTACCTGGGATTTCATTTCAGGGGAGAGTGGAGAAGGGATGAATTATGGTAAATGTACAGTACTTGTCTTTGGTGGATTTCTCCTTATGGGATTTAGACCTTCTTGTCCCTCCTCGGCTCCGTCTTGGTCTGATTTTCTTTTTGTTGAGACTGTGTGTCGGGAAAAATCTTGCAACTGTGGTTGAGCTGGTGATTGATGGTAAGTATAGTGGTGGCTGAGTCCTGGTTCACATCTGCGTTCGGGGATTCCACTTGGGGATCCCCCCGAACGGAAACCTATACGCATAAAAAAGCGGTTTACCTGGGAAACCCACGGACCCCATAGACTATAACGAAACATGCGGAGAGGAAAGTGCTGCTTGCGCCGCTTTTTTATGTGTATAGGTTTCCGTTCTGGGGTCTCCAAGTGGACTCCCCGAACAGAAACCCGAACACAGATGTGAACCGGTCCTCACTGTTGTGTTGGGAAGGGTTGTAATATCAGAAATAGGCACTTTGACTTACGTCCACTTTATTTTTGGTGATTTGTTTATATACATGCATTTATCATTATACAGTTGTGATAAAAAGTTTACATACCCGGAAGATTTTTTGTTTTTTTGGCCTTTTTTCAGAGAACATGAATGATAACACAATAAGTTTTTCTCCACTCATGGTTAGTGGTTGGTTGAAGCCATTTATTGTCAAACTTCTGTGTTTTCTCTTTTTAAATCATAATGACAACCAAAAACATCAAAATGACCCTGTTCAAAAGTTCACATACCCCAGTTCTTAATACCTTGTATTGCCCCCTCTAACATCAATGACAGCTTTAAATCTTTTGTTGTAGTTGTGGATGAGGCTCTTTATTTTCTCAGATGGTAAAACTGCCCATTTTTCTTGGCAAAAAGTCTCCAGTTCCTGTAAATTCCTGGGCTGTCTTGCATGTACTGTGCGCTTGAGATCTCCCCAGAGTGGATCAATGATGTTGAGGTCAGGAGACTGAAATGGCCACTCCAGAACCTTGACTTTCTTCTGCTGTAGCCAATGACAGGTGGACTTTGTAATGCTAAAAACCAAAATAACAGCCTTGATAAAATGGCTGACAAGATGTTTCTAGAAGCCAAGTCATGTAACCTTAGTTTCAACTCTGTATAGTGTCTAGTTAGACAGAAAGCAAGATCAGAGTTCAATTCTGTTCTATGTGATGTTTACATGCATATTAAGCGAGCTTAAAGTTTAGCTAGATAATGTCTAGATAGACATGAAACCAGTTCTAAGGCTCAGCCCTGTTTGACTTTAGGTTTCAAAGGTTCAGCTCTGTTTGACTTTGTGTTTACATGTCCATAAACGCCAGCTTAACGATTAACTCTGTATGAAGCTAAATGTCACAAGACATATTCTGGTGAAAACTGGCCTCTTTCGCAAGAATGTGAGCTTGGAGATGAGAAAAGCCTTACAGAGGTGTATACACCTCTGTAACCCGCCCACTCTATGACACACACAAAGGGTATATAAAGACGGATGATATCCCCCAGCCATATGTTGCAATCTACACAGCAGATTGGGGATGCCTGATGCTGCATACCTGTCACAATGGCTTGATGATATTTTCCTGAAGCTACCCTTATCAGAATTCATCAATGAAGTTTTGCAGTGTTGTAAGTGCTGATTTAATATACCTTTCAATATACTTTTAAGTGTTGAGTTGATTATATCATAGTTTGCCTAACTCTGATTATCTTGCTATACCTTGCTTTATTGCTAGTGTTGATTATTGCAGGTTTTGATGATATCACAGGTTGATTAACCTGGATATACCTTCTGATATACCTTTTACCTTTTCAGGACCACCCACTGTATATAAACGTCGGCACTTGCTGGGCTTTGTGCAGAGCCGACGTTTATAAACTGACCCTGCTAAATTGGGGATCGGGTCTCCCCAAGTGTCAGGAACTCCGTGAACACAGCAATAATAGCTGCTGGTGTTCACAGAGACATGATCAGGACCTGATAGGTTCAGGTCCCGATCATGTAGCCGCCATATCAGGGAAAGTTTGTTGCAGTAACAAACTTTCCCTGATATTAGCTGCCGCCCGTCCGCGGGCGGCATCGGGAGCGGGTGTTAGCTGTATCTGACAGCTAACACCCTGCTCCCTATCCTACGGTCGGAGCTGTGCTCTGATCGGACGTTTTAACACCTTGGATGCCGCGGTCAAACAAGACCGCGGCATCCAAGGGGTTCAGTGATGCCAAATGAACCCCCCCTCACCCCCCACGACGAGATCGGGGGGTGCCCCTATGTGTCTTCTGCAGCCCGGGGTCTGGCCAGTGACCCCAGGCTGCTCGGTGCCCCCAGTACCTGGTTGATCCTGCCGGGAAGTGAGAAAGTCAGGCTTCCTCTATAACACGTGTATTGCAGTCTATAATACTGAACCAGCGATCCCTGGTTCAGGTGTCCTTGTAGGACAAATAAAGAAATGTAAAAAAAAAAAAGTGCAAAAGAAATGTAATAAAGTTTGTGAAATAAATAAATCAATAAAGCCCCAAAATTACCTTTTCCTATATCAAATGAGTTATATAAAACAAAAACCTAAAAATTAATAAAAAACAATACATATTTGGTATCGCCACATCCGTAACAACCTGTACAATAAAACTGAAACATTATTTAACCTACATGGTGAACGTCGGAAAAAAAAAACCGGAAAAAAATCCGCCGTAAGTAATGATTTTTCGCCATCTCACCCTACAAAATATGCTATAAAAAGTGATCGAAAAGTCACATATACCCCAAAACAGCACCACTAAAAAGCACAGGTTGTCCCGCAAAAAATAAGCCCTCAATTATCTCTGTCAACCGAAAAATAAAAATGTTACGCATCTCAGAAGATGGCAATGCAAAGATAATTGATTTCCTTCCCCAAATGGATTTTTGTTCTGCAAAACTAGTAACGCATAAAAAAACAATATAAATGAGGTATCGCTGTAATCGTACCGACCCAAAGAATAAAGGTCACAGGTTACTTATGTTGTACACTGTGTGGGAAAAAATTAATAGGTAAAACACAATGCCAGAATTGATGAGGATTTTTTTTAATCCACCAAGAAAGCGTTAATAAACGTTAGTCAATAAGTCATAGGCACCCAAAAATGTTATTAAAAAATACATCTCATACCACAAACAACAAGCCCTCATATGGCTACAGCACCAGAAAAAAAAAAAATATATATATATAGCTTGTTCAATGTGAAGACAAAAACCCCAAAAATCGCCAAATCATTAGAACACAACTGGCTGCAGCAGGAAGGAAATGTATAAGCGGTGCGAGAGTGTATCAGGGGACACCCCAGATTTAGAGCTTACGAGGGAAAATAAACCAGAACTGACCCCCAGAGTGACCCCTCCCCCAATCATACAAGCTACTGGGGATATAGTAGTAGTAAATTTCGTGTTCCCCATGTACTCCGCACAGCTTACATATTCACTCTTCATCCGCTGTGCAGTCACGTCTGGGATACTAATGCTTACTCCACCCCTTGATAAGTTCTTTGAGGAGTGCAGTTTTTAAAATGGGGTCATTCCCTAGGGGATTCCACTTTACTGGTACCTTAGAGGCTCTGAAAACATGACATGGTGTCCAGATACCAAACATCTAAATGTGCGCTCCAAAAGCCACATAGCGCTCCTTCCCTTCTCTGCCCTGCTGTGTGCCCAAACTGCAGATTATACCCACATGTATGACACTGGTGTACCCAGGGTAATGTACTTAATGTCATATGTGAGTATAAATGGGTGTTTGGGCACGGCCGGGCACAGAAGGGAAGGAGCGCTATTTTGGTTTTTGGAGCACAGACTTAGACGGTTTGGTTTTTGGACACCATTACACTTTTTCAGAGCTCCTGAAATGCCAGTAAAGTGGAATCCCCTGATATGTCACCCCATTTTGGAAACTACACCCCTGAAGGAATTTATCCAGGGGTACAGTGAGAATTTTTAACCCCCAAGTGTTGCCTTAATTAATTTTCCAGAAATGAATACGCAGCTGATGGTGGAAGATGAAAATGACACTTTTTCCAGGAATACGTAATTTCAGTGCGTAATACGTTGTGCCCGGCTTGTATCAGAGACGAATGCTCCAAAAGCTGTTGTGCCCAGAATACCCGCTTAACAGCTTTTGGAGGTTCTGTCTCTGGTGACACAAGTTGGGTACAACATATCAGCACTGAAATGGCGTATCTATGGAAAAATTGCAATTTTCACTTTTCATTATCAGCTGCGCATTCATTTCTGGAAATGAAATTAATGCAACACTCAAAGTTTAAAAATGCTCGCTACCCCACTTGATAAATCCCTTCAGGGGTGTACTTTCCAAAGTGGGGTCACATTTCAGCGGGTTCTACTTTACTGCCAATTCAGGGGCTCTTCAAAAGTGGCATGACATCGAAAAACCAAACTGTGCTCCAAAGACCAAAATAGCGCTCCTTCCCTTCTGTGCCCAAACATCAATTTATACCTGCATATGACATTAAGTACGTTATCCTGGGTACACCAGTGTCATACATGTGGGCATAAACTGCCGCTTGGGCACACAGGAGGGTGCAGATAAGAAGGAGTGCTATGTGCTTTTGGACCGCTGATTTAGTTTGTTGATTTTTGGATGCCATGTCACATTTATAGAGACTCTAAAATTGCCCCTACAAAATGGGGGTCACTTCTTGGGGAATTCCAATTTACTGGCACCACCAGGGCTCTGCAAAAACAACATGGCATCCAGAAAATCCCTCCAAATCTGTACACCAAAAGCTAAAAAGCGCACTGCTCCATCCCTTCTGAGCCCTGCTGTGTAACCAAACAGCCGTTTACACCTACATATACAACTTCTTTCTACTTGGGATAGCCCAGTTAATAGTTTTAGGAGTGTATGTTTCTGATGACACAAAGTGGGTGCAACGTATTGGGCACTGACATGGCATATTTCTTTAAAAATTAAAATTTTCACTTTGTACATTAATTTTCAGGAAGCACTCTTAGGGTCAAAATTATAATACCCCTTGATAAATTCCTTGAGGGGTATAGTTTCTAAAATGGAGTCACTTTTTGGGGGTTTCCATTGTATTGGTACTTTAGGGGCTCTGGAAATGCGACATGGCATCTGAAAACTATTCCAGCAAAATCTGCCCTCCAAAACCAAATAGCGCTCTTTCCATTCCGAGCATCACCATGCACCCATACAGCACATTATAACCACATATGGGGTATTCCCATGTTCAGGAGAAATTGTGTAACAAACCTTGGGTAGCTTTTTCTCCTTTACCCTCTTGTAAAAATAAAAAAATTTGGACTAAATTGACGGTTTATTGAAAAAAAACTAATTTTTCATTTTCACGTCCCGATGTTAATAAAATCTGTGAAAAAGCTGTACAGTCAAACTGTTCATTATATCCCTTGATATGTTCTGTGAGGGGTGTAGTTTCCAAAATGGGGTCACTTTTGAAGGTTTCCATTGTATTGGTACTTTAGGGGCTCTGCCAATGCGACATGGCACCCGAAATCTAATCCAGCAAAATCTTCCCTCCAAAAACCAAATAGCGCTCTTTCCATTCCGAGCCCCACCATGTACCCATACAGCAGATTATGACCACATATGGGGCATTGCCGTGTCCAGGAGAAATTGTGTAACAAACCTTGGGGAGCTTTTTCTCCTTTATCCTCTTGTAAAAATAAAAATGTTTGGACTAAATTGACAGTTTTTTAGAAAAAAAGTAATTTTTCATTTTCACGTCCCGATGTTAATAAAATCTGTGAAAAAGCTGTAGAGTCAAACTCCTCATTATATCCCTTTATATGTTCTGTGAGGGGTATAGTTTCCAAAACGGGGTTACTTTTGAAGGTTTCCATTGTACTGGTACTTTAGGGGCTCTGCAAATGCGACATGGCACCTGAAAACTATTCCAGCAAAATCTGCCCTCCAAAAGCCAAATAGCGCTCTTTCCATTCCAAGCCCCACCATGTACCCATACAGCAGATTATGACCACATATGGGGTATTGCCACGTTCATGAAAAAAATTTTTAACAAACTGTGGGGTGCTTTTTCTCCTTTAACCCCTTGTGAAAATGAAAAATTTGGGGAAAAAGTGACATTCTAGTAATTTTTCATTTACACATTCCAATGTTAATAAAATCTGTGAAAAGGCTGTTGGGTCAAAATGCTCACTATACCCCATGATAAATTCTGTGAAGGGTGTAGTTTCCAAAATGGGGTCACTTTTGGGGGGTTTCCTTTGTACTGGTGCTTTAGGGGCTCTGCAAATGGGACATGGCACCGAAAACTATTCCGGCAAAATCTGCTTTTCAAATGCCCATTGTCGCTCCTTCCCTTCCGTACTCTGCCGTGTGCCCAAACATCAGTTTACACCCACATGTGGGGTATTTCTGTGCTCGGGAGAAATTGCATAACAAACTGTGAGATGCATTTTTCCTTTAACCCTTTGTGAAGGTGTTAATTTTAGGGCTAAATGAATGTGTTACTGAAAAAAAAAGAAATGTCTAAATTTCACCTCCATATTGTTTTAATTTCTGTGAAATCCTTAATGGGTTAACAAAGTTCCCAAATGCTGTTTTGAATTATTTGAGGGGTGCAGTTTTGAAAATGGGGTGATTTATGGGGGAGTTTCTAATATATAGGCCTTCATAATTCCCTTCAGAACAGAAGTGGTACCTAAAAAATTAGTTTGGGAAATTTTCTTGTAAATCTGGAAAATCGCTGTTACACTTGTAAGACTTCTAACATCCAAAATAAATGAATGGACGATTAAAAGATGATGCCGATATAAAGCAGAGATATGGTAGATAATATTTATTAATGTATTTTTGTGATATGACTATGTGTTTGAAAAGCAGAGCATTTCACATTTTGAAAAATGCGATTTTCTCCAAATTTCCATCAAATTTCTTATTTTTTTTATAAGTAAATATAAAAATATTGATCAATATTTACCACTAACATGAAGTACAATGTGTCACGAAAAAACAATCTCAAAATCACTTATGTAAGTTAAATCGTCTCAAAGTTATTGCCATATAAAGTGACACATGTCAGATTTGAAAAATGAGGCCTGGTCACGAAGGCACTTTTAGGCTGTGTCCTGAAAAGGTTAAGTGTTGAAAGTGTGGATTTAATTACATTCTAATATCTTTTATACTTTTCCTTGTTGTAAGACCTTTTGCTATACCCTTAGTGAAATGTTACCTTTTGCTATCTTCTTATACTATTCTTAATAAAATGTTAAGCTATAGTTGATAGTCTAGTGTTTTATTCTATAACTTTATTCTATTACACGGAATCCAAAGAATCTGTTTTCATTTGGCAAAACAATTTTGGCGTAGTCGGCAGGATTCCATTTTATAGAATAAAATGTTTAAGCGTAAAACACAAGCTAGTTCTAATATGTCTCCTGATGTTATTCTGGGTTGGGATCAGGCTCCTTACTTGATTCTAGCTCAGGAAGGTGCTAAATTCACAGGGATTGGAAAGATCAATTGGGAAATGGCAGCCTGGCAGTGAAGTGTTTACAAAGGGGGTTGGTAAACAATGGAAATGCATATGTTGATGTGTGTAGGAGGAGGGGCGGGATTTTGCTATCAGCTTACAGACAGCAGAATGAGGAACAGATGTTGTCACAGCAATTGTTAGCCCTCCAGTCTCAGGAGACTATGAATAAATGTCAAAAGCAGATTTTAGCTGATAAAGTTGACCAGTTTAAGAGTTATGCTCAACGAGCAGCGGTTAGGATTGCTCAATATAAATATAGGAAGAGGAGAGGGAAAATTAATAAGAAACAAATTGATGCCTCAGTGTTCTCCTCCACTGATGAAGTCCACCCAGGTGATTTTGAGGGGGATGATGATTGGGAAACTCCCCCTGACCCAACCATAGATCCTCCTGGAGTAAATGCTAAACCCATTATCAGACGGGAGCAGACAGCCCCTCCCTCTGCAGAATTCACAGAGGTGAAGGCATTGTTATTAGAGCACAAAGCACAGGAGAGAGGAGGAATGTTTCAGGGAGATTCTTCCCGGAAACAATATGATTGACAGATTAGCCAAGCCCATTGTGTAGATGCCCGACCCCATGTAAATTTGAGAATTGAATGGAAACACAAAAATGTACAAAATGTAATTGCATTAGAAGATACGGGGGCGGAGGCACTCTGGGCAGAAAATAACCATTACAAAAATTTGGCTGAGAATAGGAAACCTTCCTGTGAGGCAGTACAGTGTAATTGTAGTTCCAGTGCCTGAATATATCATTGGTATAGACATTTTGAAAGGAATGCAGTTACATTTGCCTGATGGTAAGTATTCTTTTGGAGTAAAATCTGTGCAAATTAATCCTGTTTTGATAGGGAAATTGAAAATGAAACCTGTTAAGATTCTCAGAGCCACAAAAACACTGATTCATAGTCTGTGGCAAATGGGTTGGTAAACTGGATGCCCACCTGGCATTCTCATGATTGGAAAATAGGGACCAAAGAAATATAGGGAATATGTCATAAAACGAATGTAACCGTTTTTCATGTGGATGCTCATACTAATATCAATTCTCTTGACAGCATAGCTGATGAACAATCAAAGATTGCCAAAAAGCCACCTTCCAGAGGTGTTCCCCTCAGGTTAGAGGTTATAAAAACAATAATATAACAGTGTCCTGTGTATCAACATTCACACACAGGGTAGTGCCAAGGGTGGTAAATTGATATATCTTGCTAGGCACATTGCCTGGCCAGATTTGGCAGATAGATTTCATCGGACCATTAACTGAGTCCCAAGGATGTAAATCTGCCTGCACAGCAGTGGATACATCCTCAGGTGTACTGATGGTACACCCCTGTAAGTTTGCCAATGCTAATTCCACCATCCGCCTGCTAGAAAATATAGTGCTGTATTATGGCATACCTTTGCAAATGCAATCAGATAATGGTAGCCATTTCAAAAACAATAGAGTACAGCCATTTGCCCAAGAACACAACATAGAGTGGATATTTCATATCCCCTATTACCCCCAAGCTGCAGGCTTAATTGAGCGGATGAATGGGATGTTAAAACCACAATTACAAAAGCTAACTGATGGGGCATGGGGAAATTGGAGGAAAGTGTTAAATGAAGCAGTCACCATATTGAATAATAGACCAATAGCTGAGCAAGAGACTCCGTTGATGCGAATGATTACCCCAAACCTGCAGGTAATGCCCCTAAAAGCAGGTCTGAATCAACAGACAGTGACATATTGGAAAATTAGGTGAAATTTGGACACTCAGATGGGGCCAAGATGTGGGTAAACCAGCCACAAGGTCCTCCCACATCAGCTGAAGTGATTGCAAAGGGGACTGACAATGTGCTAGTTACTATGACTCCTGGTACAACTCAATATCAGTACACTCCAGCCAATAATGTGTATTTACGTGAGTAATTTGTGTTCCTCTCAGGTTTGGATTTTGTTAGCCCTCAGTGGATGCCTTCTGCTAGTGTACTTATGGATCTGGCACGAGCATTATCAAGACCACCGTGGGTCAGAGGACAATCCAAATCGGGAGTGAGGGAGTTGGAGAGAGAACTATGGAGAACAAAAGAAATGTGGCTGTACCTAGATCGAGTACTGAATATGATGGACTTGTGCCTGAAAAATGCATATTCCAGCAATGTCCTGGAAACTTGTTTGGTCGCTGTACCAACTTCTGTTGTAGTATGGACTAAATTGTTACAAATTCAGTTAAATGATACTGACTTACAGGAAGCCGATCGACATTTCCATATGGATTGGATAAGTCCTTATTATGCTTGTGCAAACATCAGAACATGTGTATATATATAAGTATGGCTGTATCACTGGTAGGAATACCAGGCTTAGCAGTATATAATCATGAAACTATATCACGTATGGATTGCTTTATGGTAAAGAATATGAATATTACTAGTGCCATTATAAAGGATGTTTTGTTAGATTTACACTCATATAAGAAAGCAATATTACAGAATAGAGCTGCTATAGATTACTTATTACTTAAGCATGGTTATGGATGTAACAGCTTTGCAGGAATGTGTTACTTCAATTTGTCTGATCATTCAGAAGATGTTCATGACAAGTTGCAGCAACTGCAGGAAATGATTACTCACATTAAACAAGATGTAAATCAAGGATGGTGGGATTGGCTATTAGCCTTCCTACCCGATTTCGGATATCTTCGACAAATTGTCGGAGTCATCCTTTGTGTAATAGCTCTTTTAATTATGAGTTGTTGCTGTCTACAATGTATTCCATCCTTATACACTATGTTAAAACCCACTAGGTACCAAACAATAAAGGTAGCTTATGGGGCATATAAGGTTACTTGACTTGTCTAGGGTGGAATGTAATGCTAAAAACCAAAATGACAGCCTTGATAAAATGGCTGACAAGATGTTTCTAGAAGCCAAGTCATGTAACCTTAGTTTCAACTCTGTATAGTGTCTAGTTAGACAGAAAGCAAGATCAGAGTTCAATTCTGTTCTATGTGATGTTTACATGCATATTAAGCGAGCTTAAAGTTTAACTAGATAATGTCTAGATAGACATGAAACCAGTTCTAAGGCTCAGCCCTGTTTGACTTTAGGTTTCAAAGGTTCAGCTCTGTTTGACTTTGTGTTTACATGTCCATAAACGCCAGCTTAACGATTAAATCTGTATGAAGCTAAATGTCACAAGACATATTTTGGTGAAAACTGGCCTCTTTCGCAAGAATGTGAGCTTGGAGATGAGAAAAGCCTTACAGAGGTGTATACACCTCTGTAACCCGCCCACTCTATGACACACACAAAGGGTATATAAAGACGGATGATATCCCCCAGCCATATGTTGCAATCTACACAGTAGATTGGGGATGCCTGATGCTGCATACCTGTCACAATGGCTTGATGATATTTTCCTGAAGCTACCCTTATCAGAATTCATCAATGAAGTTTGGCAGTGTTGTAAGTGCTGATTTAATATACCTTTCAATATACTTTTAAGTGTTGAGTTGATTATATCATAGTTTGCCTAACTCTGATTATCTTGCTATACCTTGCTTTATTGCTAGTGTTGATTATTGCAGGTTTTGATGATGTCACAGGTTGATTAACCTGGATATACCTTCTGATATACCTTATAGAAAGTGTGGATTTAATTACATTCTAATATCTTTTATACTTTTCCTTGTTGTAAGACCTTTTGACCTTTTGCTATACCCTTCTTAGTGAAATGTTACCTTTTGCTATCTTCTTATACTATTCTTAATAAAATGTTAAGCTATAGTTGATAGTCTAGTGTTTTATTCTATAACTTTATTCTATTACACGGAATCCAAAGAATCTGTTTTCATTTGGCAAAACAGACTTGGCCTTGTGTTTTGGATCGTTGTCATGTTGGAACATCCAAGTACGTCCCATGTGCAGCTTCCTGGCTGATGAGTGCAAATTTGCCTCCAATATTTGCTGATAACATTCTGCATTCATCTTTCCTTCAACTTTGACCAAGTTTCCTGTGCCTTTGAAGCTCACACATCCCCACATCATCAGTGATCCACCTCCGTGCTTTACAGTAGGAATGGTGTTCCTTTCATCATAGGCCTTGTTGACACCTCTCCAAATGTAACTTTTATGGTTGTGGCCAAAAAATTCGATTTTTGCCTCATTACTCCAAATTACCTTGTTCCAGAAGTTTTGAGGCTTGTCTCTGTGCTGTTTGGTGTATTGGAGGCGAGATTCTTTGTGGCATTTATGCAGTAATGGCTTTCTTCTGGCAACTCGACCATGCAGCCCATTTACTTCAAGTGCCTCCTTATTGTGCATCTTGAAACAGCCACACCGATAGTTTTCAGAGAGTTCTGTATTTCAGCTGATGTTACATGTGGGTTTTTCTTTGCATCCAGAACAATTTTCCGGGCGGTTGTGCCGAAATTTTGGTTGGTCTACCTGACCGTGGTTTGGTTTTTACAGAGCCCCTGAGTTTCCATTTGTTAATCATAGTTTGAACACTGCTGACTAGCATTATCAATTCCTTGGATATCTTTTTGTATCCCTTTCCTGTTTTATACAGTTCAACTTCATTTTCCCGTACATCCGTGGACAATTCTTTTGCTTTCCCCATGACTCACAATCCAGAAACGTCACTGGCTGGAGGAAAGATGCAACAGTCTGTCTGGATAACAGAAACTCACTCAGCTTTTATGCACACAAACTGATTACAAGCAAACAGGTCACAGGTGAGGATGATTCCTTTGTGTCTACCTCTGGGCATGTTATCAGGCCAAAATCACCAGGGTATGTGAACTTTTGAACAGGGTCATTTTGATGTTTTTGGTTGTCATTATGATTTAAAAAGAGAAAACACAGAAGTTTGACAATAAATGGCTTCAACCAAACACTAACCATGAGTGGAGAAAAAGTTTTTGTGTTAAACAAAAAATCTGCAGGGGTATGTAAACTTTTTAGCACAACTGTATATTATATTTTTTTTTTATCTATACAGTGGGGAAAAAAAGTATTTAGTCAGCCACCAATTGTGCAAGTTCTCACACTTAATAAGATGAGAGAGGCCTGTAATTGACATCATAGGTAGACTTCAACTATTAGAGACAAAATGAGAAAAGAAATCCAGAAAATCACATTGTCTGATTTTTAAAGAATTTATTTGCAAATTATGGTGGAAAATAAGTATTTGGTCAATAACAAAAGTTCATCTCAATATTTTGTTATATATCCTTTGTTGGCAATGACAGAGGTCAAACGTTTTCTGTAAGTCTTCACAAGGTTGGCACACACTGTTGCTGGTATGTTGGCCCATTCCTCCATGCAGATCTCCTCTAGAGCAGTGATGTTTTGGGGCTGTCGCTGGGCAACATGGACTTTCAACTCCCTCCAAAGGTTTTCTATGGGGTTGAGATCTGGAGACTGGCTAGGCCAATCCAGGACCTTGAAATGCTTCTTACGAAGCCACTCCTTCGTTGCCCTGGCGGTGTGCTTGGGATCATTGTCATGCTGAAAGACCCAGCCACGTTTCATCTTCAATGCCCTTGCTGATAGAAGGAGGTTTGCACTCAAAATCTCACGATACATGGCCCCATTCATTCTTTCATGTACACGGATCAGTCGTCCTGGTCCCTTTGCAGAGAAACAGCCCCAAAGCATGATGTTGCCACCCCCATGCTTCACAGTAGGTATGGTGTTTTTTGGATGCAACTCAGCAGTCACTCTCCTCCAAACACGACGAGTTGTGTTTCTACCAAACAGTTCTACTTTGGTTTCATCTGAACATATGACAATCTCCCAATACTCATCTGGAACATCCAAATGCTCTCTAGCAAACTTCAGGCGGGCCTGGATATGTACTGGCTTAAGCAGGGGGACACGTCTGGCACTGCAGGATCTGAGTCCCTGGCGGCGTAGTGTGTTACTGACGGTAGCCTCTGTTACATTAGTCCCAGCTTTCTGAAGGTCATTCACTAGGTCCCCCCTATGTGGTTCTGCGATTTTTGCTCACCGTTCTTTGATCATTTTGACCCCACGGGGTGAGATCTTGCGTGGAGCCCCTGATGGAGGGAGATTATCAGTGGTCTTGTATATCTTCCATTTTCTAATTATTGGTCCCACAGTTGATTTTTTCACACCAAGCTTTTTGCCTATTGCAAATTCAGTGTTCCCAGCCTGGTGCAGGTCTACAATTTTGTTTCTGGTGTCCTTCCACAGCTCTTTGCTCTTCACCATAGTGGAGTTTGGCGTGTGACTGTTTGAGGTTGTGGACAGGTGTCTTTTATACTGATAATTTCTAACAGGTGCCATTACTACAGGTAATGAGTGGAGGACAGAGGAGCCTCTTAAAGAAGAAGTTATAGGTCTGTGAGAGCCAGAAATCTTGCTTGTTTGTAGGTGACCAAATACTTATTTTCCACCATAATTTGCAAATAAATGCTTAAAAAAAATCAGACAGACAATGTGATTTTCTAGATATGTTTTCTCATTTTGTCTCTCATAGTTGAGATCTACCTATGATGTCAATTACAGGCCTCTCATCTTTTTAAGTGGGAGAACTTGCACAATTGGTGGCTGACTAAATACTTTTTTCCCCCACTGTATGTCTAATTAATTACTACATTTATTCATCTATTTATCCCTCCACTCCACTGATATTGACCACTTCGCAAATGCACATATAGTAGCATATTCAGGTTCTTTAGATTTACTGTAAAGCTACATTGTAAGCATATTTTATTTCATTTATAGATACACTTATACATTTGTTTTTTTCTCTTTTTTATATATGCATTGTTATATATTCCTTTTATACAAATACACAATTGTTTTATATTTTTATTATTATTAATTTTTATTAGTTTATATGTACACATATATTTTTATATTTTTGTTATTTTCTAGTTGGCCTGATGAAGACGCTGGTCCAGCATCAAAATGCATTGCCTGTATGTAATTGATCAATAAATGGTTACGTACTGTCTGTATGTGTACACCTGAACTAAGCAACACCCATACATCCCAGATTTTTTACTCGCTACTATTCAATGAAACAAAGCAGGCCTTAGGTTGAATGGTTACCTGTGTATGCAATCTGTTGGCACCCTCACCTTAATATTTGCTGGTCTTAGTAATGCAAATACTGTCAGACTTCATATTGGTCATTCCCCTACAGCTCTACATACTGCACTATATATAGGTATACACCAGTATACACCAGTATAGGTGTAGAGGGAACAGCCTGTTTTCTATTAATAGGAAGTTAGATAGGTTAATTAAGTATATTACAAAAATGTTCCTCAAACACCTCCTGACACAATAGAAAAAATGTAAGTAAAAAATAGGAGTTAGTTTGAAGGGTTGATATCCCTGCTCCAGTCCTGTTTTTCCCACATCTCACCAATGAAGATGTCACTGGCCAGAGTGTCTGATTGTCATGGTAACCAGATGCAAACCAGTTTTGAAGTCCTATTTAAATGAGCATGGGTCTTTTGAACCGGAGCTCAAGTATATGTTCCCCTGCACTGCACGTTCTATGCCCTCAATTTGAAATTATCCACAGGATATGTCAAAATCTGCTCACATCTGCTGTTATCAGCTGCTCTCCTGCCTGGCAAACTTCACAGATATTTCTTTACTGTGAAGATGGGTTTAGCTCACTCATAAATCAGATTACAAATGTGGTCTATGGGAAGAGGAGCAGAAGGAGGAACCCAATGAGGCAGAAGCTAACAGAGAGAACAAGCTGCAGGAGAACATATTAAGATTTCTTTTATATCACTTTCTATAACTGTTTTTCAGCAGGTCTTAGCAGGACTGAGTTGTATAGATGTGAATAAAGCTTTGATGAGAAAGATATCTTACTATATCTGCTCAAGGATGTCTGTTTCCCCCTGCTTCTCATTCGCTCCTCTTTCTGTTCCCTTCTCCCCTTCTCCATAGGATTGTATGCACTCCAGCCTGTCTTCAGTGAAGATAGATTTTCTTTCACTGAAATGAGAAGTTTGCTATGCAGGAGAGGACAGATAACAGACAATAGGAGCATTTTCCAATGATAAGATATATTACAAAGTTTTTTGTATTCACCTGAACTGTTCATTTACAAAAAATATTTGGAACAGTTACACTTTAAAGAAGTATTCCCATCTTGATATCTATAAGATGTATCATAAATGCCTGATAGATGAGAGGGTTGTGCATGCACAAGTCTCTCCAGTCACTTGTATGGGACTTCTGAAAATAGGCTGGGGAGCCTGCCACGATGGGATTACCCCATTAAGGTTCCATTTCAAAGTATACCTTACATTAAAGATAAATGCACTTCCTATTGTGATGTGGTCATGTATAGAAGAGATACAGTGATACAGAGTAAGGCAACATGCACATGACCAAGTAAGCATCACTGGGCCATGATTGAACGGCACAGATGGCACACGGATGTTATCCATGTGCCGCGCGTGCTTCTGTGGCCCCATTCTTTGGAACCAGTGAGCATGCTCTGCAAAACGGACAAGAATAGTATCTGTTCTAAGTTTTGCTCACGGCCTCATAAACTTGACCATGAAAATACACGGTAGTGTGTATGGGGATATAGAAATGAATGGGTCAGTGTGCTAGCCATGAAAAACACGGCCAGCACATTGACTGTACACATGGTCATCTGCATGAGGTCCTACAACAATGATTTTACAGACAGACAAGCCCCACTATAATGTGTCATATTTTTAGGAGCACTCTACTGATTTGTAAAGTGGGGGAAGCAGTGGCCATCCCCATGCCAAAAATGGTGCCAATTTTAACATGGACATATAATGTGCTCTGTGAGACTACATAGGTCACACCAAACTAAAGTTGGTTTAGCAATTGCAGTGGACCTAAATTTTCAGAAAACATTTGACATGTCATAATGGGGATCCCAGTGCTGAGTTCCCCAAGTGATCGCTGAATATTACGTGGCAATTAAAGAGTAACTGTCATTTCAAATATTTTTTTTTTTTGTAAATGAATAGTTCAAGTGAATATAAAAAAACCCTTTGTAATATATCTTATCAAAGAAAAATGCTCCTTTCAGCTGTATTCATCTGCATCTTACTACTTCCTGCAGCAGCTTGTTCCTCTCTGCTAGCTTCTGCATCACTGGGCTCCTCCTTTTTCTCCACCTCCCCTTCCTATAGACCACAATATAATTTGATCTGTGAGTGAGCTAAACCGTTTTCACAGTGAAGACAGATTGGACAGCAAAATGAACAGTTTGCCAGGCAAGAGAGGAGCTATAACAGCAGATAGTAATATATCTTATCATAGGAAAATGCTCCTAAGTTTCTTATATTCACCTAGACAACTAGTCATTTGCAAAAAAATTTGAAACAACAGTTACTGTTTAATGCACTGTGCCCTTCAACTGTGATCAGTTCTTTTTGGTTGTCGCTGGAGGACCAAATAATGAGGTGTATATGCTCACTGAAAGCCTATGAGTCTGTACACTTATATCCCTGCCACTCCAAGAAGACCTGAGCATAATTAATCACAGCTGAAGGGTCACAGCACTTCATTGGGCACTTTACCCCTTTGTTTCAGCATTCAATCTTAGTACCTGAAACCCCACTGATCAAAACTTCTGACATATCACTATACCATTTCTTGTCAATAATTGTTGCATATATATAGATTTTATATTGTGTACATGAGGAATAACACTTTCTACTATTTCAGTGTGCTATCCTGTTTTTTCCTGGATAGCACACTGACCCATTCATTTCAGTGGGCCCCTGCTCGGGCTTCCGAGTACCTGCCACAAAACTCAGTGCTTCTGGAATGTACTGGCCCATTGAAGGCTATGGGACACAGAAAACAACGGACGTCAAATGGATGTAATCTATGTGACATCCATATCTGCGGAACAGTTACGTAGCTACCCACGGAGTTTTTTTTTGCAGATCTGAAAATACATATGACACACTGATGTAATACTGAACCATATTTTGTGGACCACAAATTACACACGGTCGTGTACATGATGCTTAAGGTTGTTGTCTGGCTGGCGCATGTAAACTAGCTGTTATATCTGCCATACACTACAGAAAATATAGGAGAATCTGCTTTACGCTCTCACACCGTAAGGTAATGTAAAGAATAAATATGGACATTTGCAGTAACTGAACTTTAGACCCTGGCATGGTCTATGAAAACTACAACACCATATCTATAGGTCAATGTCACTCAGCATTTGCGTGGAAGTTTAATAGGCTTTTCATAAAGTATTATCTCTGACAGGAAAATTAGATATTATGCATGAATTGCTATGTTTCAATCTAGTTCTTCAGTTATACAGGACCGCAAAACTTTATCTCTGTAATTAAATTACATAATGGTATATAACGTAGTTAATAAAAAGACACAAACCCATGACATTCATACTTTATCATTTTTCACTTGGGTGTTCCAAATGAAAGAAAAAGACCCCTTGCAAAGAATTCAATAATTTAACTTCATAGCAGGAAAACATTCCTTCCTGATTCCTTGAGTAGCAATAAGATGAATTATGTGTATCAATGAGACTTATCTATAAGATCTACTAGTTATAACAAGAAATACATTATGGAAGAGGGGTAGTCATATCCTTTTTAAATGAAATGACATTAACTCAAAGACTACCGTGACTTCTTATCTGGGGTGGAGAAATTAACAAGACGGGAGTAGTTACACTTGATGTTTTCACGACTGCACCGTTTCACATACCATAAAAACATGTTTTTAAAAAGGGATTTTCTGAAATCTCATTCACATAGAGGAGTTGAAAATGATGCTGCTTTCAGGACTTGCTGCATCCTGCCCTATATGTCTTGGCTTTTGGTGCATTTGATGCTGCATTTTCCTAAAAAAAAAAAAAAAAATCTTACTTTTTCAAAACTGTCAGGATAGGTTTTGTGGTTTTTTTTTTTGATTGTGTGGTAGTGGGGTAGCATTCTCCCACTCAGGCATGTATTTTAAGCCCTATCAATTCCATTTTCCCCACTTAGTTTAATTGTAAAGAAACAGTTAGAAATCACATAAAAACCACAAATGTGCTAATGCTATAGTTACATAGCTCTGTCTATAGTTATTTTAGAATCAAGTAGAGAAAGTTTATTGAAAATAAACAGGTAGTATTAACATACAATGCACATGCCCCTCCCTTCTCCACTCTCCCCTGGAATGAAACTGCAGGACACACACACTACCTGTGTGCAAGCTCCCTCCCTGGGGACTATGTTGTGTCACATTTCTTCTTCAGTTCCTGCAGCACTGCTCTCCTTGGCATATCTGACCATCTAATAAATCACTCCCTCATTCGAGGTCAATATGAGTGGCTTCAAACAGCCAGGAGGTCACAAGCTTCTGTGACATTTCATTTGCTGGATGAACTGCTCACAGGGAGGGGTAGTGAGCTTGTAAACAAACGCCACAGCTGTGCTCAATGACCTGAAAATAAAGCAGGTACTGTAAGAGGTGCTGAATTTAAACAGGATATATATTAGAGTTTGTTTTATATTGATGAATCCTGTTATTTGGCCCATATTTTTTTAAAAACTGGATAACCCCTTTAAAGTGGTATAATGCAAAGATGACACTATATATCAACATAATTCAGAAACGCCTTCTGTTTGCTAAAGCTCATTTAAAATGGACTGAGGCAAAATGGAAAACTGTTCTCTGAAATTTTTTATGGAAACTGTGTCCTGTGAATTCAAGAGAAGCCTGTATCTGGTGGGATGGGGTTGCATTACTGCCTATGGCATGGGCAGCTTACACATCTTGAAAAGCCCTAATCAATGCTGAGCAATGCATAGAGGTTTTAGAACAACATTTGCTCCCATCCAGACAATGTGTCTGTCAGGGAAGACCTTGCATATTTCAGCAAAACAATGTTAAACCACATACTGCATACTATGTAGCAGCATGGCTTCTGAACCGCTTACTTTGAATTCTGAGACTGTAAAAAAAATGTCTAGAATATGGAACAGATTCAGAAGAAAGGTCAGAGGTTTTGTGAGGGTTACAATCAGGTCCTCTGCAGAGTGACTTGCTGTACAGATCCTGAATCTGATGGTAACCCAGAAAGACCAGGATTGGATCATATAAGGGAAGCCAGCAGCTCCATGACCAAGGCAAAGAGTGCCAGTGAAAGCTGGCACCCCTGTCTGGTTCACCACAGTATCTGAATATGCCAAGGAGATGACATGAGCATATGGGTCAACACATAAAGCTTGTAAATATTGTACAAAAGGGCCAGCAAACCCCATCTTTTTAATCACTCCAAGAGATCCTATCAAAGGCATTTTCTATGTCTAAATCCAAGAGTGTCTGGGGAGTGGAATAACATCAATCAGCCTACCGACATTGTCAGGAGCCTGTCTCCCCAGCATGAAACCAACCTGGTTAAGGCTGGCAGAAATTTGTTAAAATGGGCAACTAGGATAGAAGTGAATATTTTGGCATCCAAGTTTATAAGGGAGATGCAGCAATAATTTGCAGGTCATAAAAGATCCATATGTGGTTTAGGATTAGCCTCTATTATCGCATCCATGAACCCTACCGGCATCTTCTTACCCTGTAGGAGACAATTACAATATTTAACAAAATGAGGAATGAGAATAGTAGTGAACTTCTTATAGTATGCAGCAGAGAGGCCATCAGGTCCAATTTGAGTTGTGTGATGGTGAGCTCCACTTATTCTTTTTCTTCTTCAGTCAAAGCATTTAATTGTTTCCATAACCTTCCAGAACAAGGAAGGGACAGGATTGTTCTTAAGATAACTGAGATTGTGTGAGGAGTGTTACTACATGAACCAGAATAACGTTTGGTGTAGAAATCATGAAAAATATCATATGAGTATCATGTTGGCCCAGTTTTTCCTTAATCAGCCAAATGCTCCACCAGCACAGGAAATGAAGACGGCGCTGAAATCTCCCGAAGGTTTTGACATCTTTTTTTTTTTTTTGTCATAGACAGCATTATTTTTCCCATCACTTTGTTCCTAACCTAATTATAGAGATAAGATTCCTCTTTCTGACCTGCACTTAACAACTCATCTTGAAAGAGGCTGACTATTAAGTATCCTGTCCCAGCAAGACAGTATCGTAGTCTGAAATGGTGAGTAATCCCTTGGACAAAAGTGGAAAACCACAGAACATGAACTTTACTATATACTGCCTCATGTCCCTAAACGTCCAGAAACTTTTTCTTATTAACTCTTTTACTATCTGAGAGTACCAGGAATTTAATGCCTTCACTGCCCTAGGCACCAAACATGTCACAAATAGCTCTTTCACTGCCCTAGCCCATTAAGGAAGTCTCCAATAACCTTTTCACCACCAAAGGCAACTAAGGCTCTAAGCATTTATCCCTTCACTACTCTAGAATACTGGGGATTTTTCTATTAACTCATTAACTGCTGTAGACCACCAACAATGGTATGTTAAAAGAGCATTCTTATTTTAGTTATTTAAGCATATCCACAGGCAGAGGCATATCTGTTGTCTGTTGCAAAATCTGTAATTTGGCTCCTCTTTACCCTGTGCCATTTAGAACAGTGGTATATTTTAAGTGTTATAAGGGCCCCCTTTAGGGTCTGGGGCCTGGTAGTGACTACTACCTCTGCACCCCCTATAGCTACACACCTCTTCTTAGGAGACCTGGCAGCATCTGCAGATTGAATATAAAAGGTGGGATTTTCATTCAACCACTTGCATGCTCAACCTTGTATATCAGAAACAACATTCCAGCACTGTCATATTAAGAAAATACATTTTGGGAATAATGTATTAAATGTACGCAGAAAATACCCTAACTAATTTAGTATGGATGCATCCTTTAACAGCCTCTAGTGTGAAGAAATATTTATTGAAAGCATCAGCTCCTGGCAGAGCTGGTTACCCAGGCAGTTAAACAGCATGTAATACTTTTAGTTCACCATAGTTCACCAAGTTAAGATGAAAACAATCAGTAACCTCAGTAGTCACTGGTAAGGAACTGGTGATGTATGTGAGTGATGTCACTGGTCCCTTTCAAGTGACCACTGATTGGTCTCAATGGTCACGTGTGACACATGACTTCCAGCATCGGGGGATAAACCACTGGTCTCCACAAGGGTTTGTCCCTTCCTGAGAAACCCGTTTAATATTAACTCTAATTAATAATTGTACTTTTGCAGTAAAAGGCAATCTAAATGAAGACTAAATTGGTAGTCGGGTTCTATTTAACCATCCTATGCATCAGTCGAAGATATTTACAACTGCTACACCTACCAGACGGATCATGATGTCTTTGTAACAAATGGCACACAGAGGAAATCATCCACACTGTGTACTGGGAGGAGGAATACACAGCACACTTCTATTAAGAAAGCTATTGTTTCTTATTTGAGGGCATGCAATGTTTTTAAGATGTAACTTCTTCGAGTACCAGCATGCTGATTACCAGTATAACTGGCACTTCCAGCTTGCCAGAATTATTTTGTTAGCACATACCTATAAAGATGTTGCGAGGCTAATTCTGAAGTTCAGTCATTCATTTTAGTGATTATTAAGAGTAATGCTCTTTGTTGAATATGGCAGGCTACCTTCATGAATTCTAAGCATATTAGTTTTGCTAAATGCAGCCAAAGAATCATCCCTAAATTCTATTACATGTAAAATTAGGCTAGCATCTTACTTTCATTCTCAGTTTAGGGGTGTAACAAGCAACCGTTATGCTCCATGGCAAAACCTGTTATGGGGCCCAACTCCTCTATGACCACCTTCAGCAGAACGTTCACACCATGTAAAGCTGTCTCCCTATTGGAGATTCATAAAGCACACAGTGACATTACCTTAAGGGGATAATGCACATATCATATCACAGTGCAGAGATCATGCACATAGTTATTTCACAGTACAGGAAAATGACTGCAATGATACAACACAGGAATAACGTAGGCTAAAAAGGTTGAAATGTGCAGGGCATGAAGAAGAAAAATATAGGATGTCCCAGTACATGAATGGTGTAGTGATTTTACAGGACAGGAATAATACAAAAAGTAATGCTACATAGAATGGATGATCCACATAGCAGGGGTAATTATGAGGCTCTATAGTAAAGCTTATGATGGGAACATATTCAATTTTATACACTATATTCTATTTACAGTCATCATTAAATGTGCTTTATGTCTGAAAATGGACTCAGTTAGTTGTTGGGCCTCATAGTAGATTCTTTGCCTGGTACCCTGGGAGTTACACCCATACACATGATGATTTACAGCTGATAAGGATACAAATAAGACTGAAGCACAAGTACAGAAAATTAAGTGAATTGAAACAGATAGCTCAACCTTCTCATAGGATACTGAATGTCATGGAAGTCATGGAACAGAAAATTTAACTACTTAAGGCTGAAGCCCCATGTTGCAAAACTGCTGCGTTTTACAGTACCTGCAAAGTGAATGGGATTCTGGCTAATCCCATTCACACTTTGCGGAAAAGCTTCGCTTCCAAAAACGCTTGCCTTTTTGAAAATCTCAGCGTGTCAATTATACCTGCAGAAATGGGCAGAAAGTCTACAGAGGAAAACTCTGTGAAATTGCAATGAAAAACGCAGCAGATAAAGATGTGATGTGTTTTGATTTTCACCGCAGCATTTTGTTGCTGCGCTTCGCTACATGGGTCCTTAACCTAAAGGGGTTTTCCAGCTTCAAATTTAGTTTTCTTACTGATGACCTATCCACAAGGGGTCTGACACCTGCACCGCGCTCAGATCAGCTGTTCTGACAACTTCAAGTAATAGGAACAGCGCAGCAAGTTGTAGCATTGAATGTGACCGATGGACGTGATGCCACTTCCAAAGAAGAAGCAGCCATGTTTTCTAATCCTGGATAACCCTTTTAAACATAATTCTACTTGTTTAGACTAAAGTTCAAGAACTGATTTTGTTTCTTAACTGATATTTCTTGTCATAGTACCCAGCAAAAGGAAAGTATGGCTGTCCAAACACCAGTGTTATGTTCATACAGGGCAATACAATCTGTTCAAACCATATAATATACCTCTGCTACCACATCCATGAGGAAAGGGATGTAGAAACGCGTACTGCTTTATTTGCTTTATTAGTCAAGGAAGGGACAGAATTTTTCTCAATCTATAAGATGATTTGAAAAAGGTTTATTGGGGCATGACAAGCGTTTTCACACAATACCTTTCAACCTCAGTGTTCTCTGAATTTAAGGGATATAATTTTTGGTCACTACAAGCCTAAGTCTAGATTTTAAGATATTTCCTAATAAATTGATTGTAAGCATTCTAATCAGGAAGTGATTTTCGGATTGCCATTAGTACCCAGTTGGGATTTCTTCTTTAGCCACAGTACAGTGTCTATGTGGTAGTATATGGAAACAATAGACTTGCGCTAGGTTCACACTAGTGTTGAGGTTTTTGTCCTTCAGATCCGCTTGAGGACCCGAAAACTGGAAACCCAATCCGCTTAAAAGCGGTTACCCATGGTTTCTGCCCAGTCTCCGCCCGAAGCAGGATTTTTCTCTCTGCAGATTTCAAGCTGAATCAGGGTCGGAGTCCCTGAACAGTCAATCAACGAAGGTGTGACAGAAGCTTTAAGCGTAGCAGATTCAGTCATTCATTGATACAAAGCTTTAAAAAAAACAAAAACTGTAACATTCCAAATTCCTAGTGAATTTCCTGGTTATGTTTTCACAAATATTGCTGACATTTTCTAAGTCCCTGTTCTTTTTTTGAAAGTGAAATTATCTTCTTTTTCTTTCTATAATTTAAACTTTACATTAAAAGAAGACAATGCACTAAGACTGTAATATTCAGCTGAAAAGCTAACAATTCTGCCATGATTTGCAAGAATACATGGTAAAACAAATATTTGACATTTGCATGAAGTTTTATGGCCTAAGAATCTGACAGGGTATTTTACACCCAGGCCCATTTTTATCTCAGTGTTAGCTATTCTCTACAGCTTAGGCATGACACTTCTTGTATACCAGAACTTCACCCCAGAGACCTCCGCATGAAAGTGTAACTGTAAGGATTACTGGACTGTGAGGAATTATAAAAACAAAACCTCCTTTCAGAACATTCTTATTTTTTTTCTTTCTTTTAACCACCGTCCTCATCAAAGCCTTAAGGTACGGACACATTATTTGGTGGTCTTAGGGTAGGGAAAGAAAACAAAACAGAGTGCAAAGTTCAGGATGTGAAAGCATCAAAGCCTGGTCATAACACAAACAGAGAAAGAAAGGAAGGACCATGTTTTTTGCACTTGAGCGGTATCTCATTTAGCAAACTTTGTGTGATCAAGTAGCTTTGCTTTAGGCACAGAAAGGGAAAATGTGTGTGGTCTGGCCTTTTGTTTTAGTAGTTTCACTATAGATACAATAGATGTGGTTAAGTATGAGTTAAGCAGAGCGGCTAAGAACCTGTTACTGTTGGAAAATAGAGATGAGAGATACTAATTGTCTCTAGAACAAGACATTGAAAGTACAAGTTCACATCAGAACACCGTAAAACAAAATATGCCGAACACAATAACCTATGCAAAACACAGAGAAGGAAACACATCATAATGTTGATAACCTGTAGACAGAAAAGTAGAAAGGACATGCAGAACGTGGCGCCATCCAAAGAAAAAGCTCTGAGGTTACATGGTTATTGACTGTATGCCTTCTTTCCAACAATAGTACATCCAAATACTTATGCAAATCACTCTGTGTGTTTTGTTGACAATCTATAATTACCAAGTGACCGTACATTGGAGAATCATGGATTATAAATCATAAATCACAAGGAAGCAAATCTCTGTCATGATTATTCATGTCTTATATATTGTAGTACCAACATATAGGAGGCTCTCAATGACTGCTAATGAAATATGCTTGTTGACAAAGTAACCTTTTTCATATCTAGGGTAGAAGCCAGGCAAAACATACAATAGTCAAGTAAGCATGTAACCATGTAAACATGAAAATATAGTAATGAGAAACATAGGTTTCAGTTTAGGTGCTGACTAAGCATGTTGGTATTCAAGACAGATATAGGCCAGCAGTGACATTCACATTGTCTGTCTTACTATAGAACACACACAGGCTTTGTGTTGTAGCCCTGTAAAGACTGTCAAATGATACTTACATTAAAGTGTCATGTACTTAATAATACATACATTGTCTTGGCAAAAAATTCTGTTTACAAGATTAGCATGGTCAAGGCCACAGCACATAATTATGGAAGCTACAGACAAAAAGAGTCCTTTATAAACCATCAAAACTCTGTTTATGTCTTTGCTTTTACATTTCCATTTACTGTATATGTCTCCTCCTTATAAGAAAAACTGTGTGGATCTTGAGGTTTCTCACGCAGTGGCATGCTAAGTAATCACATGATGCGACTTTGTCAGCTGTTCTCAGCAGCCGCCTGCACCGGAACAAGCACAAAGAACAGAACTGGAAGCACAGCTCTGTTCTCTGTGTAGTGGCTGTAGCAGCGCAACTCCAACTGAATGTGAGCGGAGCAGCAGTATCCGGACCACTACACAGAGACTTGTGCTTCGGGCTCTGTCCACTGTGTAAATTCCGGTGCTGTTGGTTGCCAAGAACAGCTTAGTTCAGGTTCCGGTTGTTGGACCTCCAATGATCTGATATTGATGACCTGGACAAGATAGGTCATCAATATATGTAACCTGAAAAAACCCTTTAATAAGAAATTATAGTCACCATGTTCAG
Organism: Leptodactylus fallax; assembly: GCA_947044405.1. Lineage (NCBI taxonomy): Eukaryota > Metazoa > Chordata > Amphibia > Anura > Leptodactylidae > Leptodactylus > Leptodactylus fallax. Next base: position 3,071,040 of record CAMRHE010000200.1, on the reverse strand, counting down.
ATGGTCCTGGAAATGAATTTTTCCATGTGTCTCCTACAAAATACATATGAATATTATGTAGTCAGATGTGATCTTGTATCAAAGCTACTAGGAAGCATTCATTTATTATAATAAAAAATAAATAAAATAAAAAAGATTGATATAAAGGAACATATTTATTACATACTTATTACAAAGTTTCATATATTAACCTGTACTGTTCAATTATAAAAAGTTGTTCATAACTGAGATATACTTTAAGCTTGTCTGCTTATCCCAACAAAATGAGAAAGTGTAAATAATATGCATACTCCACCAACGTGCATGCAAGTTATACCTACAAACGCAACCTGATTAATTATAGAAACAGGTGAAAATCTGTCAGAGAGAAATGATACCACAACATGGATAAGGTTGGGTTTACAGGGTGTATTTTTACTGAAGAACTGCATGCATGTTTTTTTTTTTTTTCAAATACATTTTTATTAAATTTTAAAAAGGAAAACATACACGAGAATGTGATGAAACACACACAATAAAACAGTAAATCGTGTGATAGGACTGGTAGTACATAAGGTACAGGCAAAGGCGTTTCACTGAACTCTGCAATTACATGGCAGAAATAATATAGTAACAAAATAACAACACTGGTAAAAGGGAGAGGGGAAAAAAGGGAAGGGACCAACCTACTAAAACCTGTGAAATGAGTGACAGAAATAATGTGTATGGCAGCAATAAGTATATAAGTGGCCGAATGGCGTAAGACTAGAGAGACATAGCCACTTTGTTAGGCATAAGGGAGAGAATGGTGAATCAGCCAAGAGGACCACTGAGAATAGAAGTCCTTGAGCTTACCCTTCTGGCAAGCAAGCATATGTTCCTGCATGCAATTAGTAGAGATAATAGACAGAAGTTCAGCAAGAGATGGGATACAAGATGATTTCCAATGACGGGCAATTAATAAGTGGGCTGCATGGAAAAAGGGACAAGTAAGAGACCGAACAGGGGGAGAGATATTATGAATCCCAAGCAAGAGGAGAGCCAAAGGGGCAGACGGTGTAATCTTGCAGCGTATATAACCGCTGAGTACATTGAGAATGGTGTGCCAGAATGAAGCAATTTTTGAGAGTCTCAATGAGGTATAATACCAACGTAAGAGGAGTTTATGATATTGTTCCCAATGAGAGGCACAAGAAGTTGATTTATGAGCCCAAGTTAAGGCACCGCTCCTTTCCACCATGCAAAAACTGCTACCGAAATCAGACTCCCACTTCAAGAAAGGAGGAGATTTAACAAGGCGTAGATCGTTGGCTATTAGGGGGTATAAAAGGTTTTGCACCTTTAGATTTCGAGGCCAAAGGGTATTGTAGGAAATCACCTAGGACAGCAGGATGTGTAGAGTGTGTAGATGTTATTAGAAAATCTCTCATTTGAATGTATCTGAACAGCTCCTGAGAAGGTAGTGAGAATTTTGCCTGAAGTTGTGGAAATAAGATGGATTGGCTGTGGAACAGGTCTGAGATGTAGCGTATTCTGCAAGCGATCCATGGAGATAAGAAAATGTTGGGAATGTGGTGTATCAGGGCGTGGATGGGGTTCGTTATGTTTACCTTGGGAAGTGAGGAGTGATGTGAGGAGGAGCACCCCACCCTCCAGGCCTCAAGAGAGGCCTGAACCAAAGGGGGGACCAGTGTTGAGGACAAAATCGATGCAGGAGGATATAACATGAGTGCTTTCAAGTCGGAGATATGGGCTACCCGAGCCTCCAGTGCCGGCCAGAGTTTATCATGGGAGTCATTCCACCAGTATTTTAAATGGCTCAGAATAAAAGCTAAATGATAGTGATAGAGGTTGGGAAGGCCCATACCACCATGGCCAGGAAGCTTCATCACTGTAGAGAATGAAACGCGTGGTTTCATTCGCTGCCAAATGAACACGTTAATTTGCTTGTGTAGGTTGGAAAATGTATTTGCAGGAATAGGGATCGATAATGTTCATAGAAAATATAAAATGCGTGTGAGAACAAGCATTTTATAAAAGAACAATTCTGCCCATCCAGGAGTGTGCAAATTTAAACAATCTGTTTAATTCAGATTGGATGCATGCATTTTTTTTTTTAATTGCAGTAATGCCTAGTCTATGTTACTCTGCATTTTCACCTGTATTCACCCCTCATACATACAGTGCAGACCAAAAGTTTGGACACACCTTCTTATTCCAAGAGTTTTCTGTATTTTCAGGACTATAAAAATTGTAGATTCACACTGAAGGCATCAAAACTATGAATTAACACATGTGGAATTATATACTTAACAAAAAAGTGTGAAACAACTGAAAATATATATCTTACCGTGCCTTGCGAAAGTATTCGGCCCCCTTGAACTTTTCAACCTTTTGCCACATTTCAGGCTTCAAACATAAGGATATAAAATTTTAATTTTTTTGGTGAAGAATCAATAACAAGTGGGACACAATTGTGAAGTGGAACGAAATTTATTGGTTATTTCAAACTTTTGTAAAAAATAAAAAACTGAAAAGTGGGGCGTGCAATATTATTGGGCCCCTTTACTTTCAGTGCAGCAAACTCACTCCAGAAGTTCACTGAGGATCTCTGAATGATCCAATGTTGTCCTAAATGACTGATGATGATAAATATAATCCACCTGTGTGTAATCAAGTCTCCGTATAAATGCACCTGCTCTGTGATAGTCTCAGGGTTCTGTTTAAAGCGCAGAGAGCATCATGAAGACCAAGGAACACACCAGGCAGGTCCGTGATACTGTTGTGGAGAAGTTTAAAGCTGGTTTTGGATACAAAAAGATTTCCCAAACTTTAAACATCCCAAGGAGCGCTGTGCAAGTGATCATATTGAAATGGAAGGAGTATCAGACCACTGCAAATCTACCAAGACCCGGCCGTCCCTCTAAACTTTCATCTCAAACAAGGAGAAGACTGATCAGAGATGCAGCCAAGAGGCCCATGATCACTCTGGATGAACTGCAGAGATCCACAGCTGAGGTGGGAGAGTCTGTCCATAGGACAACAATCAGTTGTACACTGCACAAATCTGGCCTTTATGGAAGAGTGGCAAGAAGAAAGCCATTTCTCAAAGATATCCATAAAAAGTCTCATTTAAAGTTTGCCACAAGCCACCTGGGAGAGACACCAAACATGTGGAAGAAGGTGCGCTGGTCAGATGAAACCAAAATCGAACTTTTTGGCCACAATGCAAAACGATATGTTTGGCGTAAAAGCAACACAGCTCATCACCCTGAACACACCATCCCCACTGTCAAACATGGTGGTGGCAGCATCATGGTTTGGGCCTGCTTTTCTTCAGCAGGGACAGGGAAGATGGTTAAAATTGATGGGAAGATGGATGGAGCCAAATACAGGACCATTCTGGAAGAAAACCTGTTGGAGTCTGCAAAAGACCTGAGACTGGGACGGAGATTTATCTTCCAACAAGACAATGATCCCAAACATAAAGCAAAATCTACAATGGAATGGTTCACAAATAAACGTATCCAGGTGTTAGAATGGCCAAGTCAAAGTCCAGACCTGAATCCAATCAAGAATCTGTGGAAAGAGCTGAAAACTGCTGTTCACAAATGCTCTCCATCCAACCTCACTGAGCTCCAGCTGTTTTTCAAGGAAGAATGGGCAAGAATTTCAGTCTCTCAATGTGCAAAACTGATAGAGACATACCTCAAGCGACTTGCAGCTGTAATCGCAGCAAAAGGTGCGCTACAAAATATTAACTTAAGGGGGCCGAATAATTTGGCACGCCCCACTTTTCAGTAGAGTCCACCGTTCACCTTTTCTGCGTCGCACAAAAACACGGTGGTTGGAACCAAAGATCTCAAATTTGGACTCATCAGACCAAAGCACAGATTTCCACAGGTCTAATGTCCATTCCTTGTGTTCTTTAGCCCAAACAAGTCTCTTCTGCTTGTTGCCTGTCCTTAGCAGTGGTTTCCTATCAGCTATTTTACCATGAAGGCCTGCTGCACACAGTCTCCTCTTAACAGTGGTTGTAGAGATGTGTCTGCTGCTAGAACTCTGTGTGGCATTGACCTGGTCTCTAATCTGAGCAGCTGTTAACCTGCGATTTCTGAGGCTGGTGACTCGGATGAACTTATCCTCCACAGCAGAGGTGACTCTTGGTCTTCCTTTCCTGGGGCGGTCCTCATGTGAGCCAGTTTCTTTGTAGTGCTTGATGGTTTTGGCCACTGCACTTGGGGACACTTTCAAAGTTTTCCCAATTTTTCGGACTGACTGACCTTCATTTCTTAAAGTAATGATGGCCACTCGTTTTTCTTTACTTAGCTGCTTTTTTCTTGCCATAGTACAAATTCTAACACTCCATTCAGTAGGACTATCAGCTGTGTATCCACCTGACTTCTGAACAACACAACTGATGGTCCCAACCCCATTTATAAGGCAAGAAATTCCACTTATTAAACCTGACAGGGCACACCTGTGAAGTGAAAACCATTTCAGGTGACTACCTCTTGAAGCTCATCAAGAGAATGCCAAGAGTGTGCAAAGCAGTAATCAAAGCAAAAGGTGGCTACTTTGAAGAACCTAGAATATAAGACATATTTTCAGTTGTTTCACACTTTTTTGTTAAGTATATAATTCCACATGTGTTAATTCATAGTTTTGATGCCTTCAGTGTGAATCTACAATTTTTATAGTCATGAAAATACAGAAAACTCTTGGAATGAGAAGGTGTGTCCAAACTTTTGGTCTGTACTGTACCTATTCATTTCAATGTGCTTATTGACACATCTGTGTTTTTGTGTGGACCATAGCACGTCCTTTTCTTACACTGATGCCAATGCATAACGGATGCATCAGATCAATGAAAGTCTATGGGTCCATGAAGCATAGATGACATCTGTGTGTCATCAGTTTTAATAATAATAATAATAATAATACATTTTATTTATATAGCGCCAACATATTCCGCAGCACTGTACAATTTGTAGGGTTCAAGTACGGACAAAAAAGATACATTACAAACTAATAGTCAATTCACACAATGGGACTGAGGGCCCTGCTCGCAAGAGCTTACAATCTATGAGACCTGAAGACATATGAAGTTTAGAAAAAAAAAAAAAAAAAGTTGCTCTGCTTTTCACATGGGTCAACCATGACTAGCACACCATCTGCATATGAGTAGGGTGGGGTGCTGTTCATAGACCTCAGATGTCTACTGATGTTGACATGTGAATGAGGCCTTAGTAAATGTTTTGTTTGTTTGAAAAAACTGTTTTTATTGAGTACAACATATAAAACAAAGGGGGGACACATACTTCAAAAATAAATGCAGTGATATGTAGTACCTGTTACTATCCATTCCAGCTGTATGCTAATGGACAATGAAAACTGGTTTGCTGGCATAGTAGAAATGTGATGCTCATTACGGCAGTTAAAACCTGCATGCAGTTATTGATTAAAAACATCAATGTACTTTTCTATGGCAAAATCCTATGTTTCCTTACTTACATGGAAAAAGCAGCATTCTGGGTGTCTCATAATGTACTAACCTTAGGTGATTTATACCAAGATGGTGCCCTTAGGTCCTACTCACAACTACAAAAGACTTATCAACTGCCCTGCACTTCCTTTTACAGGTATCTTCAGCTGCGTGGCGCTCCAATGACAATTTTTAGAGGTGTGGGATCTAATGTCAGTCTGTCCCTTGGTAGATGTATTTACTTCTCAGGGCCTGTGGGGGATTATCTTGGCTCTCTATGCCCATCTTCTGGGAGCTAAACTGAAATCCACAAAACTTGCAGTGGAGAAAACACCACCACGATTTTTCATCAGAAGACTGGGAAGAAACTTTAAAGTAACCACTATGTCTTCTCTGCTATCAATAACCACATGATTAAATTATTATATAAAATGGGCCGGATTCCTAAGGACAGATGCCATAGATGCACTGAATCACAATTTTGGTATGTGATCTAGAATTGTCCTACTATAGCTTTCTTTCAGAAGGCGGTCATTGCTACACTGTCTAGTATTACTATAGTCCCGGTTCCGGCTATCCCAAAGGTTTGCCTATTGGGCCTTCTGGAGACTGGCCACACCATATAAGAATATTCCTATGGAAAACTCTCTTCCTTGCCAGAAAGGCTATAGCACTCAGGTGGATGGGCGATAAATTTCTAACTGTGGGACAGAGGAAGAAATTGGTCAACAGTACAATTCAATATGAGAAGTTGTTGTACAAACATAGAGATTGTCCTGAGAAATTTGCAAAAGTGTGGGAGGGATTGTGTGACTCAATATTGACTCATCCATCTCTCAGATGGAGATATATCCAAAAGGGCTGAGCTTTCCTCTAGATTGGGGTCTACTAATTGATAGGTCACTGGACTTCTAGACACTTTATTAAACTCTCTGCCCCTCTGCTTTAGACCTGAAGGCTCCTCTATGCACAACGCTTGGAAGATGTTCTTGTGCTGTACTTCACATGTGCAACGTTCAGTTTGTTATACTTACTGTTTTAACAGTTATTAACAATGTAAGAGGGGTAACATGCGACTGGGGATAAATCCTTAGGCTCTACCATTCATTTTTAGATTTGTTAAATTATTACTGTAGTTTATATATATATATATATATATAGCCTCCTTTACACATCTTGTGAAGATATGCATATGTCGCTTTGTTTCAAATTCTGTGTCCTTTGTCGTAATATACACTGTATTACACGATGTGTTCAATAAAACAATCTTGAAATGAAAAAAAAACAGCACTGTACGAAAAATAATGTGACGTGCACATCAGCAACTTTCAGGTTTCATTATGACCTCTACAGTCTTACATGATATTTTGGAAGCAGTCATTTGATAGCTGTTGTTAGCATAAGCCTGTTCTGTCTTGCTGTTTCCTTCTACTGATAGGATAGGGCCAACTTTCCAAGAACTTAAAGATGCGCTATATTAATCTATAATGACACATTGGACACTTATGTTTGTCAGATCATATGTCACTATGAAACGATGATCTAGAAAGTGAGCAATTGTCTGGAAAAAATATTGCGATGTGTGTGAAAGCATACAACAGCAATATAAACGTCATTCTTCTCTGAGAATCAATGCCCCAGGTTAGTAACGTCTATATTGATAAATTTTCCATAATTTTTCACCTTCAACCCTTTAGTGACCGATATACAGGCTTTCTAGGTCTGTCACTAATGGGCCTTGTTCCAATGCAACTAACTTTCTACATCAGTTGCACTGGAATGTAGCGGGGTCTCCCTAACACTGTGAAGTGGGTGCTATGGATGGGTGGTTAACTCTTTAGCTGCCACAGTCAATAACAACTGCAGCATTTAAATACCGTAGTTTTGGAGGGTGGGGGCAGGGGCGTAACTACCAGGGTAGCAGCGGTAGCAGCTGCCACAGGGCCCAGGACATTACGGGGTCCCTCGGGCCCCCGATGCTTTTTTTTTTTTAGGCCGTTACCTGCTGGAGTAACCCCAGCAGGTAACAGGCCCTATATACTTACGTTCCCCGGGGTCCCGCTCACGGCCACCTGCGCTTCCGATTCTGCGGAGGCAGCTGTGAGCAGGAGCGGAGATCGGTATGTGAGGCCACAGGGGCCACTATGGGTCATGATACTGTGCGCAGGGGCCACTATGGGGCATGATACTGTGTGCAGGGGCCACTATGGGACATGATACTGTGTGCAGGGGCCACTATGGGGCATAATACTGTGTGCAGGAGCCACTATGGCACATAATAGTGTGCGCAGGAATGCGTTTTTTTTTTTTTTTTTGGGGGGGGGGGGTTGGAGGGGGCGGTCTGGGGGGGGGCGATTGTTGAGGGCAGTGGCTCGGGGGGGGGGCCATGTCAAATGTTCGCCTTGGGGCCCAGACATTCCCAGTTACGCCACTGGGTGGGGGCTCTCTCCTCTAGGCATTGGCACCCGTGAAAACACGATTGCAGGGTGCCAATGCCTGTACATGGTAGTTGGAGACCTATGTTCTGTCTTCAGTATATGCCTAAGCTATAGTCATGGCCTAACATACTGCCTGCCAGACAGATAGTATAATACATTGCACTACAAAATTGTTAAATCATACAAAAACATTAATCCTCCTCATTCCGAAATTTTTTGTAAATAACTAAAAATTTTTAAAAAATAACACTCACATGTTTTTGTAATGTAATTCCTGTAATGTCCCGAGCTATACAACTGTAGTGTTATTTTTCCAGCATGGTGAAGGGCATAAAAAACAAAACACTAAAAAATTATCCCAGAATTTCCATTTTTTGTCAGCCACAAAAAAAGTTCTAAAAAGCTATCAAAATGTGTTATGTTCCTCAAAATGGCATCAATAAAAACGTCAGGTCCCCCTTCAAAAAAACAAAAAAAAAAAGCTCTCAAACAATTCCGTTGACAAAAAAAATAATTAAGTTATAAGTCTTAGAAAGTAGCGATGCAAAATAAATAAATAAATGTTTATCTGGACAAGGTTTTTTAGTAGTAAAACTTTATAAAAAAATAAAGGGCCGTAAAATCTATAGCACAAAAAGGCAAGGACAGAACTGCTGTCTTTTTCTATTCATTCCTGGAAAGAGTTAATAAAAGTTAAAAGGGTTGTCCAGAATTAAGGACGCAGGGTAGTTTGTACGTTAATGCTCGGCGACTTTTTTTTTATATTTTCCTTCCCCAGCTTCAAAATTCATAACGTTTTTATTTTTCTGTCAACATAGCTATGTGACAGCTTATTTTTTTGCGTGACGAGTTGTATGAGTTGGGGTACATATGCATCTCTGTCCGGCAGGTCATTATGATTACGGCGATACCATATTTATATTGGTTTTATTATGTTTTGCTGCTTTTACAAATAAAACGTTACCTTTTTAAAAGTGAACAATTTTCCTCGAGTCACTGTATTCTGACACCTATGACTTTTTTACTGTTTTGTTGACAGAGATATGTCCTTGCTCTTTATTTGTGGGGAAAGTTGTACATTTTATTGGTACCAGTGTTTGGTATGTGTGACTTTTTGATTACTTTTTATTGATATTTTTTGGGGAAAGCAAAGTGACCAAAATACATTATTTTGTGCATTGTGGAGTATTGTTTTTTTTTTTTTTTTTACAGAGTTCACTATACAGAATAAATAAAGCTATTTTTGGATAATGGGGACTTATATGCACCTGTTTGTTTACTTTTTTGTTTACTTTACAAAAGTTTAGGGTCACTTAGAAATTTTCTTATTTTTGAAAGAAAAGCAGTTTTTTTCAATGAAGATAACATTAAATGAATCAGAAATACACTCTATACATTGTTAATGTGGTAAATGTCTATTCTAGCTGCAAATGTCTCGTTTTTAATGCAATATCTACATAGGTGTATAGAGGCCATTTCCAGCAACCATCACTCCAGTGTTCTAATGGTACATTATGTTTGCTAACTGTGTAAGAAGGCTAATGGATGTTTAGAAAACCCTTGAAAACCCTTGTGCAAGTATGTTAACATAGCTGAAAACAGTTTGCTGGTTAGAGAAGCTATAAAACTGACCTTCCTTTGAGCTAGTTGAGTCTATTCTTGTTCTTAGAAATGAAGGCTATTCCATGCGAGAAATTGCCAAGAAACTGAAGATTTCCTACAACGGTGTGTACTACTCCCTTCAGAGGACAGCACAAACAGGCTCTAACCAGAGTAGAAAGAGAAGTGGGAGGCCCCGCTGCACAACTGAGTAACAAGACAAGTACATTAGAGTCTCTAGTTTGAGAAATCGACGCCTCACAGGTCCTCAACTGGCAGCTTCATTAAATAGTACCCGCAAAACCCCAGTGTCAACGTCTACAATGAAGAGGCGACTCAGGGATGCTGGCCTTCAGAGCAGAGTGGCCAAGAAAAATCCATATCTGAGACTGGCTAATAAAAGGAAAAGATTAATATGGGCAAAAGAACACAGACATTGGACAGAGGAAGATTGGAAAAAAAGTGTTATGGACAGACGAATTGAAGTTTGAGGTGTTTGGATCACACAGAAGAACATTTGTGAGACGCAGAACAACTGAAAAGATGCTGGAAGAGTGCCTGACGCCATCTGTCAAGCATGGTGGAGGTAATGTGATGGTCTGGGGTTGCTTTGGTGCTGGTAAAGTGGGAGATTTGTACAAGGTAAAAGAGATTTTGAATAAGGAAGGCTATCACTCCATTTTGCAACGCCATGCCATACCTTGTGGACAGCGCTTGATTGGAGCCAATTTCATCCTACAACAGGACAATGACCCAAAGCACACCTCCAAATTATGCAAGAACTATTTAGGGAAGAAGCAGGCAGCTGGTATTCTATCTGTAATGGAGTGGCCAGCGCAGTTATTAGATCTCAACCCCATTGAGTTGTTGTGGGAGCAGCTTGACCGTATGGCACGCAAAAAGTGCCCATCAAGCCAATCCAACTTGTGGGAGGGGCTTCTGGAAGCATGGGGTGACATTTCTCCAGATTACCTCAGCAAATTAACAGCTAGAATGCTAAAGGTCTGCAATGCTGTAATTGCTGCAAATGGAGCATTCTTTGACGAAAGCAAAGTTTGAAGGAGATAATTATTATTTCAAATAAAAACATTATTTCTAATCTTGTCAATGTCTTGCCTATATTTTATATTCATTTTGCAACTCATTTGATAAATAAAAGTGTGAGTTTTCATGGAAAACACAAAATTGTCTGGGTGACCCCAAACTTTTTAACGGTAGTGTGTTTTTTTTAAATGTAAATGTGGGGTTTTTGAACTTTTTATTGCTTATTTATTTTTTATACTTTATTTTAAACTTTTTTTTTTTTTTTATACTTTTTTCTGTCCCACAAGGGGACTTGAACCTGGCATTCTCTGATCACCATTGCAATGTACTACAATACATCATATTACAGCACATCATACATTAGTTACCTAGGTGTGAAGTGAATAGGCAGTCAGGAGGCCGTTGCAATCCCTCAGACCCTGCGATCTTATCGCGGGGGGGTTTCGAGGTGTGGCGGGGGGTGGGTGATCTTACCCCGGACTCCCTGGATGCCATGATCACTATTGTGTTAAACAGCTGAGTTCTGGGAGTAATGCTGCAGACACAGCTCCTGTGCCCGCGGCTTTACAATGTCGTACTATTACGCCGTTAACTATATGTTCAGCGCAAGGGGGAAAGGGTTAAGGTTTTTATGTTCTAACCTTAGAACATACCTGATCAGTGGGGTCAACAGTTGGTGCACATCCTATATACAATATAGAGCTGGAAGCAGAAAGCTCTGTCCCCTGTATAGAGGTTGGGTGCCATTACTGCAGCTCAGCTCCCGCTGAATAGGAGCTGAACTGCACTGACTAAGAGGTTAAACAGGATGGTCACTAAGGTTTTAACTGTTTGAGAACACACTATAAAAAATGTGCAAACTAATTTAGTATCTTGTACTGTGATTTAGAAGTGCTTATGGCTTTCATCTTGGCCAATCTCTTCCTTCTATCTTTCCTTGGCAAGTTCATTAGTAGAGAATCACACTATGTCCTACCTATGTTACATGCAGGCTGTAGACCATGAAGAAAGGTGAATGTGCTGAGTTATTAAAGTATTGTTAGTATAATTCCTTAATTTGAAAATAGACAACCGGAGATAGATAGATAGATAGATAGCTAAATAGATAGATCTATACAGCCACAATACTATTCATTCTTTATTTTTAAGCAGTTAATGCCCCCTTTTGTCGCACTCTGCATGTTTACAAACTACAATAGGGGTCTGCAGTACATTGGATTCAGAGGTGCACAAAAAGAAGGTCAAATTAGAACCATCTGTTAACTAAAATGGACATTTCCATTCCAAACTATTACTGTGTTATGTTTTTTTTTTTTTCTGTGTCATTTAAGGACAAGGTACTTTCCATTATTACACAACCATGTTTTCAACAAGCTTGCTACCTCTAGTTGCTGGTTTGGTTTTAGTTAGAATATTCATATGATAAATTTGACAGAAGCAGAATAAGCTTTTCCGTTCATTTACCAGGGTCCTAAATGTTTCTCTATGCATTGCGATATTGTGCTTACATCTGTCAGTATAGCTTTCAGTGCTTGCTAAAGGTTTCTTTTTCACAAGGAGTTGTATTATTCTTGTATGGAGCCTACTATGCAGACATCCTCCTGCTTTATGAGTCAGAACTGGTTTTATATCAGGTGAACAATTATCATGTGGTAAATGACTGTGCATACCTTACACCTCATCATTAGAATTGATCAATGTTGTGATATAAATCTGCAGAGACATTTTACTTAGTTTTCTCTGTTTTCTTTGTCCCAAAGGTGGTTTTACATTAATTTTAGAGCAAGCTATATTGTACCCTTCACAAGTAGAGAGCAGTAGGTAGCCATAGGTACTTTTTCCATTTCAGGTCATAGGTAAATTTCACCTGAACTACAAAGGAAAGAGCAATGGGAAATAGTTATCTGTCAGTGACTATATCATATATTTGAAGACTGAAAAAGATCTATCCTACTGTTTTATATACAACTTTTTATTTTTACAAGCAACAATGTGTAATATTTTATATTTATTGATATGTGTACTATTTTATATATTTAACTATGAAATAAATACATTTAAAGTTTATTTGATTTAGAGCTAATTATTACATGTAATACAAAATAATACTTACAGTCTATCTACAGTCTAAGGTTTAAAACCTAAGATTGGAGGGGAAGAGAAGAGGGTGAGAGGTTGTTTATTTAGCCAAAGATAGCAAAGAAGCTAAACACCCTGTTTCCCTGAAAGTAAGACCTACCCCGAAAATAAGCCCTTTGGAATATGCTTCAAATATAAGCTCTACACCAAAAATAAGTCCTAGTCGCAGTTCATTAAAAATAGTGTCCAGGCAGCTATACATGTAAAAAAGTATATAGAATACAGCAGAACAGATACAGTAGAACCTTCATCAAGGAAAGCAGACACCCCCAAAAGAATCACACCTCCAAAAAGAATCAGACAAAAATAAGACATCCCCTGAAAATAAGCCCTAACCCATCTTTCGGAGCAAATAATAATATAAGACCCTGACTTATTTTCGCAGAAACACGATAGAAAGGGCTGATGGCTTCATACAACTGCTACAACTACACTGCTTGCTCGCCCAGTTGTGTCTTCTGCTATATTAAACTTCTGACAGTGATGCAGCTGTCCTGATCATTGAAAGAAGACTTTAAATATCATTTCAAGTGAGTTTCCCTTTAATACTGCCTATTTTCTTTGAAAGTGGCTCTTAAGCTTGGCTACCCCTCGGGGTTGGGAACCTTTACTCTATACTACACTGGGGTCCTATTAGTGCTGGGAGAATACCGATCCACAATTTATTACAATCTGTTGAAGCTTAAAATAAGGTGTATACAAAAATACATGCATTATGAGAAGAACAAGGCAAACAGTGGAAGATTTTGCCATGGTAAATGTAATCACTTTGTATTTTAAGTCATTAGACTTAGTCGCTACATTACAAAGTAGTAGTGTAGAAACATAATTTTTTTAAGAATGTTAGAAATAATTTTTATTCTAATTTTAAATATCATCTATATGAAAAAGAGTAAAATCCTGCAGGTTGCACATCCGAATCAGAACTAGCCACAAATCCTAATAATATGCTCATACTTTCTGATCTGTACACTATTTCTGTTTCATTCATGCGGATTCTCCAAAGTATATCTGTAAATGAAATGAAATTAATAGCAGATCAGAAAAGATGACAGCCCCCAAAGTCAAGTACAGAATAACAAAATACATTATCAGAAAATAAAAAAAGATTACAAAAAATAATAGATATCAGTACCTGATTTTAATAAGTAAAAATGTAGGTGATACATTCCCTTTAAGCTGCACTGAAGATGTTATCTTATAACTAAGAAATGGATCATTAGAACCTTTCATCTCACTAACTGCATTCAGTCGCCAACTTCATTGCTACTGTCCATGTGGACATCTTATGGACCTATACGCTGAACTTTGATCCTAGTGATTTTCTCAAGTGGACTTCTACTTCGAACAGAGCTCGAAAAAAAAAGGAATATTGAGAAGCCCTTAGGACAAACTGTTTTGTTGTGAGCTGCAACATTTACAAAGTATAATACAACTGCAACGAGTTTAGCCAAGTTTTATTGTACTTGAAATTGAGAGAGGGACTTGAGATCTCCATATGTTTTTGTTTCTTACTTGCACGATTCTTTCATTATTTTTGTTTCAATGCTTTGTGGTCTTTATAGGCAGATATTCTTCAGTGATAATGTGTACAACATCTACTAGGGGAAATTGTGGTTGAAAAACATAGCTAACTGAAAGACCAGTAAAAGCTCTATAGGACTGTGTCATGCTTTATGATGTTAATATATCAGTAATAAATGCAATGCTCATTTGAAGAACCCCTGTCCACCTACATATACTTTAATTTATTGGCACTGTGCTTATTAATACATCCTAGAAATAACATGGATACTAAATACACAACTAAACTTTTGCAGGTGGATGCTATGTATGTAAGTGTTCATGGGTAAGTGGGCAAACATTGCTAGTCAGGAAACAGTGTTATCAATCATTGGCTAATAGATACTAGTCACATGTTTGGACACTGGAGTAATGTGGTATAATTATATAATATATAAAGTAAGCATATAACAGTATATAACAGGACATCAGGGAATGTATACCTTATTACTGTGCATTTATTTGATTTAACTAAAGCTATGTTCACATCTGTGATGGACTCTGAAACTCCATCGCAGATTCCTCTGAAAATTGGTAGAGGAAAAAGTCCTACATGGAGGACTTTTTCCTCTGCCAGTTTCAGTTTAAAAACAACAGACACCGTTATAGTCAATTAGGTCCGCCAGGCTCTTTGTGTAACTATTTTAGCGGTCCGCGTCTGATTTATTCAGGTTCCCCCACGGACCTGAACATAGAGACGATGCTAGTGTGAACCTACTGTAAAACAGTGGTAGCACACAAAGTCTGATGGACTCCAATGACTATATGTAACTAGATGTGAACATAGTCTTAACGGCACTGCAAGTACTGTGTGTGAATATATCCTAAGAAGCCATGTTTGGGTTTTTTTTTTTTACGGAATTTCTTTTGTTCCCTTCTGATATTTTTAACATGTTTCTGAATAGAATTTGTATCTATCATTGGATGTTAAGTCACCTTGTTTTTGTTTTATACTTTTTGGTTTCTGTACCAAATTCAGTACATAACAGAGTACTACCGATTTCCACATAACCTTCCAGAGGCGCTTTTTTGATATTCTGTTAGCATTTGTGTCATTAATAAATTTTACAATATACTTTATTAAAGGGAGTCTACCACCACCAAAATTGCTTCTAAACCACTTATATGTTTTTGTAGGACTGGTTAATGACATAGTCCACACTACTTTGTGTCAAAGTACAATCTTGCTGCTGAGAAATTCAACTATTCAATATCAAACAAGCAATCTGCAGTGATCACAAAACAAAAATAATGCCCAAGCAAGTGTTGCCCCAACCTGACTTTACCAAATAGCTAATTTGCATATGTAATAAAAGCTAAATCTCTCCTCCGCAGGATGGTACTTTTACACAAGAAAGGTATGTTCACTATGCCACTAACCAGCCCTTGTATAACATGGGGAAGCTGAAGTTAAAAGGTGGGGTGGGCATCTTCAATAGTTATATTTCAGGCAATATAAAACTTAAAACAGTGCTTCTGCTGTTATAGGAAACATGAGATTCTTAGCTTTCATATTACATCACAATGATCTTGTATTACTTCCAGAGATATCACCAGTTGAAAAAACAGTTGGGATTGGGAGAAGCGGCCAATCCCAATTGTATTTTCAACTGGTGATTCCTCTGAATATTTTGCAGGTAAGACTGCAATCTTTGAGTATTAAGAAGCAGTGACCTAAGTTTTATAATGTCCGAGATATAAGGGTTTGAAGTGACCCACCAGCCTCAGCTTTCCTGCATTATACAAAAACCTGTACATGCATATACCTGGTGAAAAAATGTAGACATTTTTCAGCTCTCAAAAGAGAAATAAGGATAGGAATAAATAAATGCTCAATTTCACAGAAAGGAGCTAAAATTTGTTAGTAAAGAAAATGTATTAACGACTCAAATGCTGCCAGAAAAATCGAAAAATTGCTTGAAAGTTTAGGTACACTTTAAACCAGTAAATTCTTAGTTATACTGAATAGTTTCCCATAAAACTATCTTCTCAGTTACTCCTGCGCTATAGTAGTATAATGTTGTACCGTGTTAGCCATTGATAGTGGAAGAGTGAAGTAATCAGGCGATACCTTTTAGGTTCTCTTTAACCCTTTCCCAAAATCCAGGAGTTGATCGGTCAGCATTGTTGCCAAGGTTTAGCTGTATTATACTTGACCTGACCAAGGTGCCATTTTACTGTGGATCGCTGGCCAGAACGGGATCCGGGGCCAGCGATCAGTTGCCATGACAGCCAGGAGCCTATTGAAGGCTCCCAGGCTTTTATGGAATTCATTTGCATTACAGCCTATAATATAAATGCTGTCATTTTGCAACGTTTATATATATATATATATATATTATACCATATTTTTTGGACTATAAGACGCACTTTTTTCCCAAAAAATTTGGGAGGTAAATGAGGGTGTGTCTTATAATCAGAATGTGGGGGGGGGGGGGGGGAAGAGCGGGGTCGCAGCATTGCCCCACTCCTGCCACCGCTGGCTTCCTGCAGCGGGAGAAGTGAGGCGATGCTGCGGGCCCTGGGCTGAGAGGGTGTCCCGGCGGTGTGAACCTTCCGGCATCCGGCGTAACAGCATTATTATTATTGTTTATTTATATAGCACCATTAATTCCATGGTGCTTTATATTTGCGGATTTACATACAGTACACCAGATATACAAAACAGATAATGCTAACAGAGACTAACTGGCACAGTGGGATAGAGGGCCCTGCCTGTAAGGGCTTACAATCTATGAGGGCTTATAATCTATCTGGCCTCGTACATGGAAATATAAAAAAAACAAAAAGTTACAGGCGTATTAAGAGTTTTTTTGGGGGTTGTCTGCAAAGTTTTGGATTCTTTTAATGGGTTAAAACATAAAAAGAAAAATATACATTTGATACTCTGAGAACTGTATCAACCCAAAGAATACAGTTGACATGTCATTTTGGCTGCAAAGTGAACACCATAAAGACGCAGTTTTTCTCCAATTCTACTCCATTCAGATTTTTTTTTCCGAGCTTCCCAGTACATCGTACAGAATATTAAACTGTACCATTACGAAGTACAATTTGTCCTACAATCATTAGGCCTTCATATGACTCTGTGAATGGAAAAATATAAAAGTAATGGGGTTTGGAAGGCGGGGAAAATAAATGCCAGCAGCAAGAAGGGGTAAATGTGTTCTAAAGAAACAAACAATGATGGCCTACCCCCACAGATAAAAAATGGATGACAATCATGTTTAAGTCCTGGAGAATACTTTTAGGCGAAGGCCCCATGAAGAAAAAAAACGCTGCAAAATGCTTTTTCTTTTCTTCTGAATACTGAGTTTTTGCTGCACTTTTCCCTATGGAATCTGTAAGAAAAATAATTGCGATTCCACTGCTAAAATTAACATGCAGCATATTTTAAACGTACACTCATTTTTGAAAAGCAGGTTTTCTGCAGTTCTCTTTTTTTTGCAATGTGTGCATGAGATTAACCAAAATCTCTTGTATTTTGCTGGTACTGTAAAATGCAGTGTTTTTTTCTGTTGCATTTCCATAGCATCTTTGCAACGTGGGGCCTTAGCCTTAAAAAACAATACTGTATATGTGTGTCATTGGTCACACAGGGGAGTAAGCATGAAGCAGGCCCAGGATCTGACCCCAATCCATACCCAGCAGTTGCAATCTGCTACACTGTCAGTCTCAGCCAATTATCCACTTAGATGCCGTAGTCAAATGCAACCACAGAATCTAAGCCATTAGTCAGCATGGGTGGCACTATCTTAAAATGAATCGGGGCACCTGTAACAAATACCCCCCAAGTTTATCATTATAGAAATTGCCACAGGTAGAAGTGATATAATATACCGGACTTCAGATATTGCAGTAAATTGTATGAGCAATTAAAAGATTGCTATTTGAAACAGCGCGGCTAAAGATTAAAGCTAAGGCGCCACATTGTGAAAATGTAGCAGATAAAAAATGCTGCATTTTGCAATTACCAGCAAAGTGAATTCGATTTTTATTTAATCTTATCCACAGATAGTGATGAGAAAAAAAAATTCTGTGGAAAAGCTGTGTTTTCAAACACACGTGTTTTTGGAATACACAGAATATTACTTTTACCAGTAGAATCGCAAGCATTTTACCTATATATTGAAATGGGAACGAATAATGCAGAGAAAAACGCAGCAAAAAGCAAGGTGGGAACTTAGCGTGAAAGGTTAAAAAAAAAAAAAATGTAAAACTGTTTTTAAACATTAAAAAATACCAAAATATTATAACTTGAAATTACCTGCCTTTGCTAATTTAGAATGAATATATGTAAACAAGAAAAAACAAATATTTGGTACCACTTTGTTAATAAAATTCTGATCTATTAAACTATTATGTTATTTATGGGCATGGTAAACAAAAAAAAAAAAAAGCTGTCAAAATTCAAGTCATATTTCCCTAAAAAGGTACCAATAAAAACTACAGCTTATCCTGCAAAAAAATAAAAAAATTAGTAAACTTGAAAAGTTCTGTACAAATTTGGTATTGCCGTAATCATACAAGCTTAAAAAATATATATAACATTTTGTTTGTACTACAAAGTAAAAAAAAAAAAATCATAAACAATGGCACAATTGCTTTTTTCCCATTCATCCACTGAGTAATATTTCATATAGACCATGGAATGTTACGGTTATAAAATACAACTCCCCTCCAAAAAGAAAGCCATCTTATGACCATTTTGGTAAAAAAAAAAAAAAAAAAAATAAGGCTCTTTGAAGTCAGGAAGGAAAACTTGAGAAAACAAAAACTGTCCTGGCCCTCAAGGAGTTTATAATTTTTATAGGTATGGGATATCTAAATACCATATTGCTGTCAATTGTATTTCTATATTAGAACGTTCCTGTAAGAAACAGAGAAAGTTTTGTTTTGCAGATATAAAACTGGAAAGATAGTGCTTAATAATAGACTTATAGACTGCTTATTTGTATAGGTCTCAGAAACTTTACGCAATGGCCAGATATTAGGTAGTTAATGCCCTCTTTAAGATATAAACTGAAGAGTTAAAGTTACATGGAGCTACTGCTCTGGATGAGCAAAGACATTGGTATTACCCATTCTTTAAAGGGACTGTGTAATCAAAAAATTACCTATATTTTTTAAAACATGCTTTTATATTAGACATATTTATAAAACTTTCAGGTGTTTTTTTTTTTATTTTCCTTGTCACTATCTGTAATCTTTTAAAAAAAAATTCCTAAAATCACACGGTGTCACTATGGCTATTAAGCCTAATAATACACTGGTACTTCTTGTTTTGTAGATTTTTTTTTACAGCAGGTATCATAAATGCTGCAGATAACACAGGGGACACAATTTACAATAGGTGATGAACACAACTCGTCTACTCCCCATCACTGCACAATGACTTCTCACAGGTCATAGAGTATGCACAGAGCAATTTCTCATTGACCTAAATCAGCATCACCAGAATATTGTGCCTATGGTCCAAGTGTCTGCTGTAAATATCTATGAAAGTTGTGAACAGCAGTTCAGGTAAGATGGCTTCTATCAGAATCGTGTACAGTACACTATCTTTTTTTAAATTTGTAAAAAAAATATAGATGATTCATCCACCTTAAGCCAAGAACCAAGCAATATCTGGCGATGTTTACCTTAGTGATTAGCAGTGTTGAGAGAGTCTCCGAGAGAGTGTATCCCAATAAATATACTCAGTTAGCCTCTAAAAGGTATCGCCTGATTTCTTCACTCTTCCACTGTATCCCAATAAAAGCAGAGTACATTTGATAGTAAAGGGACCAAAAACAGCTATAGTAACACCAACTTTGAGTGAGGAAATGCCAATACCTTGATTGATTATAATCGCTCTAATCATGTTTTGTTTTTTTATTCTTTTATAGATGTTATCTTTCTTTGTTGTTTTTTTAGCTGTTGGTTGAGTAGTGACTCAGCTTGTCTGCTCGTGGGGTTGTTTACAATGTTGGGATGGGCTACTGCTGCATAATAAAAAAGAAGAAAAAAAAAAACAAACTTTACAGCAGTTTCCCTGACGTCGTGGAACACTTTGTACTATTGCACACATCACCTTGAGATTTTCTCTGCCAAGAAAAAGACCTATATATATATATATATATATATATATATATATATATATATGTGTGTGTGTGTGTGTGTGTCTGTGTGTGTGTGTATTTATTAACATAGTCAAGAGTTCAACCACCTTTCTCTCCTTGAATGCAGTACAAAAATTCACTAGTGATTGCGCTGGTCTTTTACAGCAACATAGTACAAATGTTATTGCTTTTTACACAGAGTTTCTTGGACTAAATGCATTTTTCATTGTGAGGACTTTACCATTCGCTTTGGCTGTTTATTGGCAAAATTAATTCTAGGGATACATAAACAGTAGCATAGTCAAGAAGGTTGAGAGAGTCCACCAAACTTATAATGCCTTATCTATATATCCCTATACTTATGTCAAAGTTGGCAATTGTCCTAATAGTAGTAAAAGAATGTGCTTATTGACTCTAAATATTGCAGTCAGATATATATCTGATACAGATATATTGTAAATATATTGTAGATATATCATCAGAAAGGCATCAATACTCCTTTTAACCCTTTACCGCCGGAGGAATTTTTCAATTTATGCTTTTCCTCCCCCCCCCCCTTCCAAACCACATAACTCTTTTATTTTTCTGTTCTCAGAGCCATATGAGGTCCTAATGTTTGTGGGACAAAATTTTCTTCATGATGCTACCATTTCTTATTGTGTACAATATACTGGGAGGCTGGACAAAAATTCAGAAGGGGTGGATTTGAAGAAAAAGTGCATTTGTGCGACTTTTTGTGCCTATGGTCCAAGTGTCTGCTGTAAATATCTATGAAAGTTGTGAACAGCAGTTCAGGTAAGATGGCTTCTATGAGAATCGTGTACAGTACACTATCTTTTTTTAATTTGTAAAAAAATATAGATGATTCATCCACCTTAAGCCAAGAACCAAGCAATATCTGGCGATGTTTACCTTAGTGATTAGCAGTGTTGAGAGAGTCTCCGAGAGAGTGTATCCCAATAAAAGCAGAGTACATTTGGCAGTAAAGGGACCAAAAACAGCTATAGTAACACCAACTTTGAGTGAGGAAATTCCAATACCTTGATTGATTATAATCGCTCTAATCATGTCAGGTCTTAATGTTTGTGGGACAAATTTTTCTTCATGATGCTACCATTTCTTATTGTGTACAATGTACAGGGAAGCTGGAAAAAAATTCAGAATGGGGTGGATTTGAAGAAAAAGTGCATTTGTGCGACTTTCTTAGGGGCTTCATTTTTACGGGTTCGCTCTGCAGCCAAAATTCACATCTGTATTCTATGTTTCTGTAGGATTCCAGGGTTACCAAATTTATATGGTTTTATTTACATTTTAACCTCTTAAAAAATCCAAAACTGTGCAAAAAATCTTTTTTTCTAAAAGTTGCCATTCTGACATCTGTAACTTTAGTGTACGGGGATGCATGGGGCGTCTTTTTTTGCGGGTCTTTTTAGTTATACCACTTTGGGGAATTGCTATCGCTTTGATCACTTCTTATTCAAATTTTTATCAGAGGCGAAACAGTGAAAAAACAGCGGTTTGGCACTTTTAATTTTTTTTTCCTGCTATGGCGTTTGCCACATGGCAAAAATATTTTTATAGATTTGTAGACCGGGCGTTTTCAGACACAGAGATACCTAATGTGTTAGTGTTTCACAGTATTTGAATAATATATATATATATATATATATATATTTTTATATTTTTACTTTTTAAAAAAAATTATTTTGCATTTATTAGACCCCCTAGGGGTCTTGATCACTAATGCAACACATTACAATGCTAGCCTGCAATAGAAGTTAAAGGGGTATTCCCATGAACATAACCGTTTTTAAATTTGTAGATAATTAAAAGTTAAACACTTTTGCAAATATAAGTAGTTAAACACTTTACAGAGTTTTAAAGATTTTCTCATGGTCGTATCCATGGTCGTAAAGATTTTCTCTAAATATCTTGTGGTCACAAGTTGTTTTCTTGATCAGTTGCCAGTGGATACGACCATCAATGCAGGACTTTTCTAAGGTCAGAAAATCAGCCATGATTTCCTTATTGTGGCCGGGATTTCCTTATTGTGGTCGTATCCATTGGCAACCGATCAAGACAACAGACTGTCACCACTAAGATAGTTAGAGAAAATCTTTAAAACTCTGCAGAATTTTTAACTACTTATATTTGCAAATATGTTTAACTTTTAATTATCTTCAAATATAGATATGATTATATTCATGGGAATACCCCTTTAATGGCAGGCAAGCCTGAGAGCCTTCAGTAGGCTCCCGGCTGTCATGCCAACGGGACGGGACGCAGGCCCCGGAGCTTGCTGGCAAAATGATAAATCTGACCATACTTATCAGATTAAGATTGTATGTCATGCAGCTGCTGTTCCTATGGACAATTTGACCTTCCACATACAATACTGAACTGCTGAGTCACTGAAAAAACAAACACATTGTGTTTGTGGCAACTGATTGGCTGAAAATACCAGATGCAATGGGGGAAATTTGGAAATCCCTCTACGCCAGTTTGATACTGTGGCGCACATTTAGTGCAAGGCTCATTCTTACGCCAAATGTGTGCCACAACCCCCGCGCTCGCCACATTGTGTGAATGTGTGCGGGGAAGGCACAAGAAGTGTCTTGGTCCGACATATTTATTATAACTCATGCTGGTTTTCTGCCTTGAGTTATTCTTGAAATCTATGGCAGTTCCTAACTGGAGAAGATCTCCATTCCGGCACACGGATGCTCAACTTTTTATTAAGACTTACGTATGAAACGCCAGTCTTAATAAATCTGCTGCATAACCTACCAAAAAGGGAACAAGCAACATGGCCATCATGTGAGCTGCTATGTCATGATCTCTTTAACCCCACTGTCTTACATAACTTTTGTAATACAAGTTATTGTTACTGAGCCAAAAATATACATAAACAGAAATACAGTATTGTGATAACCTTTATAATTGCACTGCGTGACATTGTGATTATGGGAGAACATCAGAAGGCAAAGTCTATTTGGAGCTATCATTACATAGCTTGATAAAATGGAGCAGGATTGCAGCCAGTCCCATCTTTTCCGTGTCACACTTTCTACCTTAAAAACAAACAAACCACTTGCGAGAACAGCTCTGCATGTTTACAGACTATCTTACTAGTACGTTGACATCAGCTTAGTGTCACTACAGTTGAGTGGAAATATA
Organism: Leptodactylus fallax; assembly: GCA_947044405.1. Classification (NCBI taxonomy): domain Eukaryota; kingdom Metazoa; phylum Chordata; class Amphibia; order Anura; family Leptodactylidae; genus Leptodactylus; species Leptodactylus fallax. Next base: position 3,047,515 of record CAMRHE010000200.1, on the reverse strand, counting down.
ACACTTAACCTGAGTTAACCTCTTTACTCTGTGTATATCGAGAAGTAATAATAAATGGAGCAGTTGTGTCAGGAAAGAAGCTGATGGATGGTTGTGGTGACATAACTGTGACATTTGGCATTTCATGCAGGTTAAGGAACAGAAAATGTTCTCTGTATATGAAATATATTCCAATTATGCCAGTTAATTTAATTAGAAAACTCATGTAATAGCAAAACCCCATGCCTTCCTGGTCAGTAGAATTCATATGATTTGGATGTTCACAGATAAACTGCAGCAGTATATTTCTTGGTTTCACTTAAAATGGTTTTCTCACAAAGTACATATATTTAGTACATACAGTACATATACACACACACACACACACTATATGGACAAACATATTGGGACACACCTCTTAATAATTGAATCAAGCGTTTCATTCAATTCCATTGCTACACATGTATAAACCTTGGGAGTGTTTACACGATAATGGAGTTGTCCAGTTTCAGATCAATATTAAGAGACAAATATTGTTTGAATAATGAAGAGGTATACAATTTTCCAATATCAATTTCTCATGATTTTCTAGATCTCTGCTTGCTGTCATTCATTGTTTACTTCTAGTGGATAAAAATCAGTCTATGGTCATGTGATATACAGTCCATGGTCATGTGATGAACACACAGGTGCACAGCTCGTTACAGCCACGGCACAGTAATCAGACATCTGCCTGGTAGCAAGCTGTGCAGCTGTGTCCATCACATGACCATGGACTGTATGTCACATGACCATGGACTGTATATTGTTTTACTTCAATGTCACATTTTAAAAGCCATAACTTTCCTTTTTTTTTTTTTACCTAACCATGAGGGTTTTTTTTTTTCTATTTTTCGATTGCACCATTTTGGGAAACATATCGCTTATTGATTAAATTTTAATAACTCTCTTAGGATACATTCACACTACCGTTTGATGGCTCATGGCTTTCATCCATCATGGGATTAGAGCAACGGACATAAACGCAGATAGAGTGACTGACACAAGCTAAGCCCCCTCTGTCTGCATCCGTTCCCATTCATTGTACTGTACAAAAAAACAAAAAACACATGACAAACGTTCTTCCACCAGGATTATTTTTGTAAAGGAAGAAAAAGCCCTACATAACTACAGGACTTTTCCTTCTGTTCGAAAAGTAAACAAACATGACTGAAGAAAGTAGTGTGAACCCACCCTCAGCAGAATGGGAAAAAGTCATTTTCACCATTTTTTTATGTTATAAATTTTGCACAGTGCATTTTGCAACATAAATAGAATATAAACAGTTATTTGTCGAAAGAGCATTTGTTTTAGTGTTGCCATCTTTTGAGTGCCATCATTTTTTTCTTATTTTTCCATCAACAGAGCTGTTTGTAGCTGAAGGTTGCACCATTTTGGGACATATGTTTTGTTTTGTTTTTTTTAACAGCATTCACTGTGCAGGATTAATGCATTATTTTTTATAGTGTGAGTCATTACAAATGCATCAATACCAATTTTTTTAATTATCATTTTCCAAGTGAAAAAACAAATATTGGAGAAAGGCCTATTTTTTGCAGAGTCTCATAGGTTAACTTATGATGGTGATGTTTGTCTTTTAACAGGCCACCAATAACGCATCAGCACCCACATTGCAGGGGTGCCAGTGAGGTGGCAAACACTAAGGAAGCCTTTAGATTCTGCAGTTATTATTGGTATGGCAGAATTTTGCCTGCCCATGACAAGTATATTATGTCACAGGGAGCTAAGTAGTTAAATGGTTATTGTTTCAAAAAACAAAATGAAATTGCAATTTACGTTGTTTCCCTATAAATAATGTTTTTAGCTCAAAAAAAAAAAAACATTCACCCCAAAGTGCACAACTTTAGGTGTCTTCTTGCTGCACACTGCCTGTTGCCAAGTGAAATGAGACAGATTACAGAAAGCAGGTGGGTAATGGCCTATGAATGCTACTGTGCATTAGATGGAACGTATAAATTTTCTGCTTCTCTTTTTCACACCACAACTTGTCTTCAGCGTTCCTCCACATATCTCTTCTCTCTTTACTGCTATTTGTGGCCATAAACATTACTTTACTGATTTATAGCTATATGTCCTCATGTTTCCTTAAAGCTGTTAACTACTTGTAGCAATAAATAATTGTTCTTAGCAGCATTTAACATTTTTCTAACCTTCATATGTAGTAATAATGTTTAAAGCATACCTCCAGTACTAAACAATAATAATAATAATAATAGCCCTTTAATAGTCCCACAATGGGGAAATTCAGTGTGTTACAGCAGCAAAGATAAGCAGATACAAATACAAATACAACATGTACAGGAATGTTCCAAGGTAAGAGGCATTACATTGATAGCAGACAGACAGAAAGGAAGTAGCAGAGGAGGGGGGGGGAGATTTAACAGGCAGAGAGATATTCCAGTTCTCTGTGTGTAATGATCTCCGCTTAGATCAGTGTTGGTTGTACAGCCTAACCGTGGTGGGGAGAAAAGACTTCCGATAGCGCTCCTTCCCACACTTAGGGTGGAGCAGTCGGTCACTGACAGTACTGCCCAGCGCGATCACAGTCTCATGCATGGGATGGGACTTCTTCTCCCTCATGGAGCTCACCACTGACAGTATCCTTTTGTCACCCACCACCTGCACTGGGTCCAGTGGGCTCCCCAGGACAGAGCTGGCCCTTCTAATCAGCTTGTCAAGTTTATTTCTGTCCCTGGTTGATATACTGCTCCCCCAGCAGGCCACTCCAAAGAAGATGGCTGATGCCATTACCGAGTTGAAGAAAGTCTTAAGAAGTGCCCCCCGGATTCCAAAGGCTCTCAGCTTCCTAAGCAGGTAGAGCCTGCTGTGGCCCTTCCTGTACAGGGCCTCCATATGATCTGCCCAGTCCAGCTTATTATTAAGGAGCAAACCCAGGTACTTCTAGGTGTTCACAATCTCGATGCCCGTCCCCAGGATGTCCACTGGTTTAGGAGGGCATCTGCATTTACGGAAGTCCACCACCATCTCCTTGGTCTTCCCCGCGTTAATCTTCAGGTGGTTCCGGTGGCACCAGTCCACAAAATCCTGGTTCAGTTCTCTGTACTCCCTGTCATCATCGTCTGTGATGAGGCCTACTATTGCAGAGTCGTCAGAATACTTCTGTAGGTAGCAGCCAGATGAGTTGCACCTAAAATCTGCAGTGTACAGTGTGAAAAGGAAAGGGGCGAGAACCGTACCCTGAGGTGCCCCCGTATTACAGATCACGGTACCTGACACACAGTCTTGGGCTCTCACGTATTGAGGTCGATTTGTGAGGTAGTCTAGGATCCAGTTGGAGAGGTGGTGGTCCACTCCAGCAAGGCTCAGCTTGTCCCTCAATAACCTGGGCTGTATGGTGTTAAAAGCACTGGAGAAATCAAAGAACATTATTCTCACCGTGTTCCCTGGTTTCTCCAGGTGAGACAGAGCCCTGTGCAGAAGGTGGATGATGGCATCATCTACCCCAATGCCCGGCCGATAAGCAAACTGGAGAGGGTCCATAGCGGGGCTCACTAGAGGGCAGAGATGTGTGAGAACCAATCTCTCTAAGATCTTCATCAGGTGGGATGTCAGTGCTACAGGTCTGTAGTCGTTGAGGTCCCTAGGGTGAGGTTTCTTTGGAACTGGTACCACACAAGAAGATTTCCATAATTCAGGGACTATTTCCTGCCTCAGGTTCATATTATACATATATGTAATTATACCACACAGCTGGTCCCCGCAAGTCTTAATTAGCCTTGCACTGATGTCATCTGGCCCTGCGGCTTTCCTCGCCTTGATCTTTTTCATCTCCTTCCTCACCTGGGCCTGTGTGAAGGTCAGACTATGGTCAGATAAAGACGGATTTCTGGATTTACTGGTCTGTTGGGAAGTAGCCGCATGGGGTGAATGGGGTGAAGTCATTGTAGTGGGGGGAGCTGAAGGACATACTGGGGTGGGAGGAGCTGGTGTGTGATCATAATGTTGAAGAATATTAACATCTGCCTCAATCTGGCAGACAGACTGTTTATGACCCGAAATTGACTTAAGCCCCTTCCAGACCCCCCTTATGTCTTTTCTTTCCATTTGCTTTTCCATTTTTTCCTTATAACTGGCTTTTCCCTGCCTGATTTGATGCCTCAGCTCCTTTTGTACTTCCCTCAGCCCTTCCTTATCTCTTGTCCTAAATGCCATCTTTTTCTCCTAAAGTAGTGTTTTTATATCAGAGTTAATCCATGGTTTGTTATTGGAGAAGCACCTCACCACTTGTGGGTACTGTGTTGTCCACACAAAAATTAATGTAGTCCGTTATGTAGTGTGTGAGTCCATCTATATCTTCTCCATAAGAATCCTGCAGAACTTCCCATGCAGTTGTGTCAAAACAATCCCTCAGAGCCTCATCACTCTCCTCGGACCATATCCTCACTGTGCGGGTGACAGCTGGTTCTCTACGTACAAGTGGCTTGTACACAGGTCGGAGATGCACTAGGTTGTGATCCTATCTCCCCAGGGGCGGTAGGGCAGATGAGTTATATGCCTCCCTCGCGTTGGCAAAGAACAAGTCCAGTGTTTTGTTGTCTCTTGTGTGGCAGGTTACATACTGTGTGAAACTGGGCAGTGTGGATGATGGGGAGACATGGTTGAAATCACCCGACACAAGAAAGAGCCTGGGGATGTTTCAACTGTAAATGGCTCAGCATGGCTTGTAGGACCTCGCAGGCAGCGTCAGCTTTCGCAGAGGGGGGGGGGACATATGCAGCTATCATGATGGCATGCGATAGTTCCCTTGGTAGGTAGAAAGGTCTCATGCTCACAGCTAATAGTTCAATGTCCTTACAGCAAGTTTGCTCCTTAATCACAATGTGCCTAGGATTACACCATCTATTATTCACAAACATTGCCAGCCCTCCACCTTTCCTCTTACCGCTCTCCCTTGTCCTGTCTGCCCGAAGGAGTTTAAAACCATCCAAGGAGACCAGAGGGTCAGGGGTAACTTCAGTGAGCCAAGTCTCTGTAAGTAGCATCATGCTGCACACCCGAAACTCCTGATGATGCCTGGTGAGCGCTGTTAGTTCATCCATCTTGTTTGCAAGAGATCTCACATTGCCCATAATGATGGAGGGAAGAGCTGGTCGGTTACGCCTCTTTTTAATCCTCTGAAGAGTTCCAGCTCTGCAGCCCCTCCCCCGCTTTTTCTTTCTCCAAAGGTCTCGGGGGATGTGTGGGCAGATGGTGTGCAGCCCTGCTGTGTCTCTAAGCTGCAAAAGTTTCTCTCTTGAGTAGACAAAGGAATTATCTGCAGGCACAAAAGGTCCCATTTCAAGCAGAACAAAAAGACAGATAAAAACAAAAAAGTATCACAAAGGTCCAATTCCAGGTCTTTGTGTGTTTCTTCATAGTGCAAAGTCCCTTAAGTAGAGAGCTAAAAAACAAGTCAAAGAAAGAAAAAATAAGAGAGAGAGTCTCAGAACTGCTATAGCAGGCTGCCACTCCAGCGGCGCCATCTTGGAAAAAAAAAACAAAAAAAAAAAACTGTTCATACAGAAATAGTGCATTTAAATATAAGAAACTTTGTAGGTATATATATATATATATATATATATATATATATATATATTCTTCTCCACTTATTAAACTGCTTTCCTCCTCATCTTCAATCTTGCTGCTTGTTTACATTATATCCATCTCTGTATTCAGTCTCACATACAACTCTATGAAGCAGGGTGGGGTTGAATAGGATTCTCCTGCCAGCTGGTTAATGAATTTATTGCCTCGTTCTGTGTGCTAGCAGCCTCTTATCTACAACAGTGTTAAAAAGCAATAACAGAGTGTAAAAGCAGAAACTATTTGAGTGTCTTTTCTATCACCCCCATTTCTCTTCATAGACTTATATGGAGAAAGTGACTGCCTGAAAAGTGGAGAAAAATATCTTTAATAAGATATATTAAGTATTAAATACATTTCTTATTTTCACCTATACTATTCATTTATGAAAAGTTGTGTATAAATAGAAGTATGCTTTAAAGTATCCTCAGTCTGAGGACAGGTGGAGGTGATATACTGTAATAGAGTGAGAGAGGATACTGGATTGGGGAAATGTGGCTGCAAGCAAGGGCATGGTCAGAATGTATCAAGTGGATAACGAAACAGTGCAACAACTTAGGATAACTCTGAAGGGGAAACATGCTATCAATTCGTGGACGTTTATCCTCCACAATGCGTAGAAGTTTTGTGTCTCTGTGAGCCATCCGTAGTACAGCAGTGGACCACTGGACTACTTTATTTTTTGCTGGAGCGCAAATAGTTATTTGTATTGAACTGTTTATGTCTTTATTTTGAGAAATAAAGCAGGTTCTTTTTTTTTCTAGTTCTGCAGCAACAGAATACAAATATATACTGCCCACCAGCACTTGTATCAAAGTATTTTATTTTGTATTTGTTTTTATTTTGGCAAAATGACAGGTATGAACTAAAGGAGATTTCAAAGTTGGATACGCTTTTAATATCCATGACCCCCCTTGATCCTTGGTGATCACTAATATGAAGTGGCAATAAAGCCTGAATGGCCAGTCCATAATGTCATCAGCTGAAAATGCAGCTTACAAAAAAATTTGTATGAAACGGATACACTGCTTCCTAGAAACACTAAATTCTAGAGCGGCTTCAACTTTATTATTGCCATCAGCAGCATTTCTGTGTTCAGATGAGTCATCGATATCTTAAGTTGGAAAATCCTTCTAATCATTTCATCAAGTTCTGAAAAAGCCTTTAATACTTTGTAAGAAATTTACTAAGCATGATGTTTCATACGTGGCCTTTAACCAAGTGCATTGGAGAAAAATGCACCAAATCTATTAAGGTGCATGGCAAATCTCTTAACCTATTAATGCTCTGCACCCTACTATTACATTGTACACTCAGGGGTGTAATAGTACGACGCATATATGTTTTATATAGCCAGGACCAGTTGCAGAAGTCGGAATATGCTTTGAATCTGGCAGATTAACTACTCAGATGCTGTTATCAATAGCGATTACAGCATCTGGGTGGTTAAAGGATGCCCCTTCTTTCATTCTCTTGACCCCCCAACGGTGAGATTGCAGGTGCAGAGGTTGCCAATAAACAACTTCCTAGCTGCCTTGCCCTTATACACATAAGACGGTAGATGCAGCCATCTTCAGCTTGGATCTGAAAACTTCCTGCACTGTGATAGCTCACAACAAAAACCATTGAAAGCAAAGGAGAAAGGCAAATGAAATGTGATTACCAATTGTTTAGTTAACATGGTAAAAGTCATGTTAAATTTGGCTACATCTGTAATGCACGATATACTGCAATACACTGTTGAAGTATATTTTACATGTGAGTCCCCCTTGAATCTAGGATCTCCTCTCCCCTTCATAATCATATAAAAATTGCTGGTACAACTGACAAGATCTTTTCGTTATTCCTTCCATTCCATTCCCCTCCTGAGTATTCCACCTGCAGTGTTTTGTGGTTTGTTTACTTTTTTTTCTCTATCTCGTTTTTTTTTTCTCTATACAACTATCATATGTAAAAGTACAAACAAATTAGTTGTCTTAATCTTGTAAGATTCTATGTATACAATGTTTTTTTTTCCTTAAGTTATATTCAATAAAAATTATTGAAACAGAAAAAGTATAAACATAAATAAATAAAAACTTCCCTTTCCCATTGCAAAAATAGATAATGTAAACAAAAAACATATTAGATATCACCATGTACAGACTATCCAAAAGTAAAAAGTTATTTAACCTGTATGGTGAACGCCGTAAAAAAAAAAAAAAATACCACAATTCCCAAATGAATGTGTTTTAGTCATCTTGCCTCCCCCAGCAAAGCAATGAAAAGTGATCAAAAAGTTGTACATACCAAAAAATGGTACCAATAAAAAGTATAACATGCCCCGCAAAAAAAAAAAAAAGCCTCACATTGTTCTTTCCACTAAAAAGTAAATCAGTTGGGTGTCAGAATATGGTGCCCCTAGCAATTTAGGTGCCCCTACATTATTTACTTTTGCAAAATAATGTTTTATTCATGAACAGTGCTAAAACATAATAAGAACTATATTAATTTGGTATCAGTGTAATTATCCAGTGGAAAAAGTTAACATGTCATTTTAAATGAAGAGTGAACTCCACAAAAACAAAACACAAAAATAATGACAGAACTGTATGTTTTTCACATGGGGACCACCATAAACATTAATTAAAAGAAAATCAAAACATTATATGTACCCAAAACATTCAGACAGCTAAAAATATAACTCAGCACACAAAGAATAAGCCCTCATATTGCTCTTTCAACAGAAAAATGTTATGGATTATGGAAGGTGGAGATGGAAATTATGAAAAGAGTCGCTGAGCTTTAATGCCCAAAGTAGGCTGCATCCTTAACCCTTTCTTCTCGTTGCCTATGGTATGGTTGTACAGTTGAGAAACGGAATTAGCCACCGGAGTCGGAAAATACTCTAACTCCAGCTGCTTAAAGAGGTTGTCCAGGCAAAAAAATAATTTTTTTAAATAGACCGGTGGAGGTGAAAAAAAAAAAAAAAAAAAAAAAAATCACACTCACCTGTCTCCAGTGTCCTTCCCAGTGCAGTCGGGTCCTGCTGCTCTGGTGTCTTCTTGAAGTGAAATCCCTCGCCGGCTGTGAGGTCTCGGATCCCTTCCACTGAAGACGCTGATTGGCCTCAGCGGTCATGTGCAGCGGGGACTTCTGCCTGAAGACAACAGAACAACAGGACTGGAACGTGCTGGGAGGCACTGGAGTACCAGGGAAAGGTATGATTTTTTATTTGATTTTTTTTTCCCTTCCCCGGGGCCTATTTAAAAAAATTAAATTTTTGCCCAAACAACCCCTTTAACTCCTCAGATGCTGCGATCAATAGCAATCACGGTATCTGGGTGATTAGTAGGTGAGTTTGTTCCCCTTTCAGCCCCTCAGTTTCCCTGCGATTAGATCAATCAACAGCCTCCTGTATGCCTTCTTCCCTGGGGATCAGGAAATGCCATGTACCAGTAAGCGTATAAAAATAAAAAAGTTAAAAAAAAAGTGTAAGAGAAAGCATTAAAAATAGATAAATATAAAAGCCATTAATGATATAATTTCACGCATAACTCCATAGCTTCACTCATAAATTATAAATTTTGACGGAAAATATGAAAAAAAAGTTGCCGAGCATTAAGACCCAAACTACCCTGTGTCATTTAAGGGTTAAAGGACTTTTGCCACCAAAGCAAGTCATGACCTATCTACAGCTTTCATCATTAGCTTTCATAGGTTTGTTCTGGTATAAATCAATTAATAAATTCGCCCCCGTTGTGTTTTAGTTCTTCGGCATATCCAAGAATTCTTCTTGCTTTCAGTCAGTGCAACATGTTTTTTATGCAGAGGTGTAAAGTCACTCTGGCTTATTCATGTTACTGTTCTCATCAGTGTTTTGTATTATTGAAAGGCTACATGCACATGACCAATTTTTGGTTGATGTACAATCCGGGAATGGAAAGCATACAGTCCCATTCATGCACATGGCAATGTTTTTCTTGTGGATCCCCATGGCTATGGGACGAAGTCTCAAAATACGAAGAAGGTCCTCTAAAACTTGTATAGCAAAGTGACCTACTCTGCAGGTCTTAAACTCACAGCCTGTCAATTATTGCTGCAAGTCAAGGCTTAAAAGCTGTAGGACGCCCACAGAGAAACCTGCAGGTGAACTGCTGCTGCTGCAAAAAAAAAAAAAACTGCCAATTTTAGGTAGGTTTTGCTGCACTGGCTTGCCACAGAACACACAGAGATTCTGCAGCATGCTCATCCTGTGCAGACCCCCACCATCACACAAGCAGACATCATCAAGGATAGTTAGCTTTTATTTTGCAATATACATTATTTGCCCCTTACATGAACATTTTTGTTTTAGTCAAACAACTCCTGTAAGTTATATATTATAATCAGTGGACAAGTTTGCTGCTGTTTTGAAACAAGTTTATAAGCCATGCTTTTCTAATCCCTTACAACCTTTCAATGGCTACTGTACATATTAAATTGCTGCTTGCATAGTCTTTTGTACCTTTACAAAACAAAGCAATATATTCTAGCTGTAAGTGGCTTTATTGCTGTCTTTTGGTGACTGGATACGGAATTCTGCAGTTGTCCAGCACTGACAATGGCTGTAGAACTATTTGTACACAGTGAAGATGGAATGTGTAACAGCTGTGAATTGAGAAAGCACATAGAACATAACATGTACATAAGGTATGAGGACAAGTTCAATTCCTACTACTACTGGTATTACTTCTCTACATTCCTAGAGCTTGTGTTTTCTTGGTCAAACTAAGGATCTTCTTACAAATTCAAATGTAGCCATGATACTCAGACTTAAAATGCTATTTCAACCATTTGATAAATGCATACTCCACAATCTGCATCATGTGGATAGGAAAAAGTAACACTGAAATCAGGAAAAGAGATTCTCATGAAAGATATTCCTATATAGTATTTTTATAGTGATTTTAAAAGATTTTTACAAAAAGAGACCACTAACATCCATTATGAACCGTTTTATTCTTTATTTATTAGCCCATATTTACTAAGGCTGATGCAACTCGAGAGTGGCCAAAAATGTGCCTCAACTTGGTGCGTTTTTGGTTACTGTGGCACATCTCAGCCCCAACACCCTGCACGCCAATTTCTTTTAGACAGGAATCTAGAGGCAGGAATGTAGGCAGGCCAGGACAATGGCACCCCAGTTTACCAGATTTACTATAACTCATGGCAAAAAAATATCATGAATTATATCACAAACCTATGCCAGTAACTAACTGGTCTAGGTGTGTGATAAGGCACATCTATATGAGCAAGAATTACTAAGAGGCCGAAGCCTCTTACCAGACTGGTGTAAGAATCACCTGTCTTAATAAGTTCCACCATGGAGTTTATATAAAACCAGAGAAAGTGAAAAGTATCACAACACAAACATACACAATAGAGGTCTATTAACCATTAATGATACAGCCTATTTTGGTCTTCAGGGCAAGGCATACTATTTGCTTTTTTTTTTTATTCCTGTCTTCTGAGAGCCATAACTTTTTTTTTTTTTATTGTGCACATACCCACATGACGGCTTGATTTTGCTGAGACAAGTTGTATTTTAACCCCTAGGCACACCACGACGTAACTGTACGTCCTGGAGAGAGCTTCATTAGCGCACCAGGACGTACAGTTACATCCCAGCCCTCGGGGCTTTTATTTAGCAGGGAGTAAGGCTAGGTGTCGGGAGCTCAGCTGTTGCCAGCAGCTGAGACTCCTCTGTGACTGAAGAGGGACCACTAGAAGCCTCCCCTCTCCAGCGATCACTGTGATTGGTGGGTCTGTACAGACCCACCATTCACAGTGCAGCTATGCGGCAGTACTGATCCCGGGGCTTACTATCATAAATGACAGTGCCCCGGAACAGCTGATACTCCGATCTGACCAGCCAGAGACCTGTGGCAGCCTCCACTAGCCAGCGATCACCATTCACAGTGCTGCAGTCAGACAGCAGGAGAGAGGAGAGGTGAGTAGTAGTTTTTTTTTGTTTGTTTTTTATTCTCTCGGGATCCATTATGGCTATGAAGACCATGGATTCATTTTAAAGATGAGATTCTCTTTAAAATGATATCAAGATCTTTATGATAGCTATTACACATCCAGAGCAATTCCCTGCTGAAAATGCTATTGGGCATTGAGATCCCATTGCAGATCTCAATTCCCGACAGCGTTTTTAACAGCAAATTGCTCTGGATCTGAAAGGGCGATCATGAAGATCTTGGTATTGTTTTAAAGAAGAGAATCTCATCTTTAAAAGGAATCCATGGATCTTCATAGCCCTAACGAATCATGAGGTATGGGGCTCTAAATTGTCCACCCCCCTGCAACCATCTTCGTCAGCTGTGTGAAGGAGTGGGGGGGGGAGAGGAGCTGCAGACTGCACAGAGGATGATAAATCATCACCATCATCTGTGCATAACCTGTATGTGAACCCAGGCAGGGAGGAATAGCAGGGACTTCTATCCATATTATCCCATCTCCTATCAATCAGAGAGCATACTCTGATACATTTACCATCGTCCAGGTCGCAGCGCCAAAAGAGTTGCACCAAACACACAACACATTCACAAAGTCATCGATAAAGTTTACATTTTTTCACTGTCCCTGTCCAGACCTGATCTTTATAGAGTATAATACGCCGACCGTCTCTCTAGTGATATCTGTTACATGCTAAAATAATAGCAATAGTGATTATTACTAGAGATGAATGTATAAAACACCTGTGACAGGCAGAAAGTTCCGTCAGTCAGATAACACATTGTCACCCATTTAATGTCACAATATAAAATCCCAGTTTTTGGCAGCTTTCAGATGGGTATAATAGCGGGTGTTTTTTTGTTTTAACCAACAGTACAAACGTAACCCCTGGACTTCCAGTAGTTTGGGGTTAAAACAACATTTTAATGTAAAAAATTTTTATCTATTTTCATGGCCTAATTCTGTAAAATATCTGTAGGGTCAAAATACTTACTATACCCATTGATACATTTCTCGTGGGGTATAGGTTCCAAAATGGGGTCATATTTTGGGGGTTTCCACTGTTCTGGCACCTCGGGGGCTCTGCAAACGCGACATGCTACCTGAAAACAATTCCATCAATATCTGCCTTCCAACAGCCAAATAGCGCCCTCTCTGTTCCAAGCTCTGCCATGTACCCATACAGCAGTTTACAACCACATATGGGGTACTGCTACGTTCAGGAGAAATTGTGTAATAAACTTTGGGGTGCTTTTTCTCTCATAACTCCTTGTGAAAATTAGAAATTTGGGGCTAAAGAGACATTTTACTAGAAAGAGAGTATTTTTTTCCTTCTCATGTCCCAATGGTAGTAAATACTGTGAAACAGCTGTGGGGTCAAACTGCTCACTATACCCCTTGATAAATTCCTTGAGGGGTGTATTTTCTTAAATGGGGTAATTTAATGGGGGTTTTATTGTTCTGGTTCCTCATGTGCTCTGCAAATGCAACATCTCGCCAGAAAATGATTCAAGTAAAATCTGCCTTTCGAAAGCTCAATGTTGCTCCTTCCCATTCTGCGTCCTCTCGGGTGCCCAAAGAGCAGGTTACATCAACACATGTGGTATTTATGTACTTGAGAGAAATTGTACTACAAACTATGGGATGCATTTTCTCCTTTAACCCCTTGTGAATGTGCAAATTTTAGAGTTAAATGAACATAGTATTGAAAAAAAATTTAAAATGTATATTTTTCACCTTAACTTTGTTTTAATTCCTGTGAAGCGCTTAAAGGGTTAACAAACTTCTCAAATACTGTCTTGAATTGCTTTGGTGCAATTTTGAAAACGAGGTGATTTATGGGAGTTTCTAATACAAAGACCTTTGGAACTGAATTAGTACCTTAAAAAATTTGTTTTGTAAATTCTCTTGAAAATTCCTGTTAGACTGTAAGCTTTATAACGTCCAAAAAAAATTAAATGAACGTTTAAACTTTGACGTCAACATAAAGCAGAGATATGGTAAATTATGTTGTTGTTTTTTTTAACTAATTTAAGTGGTATGACTCTCTATATGAAAAGAGGACAATTTCAAACTTTGAAAATTGCATATTTTTCTAAATTTTCAACAAATTTCCTATTTTTTCATAAATAAACACAAAACATATTGACCCAAATTTACATCAAAGACGAAGTACAATGTGTCATGAAAAAAAAACACATTCTCAAAATCACCTGAAAAAGTTAAAGCATTCCAAAGTTATCACCACATAATGTGACTCATGTCTTATTTGAAAAATGGGACTGTGTTCTAAAGTCCAAAACTGGCTGCAATGCCAAGGGGTTAAATTGAACCATATTTTTTGGGTGAGTAGAAAAAAAAAAAAAAAAATTAGCAAGGCTTCCAATTTTTTGTGTTTTGTTTACATGGCTCACCATAAGGTATAAATGACATGCTAACTTTACTCCGCGGGTCAATACGATTACAGTGATGCCTAATTTATAAAGTGGTTGTGCTTTTTACTTTTTAACCCTTTCCCGCCAGGAGGAATTTTTCGATTTTCATTTTTCGTTTTTGACTCTCCCCCCCTTCCAAACACCACAACGTCTTTATTTTTCCATTGTCAGAGCCATATGATGACAAGTTTTTCTTCATGTAGCTACCATTTATTATTCTTTACAATTTTTTGGGAAGCTGGAAAAAAATTCAGAATGGGGTGGATTTGAAGAAAAAGTGCATTCGTACGACTTTCTTAGGGGTTTTGTTTTTACGGCGTTCACTCTACAGCCAAAATGACATGTCGCCTGTACTCTTTTTTTTTTTCCAAAAGTTGCCATATTCTTACACCCATAACTTTTTTATACTTCCGTATATGGGGATGCATAGGACGTCTTTTTTTGCGGGGCCAGGTGTACTTTTTAGTTATACCATTTTGGGGAATTGCTATTGCTTTGATTACTTTTTATTCAAATTTTTATAAAAGGTGAAACAGTTAAAAAAACGGTGGTTTGGCACTTTTGATTTTTTTTTCCCGCTACGGCGTTGACCATATGGGAAAAATATTTTTATAGATTTATAGACCGGATGTTTTCGAACACAGGAATACCTAATGTGTATGTGTTTCACAGTATTTAAGTACTTTATATGTGTTCTAATTTTTTTTTTTTTTTTTTTTTTTTTTTTAGACCCGCTAGGGGTCTTGAACCCCAGGGGGTCTGATCACTAATGCAATGCATTACAATACTAATGCATTGCAAATTATTGGCATAGAGCAGTCTGCAAAAGAAGTAAATGGCAGACAAGTCTGGGAGCCTTCAAAAGGCTCCTGGCTGTCATGCCAAAGGGACGTCGGCCCCGGAGCTTGGTCCGGGTGTGATGATGAGAGCGCCAGTTATGTATTTCCAGTCAGGTATTTTTCTTTGATGTATTATCACTTTGTCATATTAACCCTTTTGGCTTCAGGAATTTGGTATGTCTGCTTTGTAGTCAAACCCTTTTGTTGTTCCAAGATCTGCACAGATTCAGTGACTGTTAGCCTCATTAGCATATCTGTGCTAAACTCATTATATCGGCAGGGGGTTCCTGCAAACATTTGGTTGGAAAGACCTCTGAGTACACAAACACCAGACTGTGTGTCTATAGCCAAAACTACAAAGGAAATATGGTTTTATGGTAATACAAGTGCACCTCAATAAATTAGAATATATTTGAAACATTTATTTATTTCAATAATCAAATTAAAAAAGTGACCTCCTATATTTTCTAGATTCTATACACACAGAGTATTCTATTTCAAGTGTTTTATTTCTGTAAATGTTGATTATGGATTACAGGTAATAAAGACCAAAATCTAAGAAAATTTTAATATTGTAAAAAAAGTTCAGTATTGTAAATTCAGTGTGTTACCTGCCAAGGTTTCCTAAGCCTTTAAATGGTCCCTCAGTCTGGTTCAGTTGGACACACAATCATGGAAGACTGCTGATTATGAATTGAATTATTGCATCACTGAAATGAATGAAAGTTTCAAAGATATTCTAATTTATCGAGATGCACCTGTATCTCCCTAGGAGGACATCCTACAGACGGACCGATAAATTCCTCGGGTGCGCAAGGCGGAGACGAACGCCCCAAATCCAAACACGGTACTGGTGGGCGCAGGGAAAAGGTCAAGACACTGAACTCATTACCCAAAGGGGGGTCATTCTTGGTGTCTACACGATGGGGGGGTCCCACCACGAACTCCATCATACCCCTTGCCTGACACTATGGTCATCTGGCAAGGAAATATGATGATTCATAGTTATTTGGGTTTCAGGATGGAGGGCTGGACTTCCCCTCCTAGTGACATCACTCAGGGGAGGGGACCAGGATAGTATATGGTCTCACCTGAGGGACAAAGGAGAGAGTTCTTATCCTGGGAAAGATGTAAGGACATGTCATGCTGTGGACTTAAGCAAGTGCCCTGAGGCCTAGCAGTAAGGCCTGGGAGTTCTATTGCTGGACAGCATGTAGGGGACACATGCTTTGTGACTGACTTAAGAAAGTGCCCTAGGCCAAACTACTGAGGCCTAGAGAACCAACTACAAACTTGTTCTGGTATTTTATCATCTTTTATTCCCATTTTATTTTCTGTACTGTATTGTGCTTTTACCTGTATTTGCTTGACAATCTGTATATGTTAGAGGCTAGTACCGACCCACTCGGGTTAATAAATATCTAAAATTTATAAAGCTCTTTTCAGATTATCCTATGAACTCAGTCCACTCACGGGGCATGAGTGGAAGGTTAAGAAGGGTGATCGCAGGTGTGCCAAGCGACTTGACAAAGTGGTATCCTTCACACCGGGTACCAGCGATCCCCGGCAAAATGGCGGCCCCCACGCACCGCCGGCAAAATGGCACCTCAGTCAGCTTTGACTGAGGCGCAAGAGGGGTTAAAGCCCACGATCAGTGCAGGCACTGATTGCAGGCATTAGTGCCGGGTGCCTGCTATATAATACGCTCTTGGGGTATATTTCACTTTTGAACACTTTTTATTCCATTTTTTGGGAGACAACATTAACAAACATATCCATTTTTGTGATTTTTTTTTTTTTAAATGTATTTTTATTATTTCAATGTTTCATTGCTGGTTAAACAACATACTAACCTTAGTGTGGGTTGTTTTGGATGTGGCATTACCAATTGTTTGTCTATTATTTAATAAAGTAAAAATAAAGTTATGTATTAGTTATTGTGTTCATTACTTTTTTATACATTTTTGTTCAGTCTCATCAGGGTTACTTAAACCTGTGATCTCTTGATTGCTTACAGAAGTATTGCAGGGTATTTTACATCTCAGTGAAAGGCCTTATTCACATGATAGTGATGCATTTGGCAGATCTAATGGTCACTAAAAACAGAGGCCATTGTGATTACATTATTCCTAATTTGATGGCAGAGTGTCATTAGTTTTTAACTGTCAGTGAAAAAAAAAACACTGCATTTCCTTGGTCTTTCTTTTTTGATCCAACCCATGTATCCATTTTTAAGGACATAAATCTGTTTTACATCTGTTAAAAACTGATCCATTCATTTCTACTGGGTCCGTGTGCCTTTGAAATCAGCAACCACGGCAAACCATTCGGCACCCAACAATGGTGCTGCGTCAGGCCAAGGAGCTGACCGAGGGAATCTACTTTACATACTTCGGTCGCTATTGACCATAGCATGTAGAAAGTTAAACTGCCAAGGATTAGTTACCCATCCTCAGCAGTAACGGCAGTGACCTGGCTGTGTTTGTCATCCGGGCTTCTGCCGGTGATCACGGGGGTGATTTAAATTTTTATATATATATTTTTTTTATATTTTTAAAAACATATATATTTTTTTACTTTTATTTTAAGACCCCCTAGGGACCTTGAACCCTAGGGCATTTTGCATCTATAGCGTTAACAGCTCCTGAGTCCTCTCCATACAGCCCCTCGCTCCTTGTACTAAACACATGGTAGGGAGTTTTTAATAGGTTCCCAAGTGTCATGTGAACAAATTTCCACCCTGGACCTTGCTCCTGGGGACAGTGATCATCAGGAACATGGTGGGTTAAGCTAATGTACATGTGGTAGGTTAGCAAGAAGAGGAGAATATGTCATCTGTATTTTGTATTTCCCAGATGGAACGCTGTCCCAGGATCTGGTCAAACAGAACCCCAGTTCATCTATTCTATGAGTCACTGCCTCACCGTGGAACTACTGTCCCATAGTGAAAGAATAATTACAGAACAGTAGACTGATGGCGATGCAATGGCTCACAGCATCATAGATGATTATGACACTGTGGTACTATGAGATCAGGATCCCACACAGTGACCAGTTTTGGAAATACAACAGACATATGGTCCATATTTCATGGAGTATAGGCCTTACACCTAATCTTTTACAATGCTACATATGAATCTGTCCTGCTCTATACAATAATTCCAGTAGACTGCACAGCATTTGCCTGGTGACAGGTTCCTTCTAACCATGCCTCCAAATCTATGGCCTTTACTGTCTCCTGTGTTATATAGTGAGTTTGGGAAAAATGTTATTGCATCTTGGCTTTTTTCCTTGAAGAACTTTAGCTCCCTAGGGACTGAGTACACACCTTTATGGAATACACCATTTCATATCAATATAGTACCAAATTGTGCACTTATGGGTGAATAAAAGATACATTTTTTTGACCCGTAAGTGGGTTTCGCTATAACCTTTTTGCTATTTATTATTATTTATGAGGTTCTTATAGGGCTGAAAATAAAAGAACTATGATAGGTGCTGAAGGCATTTCCATCTGTAATAGAATTAAGAAAAACAAAAAAATCATACAGTTAATCCTTTATGAGAGTGAAAAGGGACCCAGCTGTGATGGAATTACTCATACTCATAGCTGCCATGTGACTATTAAACACATCTATAGAAATAACATCATAACATGCTGAGATCCATTCTTCTCTAGACATCTAGAACAAAAGACCCTGGCAGACACTGTGAGGACCACACATAAACACTCACTGCAAGCATGGCAATAACTCTGATAAGTAGAGAGATCATTAATAACTATGAACACAAAGAACAATCACATGTTTCATGTTTGCAACTTGAAAGTAAAATGTATTGCTTTGCACTAATGTTCTATTATATTCTGCTCCATAACAGCTACTAACATTGCTTTGAGGAAGAAAAAAATCGAAAGGATAATGTAAAGCACATAATGTGGGAACTCATAGCAAAACACAGAAAACTGCAACACATTATGCATGAACAGGAAAAGATCCTCTAAATTATGTTTTGTCATAAAATTATCATAAAACCTGATTAAGATCACCTTTTATAGGAAACTATCTACCAGCTACAGCAATACCAGTGGTCATCACAAGTTATAAGCTACTATGCTTATTAATATAGCTATGGATTTCATACAGTGGACTACATGCATCACATCTATATTTTACACATTGTTGGTCACTGTAATGATTGCCTTCTTTCCTGCAGAGTGACGGACTGACACGCCTGTGAATATTTTGTACTGGTAACTATATGTTCTTTCAGATCAGAGAACTATTAAGTTCATAGAAATTCAATATCACACCAGGTTTTCTGAGAGGTCTATTTATGTCTATTATCATAGTAGTACCTCATCTCACTGTCTTTGTCTTACTCTGCCATATTACTGAAGGGCGTAGGTAGACTTATTAACCATGTATGCTCCCTAGGAATTTTGGGAAAAGGAAATAAGTTACTCTTGATAGAAAAAAAGGAAGAAACTGTGCCTCCTGTTGGAATATACAGTTGTGCTAAAAAGTTTACATACCCCAGCAGATTTTTTGGCCTTTTTTCAGAGAATATGAATGATAACACAAAAACTTTTTCTCCACTCATGGTTAGTGGTTGGTTGAAGCCATTTATTGTCAAACTTCTGTGTTTTCTCTTTTTAAATCATAAGGACAACCTAAAACATCAAAATGACCCTGTTCAAAAGTTCACATACCCTGGTGATTTTGGCCTGATAACATGCCCAGAAACCAAACCACGGTCAGGTAGACCAACCAAAATTTCAGCCACAACTGCCCAGAAAATTGTTCGGGATGCAAAGAAAAACCCACACATAACATCAGCTGAAATACAAGACTCTCTGAAAACTATCGGTGCGGCTGTTTCAAGATGCACAATAAGGAGGCACTTGAAGAAAAATGGGCTGCATGGTCGAGTTGCCAGAAGAAAGCCATTACTGCGCAAATGCCACAAAGAATCTCGCCTTCCATACGCTAAACAGCACAGAGACAAGTCTCAAAACTTCTGGAACAAGGTAATTTGGAGTCATGAGACAAAAATCGAACTTTGTGGCCACAACCATAAACGTTACATTTGGAGAGGTGTCAACAAGGCCTATGATGAAAGGAACACCATTCCTACTGTAAAGCACGGAGGTGGATCACTGATGATGTGGGGATGTGTGAGTTTCAAAGGCACAGGAAACTTGGTCAAAGTTGAAGGAAAGATGAATGCAGCATGTTATCTGCAAATACTGGAGGCAAATTTGCACTCATCAGCCAGGAAGCTGCACATGGGACGTACTTGGACGTTCCAACATGACAACGATCCAAAACACAAGGCCAAGTTGACCTGTCATTGGCTACAGCAGAAGAAAGTGAAGGTTCTAGAGTGGCCATCTCAGTCTCCTGACCTCAATATCATTGAGCCACTCTGGGGAGATCTCAAGTGTGCAGTACATGCAAGACAGCTCAGGAATTTACAGGAACTGGAGACTTTTTGCCAAGAAGAATGGGCAGTTTTACCATCTGAGAAAATAAAGAGCGTCATCCACAACTACCACAAAAGACTTCAAGCTGTCATTGGTATTAGAGGGGGCAATATACGGTATTAAGAACTGGGGTATGTGAACTTTTGAACAGGGTCATTTTGATGTTTTTGGTTGTCATTATGATTTAAAAAGAGAAAACACAGAAGTCTGACAAAAAATGGCTTCAACCAACCACTAATTATGAGTGGAGAAAAAGTTTTTGTGTTATCATTCATATTCTCTGAAAAAAGGCCAAAAAAATAAAAAATCTGCCGGGGTATGTAAACTTTTTAGCACAACTGTAGCTCCCTAGAAGTTTCCCTATTATCTAATAAGTCTCCCTATCCTGATATGGTTGCTTCAATGAAACAAAGTGCCCCTCCTGACTCTCATTAACTGCTCTTACCTTGCCAATCAGTACCCTGCTGACAAGAATCCCAAACAACAGTCAGTAGATTGGTGTCATTTTAGAACAGATTTCTGATTTAGCTTATTCAGTGAACCAGAACTGAGAATCTCAATGCATTCTTATGAGAGCCTATGAGAGTTTGAGTTGTAGTTCACTGGTTCAGTAAAGTCCAGCAACTCAGATGGTCACATGAGGCAGCACCAGGCACTCTATCTGTTTGAAAAATTTAAGTTTTAAAGGGGTTTGTGCAGGGCTCAAATACATGGCTATTTTCTTCTTCTCAGGAAGTGACATCATGACCGTTGGTCACATGACAATACCACATCTCCATCCCATTAAAATGAATGGGACTGAGCTGCAGCAAGGTCATGTGACGGACCTACATGATGTTACTTCCTGAGAAGAAGCAATTACGTTTTTGAACTCCTTCAACTCTCACAGCACCCTACTAAACCATTTACGTGGAAATGAGGGGGTGCAAAACAAATGCTATCTTTGATGCTTGGCTCATCTGGGAATTTTATAGAGAGGTTATCTATGCAACATATGCTGCTATTAGTCATATATATATATTATATATAATATAGTTATATTATTTCACTACTGTTGTTAACTATGTATTATATGTTAGTATTATCTTACATGTTACATATGAACTGTGTTTTAAGTAATTTATATTGTTTCAAAAGGCTATTTGTACTCTGATCCTTTAAGTACAGCAATGCTAATAGTCTTGTCTAGCATTTATACTAGTATGGTTATGGGTGTCCCACTATAAAATAAAACCCCATGGAACTTAAACCTATTATTAGGCCCTTTCATAAAGTCTCCATTACCAGTGTCTCCTGTTCATTTAAAAAGAATGTTTCCAGCCCCCTGTAGAGCACAAGATCCTTGCATTCCATGGATTCTCAATGAGTAATTCAAGTATTAGCCATATGCATGTCTGCATACTGTTGATAAAATATGGTAAAATAACTTTTATAGTGTTGCTCTGTTCTCACAGTATTAATATAATATAATAACATTTTAAAGCAAAATTCTTAACACAAAGTCTTAGTTTCAAATCCATCTAACTTTGTAACCAATCACATTTAAGTATTGAATCACTAATAAATAAACAGAAACTACGTTGTAATCCAATATGATTTCAGAAATAGAGGCTGGCATTTGATAATATAACAAACCTTTTTACACACTAATCCCAGTTAAAGTACATAGGATTTTAACAGCTCATTGACTGCATTAAGTGATTAATGTCTCAGGATTTGTAAGAAAAAGGTGCACAATGTTTATATTTAAATAATCTCCCAACTTCGTGAACTTCAGTCATGCTATAGTGAACAGCCGCAAGCTATTTACCTAAAGCTTGTTTCCAGTAATTTAAGAATTTGTAGCCAGGATTTGCTAAAAACATCCTTATCTTCAATATCTCTTGTCAGTGAAACGTAAAATTAAATGGATTTCTGGGACTTAGTACATGTTCACGCTTTATGATCTATTCTAATTCTGTTGCAAAGAGTAGCTATTGAGTAAAGTAACTAAAGACACTCCTTTGTTTATATGTAGTTTCTCATACAGTAGAGCTAAATGCATGAACTATACATTACTACCATATTCGCTCCCCTTATCACTCAATTATTAAGGCCCTTGATCCCGCATACAGGGCACCGATCAGCTCACACACAAGCAAACGTTACCTGGCTGCCAAAATAATTCTCTGTCGGCAGCACATCTACCCATATCAACAAGGAAGGTGCTGCTGACAAATTGTAAATTGTATGGAGGTAAGATAGTTGTATTAAAGGGACCAATGATGCTGTTAGTTCAGGTGGTCAGTCCTAAGAATGGACCTTGGATTTCTGGCTGCAATATAAGTGCTATAGTGTGCCCCTTTTGTATGCAAGGACAGCCATTCTTTCTTGAAACTAGTGGTATACGCTTCTGGTAGACTGCCTCAAAGGCTTTTATATAGTTTGGATCAGTCTACATATTTTAGCACATATAATCAGAACTGGGATAGGCAGAGTAGGCGACTGGCTGGGGTGCACAAATTATGAATTAAAATAATGTGCTGTATATATATATACAGTACAGACCAAAAGTTTGGACACACCTTCTCATTCCAAGAGTTTTCTGTATTTTCATGACTATAAAAATTGTAGATTCACACTGAAGGCATCAAAACTATGAATTAACACATGTGGAATTATATACTTAACAAAAAAGTGTGAAACAACTGAAAATATGTCTTATATTCTAGGTTCTTCAAAGTAGCCACCTTTTGCTTTGATTACTGCTTTGCACACTCTTGGCATTCTCTTGATGAGCTTCAAGAGGTAGTCACCTGAAATGGTTTTCACTTCACAGGTGTGTCCTGTCAGGTTTAATAAGTGGGATTTCTTGCCTTATAAATGGGGTTGGGACCATCAGTTGTGTTGTTCAGAAGTCAGGTGGATACACAGCTGATAGTCCTACTGAATGGAGTGTTAGAATTTGTATTATGGCAAGAAAAAAAGCAGCTAAGTAAAGAAAAACGAGTGGCCATCATTACTTTAAGAAATGAAGGTCAGTCAGTCCGAAAAATTGGGAAAACTTTGAAAGTGTCCCCAAGTGCAGTGGCCAAAACCATCAAGCACTACAAAGAAACTGGCTCACATGAGGACCGCCCCAAGAAAGGAAGACCAAGAATCACCTCTGCTGCGGAGGATAAGTTCATCCGAGTCACCAGCCTCAGAAATCGCAGGTTAACAGCAGCTCAGATTAGAGACCAGGTCAATGCCACACAGAGTTCTAGCAGCAGACACATCTCTACAACAACTGTTAAGAGGAGACTGTGTAGCAGGCCTTCATGGTAAAATAGCTGCTAGGAAACCACTGCTAAGGACAGGCAACAAGCAGAAGAGACTTGTTTGGGCTAAAGAACACAAGGAATGGACATTAGACCTGTGGAAATCTGTGCTTTGGTCTGATGAGTCCAAATTTGAGATCTTTGGTTCCAACCACCGTGTCTTTGTGCGACGCAGAAAAGGTGAACGAATGGACTCTACATGCCTGGTTCCCACCGTGAAGCATGGAGGAGGAGGTGTGATGATGTGGGGGTGCTTTGCTGGTGACACTGTTGGGGATTTATTCAAAATTGAAGGAATACTGAACCAGCATGGTTACCACAGCATCTTGCAGCGGCATGCTATTCCATCCGGTTTGCGTTTAGTTGGACCATCATTTATTTTTCAACAGGACAATGACCCCAAACACACCTCCAGACTGTGCAAGGGCTATTTGACCAAGAAGGAGAGTGATGGGGTGCTACGCCAGATGACCTGGCCTCCACAGTCACCAGACCTGAACCCAATCAAGATGGTTTGGGGTGAGCTGGACCGCAGAGTGAAGGCAAAAGGGCCAACAAGTGCTAAGCATCTCTGGGAACTCCTTCAAGACTGTTGGAAGACCATTTCAGGAGACTACCTCTTGAAGCTCATCAAGAGAATGCCAAGAGTGTGCAAAGCAGTAATCAAAGCAAAAGGTGGCTACTTTGAAGAACCTAGAATATAAGACATATTTTCAGTTGTTTCACACTTTTTTGTTAAGTATATAATTCCACATGTGTTAATTCATAGTTTTGATGCCTTCAGTGTGAATCTACAATTTTTATAGTCATGAAAATACAGAAAACTCTTGGAATGAGAAGGTGTGTCCAAACTTTTGGTCTGTACTGTATATATACACACACACACACACACACACCGTGGACAAAAGTGTTGGTACCCCTCGTTTAATGAAAGAAAAACCCACAATGGTCACAGAAATAGCTTGAATCTGAGAAAAGTAATAATATACAGTATAAACTACATGTTCACAAGCCACAAAGATTCTGGGAGAATGTCCTATGGACAGATGAGACAAAAATCGAAATTTTTGGCAAGGCACATCAGCTCTATGTTCACAGATGGAAAAATGAAGCATATCTTGAAAAGAACACTGTCCCTACTGTGAAACATGGAGGAGGCTCTGTTATGTTCTTGGGCTGCTTTGCTGCATATGGCACAGGGTGTCTTGAATCTGTGCAGGGTACAATGAAATCTCAAGACTATCAAGGGATTCTAGAGAGAAATGTGCTGCCCAGTGTCAGAAAGCTTGGTCTCAGTCGCAGGTCATGGGACTTGCAACAGGATAATGACCCAAAACACAGCTAAAAACACCCAAGTCGGTGTGTGGTGGGCGGTCACATTGCCAGGGTCCCGGGCCCCCTCAGCCCTCTCTTTAACAATCCCATGTTCCCCCCGGTTTGTTCTGCAGATAAATTCCTTTGCTGGCTAGGTAGGGATGACGTTCGTTTGCACCAAGTTGCAGGTAGTACACCTCTCCCCTCCCTGACACAATTACGCGCCTCCTACCCCGATCTCTGGTTATCTTGGTTGGAATATGGTCAGCTCACTGCCTTCCTCCGTAAGTTCTCCTTACTTCCCATGCTCTCATCCCCCTTGACTGACTTGGAGTCTGCTCTTTCTCGCGCTGACACCACCCCATGTGTCCTCTCTGTTCTCTATAGCATTCTCCTCAAGGATGCTACACCTGGGATCTCTTCCTATACCAGCCCCTGGGAATCTGACCTTGGTACTTGTCTTTCACCTGCCGAATGGGATAGGTCCTTCCTGTATACGCATAAGCTCCCGCTGCCTTGCAGTGCGCAGGAAAAGAACTACAAAATACTGACTCGCTGGTACCGCTGTCCTGACCTCCTGCACAGGACAGGTGTTGGCGCTGTGGTTCCGAAAGAGGTACACTGTATCACATCTGGTGGGAGTGCGCTGTTCTCAGACCCTTCTGGGATGCTGTTTTTTTTTTTTTCGTTGTACACTAAAGTGAGTGGCAAATCTGTTACATCCTCACCTTGTCTAGCCCTTCTCTCCATTATACCAGGGAACGTCTCCGCTGTTAAGAGAGATTTCCTGCGACATTTTCTCACTGCCGCCAGAACAGTCATTCCCAGGCATTGGCGCAGTACTGCTATGCCAACCCTGGTTGAGTTCCTACAGGAGCTTCTCCTAATTAAGAGAATGGAGGCCCTGGTGGCTGAGGATTCGCCTGACCCTTCTAAATTTGAGTCCCTTTGGCGGCCATGGGTGATGTTCCAGGAGACTTCAGAGTTCTCTTCTTTCTTTTCCTGAACTGGGAGCGCCTTGCTCCCCTTTCCGTAAGGGGTCTAGCCGTCCCCTTCTGTACCATCCCTCTCTCCCCCTTCCCCTTTTTCCTCAGTGTGCCCTGTCCCATCCCGGTCTTGTACGTGTTTTTATGAGTTTCTGTTCACCCTTGTCTTCCCCAAGTTCCCCTTTCCCTCCAGCATTTGTCTTTTTCTTCTAGTACGCAAGTGGCACTGTGGTGGCCCTCCACAGCTGGGCTTTTCCTTCTGTCCTATAGTGTTCCCTGCCATCACCCCCCAATGATGCATTTCCCCATATTGTTATTGTGCCCCCCCCGTTACTGGTTTCTCTGTTGCGGGCGTCAGCAGCCCTCTACCCTAACTGTTCCCCAGTGACTTCTGCATGATTGGGTGGCCTGCGTGCCTTCTACTGCCTTATTTGATGCCTTTGTACTGGTTTTATTTCCTTTTGTTCTTATTTGCAAAAACCTCAATAAAAACTGATTAAACATAAAAACACCCAAGAATGGCTAAGAGGAACACATTGGACTATTCTGAAGTGGCCTTCAATGAGCCCTGACCTAAATCCTATTGAGCATCTTTGGAAGGAGCTGAAACATGCTGTCTGGAAAAGGCACCCTTCAAACCCGAGACAACTGGAGCAGTTTGCTCATGAGGAGTGGGACAAAATACCTGTTGAGAGGTGCAGAAGTCTCATTGGCAGTTACAGGAATCGTTTGATTGCAGTCATTGCCTCAAAAGGTTGTGCAACAAAATATTAAAGTTAAGGAAACCATCATTTCTGTCCAGGCCTGTTTCATGAGCTTTCTTTTTAAAAAATTCTGTTGAAGCATGGTTGAAAAGCAATGTCTGACTTTCATTTGTTCATTTTCATAGAATTTTTATATATCATTACTTTTGTCAGATTCAAGTTATTTCTGTGACCATTGTGGGTTTTTCTTTCATTAAACGAGGGGTACCAACAATTTTGTCCACGTATGTGCCGTCTGCACTCCCTCTGGAGTTACGCCCCACCTATGCGTGTGGTTGAGGACCTTTTTAACCCTGGTTTTGGGTCGCTCACCAGTGCCCTCTAGGTTCACACTCTCACAGTACATACACTAAATTAATGTTATAAGTACAGAAAAAACATACTGTGCATGTTCAAATTTAGATTTTACAGGTTAGATCACTATCAGTAACTGTCAGATGAACTATTGTCCATGCAGCAGCCATCCTGCTAAACTTTAGGGACTGAGGGAGGCAATCTGAAATCCTTGCTTCAGTCTCGAAAGGATCACCTTGCATAATATAAGTAGTGATATAAATAAAATAGTCAGGATATCCAACAGAAAGAAACTGATTACAAAAAGAAATGGATCCCTTTGTTTTCAATGGAAATCAGTACAGTCCATTTTTTATCCATTTTATATTGCTAATATACTTTTCAATGGTAACCATTAACCACTTCAGTACCAATTTCTAGTTCAGGACCAGACCAGTGGCGGAACTAGGAATGGCTGGGCCCCAAGGCGAACATTTGACATGGCCCCCCCCCCGAACCGCGGCCCCCAACTTCCCCCCGCACAAACCACCGCCCTCAACCGCCGCCCCCCCCGCATTCCTGCACACACTATTATTAACTTTTTTCAGTGGTTCATTACAATTACAGTGATACCCATATCTTTTGACATTTTTATATTATTTTTAATAAATAGTAACTTTTTTTTTCAGTCCCTAAAGGGGACTTAAAAATGCAAGCGTATATACACTACACAAACTGTACAGCTTAGAGGGAACACTGTACACAGGGTCTCCTGCTCTATCACAGGCCAGCATGTTCACTTTGACTGGTCTGCTATAAACACAGCCACCAATGTTATGATGCACATTGAGGATTTAAACATAGCCTTGATAATTAGCAAAGGTAAAAATTATTTCTTTACTATGTCCATATATTGATTAAAAACAGGAAAATTATAGTAAAAATGTTAGCCTACTTTCACATGATAGAAGAGCAAAACAGCCGTGAAAAACATCTATTTTCACTTTTGTGTGAATATAGTTACAGGGTAAATTTCTCTTAACCTTAACTGCCCTCTAAGTTCCAGCTGAAGTGGTGTTCCAATTGTGGGTGGCATGGTTTTCACTCTAGAACAGTTTGTAACATTTTGGTTTCAGAAAAGACATCAGGACGTCTACTGTATTTCCTTTTTTCTATCGCTTTAAGGAGAATGTTCTACAATATCACATAAAAGAAAAACTGCAGTTCACTAAAAATGAGATCAGTACAGATAATTCGGGTTACACTCAGCTACTACAGATAAATATGTACTGGTAAGTAATAAACCTAGACAAAGACAAAAACAAAACTACAATGCCAGGTCCCACATTGTGGACAGCTGCTACAAAAACACTGCAGGAAAAAAAAACGTAGTGAAAATGCATCATGTTTTTTTCCCGCAGTATTTTTTTCTTGCAGTGTGTGGATAGGATTAGCCAGAAGCTCATTCACTATGCTGGATTGTAAAATGTAGAGTTTTTTTTCTGCTGCGTTTCTGCAATGTGGGACTTCAGCCTTAGGCTGAAGTACCACGTTGCAAAAAGGCAGTGTTTTTGCCGTTGCAAAAAAACCCTGTGTTTTAGAGTACCTGCTAAGTGAATGGGATTCTGGCTAATCCCATCCACACATTG
Source organism: Leptodactylus fallax (assembly GCA_947044405.1). NCBI lineage: Eukaryota > Metazoa > Chordata > Amphibia > Anura > Leptodactylidae > Leptodactylus > Leptodactylus fallax. The sequence goes on along the minus strand of CAMRHE010000200.1, from coordinate 3,018,867 downwards.
CAGAAAAAAATCTGCAGTGAAAAGCTGCGTTTTGAAAAATATATAGGTATAATATGGGCAGAAAGTCTGCAGAGAAAAACTGAGTGAAAATGCAATGAAAAATGCAGAAAAAAACGTGATTAAATTTCCACTGCATTTTTAAACCACAGTGTTTTTTGGGTTTTTTTGCTGCGTTTCGCTACATGGGTCCTTATCCTTTAACTGATTTATATGGCATACAGATTTTACAACTAATGCAAAAAAAAATTAAATAAAAAAAAAAAAAAGTAATTTATTCAATCCCCAAATTTTGCTTCTTTTACTACATAAAATACAACTTTAATACACACATTATCATTTTTGTGACACATAATTTAATCTAGTGATATCTAAACTGTATTTATTTTAGCATGTTTCATTTGCCAAACACACCCAATAAATACATAATGCTGTCCAAAGAGTTTTGGGCAATCCATATGTTGGTCATAGACACACTAATTATTGTAAATCAATCAAAAGAATTTTAATGATAATTACTAATAATTGTAATATCAATGATGCTACAAAAAGATTTGTTTTAACCAATATAAAGCAGGGTTCAATTCAGCTCCGGAGTTTCCATCTGGAGACTATGTCGCAGTGACCGTCGAAAATTGCTGGATGAAAAATTGCTACAAGTCAAACTTTTTCATCCGGCGGTTTCAGTTTAAAAGAACAGACACCTGACGGATACCACTGTCATCAATGGAATCTGTTGGGCACAGTTGGTGTCTGCTGTTTTACCGGTCCTTGTGTCTGTTTTTCTAGTCCTGATGGACCAGAACAAACAACACACGGGCACAGATTTGAACATAGCGTACGACACTAGTGCTTAATGGTATATGTGGGGCAATCCATTGAGTGTTGTAACTGTAAATCATCATACTGAGGATAAATCATATAGTTCAGTTCAATGTCATTTCTCTGATAGTATTGCAAAAGCTTGTCAATAAACTTGCTTTCCATAATGACTAAGCAAGCATCGAAATCATAACAAGCGATAAAGAGCTCAGCAGAAGGAGCTTATCTATAGAGTAGCCATGTACAATCCTCTTCGAAGAATTGAAAGATTTCAAAGAATTGTGTCGTAAAACTGACTCAAGATAGATGAAATAATAAGGATGTATCACATGGCCTCGAAAACATATACACACGTACAGAGTTAACCTGAACTTCTGAAATTGGTTAAACTGCTGCATTGTGATATCTTAACACAGAAAACCTCAAAAACACAAAGAAAAAGTAATTTGAAAAAATCTGGGCTGTGAATTGTTGCTATTGGCAACTAAGACAGTTTTACTTTTAGACAGTTTTAAGTAAATATTCCTTTATATGGGGTAGATTTATGAAAAACGGTCTTAAAAAAAGAAACGGTTTTACTTGCCCATTTCAACCAATCACAGAACAGCTTTCACATTAATTTTGAAAAGTGAAAGCAGTCCTCATCGGTTGCTATGAACAACTAAGATAGTTTCTGTTCAGCTCTGTTCTCTGTGTAGTGGCTAGACTGGGCACTGCAGATAATGGGAGCTAAGGGTGGGTTCACACTTGCGCCGGCACTCCGTCCCCCATGAATCCGACCTAAATGTCGGAAAACAGGATAGGGACTGGATAGGGAAAGGATTGCGATGCTTTGCTTAAAAACCCATTCACTTCTATGGGTTTTTAAAGTAATGCGCTGGTGTGTGCTTACACCCTCTGCGCAGCGAAGCCGTTTTTTTTCGTTGAACAACGCAAACGGACTTGATTCGCGGCGGACGGAGTGCCGGCGCAAGCGTGAACCCACCCCTAAGCTGCAGTGACTCCGTTCTCTTTGTAGCAGCAGATGAGAACAGCTATTCAGTGTGGGGTGACAAGTGTCAGACCTCCACATATCTGAAAATAGTGATCTATCCTTAGGATAGGTCATCACATTTTAGCCCAGAAAACACCTTTAGGCTGAGGGCCCCACGTTGCAGAAATGCAGCTTTTTTGTTGAAGATTTTGCTGCGGTTTTTGAGCCAAAGCTATGAATGGTTTCTAAAGGAATGGGAAATATATACTCCTGGCTTTGGCTCAAAAAACTGCAGCAAAATCTGCAACAAAAAAAGCTGCGTTTCACAACATGGGGCCTTAGCCTTAAACTATGAAAAGCTGACTGCATATTCTACATGACTTAATTATTAAGTTAATTGGGGGTTATACAAATCCTTATGGAGTAAACCTCTGCTCCACTACAGAATTATATTCTTTAACCCCTTCCTGCCTTTCTTTAATAGTAAGTTATTACCATACTACCAAGGTATTATGGTTCAGTTACCATTACCTTTAGGTGTTACCTCTGTCAGGTGCTTGCTGTATTATACACCTGACTATCACACTACTCTAGTTGGAGATAATAAATACTGAATGTGACATCTAAGTGGTTACAGGGAGGAGGGCTCCCTCTCTCACCTCTTTGACTCCCCAACCAACCCCAGGGTTTCAAGGAGTTGCCACGGTAGTCAGAGCCTAACAGTGGTGTCCAAGGTGCCATGTACAGATACCTATTAGCTACAGTCAGAGGTAAAATATACTGCAATACACAAGTATCGTGTTGTACAGGCTTCTAATGAGACTGAGAACAATGATTAAAAAAAAAAAAAGTTTACATTTTGTTTTACATTTTTAAATGTAGCAATACATAACTATATAATATTAGAGGAGTGGTCCAGAGAGTAGTTAAATGTCAGAGTTTTGACAGTGCCAAAACATTTTGTAGAAAGCAAACACTCTGAGGCACAGTTACTGCATCAGGAGGAGACAACTTTCCCATCCATTCAATATGTTGTGTTTATTTTAGATTATTTTTAAAATATATTTAGTTTTTTATTTTTGAATATAATAAAGATTTTTTGAATACGCACTGATGTATGACAACATATGGGGCAATGTGAACATGGCCTAATCTTTTTTGTTTTTTAAATAATGTTCTTTATTTTTCTATTTTCCTTTTTTTTATTATTGTCTTTTATTTATTGTTTATTTTTTTAGTTTATTAATTACAGATTGAGATCATGAGTGAGCCTTAGTTATGGCTTTATTTTCAGGCACACTCCTCTGATTCACAATATATATACAGTGGGGAAAAAAGTAGTCAGCCACCAATTGTGCAAGTTCTCCCACTTAAAAAGATGAGAGAGGCCTGTAATTGACATCATAGGTAGACCTCAACTATGAGAGGCAAAAGGAGAAAACAAATCCAGAAAATCACATCGTCTGATTTTTTAAAGAATTCATTTGCAAATTATGGTGGAAAATAAGTATTTGGTCACCTACAAACAAGCAAGATTTCTGTCTCTCACAGACCTGTAACTTCTTCTTTAAGAGGCTCCTCTGTCCTCCACTCATTACCTGTAGTAATGGCACCTGTTTGAAATTGTTATCAGTATAAAAGACACCTGTCCACAACCTCAAACAGTCACACTCCAAACTCCACTATGGTGAAGACCAAAGAGCTGTGGAAGGACACCAGAAACAAAATTGTAGACCTGCACCAGGCTGGGAAGACTGAATCTGCAATAGGCAAGCAGCTTGGTGTGAAGAAATCAACTGTGGGAGCAATAATTAGAAAATGGAAGACATACAAGACCACTGATAATCTCCCTTGATCAGGGGCTTCACGCAAGATCTCACCCCGTGGGGTCAAAATGATCACAAGAATGGTGAACAAAAATCCCAGAACCTCACGGGGGGACCTAGTGAATGACCTGCAGAAAGCTGGGACTAACGTAACAAAGGCTACCGTCAGTAACACACTACGCCGCCAGGGACTCAGATCCTGCAGTGCCAGACGTGTCCCCCTGCTTAAGCCAGTATATATCCGGGCCCGTCTGAAGTTTGTTAGAGAGCATTTGGATGTTCCAGAAGAGTATTGGGAGAATGTCATATGGTCAGATGAAACCAAATTAGAACTGTTTGGTAGAAACACAACTCGTCGTGTTTGGAGGAGAGTGAAGGCTGAGTTGCATCCAAAGAACACCATACCTACTGTGAAGCATGGGGGTGGCAACATCATGCTTTGGGGCTGTTTCTCTGCAAAGGGACCAGGATGACTGATCCGTGTACATGAAAGAATGAATGGGGACATGTATTGTGAGATTTTGAGTGCAAACCTCCTTCCATCAGCAAGGGCATTGAAGATGAAACGTGGCTGGGTCTTTCAGCATGACAATGATCCCAAGCACACCACCAGGGCAACGAAGGAGTGGCTTCGTAAGAAGCATTTCAAGGTCCTAGCCAGTGGCCTAGCCAGTCTCCAGATCTCAACCCCATAGAAAATCTTTGGAATGAGTTGAAAGTCCGTGTTGCCCAGCGACAACCCCAAAACATCACTGCTCTAGAGGAGATCTGCATGGAGGAATAGGCCAACATACCAGTAACAGTGTGTGCCAACCTTGTGAAGACTTACAGAAAACATTTGACCTCTGTCGTTGCCAACAAAGTGTAAGAGACAGCCAATGTTGTCCTAAGCTTTATTTGTCTGTATAAACTGTTAATGTTGAATGTATTTCTGTGATTCTGGTCCTTTAAGACAGCAGCCATTGTAATTGTGACATGATGCTGGAGTGACTCACCCCCCTTTTATGTCAGCTTGCCTGTTCTGCAGACAGAATGTGAGCAGAGAAGCAGGAAGTGACGAGACAGAGAGCAGCAGCCATCTTAGCAAGTGTTGTATTGAACTGGTGTAGAGATTTTTCTGTACAGCTAAGCTGTATCTTGGTCCAGAGACAAACAGAGTGTAAAGAGACAACAGGACTAGTGAGTCCACGTGAAAGGAACTGTACTCAGTGGCTGATCAGTGAGACTGACATTGTGACTGTGTATATGGATACCACAGATAGAGACTCGCAGTGCTGTTGATGTACTGGACAGCACCTGCTAAACCCCGGCTTACATCCCAGCTCAGTGTATGGATTCGGCAGGACTGTCAGTGTGCTGAGTGGAATCTGCTGTTGGATTACATTGCATTCATTGGGTTTCCCTGTTAAAGAGGACTGCATTTCTCCCAAGATCCTGATAACAGTGAGGAGAGGACGTTTCACTATAAAAGAAAGGAACGACTTTGGGCCCCACCGCGCGCTTCTACAGACTGTAAGCGGTCCACCTGGACCACTGGGGAAAAGGGGGTGCACCCAAATGTGATGTCAGGGTCACTTAGGGATAGTTTTGAGTATATTGTTCATTCAGTGTCCATACTGCAGAATTGGACAGAGTAAAAGTAGAAACCATTGCAGAATTTGCCTTGAAATTGTTCATGCTATATTGTATATTTTGCTTGTCTTTATCCCTGTCATTTTACCTTCAAATAGCCTTTATTAACTTATAGTAAATATATATTCTTTTCTTGAACTACCGCGTGTGCGTTCATTTCTGGTTGCGGAGACCAAACCACCTGCCTTGCTCTCGGTTCACAAAAGGATATATAACAAAGTATTGAGATGAACTTTTTTTATTGACCAAATACTTATTTTCCACTATAATTTGCAAATAAATTCTTAAAAAATCAGACAATGTGATTTTCTGGATTTGTTTTCTCATTTTGTCTCTCATAGTTGAGGGTCTACCTATGATGTCAATTACAGGCCTCTCTCATCTTTTTAAGTGGGAGAACTTGCACAATTGGTGGCTGACTAAATACTTTTTTCCCCACTGTATATGTACTGTTGGATAAAGCCAAGGGTTCTGGGGATATTCCTAACATGATTGGGATGCTAGTCTAGCTACCCTGATTGTGGTGGAGGTCCCGGTCCATGGTACTGTCTTTTCTGGATTAGGAGAGGCAATCACAGGAAAAGACTGTTACCCGTTGGAGTAATCCCAGCAGGTAATGGGATCCCTGCTTTCCGAAATTTTTGCAACAAACAACGTAGGAACCATGATGGTTTGTTTCCTCTTTATTTGCAATGTTTGGGCAGGTTTGCCCTTGCCAAATATGGTGGATCTAGTAGCCATGCATTCAGTACACATGCAGGCACTGTTATGGATATGTGGTACTTTATTATATGCATTGTGTTTACAAGATATTGTACAGAGTCTCGCATGAATCGGTGTGAGATAATATGTTTACAAGGAAGTGAACTGACTGTATGTTTTGCCATGGTATTGATCCACGTGTTGGGCATGCACAGTACAGTTTATCAGATGCCAGGATAGGATTGAATATTACTGATGTGAATGCTGCTCAGAATGATGTGAGTTAATTGTAATCAATTGTACATGCACTAATTATATATATGTAACCACTAGAAAACTACTTTATAAAGTTATTTATGCTTATTATTTATGTATATAGTAAATATCTATCTATCTATACTACCACACAGTAAATGTTATAATACTAAACCCCCTAAAAATTATGGAGAAATGTTGATGGAGAAATAAAAAGTTATGGCTTTTGAAATGTGGATATGGAAAAAAAACAACAACAAAAAAAACCCAGAAGAAATGCAAATGGATTATGGGTCAACAATTTCTTGTACTTGTGTAATACATCATATATCACTTCACTATTGTGCCAGGGGGTGTTTGGTAAACATTTGTGTAATATACTGTATTAACCTATTTGACTTCCTTTAAGTGGAAAACAGGTTGTAAAGTTCTCTCTAGCAATGTTCTAAGAATTAAGAGGGAGAATATGTTGGTTTACCTGTACACACTATATGCTGCCAGTATGTACAAATGTAGCAGCTGCCATAGAGTGTTTGTCTCTCTTAAAATAGCTTTATCTTCCATATTATACCGCTTAGACCAGTGGTTCTCATTTATCATCTTTCATATGTTATCAAGATCTCCATTCTAGTTTAAAAAAAACAGATATATCACTAGCTAAAAACACAGTTGGGAAAGTGATTTTTATATGCATTATGACCTGCATATAAATCTCAGACTTTTCAGTTTTCTGTTAAAAGAAAGTAAAATTGTATAGTACATGTAATAGTAAAAATGAAAAGTGAAACAGCATTTACATTTTAAATAAAAAATGCAGCAACCACTTTGCAAAAATAATCTTACGTGTGCAGCTCCAATGCAGGCTTATGTGTTTCCATGGTTACAGACTACAATCTCTCTGTGTTGTAAAGCCCCTTGCACACGACACATCCTGTCTGTGGAGAAAGGTCTGTGCGTGGGTTGTATTTCCTAGACTGAACTTGGCCGTGTGCATAGAACTCATTGCATCATAGTCACCTATGATGTAATGAGCTCCTAAACAGTCCCATTGGCTACAGTAATGTACTGACATAACGCTATCCATTAATTACTGCAGCGATCGGGCCATTTGGGAGCTCACTGCATCATAACTGACTATGATGAAGTGACTTCTATGCACACAGCCGAGTTCAGTCTGGGTATTAAGGCTCACACACAGACAGTTTCCAGTGAATAGGACTCAGTCTCGTGCAAGGGCCCTAACTCTCTTCAAAAAAAAGAAAACAAACAAACAAACAAAAGCATGTCATGCTTTGACAGCCTTATTAGTTACTAGAATACATAATCTCACACCCTAATATGAGGAACAGCAATGGTTTTGTGTCGTTTTGGGCAAAACATACATTGTGTAAAGTGAATTATCCTGCATGCTCACAGGCTCAGGTATACATTATTTAGTTCAAGAACAATGCTGCACTCTTACCTGCTCTGAAGACGACACCCCATTATCATCTAGTACCAAACATTATTCAGATGGGAAGTCCCGAGAGTTATTTGTATGGATGCTGTCATCCGGGATCAGATTCCTTCCAAGAAGCAAGAGGAAGAACATTTACAGTTCCCCCCATGATAAATAGGTGCTGGTGTCCTGACCTGAAAATACATAATAAATATATATTGTAAATGTAATTTGTTACATGGCATTGTTATACATAGCAACATATCTGCAAAAATTATAATATATACTGTAAATACAGTACAGACCAAAAGTTTGGACACACCTTCTCATTCCAAGAGTTTTCTGTATTTTCATGACTATGAAAATTGTAGATTCACACTGAAGGCATCAAAACTATGAATTAACACATGTGGAATTATATACTTAACAAAAAAGTGTGAAACAACTGAAAATATGTCTTATATTCTAGGTTCTTCAAAGTAGCCACCTTTTGCTTTGATTACTGCTTTGCACACTCTTGGCATTCTCTTGATGAGCTTCAAGAGGTAGTCACCTGAAATGGTTTTCACTTCACAGGTGTGCCCTGTCAGGTTTAATAAGTGGGATTTCTTGCCTTATAAATGGTGTTGGGACCATCAGTTGTGTTGTTCAGAAGTCAGGTGGATACACAGCTGATAGTCCTACTGAATGGAGTGTTAGAATTTGTATTATGGCAAGAAAAAAGCAGCTTAGTAAAGAAAAACGAGTGGCCATCATTACTTTAAGAAATGAAGGTCAGTCAGTCCGAAAAATTGGGAAAACTTTGAAAGTGTCCCCAAGTGCAGTGGCCAAAACCATCAAGCGCTACAATGAAACTGGCTCACATGAGGACCGCCCCAGGAAAGGAAGACCAAGAGTCACCTCTACTGCGGAGGATAAGTTCATCCGAGTCACCAGCCTCAGAAATCGCAGGTTAACAGCAGCTCAGATTAGAGACCAGGTCAATGCCACACAGAGTTCTAGCAGCAGACACATCTCTACAACAACTGTTAAGAGGAGACTGTGTAGCAGGCCTTCATGGTAAAATAGCTGCTAGGAAACCGCTGCTAAGGACAGGCAACAAGCAGAAGAGACTTCTTTGGGCTAAAGAACACAAGGAATGGACATTAGACCTGTGGAAATCTGTGCTTTGGTCTGATGAGTCCAAATTTGAGATCTTTGGTTCCAACCACCCTGTCTTTGTGCGACGCAGAAAAGGTGAACGAATGGACTCTACATGCCTGGTTCCCACCGTGAAGCATGGAGGAGGAGGTGTGATGGTGTGGGGGTGCTTTGCTGGTGACACTGTTGGGGATTTATTCAAAACTGAAGGAATACTGAACCAGCATGGTTACCACAGCATTTTGCAGCGGCATGCTATTCCATCCGGTTTGCGTTTAGTTGGACCATCATTTATTTTTCAACAGGACAATGACCCCAAACACACCTCCAGACTGTGTAAGGGCTATTTGACCAAGAAGGAGAGTGATGGGGTGCTACGCCAGATGACCTGGCCTCCACAGTCACCAGACCTGAACCTAATCAAGATGGTTTGGGGTGAGCTGGACCGTAGAGTGAAGGCAAAAGGGCCAACAAGTGCTAAGCATCTCTGGGAACTCCTTCAAGACTGTTGGAAGACCATTTCAGGTGACTACCTCTTGAAGCTCATCAAGAGAATGCCAAGAGTGTGCAAAGCAGTAATCCAAGCAAAAGGTGGCTACTTTGAAGAACCTAGAATATAAGACATATTTTCAGTTGTTTCACACTTTTTTGTTAAGTATATAATTCCACATGTGTTAATTCATAGTTTTGATGCCTTCAGTGTGAATCTACAATTTTTATAGTCATATGGTACATTCATTTGAGACAATGATGATGTGATGCAGCGCAGAAGATTCAGCAAGAACTTACCCTTAAAATTGATGACACCTATCTTTAAGATACTCCAGCAGTCTTAAGAAAGGTTGGGGTAAGACACATGCAGATAAGCTGTTTCCCAGCTTGCAATGCTCCCAGCATTGTTCACGTTCTGGGTGCTATACTTCTTACTCCCCATACTATTAGTAGTGGGAGTTATCAGTATTGTAGCTTTGTCCCATAGACATGAATGGGGCACCACTGTAGTAGTGATAACTGCCACTACTAATTGTGAGAAAGCACAATGCTTGCCATATAAAAACAATGTCAGGCAGCTATATGCTCCAGGAAACAGCAAATATGTGGGTGTCTCAATAGTTGCACTCCCGCCAATATAGAATTGCTGGCCTATCTTAAGGATAGGCCATCAATTTTTATAAACTTGGATAGCCTTTTTAAGACAGGGGTGTAGTTGGGGGAAGGGGTGCTTGTGGACGGGTAGGTCTAGCTATAGCTCTATTTAAGATTATGCAAGGTGGGTGGTACAGGTTGTTTACCTCTCATATTTTTACTGAAAAAATAAGAAACATGTCCAACAAGGAATGGAGGTATAAATAAAATGTTTCTTCATTACTCAATTTGACACTTACACTGTTTAATGCTGTCAGGGGGCTGGGTAATGTTCCACTGGGCAGTTTTAGAGTAAAAAGTGCATCATAATGTAACATCAAACCAGTTCACAGGGTATCTTACTTCCTTATTTTACCCTGATTGTGTTCTAAGTTCCCAAGTACATTATCACACAGTGTGTTACCAGAACTAGACTAGATACAATAGATTCAGTAATTTGCATATTTTTGTATGAAACATGTTTGATAAATAAGAACAGAGAAATTCATTGTTAGTAGGGGCCTGAGTAACAAGAGCAGTGCTCCAGCAAGCTGAAGTCCCACCCCTAGTGCACCAATTCAAAATTTTAAGTTCTCCAAATCTACAAAAGTGGCATACATATCAAAAGGTATGTTGTTTATCACTCCCTTTAAGGTCAATTTCACTTGGGCAAGTTTGGGCTGGGAAACTCACTCTATGTATCATCCAGATCTACTACCCTGAACCTGGGCTCAGAAAATCTGAAGTGACATTCTGAGTTTTCCTGTTCCAAACTCATCTATGTGAACCTGTTGTAACTCATTTAATCAACGACTATTCCTTTGACATACACATGAGCGCTGGCCAACTGTGCACGCGTATTTAGTGTAGAGAGAAAAATAAGTGAATGAGACCTCTGGCAGTAGTTCATCTTCTGTAACACCAAAGGAGTGGGCATGTTGAAATCCAACATGACTAAGCCATACCCCACCCCCACCCCCCACTCACACACATATCTGCCTTCATACACATTAGCTGGTCAGCTGTTTCAGCCAACATTAATCTAATGTGTTACACACCTCATGTGACATCACTGCATTTGCCTTATCAAATAGACGTGATCCTGTGAGAGCCACATCTTTGTATGGTCAGCAGTCATCCATTGTGACATGTACCCCTACACAACTAGCTTTACTCCGTTTTTTATTATAACTGTTTATCTTTATATTGATACAATGTAAAACCTGTGTTATTATGAACAGATTTGTCTGTATAAGTAGCAGCTAAAATCAATCCATTTCTTCCTCTGCATACAAAACATAATTCACTTTACAGACTAAAAACTACTATTTTAACCTGACTAAACACTACAATTGATCTTCTGTGTAAAGAGAGCTGCATTAACACCCTCCTCTGTATAAGTTGGCAATTGTTCCCTCACATGAGTACACTTAATGAACAGAAAATCTCCTACTAGCTGCCTAAAAACTTACAAAGATTGCAGGATCTTAGCAGGCTTTTAAGAGGATTTATTTTCAAGGAGTCTGACGATTATCAGTAACAGGATCACAGCTACTATGATGGTCCATGAAAGCTGAATATACTTACAAAGTGCGCCTTATATTATGAGCTCCTGTAATATAATACTTGACACAACTACAGTTTTATCCCTCTCAGTGGCTGTCTTTCTGTTATTGCCCCATTTTAGACCAATGCCTAGCCAAATACAGAAATCTACAGCAAAGCTCTACACTATGTACGCATATCATTCTGCATTTACCAATGACGTGCGTATAAGTCATTAGTTACATAGTGGAACATGGAGTGGGCTCAGCAGGATAAAACCATGCAAAACCCCAGGGTGGTGGCCTAAAAACATCTGTTAAAAAAAAAAAAAAAAAGTAAAGTTTAAAATATAAAATATTCAAATCACCCACTTTCCTCATTGATAAAAAAAAAAAAGTAAACAATAAAAAAACAAAAACATATTTGATATCACTGTGTCTAAATATCTGAACTACTGGATAGGTGTAAGGGACCAAGGACTGTGGGCCTAATATGTCACTAAGCAGATTTGACTTTGGATCACTCCTAAGGGCATTGTTCAAGTGGCCTCGTTAGCATTCACCCTTTAACTCCTATACAGGGATTTGGCTTTTTCTGCAGGGAGACCATCAGGACACTACCTCTTGGAACGGTCGAGGTTTTGGTCACAGCTGACCAGGCAGGTCAGGAACTATGGTGCACAATACCAAAGGATCAGACAGAAGGAGATTCTGAATACTGACTGGTATCAGGGCTGCGTATGTGCAAGGTTAGAGGACAGAGAATAAGCAGACAGGTCAAGACTGGCAGTACAGGTTCAATAGTGAGAAACAGGCTGAATTCAGCAATAGGCAGCCAAGAGAATAGTGGCAGCAGGCAAGGACATGTCAGGGAACATGCCAAGGTCATACACATTAGAACAAGCAGCATACAGAAAACTTTTTTGGGATTCTAGCATGCTAGGAACCTAATTGCTCAGGGAGGGTGTGTCAGGAGAAACAGACTTTTATACCTGCAGAATGACAGAGATTGGCTGGGGAAGTATTTCTGGCACGCATGCTAGCCCTTCAGAAAAGCAGGGAAGGGTCAGAGTGTGAAGAAGGTAACTTGGCTTGCCTGCTGGGAGAGGTAGTATTGCTGGTGAATGGAGACTGCTGGCATTACTGTAGGCACTGTCATTTCAACCAACTTTAAATAAATCAATAGGACACGCAATTTTAAGAAACATTGTAATATATCTTTTTGAATCTTTTTGATACTATCTGCCTTTTTCCCTGTCTCCCCAACCCCCATTAAACTGACTTTCACTCTGAAAATATTTGCTATATCCATCTCCAGATGGACGACAGGTAATATGACACAGATTACACGTCTAGAAATGTCAATGGAAGGGGGGGGGGGAATAACAAAATCCCGAAGTAACACAGCACTTCAGTGTGTCATATAAGTGCTATTACATCATTGTCATTGACAGCATAGAAGTCCTTTTTTTCATTTTCCCACTATGAAAAAAAGTAATGGTAGATCTTCCTCAACCAATCCTTAAAATAAAGGTGTTGCACGAATAGTTAAATACTGTAGTGTCTATTCATAGTATTTCCCTGTTACACTCTCCGCCATCCACTCTACATGGAACTGCAGCACAGCCCCATTTGCTCAGAATAAGCTTTGCTGCACTTCCCTGCAAAGTGGGTGGTTGGGAGTGTCACTGTGCAGGTGAAATGCCAAAGAGATCCACAAGCTATCCCATCAACAACATTAACAATTAAATTGCACAATTGGGAGGAAGAGGCATTTAGTTGTTGGTCAGTAGTCATGACAAACACTGATATTTTCGTTTGACTACTGGCTGAAAATATACAGCATCAGCATGACCAATCTGATGCCAGTCTGCTGCAAACTAATGTTCATGCCATCTACATTTGGCCATTTTGGCAGACAAAAATCTGATGTATATTGCTAGCTTCAGTTCACAGGTTTGGCAGGTGTTCCAGAGGTCTAATCTCCACTAACCATATGTCTTGGCATATCCTAGCGTTATGCCAAAACATAACAAGAACCCCCTTCATTTAAGATAGCATATTCATGGTGTTCAGTTGTTTGTAACCTCTGTCTGAACAATATACTTCAGTATACTGCAAAATAAAGATATATAATAGCATAGTAGACTACATGAGTCCAGTTAAAAAACCCAAAAGATAATGCTTGTTAAAGGTAAGTGCTCAGACTGGGTCGCAGTCACCAGTGGGGAGTGACAGGAATCAGTATTGGCTCCTGTTCTTTTTACTATATTTATTAATGATCTGGTAGAGGGTTTACAAAGTAAGGTTTTCATATCTGTAGATGATACTAAGCTCTGTAAAGTAACCAGAACTGGGGAGAAAAGTAAAATATTACAGGGGAATTTGTCAAAGCTGGAGCATGGGGGAAGACATGGCAAATGAAGTTCAATGCAGATAAATACAAGGTTGCATTGATTTTGGTCAAGGAAGTAAAATATATGATTGCGTGCTTAGGGTGTGTTCACACCTGCCCTTCAGTCCGTCCGTTGCCAATCCGAGTGAAAATCTGGGCGGCGGGATTAGCATCGGATACAGACAGGTCAGCGACGCATTGATTAAAAACCCATTCATTCGAATGGGTTTTTAAAGCAATGCGAGGGTGTCCGATTACACCCTCTGCGCTGCGAATCCTTTTTTTTTTGTCGGAAACAAAGTCGGACATGCAGGACTTCGTGTCCGACGAAAAAAAATGGCTTCGCAGCGCAGAGGGTGCAATCGGACACCCTCACGCATTGCTTTAAAAACCCATTCAAATGAATGGATTTTTAACCAATGCGTCGCTGACCTGTCTGTATCCGATGCCAATCCCGTTCGCCGAAATTTTCACTCGGATTGGCAACGGACGGACTGAAGCGCAGGTGTGAACCCACCCTCAATGGTAATTTACTGGGTAAGACTGCAGCCAATCTATTTACCAATCTAGGCTAGTGACAATAACAAGGGGACATCTTCTACAACTAGAGGAAAGAACATTTCACCAGAGAGAGATGGCGATTCTTTACTGTAAAACCAGTAGACTATGGAACTTGCTGCCACAGTATGTTGCGATGTTGGATTCATTGTACAAGTTCAAGAGGGACCTTGAAAGGAAAAATATTACAGGTTATGGGTATCAGACTTTTGGAGATGACAAACTGATCTTGGCTTTTATACAGATTGCTGGGCTTTAAAATCAGGAATAAATTTCATAGGGTTTTTTGCCTTCCTCTGCAACAACCCTGTAAATTTATAGGTTGCATGTTCTTCAACCTCATCTACTTTGTTACTATCAATTTACTGGATGTTCTAACAGCGTATGTTCTATTTGTTACAACATACAGTCTACTACAAAATAATAGTAATGAGTTAATGAGTTATTAGAATTTTAATCTTTTTTTTTTTTTTTTTTTATCTGCGCATATGTTTGCACAAGAAGATTATTAATTTATATTTTCCTACAGGAACGCCCAAAGGTAAAAATCAACTAACAATAGCTGTGACAACATACTTGTTCAGCCAGTTCCTTGTCTTTTATTTTAACTCCAGTATAAATACTGTAGCAGGACAGAGATCATGTAGAGATTGCAGGAAGAGTGAAACGTCACAACACAAGCGTAGCCTTAAACCACTCAGACGTTCATGTGTTTGCTGTCTAGACAGCTGATAGTATGTTTCTGTTTACTTGTAGCACCTGGACGTTCCAAAACAGAGCTCTGACACGCACACTTTCTTACTAAACCTCTCCAATATCTCAGTCTTGCCTTACACACAGTCACACAACGCTCGTCATGTACAAAGCACAGCTGCATGAAACCTGCCAGGCAAAGGAAATGAGGGCCAGGAATGTGCAGCATAACCAGCACACTTACATGAATCTCCATGTTACAAAGACATAGAGGAAAAGCAACCATGATGGGAGCTACTCTGAGTCAGCAGGAAGCCTTCAGTTCTAATATGACCTCCAGTTTAAAGGAGACCTCTCGCATGAATTTTAGTTGTTGAACCCCCACCATCAGGCTGTTTTGCTGCTAACACACTTTACAGGCAAGCTTTTTTGTACAAATCCTGCAAATCGACCCTGGAAAAATTTTATTACACTAGTAGAATACCCACGGCTGCGCTCGCGGGAAAATATGTTAAATTGTTGGTTATGCTAGCTAAAGTAAAATTTTCAGTGTCACACTGAAATTGACATTTTCAGAGTGCTACAGTAAATCTTTTTTTCCACTTGAAATTTTTCTTATTATTTTTGCAATTTACTTATTTATCGTAACATTGATGTAAACAACTTTTTTTTATTATTTCAACATTTTTATTGATTTTACATATTCAATACATATTATTTAGTATAGGACTATTACAACTATTTTTTGAACAATTTTTTATCAAAAATTAAAATTTATGCACCGTACAGAAACATATAAAACATTTACACCCAACTAACAACATAGTGCAAGCCTTCCCCTCTCCCTCCAGTGTAATCTATACGTAGTTCATGGACAAAAAAAGTAAAATTGGTTTACAGTTAAACAACTACCTATTGTAGTGCTTTTTGGTAAACAATGTTTCTGGTTTTACCTTCAGGTGCATATATGAAAAGATTTTTGGGGTTACCCACTCTAGAGCAAGTAACGTACAACTGTCCATGTGAAAAACACGGGCTCTCCAAATTAATGCCAGCTACTTTAAGTGATTGACCTTGTGCTTTGTTTATAGTCATAGCAAATGCAAGTCGCATTGGGAACTGCAGACGCTTAAAATTGAAGGGCATGTCGCTTGGTAGCAAAGGAATACGCGGAATGAAAACATTTGCTCCCTTAGAGTTTCCCATAAGAATAGGGGCTTCAATAACATTGGGCATGAGACTTTTAATGCACAATCTTGTGCCGTTACACATTTTTGGTGGGTCAAGGTTCCGAAGCAAAATTATTGTGGTTCCTATTTTTAAAGTGAGCTTATGTGGTGGCATTCCAGGAGGCTCCAGGAACTCCATTATGGCTTGTTCACTCTCCATGACTGAATCAATGGACATGTATGTGGTCGCTAGACCAGGCAACCTTCCCTGAATTAGTAGATTTATGGAGCTGACACTATCATTTTTAGGCGCTAGGATTGCACATTCACAAATCCACTGATGGTTGTTAAAATTGTTACAAATATCAGGGAAAACTTGGTCAATAAGTTCCATTACCAAAGATGTCATTTCACAAAAATCTTCCGGAAAGGAAATGAGACCAGTAGTGGAATCAGTAGAGAATCTGTCATTTCCAAGGGTGGTGTGTAAATTTGTCCACAGTTGTATTTCCCATCAAATGAACCTGCATATTAGTAGTAAGAGTTTGCTTCAGAACATGTATCCACAGATAAGAAGATTTTAGACAGGCATTTAGCTCATCCGCTGGTGTTGCTCCCTTAACAACAGGTAACGTCTGGCAGAAGTCACCTGCAAAAATTACAACAATTCCCCCCTATTAAACAATTGGTTCCCCGCAGATCTTTCAAGGTGCAATCAAGGGCCTCGACCGCTTTCTTGCGTGCCATGGTACATTCATCCCAAACAATTACTTTGCAAGTTTGTAATACCTTAGCTTTCCCAGAGTCCTTAGTGATATTACAGACAGGAGTTTCTGAGAGTGCTATATTAAAGGGCAATCCTAGTGCTGAATGAGCCATGCTCCCTCCATCTAAAAGAGTGGCCGCAATCCCAGATGATGCAACAGCCAAGGCAATGTCATTGTTTGAGCGAATTTCTGCAAGCAGCAAATTAATTAAAAATGTTTTACCAGTACCTCCTGGTGCATCTAGGAAAAATAGTCCCCCATTTCCACTGGAAATCTGACCCATAATTGCCATATAGGCCGATCTTTGATCATCAACCAAAAGAGGCTTATTTAATATGACAAATTCTTTACATTTTTCCAAATCATAGCTTTTTTCTATGTTTGTATCTCTGTTCATAATATCAAAGTCTGGTCGATTTGGTGCTGGTAAACCTAATTCTATTAGAGTTTTACTATTGATAGATGCACCTTTCTTCTAACATCAAGAGGACTTTGTTGAATATGTTAGCAGTGAAATTTAATTCTAAGTCTGGATTAACTCTCTTTTGCACTCTAAGAATATCTTCACTAAGATATTCTTTGTATTTGTCCCAAAGCGCGCAGGGATTAGAAGGTGCGCAGGGATTAGAAGGTGCGCAGGTTGTAATTATTATAGCGAACAGGTCTCTTAGTTGAGGTGGAAAGCGAGTGACAGATGCTTCCTGCAATGTCATATCCCAGTGTTGATCATCTTCGATCAAACCACGCTTTTGGCATGCTTCCCTGTAAGTTTGACACAGCTCTCCATCAACTATTTTCAAATCTGTGAAAGAAGTTGGCCCACGGACAGTGTGAAGCAGTAATCAGAGGTAGTAACACTCTGCGTTGTTTGGATGCACTGTATACACAAGTCCAAGAGCATCAATGAAACGTCCGTTCCATCCTGGGACCCTCGCACCTTGTTTCCTCTTGCAAAATACTTTTCTCGATTTATTCCATGTATAATATTTTGAAACATCTGAATATAATAAAGTCCTTGCAAATGGATCTGCTTGACATAGGAGAAAAATAGCTGTCAATGTTGTATTGGGTGGTCGAGCAGCTCTTTCCTCTGCATTCTTGAGAATAAAATAAACTCGTTGTCCATTTTCAAGATGGACACTGAGATGAACTACAGTCGGATGTCTTTCATGGATGGGAAAATTTAGTAATTGCCACACGGCTTCATTACTACTTATACCATCTAATACAGCATAATCTCATCAGATGTACATTCTGGATTCTCTAGCTGGAAAACTGCCATATCACTGCCCTTGTTAACATATTTGCAAATGTATTTAAATTGATGCAGTACAGTGGGGGAAAAAAGTATTTAGTCAGCCACCAATTGTGCAAGTTTTCCCACTTAAAAAGAGGAGAGAGGCCTGTAATTGTCATCATAGGTAGACCTCAACTATAAAAGACAAAATGAGAAAACAAATCCAGAAAATCACATTGTCTGATTTTTAAAGAATTTATTTGCAAATTATGGTGGAAAATAAGTATTTGGTCAATAACAAAAGTTCATCTCAATACTTTGTTATATATCCTTTGTTGGCAATGACAGAGGTCAAACGTTTTCTGTAAGTCTTCACAAGGTTGGCACACACTGTTGCTGGTATGTTGGACCATTCCTCCATGCAGATCTCCTCTAGAGCAGTGATATTGTGGGGCTGTCGCTGGGCAACACGGAATTTCAACTCCCTCCAAAGGTTTTCCATGGGGTTGAGATCTGGAGACCGGCTAGGCCACTGCAGGACCTTGAAATGCTTCTTATGCCCTTGCTGATGGAAGGCGGTTTGCACTCAATATCTCTCGATACATGGCCCCATTCATTCTTTCATGTACACGGATCAGTCCTGGTCCCTTTTCAGAGAAACAGCCCCAAAGCATGATGTTGCCGCCCCCATGCTTCACAGTAGGTATGGTGTTCTTTGGATGCAACTCAGCATTCACTCTTCTCCAAACATGGCGAGTTGTGTTTCTACCAAACAGTTCTACTTTGGTTTCATCTGACCAATACCCTTCTGGAACATCCAAATGCTCTCTAGCAAACTTCAGACAGGCCGGATATGTATTGGCTTAAGCAGGGGGACATGTCTGGCACTGCAGGATCTGAGTCCCTGGTGGCGTAGTGTGTTACTGACGGTAGCCTTTGTTACGTTAGTCCCAGCTTTCTGAAGGTCATTCACTAGGTCCCCCCATGTGGTTCTGGGATTTTTGCTCACCGTTCTTGTGATCATTTTGACCCCATGGGGCGAGATCTTGCGTGGAGCCCCTGATGGAGGGAGATTATCAGTGGTCTTGTATGTCTTCCATTTTCTAATTATTGCTTCCACAGTTGATTTCTTCACACCAAGCTGCTTGCCTATTGCAGATTCAGTCTTCCCAGCCTGATGCAGGTCTACAATTTTGTTTCTGGTGTCCTTCCACAGCTCTTTGATCTTCACCATAGTGGAGTTTGGAGTGTGACTGTTTGAGGTTGTGGACAGGTGTCTTTTATACTGATAATTTCAAACAGGAGCCATTACTACAGGTAATGAATGGAGGACAGAGGAGCCTCTTAAAGAAGAAGTTACAGGTCTGTGAGAGCCAGAAATCTTGCTTGTTTGTAGGTGACCAAATACTTATTTTCCACCATAATTTGCAAATAAATTCTTTAAAAATCAGACAACGAGATTTTCTAGATATGTTTTCTCATTTTGTCTCTCATAGTTGAGGTCTACCTATGATGTCAATTACAGGCCTCTCTCCTCTTTTTAAGTGGGAGAACTTGAACAATTGGTGGCTGATTAAATACTTTTTTTCCCCACTGTATATCCTCCCTGTTCAGGTTTCCGTCTTCTGTAAAGAGGATAACCATCATCTCCTGTTTGTGTTTCTACAATCAAGTTGCAAGGATACTTTTTAGTACATTTTTCTTCCTTCATACATGGCGATTTTGGGTTAAGTGGCCCACATGTCCCATGGATCATATTTTTAGAAATAGTTTCCAAAAGTACTGGATCCTTTTCTGGATTTGAAAGCTCAGCAGAAATAAGACTGTCAATTTGATCAGGGTGTATGTTATCATTTAGCCATATCAGTAAATGAGCATGTGGAAGACCTCTTTTTTGCCACTCAATTGAATACATCCAACACTGACTTTCACCAAAAATGTAACACTTTGTAACTACGTTCATGAGCTTGATCAAGTTTTTGTTTAAAAACCCTTGCTATTAAATCATGTCGATCAGAGGGGCCCTGACCATTCAGAAGCTCTTCCTTTATCTCTGGCCAAGTTGGATTACATGTAACTGTAATAAACAAATCAGGATGATCATATATCCGAACATATGTCATGGCGTCCTGAGCATACTCATGCATATGTCTGGGACTTCCAGTAAATGTAGCCAATAAAATAAACATACACCCAATGTCAGCCACATTGACATCATTAGCAACAGCATTCCTTAAATGAATGTATTCATCCACTCTAAGTTTTTGTTGGTTCAATCGTATGTACAAAAGGCGCTCACTTTCCACCTTGGCATACATAGGCAACTTTTTCATCAGTTTATAGTTGATATGTAAAATGTGGTTAGAAGACCCATGTCTGATCATTATTTGGTAGGTATAAAAGTCCATAGCTGATATTTTTTTATTGGTTGGCCTAGCAGTCTTGGGATCAGTATGTGTTAGATTAAAGTGATAGCCATCTTGGCCATTCCAAAATATTATAGGATATTGCAGAGCATGATATAATCTGTGTGTTTCTGCAATACGCTGAAGATTTTCGCTTCGTCGCTGAATAATTATATCTTGTCTTTGAAAGTCCTGTCCAACCAGTACAATAGCTACTTTGTTAACAGTGGGAGAAATAAATCGCCTTTCATGCTCACCAAACGGTGTCTTGTCTGCTCTTATTACAACTTGGTATAAATCACGTGGCATTCTGTCTAAGGCTGTTCTGAAAAGGTTTACTAACTGATTGTGCTGATGGAAAAATCTTTGCAAATTCAACACAATTTCTTTTTTTGTCTCAAGTATAGCTTCACAACGTCTATCAGCTTGCATTTGTTCGTCTCCCAAAAAATAAATTTGTAAAAACTTTGGATCTTCATTTGCTGCAGGAAGCATTGAACCGATTTTGTGATATATTTGGCCCTGGACTTTAAAAGTTGGCATAAATCCTGCTTCCTGGAGTCCAGCTGTCGTACCAAAGGATGTCATCTGGAAAGATGAATTGTATCTCCTAATATTTTGCAGAAAATGCTTTGACTCGGGAGTTGTTCCTGACATGTATGAAAGAAGTGGTTCAGGAGGTAGATCTAACGGTGGCAAACTGACTTTTCCATTTGAGCAGCACATACCAGGCGATTCCAAATTAAACTTCTTTGCCTGACAATGTTTGCATATTATGTCCATTTTGCCAATTATGACTTTCTGATGTGACCTATAGTCTTGAATTGGGTTGTAGTGAAATGCTTCCAAACACAAATCAGCCTGCCTACATCTTTGCACACGTTGCATTTTCAGAAGGTTCATCCTTTTGTTCAGATGTTTCCATATTCCTTGCTTCAGCTTGCCTTATCCGATTCTTGTGAAGACGACATTCCCATTGCTCTGATGTCTCAACTGCCTTACATTTAGCCTGTCTCATCCGTTTCTATTCAAGCCGTGAGTCACGTTGTTCACTTGTCTCAGCTCTTTGACACAATTTTGCGTTCTTAGCTTTTGGATGAACTTGCCCAATAGATGGTAGTTTTTTGGGCGGCATTTTAAAAAAAACAGTCCTTAGTATTATGACCCTTTAGTCTTCACCTGACACTGATAAGAGATGTAATAGCATGAATAATAAATACAGAGCAGCCCTCACACAGTATTACTATGACCTGAAGGAGCTCACATCTCAGTAATGAAAACCGCCTCACAGGCAGACTTGTGTAGTTGCCCATAGCAACCAGAGTTCAGCTTTCACTTTACCTCAGCAGCTTCAGTGATGAAAACTCCCTGTATAGTAAGCAATAATGACAATCTTACTATGAGGCAGTTTTCGCCTGACCAATATTGCTGCTCAGTAAGGCTGCTTGCACACTCCATATTTTTCACGGATCTCTTCATAAACATTCTATGGAGCCTGCAAAATTCACAACTTTGTGCACAAAAAAGTCTATGGAACCGTCAAATCCATGGCCCGGAAGCCCCGTGAAAAATACTGTAGTGTGCAAGCAGCCAGTAAGGATACCAGACGTGTTTTGTCAGTGCGTGTGTATGCGTGCAAGTGTGTGATCCATGTGTATGTATGCGTGTGTGCATGCACGTGTGTGGTCCGTGTATATGTATGCGTGTGTGTGCATGTGATCCATGTGTTTGTGCGTGCGCAGTGCAAGTGTCCATGCGTACGGTAGGTGTGTGTGAGTACGCATGTGCTATGTTCGTCCATGTGCGTAGGGTGCATCCATCTCAGTGTGTTTGCGTGCGTGTCTGGTCCTTGTGTGGTGTGCATGTGGTATTTATGGAGTGGTGTTGTGGTATTTGTGGGGTGGTGTTTGTGTTGTGTGTGTCTAGCTTGGTCTGGTGTTTGTGTGATATGTTGTGGCATTTGTGTGGTGTTGTGCTTGTGGGTTGGTGTATGTGTGCTGTCTGTGTGATGTTTGTTAAATGATTATGTGTTGTGTGTGGTGGTGCGGCTCCTTTAGCAGCGACTCTTTGGCGCCGTCGCTATAATCCGTCCCTGTCAGTCACAACTGTTGTTTTCCTCTCAGCACTGTAACTTTCACCTTCACATTTCCCCATTATATGTATAGGGCCTAACTTCGGGGGCCACAATCTGATGACTGGGGGACGCTAGCAAGATTTAACGTGCGCAGTATTCTGCTCCTGTGGGTGGAGAGGGGGCGTGCCAAATTTCACCCAAATCAGGCGAGAACTGTGGATTTGTATAGAGTGGGCTACTACAGATTTTCAGTTTTATATATATACAGTGGGGAAAAAAAGTATTTAGTCAACCACCAATTGTGCACGTTCTCCCACTTAAAAAGAGGAGAGAGGCCTGTAATTAACATCATAGGTAGACCTCAACTATGAGAGACAAAATGAGAAAACAAATCCAGAAAATCACATTGTCTGATTTTTTAAGAATTTATTTGCAAATTTGGTCACCTACAAACAAGCAAGATTTCTGGCTCTCACAGACCTTCTTCTTTAAGAGGCTCCTCTGTCCTCCACTCATTACCTGTAGTAATGGCACCTGTTTGAAATTGTATAAAAGACACCTGTCCACAATCTCAAACAGCCACACTCCAAACTCCACTATGGTGAAGACCAAAGAGCTGTGGAAGGACACCAGAAACAAAAATTGTAGACCTGCACCAGGCTGGGAAGACTGAATCTGCAATAGGCAAGCAGCTTGGTGTGAAAAATTCAGCTGTGGGAGCAATAATGGAAGACATACAAGACCACTGATAATCTCCCTCGATCAGGGGCTCCACGCAAGATCTCGCCCCGTGGGGTCAAAATGATCACAAGAACGGTGAGCAAAAATCCCAGAACCACACGGGGGGACCTAGTGAACGACCTGCAGAAAGCTGGGACCAACGTAACAAAGGCTACCGTCAGTAACACACTACGCCGCCAGAGACTCAGAATGCTAAGAAGCATTTCAAGGTCCTGGAGTGGCCTAGCCGGTCTCCAGATGTCAACCCCATAGAAAACCTTTGGAGGGAGTTGAAGTCCGTGTTGCCCAGCGACAACCCCAAAACATCACTGCTCTAGAGGAGATCTGCATGGAGGAATGGGCCAACATACCAGCAACAGTGTGTGCCAAGCTTGTGAAGACTTACAGAAAACGTTTGACCTCTGTCATTGCCAACAAAGGATATATAACAAAGTATTGAGATGAACTTTTGTTATTGACCAAATACTTATTTTCCACCATAATTTGCAAATAAATTCGTAAAAAATCAGACAATGTGATTTTCTAGATATGTTTTCTCATTTTGTCTCTCATAGTTGAGGTCTACCTATGATGACAATTACAGGCCTCTCTCATCTTAAGTGGGAGAACTTGCACAATTGCTGGCTGACTAAATACTTTTTTTCCCCACTGTAGATAACACATGACTGACATCACAGAGCAAAGGTGACATTATAGAGGCATTTCTGTAATCATCCCCTATGGCTGTGAGTGATGATCCAAAGTGGATCCAGCTTCACCAGAGTGTCTTCCAAAATCTTGTGCATGTATACTCAGATCTCCCTGCTTCTGGTATGTGAAGCTGTAGATGGTAGATCTGCTTTTACTGCCCTTCATTTACATGGGTGCAGGGAGATTTCAGTAGATACTCTGGTAATGTTGATCTCTCTCTTGACCATCCATTACATGCACAGGAGCATCAATGATGCCTCTATTGGCATGATTATAGTGATGTCTGTACTCATTGGATCCCATCTAGAATGTCAATCACGCCACAATGACTGTGTGACTATTCATGACAGCTAGAAGAGGTAATTTCCATATGGATGCATGCTTAGCAATCACTTAAGCAGCACTACAGCTTGTTCGTGGGGGTTGGTTTATTGCTAGAAATTTTTGTGCAGTTCTCATTTTTGCATAATCCAAACTTGAAAACAACCAGCTGATCAGCCGCCAGACAAGACGTGCATCTAGCCACAAATAAGGATTGTGTGGTCAACTGCAGCGCATATGTATTGCCTTCCATGCCCTTTACCCGTTTTCTGAACATGCACTGAATAGAGCTGAGTATTTTATACTCTTCCTAGTGTTGGACACATTGTTCTTTTCTGCAATTTAAGCCTGCACCCATTTTAACCAGGAACATCCCAAAACTGGAAATCTACCAATGAAAATCTGCATATGTCCTTATGTTGATGAATACTTTTGTAGTGCCTCTTTAGGTTTTAGCTAGTCGTCACCCACCAGTTCAGAGAGGAATGAAAACTATAAAAATAGCACACGCAGAGTGTGAAACTGCTAAAAACTGCAGAATATAAGTCATATAACTTTAGGGCTAAAAAAAAAAAAAAAAAAAAAAAAAAATTTTTATATATATATATATATATATATATATATATATATATATATATATATATATTTATTTATTACTGGGGCTTCACCAGCCAGAACATGCGAAGGTGTACATTTATCTTAACTTATGTTTGATTTGTCTCCTAATTATGTTGCTAAACTAGAGACTGGTGCAGCCAGAGAATGGCCTGTGTAGCATATGGATATTTTGGTCTAAATTGGCTCTCAGCAGCATTTTATCCAAAGATAGGAAGGAGGATGCCTCACCAGTGAAGCGCGCCTCACAGTATGTGATACAATAGTCTAGTGTATAGGGCTTAGTGCCACCTCTGTGCAGGGCTAATGGCTATTGTGACATGAGCCTTTTCCATCTTTTAAATGGTGTTGCATATCCTTTTTTATTGTTGACATTATTGGCATACTAAATGACAAAAAGTCTGTTTCCAGTTAAAAAATGGTTTCAATTAATTTTTTTCAAACATTTGTTATTTTCGAGTAGCAACCTCTTGGGATGACCCCTAATAATGGTGCATGTGGCATTAAAGCACGCCTCCAGTTAGTACTAATAAGTACTATGTCTGTTTGCATTGTAGATTATTACAATACAAGTCTGTGCATCATTCCTGTAATAAGTAGTACTGGACATCGCTATTGCAAGCCCGTAGTCCATAACAGATATGAAATGCTGCCATTGTTTTAGTGCTTTAAATATTGTGTTATTCACTATGATATAATTACATTTATTCTATATGTTGGTATGAGTATGGCTAAATGGATAAAAAATTGTGTTTTTCTCACAAATAGCCACAGAAAGAGGAATGCACATAAATAAATGACAGTGTACCCATTAAAAAATAGCAACACCTAGAGTGCCCCATAACTGTGTCTGCCAGAATGGGAAACCTTTGTCTGTCTGTCCGTCAGGAGCATATGACTTTATATAAAAAAAAAAAACCCTCTGAACTGGATATTTGTACTAACTATATTATAAAGGCAAAATATTCACTCTATATTCCATATATATATATATATATATATATATATATATATATATATATATATATACACACACACACACATCTACATATTTATATATTTAGTATAAAAAAAAAAAAAAAATTCAGCATGTGGAAAGCCAGTTAAGGAGTGGCAGTGGACATTTGCAACCCCAACTCCAGTGAATAGGGGAAAGATCGGGGATCAGCCACAGTCTGAATGACAAAGGATGCTGATCCCTTCCGTATTCTGTGTGTTTGTAAGGCAACCCCAATAACGTTAACAATCCTGCACAAGTCTCATCTCAAGCCCCATGTAGCGCACTGCAGTTTTCCTCTGTGGACTTTCGCCTTCCATTATACCTATAGGGAAAATGCTAGCATTTCCGTAAGTATAATTCCCATGCTACAATTTACAAAAATGCGAGCATTTATTAATTCGCAGCATTTCCACTGCACATTTTTTTTTCTGCAATATATGGATGGGATTAGCCAGAATCCCATCCATTTTACAGGTACTGTAAAACGCAGAGGTTTTTTCTACTGCGTTTCCGCTATATGGAACCCCAGCCTAAAGGTTTACAGGAAACAGTTTATGGTGTTCTGAGATCCTCTGTCAGAGCTCCAGATTCCCACAACTCCTTTTTAATTAAGAAGTTACATTTAAAAATATGCCAGACAAGATTTCCCCTACCAGCTTTGAGAGATTATGTTTGTGTAGAGCAGCAGACGGGTTCTCTCTTACATACAGCTTGCGGAACGCCCCACACCCTAGCATCAACCTGGACTTTATGGCGTATTGGGAATGAGACCTTGATTCTACCCTGACCTCAGCTCAATGAATTGACTATTGTACATCTATTAGCAAAGCAGTTGGCAGGCCACCCTTATGGAACCTTCTTTGAAGATCCTTCATAGGACTTATTCGGTCCCTCATCGACTACATAGCTTTTACCCTACAGTCTCATCCCTCTGTTTTAGAGGTTGCAACGCCTTAGGCACTACCTTCCATATTTGGTGGTCCTGCTCTCATGACTGGCACTTTAGGATGGCCAATTATAGAATTGCACAATGGCTTTTGGACAGTCATTCCCATTGTTCGGCCCCCATTTTTCTTCTTAATCTTAAACCTGCTAGCCTCAAATATGCTCAATTTAAATTATTTCAGTACATTTTGATGGCTGCCCGAATCTACATCGCCTTCAACTGGGGGAGATCTTTTCTCCCGTTGATCGATTTTGTTCAGTGTATTGACACTAAAATGTTTCATGAAAAAAATTAATGTCACCATCTCTGACATCCGTCTGATCTTTGGTAAGGTTTGGGGGCGCTAGATCAACAGGTCCAATATCCCAGGTCTGCCATAATGTTTTCAGCTATGATTGGACAATAGGATTGTATGCTTCTCATACCCCTTCTCCCAGGCGGGATCTTCCTCTAGCCCACCTCTTGTCCCTTTGCACTTCAAGGGCTACACACTACCCCCTCATTCCCAGTTATGGCTGGGGCCCCATGTAACAAACATTGCGGTAAAAACCACAGCATTTTACAATACCTGCAAAGTGGATGGGATTCTGGCTAATCCCATCCACACATTGCAGAAAAATATCTGCAGCAGACATACTGCGTTTTTGTAAATCACAGCATGTCAATTATACCTACGGAAACGCTGAATACCGTATAGGTATAATTGAAGCAGAAAGCCCGCAGAGAAAAATCTGTGGACTTTCTGTAAAAAGAGATGTGGGAAATACCATAATGCGTTTCTGCTGCAGTTTTCCTGCAACACTTTTTGGCTGCGGCTCGCTACGTGGGGCCTATGTTGGTTTTTGTACCTTTTTACCTCCTGTACTTTTTCTATGTATATATTGACTTTAAATGTATAGCAGTTTCCCCGTTTTTGCTTGCATTGCATCTTTTTTATATTTTTGTTACTGTAATATTTCAATAAATTCTTTTGGAATTAAAAAAAAAAAAAAGGCCAACATTAGATCTCTAGAAATCCTCAAGAACTATATTTTGGGTAAATATACTGGTTGACAGTTGATACAGAAGTGACTGGTTCCAAAGCTGTAGTTTTGGATGCTTGCTTAGCTTTAATAACTTGTAGAATTTCAGTCACTAAAGGGTTATTCCAAACTTTAGGATCAAAGTTCTGTGGCCATATTTATTGGTTTATGAAGTTAATGTGATTAGATAAGGCTCAAATTTGTTTTACTGATGAACCAAAAAGACAGACAATATTTAATATTTTATTGTGGGAACATTTCCCAAATGTCAAAACAAAACATTCATATTTTATTTTACATGGCCAGTTAGTTGAATTTTTTATTGCCACTAAAAACTTACATCTTCATTGTCTAAAGCTGGTACACACATTAGATAAATATTGGCCAGATTGTGAAAATTCTACTATGTATAGGGGCTGCCCAAAAGTCTCTAAAGGCTGTGTACACCTTTTTTTTTTTTTTGGCTCATTGTATTCACATATTAAAGTAATGAACAACAGATGGTGGACTGCTAAAATGACATACAAAGTGATAACATACAGACCCTGACGGACCCCATTGACTATAATGGGGTTCATTGGATGTCCATCATTATAAAACTGAAATCAGCAGACAAAAAAAGCTATAAATTGGTTACATTTTTCAAAAGAAATGAAAACTTCTGATATGTGTTGTATATATTGTTGTCAATAAAATATAGTTATATGAAATTCATTTTACACAGCAGCCCAACTTTTTTGAAACTGGGATTGCGTGTGTGTGTGCGTACGTGTGTATGTATATATGTTATCGTCAAAGTGCAGAAATCAGGTAATCTGCAAATTCACTAGGGCGATCCGTTAAAGTGCGGAAAACGGCTTTCACTTCTGACATTACCTAGCTAAAGTGCACATTACCTACTAGGCACTCGTTAAAGTGCAGATGACATGTTTTGCTGGAACAGCAGCAGCAACGTCGCTGTAGACTTACAGCGACTGTAATGTCGGCAAAAAAAAAAAAAAAAAGGATTGTGTTGAACTTGAATGGGTTTTGAAAGCAAACGGGCGGGTGTGTGTGTGCTTACACCCTCTGCGCCGCGAAAAGCCGTCTTTTTTGTCGGAAACAAAGTCCTTCGTGTCCGATAAAAAAAAACAAAAAAACGTCTGCTTCACGGCACAGAGGGTGTAAGCACGCACACACACCCGCCCGTTTGCTTTCTGCTGGCGAAAGAAGACTGTTTAACAGTAGAGGGAGAAGAGGGGGGACGGAGTAGGGACAGCAGGACTACGAGAGAAACAAACTTCCGAACTTTAACGATCCGCAAGCCGTGAATGTGCATATTACCTAGTTAAAGTGCGGAAAACTCCTGATTCCGCACTTTAACGGAGCAAATCAGTTAATCTGCACATTACCTAGGTAATGTGCACATTCACTGATTTCGCACTTTAACGGTAACATATACATACATACACACATAGTATGTATATGTATTACAATGACTTTATTAGCCTCGGCAGGATGATTTTCTCAGCAAATGAAGGATCGGGGGAGGGGGAAAGGATGTGATATAGCTCTCTTACAGCACTTTCCTCTCTGCTTGCTTCATGCAGAAACCGAGTGGAAACCACATGGACCCCATTATAGTCTATGGAGTCCCCGGATTTCCCAGGTAAACCGCTTTTTTATGCGTATAGGTTTTCCGTTCGGGGGTCCCCAAGCGGACTCCCCGAACGGAAACCTGAACGCAGATGTGAACCGGGCCTTATAAGCAAAAAAAAAAAAAAAAAAAAAAATACAATGTTTCAGTCCCAGAGGACCTTATACAAGAGTGTGCACTTGTTTATGTAAATGAGAAAATGAAAGAGGAGAAGCGAGGGGAAGAGCTGATCTGATGCTGTGCTCATGCAGGTGAAATCAAAACAGGGGACTTCTGCCAATTAATACACGGGCTTTAAAACGCCATCTTATGCCCAATATCTTATGGGCTTTAAAACTGCTTAAAATGCCATCTTTTTATTAACTACCTCTGTGCTGTGACCTATGTTTAATATCTGGAACCTTGGTCTCATTGTTACTCTTTAACAACTGCCTTTGTGCTGTGACTTATGTTTAATATCTGGGACCCAGGCTTTCCAATCAATGAGCAATAAGGCTGCCTAAAGGCTATCCCCTACTATAACGCTGGGATTTATGTTTTATAAGTATGGTTTGGGCTAATAGGTTATGTTGCTATACTATCTACCTATAGCTCTTTAAATGATATCCTCTATCTATTGCGTTAGTGCTGGGATTTATGCGTAAATAATTCACTTCGTTTAAATATTATCCAAAAGGAAAAGGAGAAAAAAAAAAAGATAAATATAAATTTTATTTTTTTTTTTTTTTGCTATGAGTGGTGTCTGGAATTATTCAGATACCCCTCTTTAATCATAGCTGAATATCGTGCTCATTGAAACATTTCCAAATTGCTCCCAATTCACACACAGCACTTTAGATGGTGGTAGCGTGTTTTTTTTTTTTTTTTTTTTCTTTAAAGCAGTGAATATTTAGATAAGCCTGCCTTATATTCAAATAACAACAAAGACTTTTTAATTCACTTTAGGGTGTGTGTTCAGTTAAATTTTATTTCTTATATTATTAAAAGTTATGTTTTATTTATAAAATGTTAAGAAAAGAGACCCTCTTAAACTTTCTAGCTGCAATATATGAAATCAAAACAGAGATCATGCGACCAGTACTAGGGAATGTCCTCAGAGCCAAAAGTCTCAATGTTAAAAAAAAAAAAAAAAAAAATGGAAATGAGGGGTTTCTGGATACATGAAAAGAAAAGATGAATGGAAGAAACCACCCAGTGCAACTTTTTTGACAGCAGGAGCTTAGTACAATGTATGTTGATTGATTTATCATGCACAAGGTGTTCATAGCTTTTAAAGTTCACTTCAGAGAAAAAGATTCCTGATTGAGGAAATCCAAAGGACCGCCCTTACGGGCATGCAGTCTGTGTGACTACACAGGGATATTTATTTTCAGGGTACTCCCAGGCTGCCCTGTCCAAACTCTATTCCTATTCTCCTCCTATGGTTCTACTGCTCACAGCCCAGGAGGCTGTACCAATGCATGCTGTACTCACTAAACTCTTGCCTAAAAGAAGCAGAAATGAGGAGTGTAACTGTGTGGGTAATTGTTGCGCACAGATGTCAGGATGTCTTTTTCACCTGTAGCCTCAGTAGTGATCTGTGGGATGAAGCAGGCAGGCTTACTGATCATAGCATCTTCCCATGCTGCAGTCCTGCAATATTGTAGGGCACTGGCCAAAAGTATCTTATGCTTTACAAGAGTGAACATGGGAACGCCAATAAAACAAAGTGCTGCTTGGTCTGCCATCTACATGGCATCCATTGCCAATCACCAGGTTTCCAACCACTGTTCTATATTATACTAGGTGGCTAATGAGATTGAGTCAAAAAGGAGCTCACTAGCTACCAGGGGCCCATGACGTACTGTAAACCTGGAGCTAACCTTGAGGAAAACCCTTATTCCATGTAAAACTGTGATTTTCTATATATTGGAAATCCATGAATCAGTCTGTAATATACTTCTCAATTAATGTAATTTTCTTCTGAATGTAAATTAAATTTTTCAACTAAAATTATATAAAAGTCTGAAATAATCAACAGCCTTGAGTTAGTCTCTACACATGTATGATAAGAACAATTTGGTGTGAATAAAAGAAAAACAATACTATAGCCAAAAATTCGTCACAAATACATTGTGAGTAGAGAAATTATATTCTCCTATTGAATACCAGCAAACCATCTGATAACAGTATACTTGGTAACCATTTGAAACAGCATAAAAACTGTTATAAACACTCATAAACACTGTTAGCAAATACCAATTTTAAAGAGGCTCCCTAGCAGAAACACAACCTTCCATCAATGCATCTCCCATACATATCTGACTCTCTATCACACTCTACACTTCTTTCGAGGATATTGTACTTTCTGCACTTCATCCTCTTGTCTGCTTTTGATCAGACACCATCTTGAATTAAGGATTTCACCCTGCTTTTTCTACCTTTGTGCTATTTTATCAATCCCATGATGCCTCATCACATCACATGAACAACCAAAGCCAGTACAATCTATTTCCGCTGGGAGGATAGTGCAATTATTCTTCCATTTATATTTTAACAACTACTCATAACTGTACTAAGGGACATCTGCTTCCTTACAACTGCGTGACAGGAGCTGTCTAATCATCAGAAGTAATTGTGATGAGCTTATGTCCTGTGGAGAACTGCGGGAACAATTCATATTTCATCATACAGGAAGTTCTGGTGCCTATATGCACAAATCCCAGTGTGATATATATACGACAGTGTCAACCCGTACTATCCGTCGGCGTTTGAATGAAAAGGGACTCTATGGTAGGATACCCAGGAAGACCCCACTTCTGACCCAGAGACATAAAAAAGCCAGGCTGGAGTTTGCCAAAACTTACCTGAGAAAGCCAAAAACTTTTTGGAAGAATGTTCTCTGGTCAGATGAGACAAAAGTAGAGCTTTTTGGGAAAAGGCATCAACATAGAGTTTACAGGAAAAAAAAAAGAGGCCTTCAAAGAAAATAACACGGTCCCTACAGTCAAACATGGCGGAGGTTCCCTGATGTTTTGGGGTTGCTTTGCTGCTTCTGGCACTGGACTGCTTGACCGTGTGCATGGCATTATGAAGTCTGAAGACTACCAACAAATTTTGCAGCATAATGTAGGGCCCAGTGTGAGAAAGCTGGGTCTCCCTCAGAGGTCATGGGTCTTCCAGCAGGACAATGACCCAAAACACACTTCAAAAAGCACTAGAAAATGGTTTGAGAGAAAGCACTGGAGACTTCTAAAGTGGCCAGCAAGGAGTCCAGACCTGAATCCCATAGAACACCTATGGAGAGATCTCAAAATGGCAGTTTGGAGAAGGCACCCTTCAAATCTCAGGGACCTGGAGAAATTTGCCAAAGAAGAATGGTCTAAAATTCCAGCAGAGCATTGTAAGAAACTCCTTGATGGTTACCGGAAGCGGTTGTTTGCAGTTATTTTGTCTAAAGGTTGTGCTACCAAGTATTAGGCTGAGGGTGCCAATACTTTTGTCCGGCCCATTTTTGGAGTTTTGTGTAAAATGATCAATGATTTGACTTTTTTTTTTCATTCTCTTTTGTGTTTTTTCATTGCAAGCAAAATAAATGAAGATATTATTACCAAAACATTTGTGATTGTAATCATTTTCTGGAAGAAATTGAGTATTATCTGACAGAATTGCAGGGGTGCCAATACTTTTGGCCAGCACTGTAAGGTCGTGCTTGGATGGTTTAAAAACCGTATCAGGCAATGCTAAGGTGATCTGAGTAAGTGATATCCGAAACTTAGGGATAGAGATCTGCTGTATCATGGATTCAACCGCTTTCCAGTATAAGGCCAAAACCGGGCATGACCACCATATGTGGGAAAGGGAGCCGACAGCCTGGTTACAGCGCCAGCATTGGTCGGTGTCTAGTAAGTTGTAAGCATGCAACCACTCCGGTGTTTTATACCACCGAGTCAGTAATTTGTAGTGGTTTTCTTGGATTCTAACGCAGTTAGAAAAACCATGTGAGTTGGACAGGACAATCTTAACCTGATCATCTGTTAGAGAGATACCAAGTGCCTTCTCCCAAGAGTGCAGGAAAGCCGGTCTCGTGAGCTCCTGTTGTACAATATAGGTGTGGTAAACATGGGAGACTTTCCTAAGTTTCGGAAGGGGGGCTAAAAGCAACCTTTCAAAGTCTGTGAACTCAACCCTAATCTGGTGCTTCATTTTA
Organism: Leptodactylus fallax; assembly: GCA_947044405.1. NCBI lineage: Eukaryota > Metazoa > Chordata > Amphibia > Anura > Leptodactylidae > Leptodactylus > Leptodactylus fallax. The sequence goes on along the minus strand of CAMRHE010000200.1, from coordinate 2,984,955 downwards.
AGGAGTGAGCATAGGCGAGTGATGTGTGTAGAGTGGAGTGAGGTAAGTTTCTGAAGCCCAGTGAGATCCCTACATTGTTGATCAGTTAATGGTTGGTCATACTGTGCCAGAGATGAAAGTGTCTGGTTATCTAACGTGGACCAGAGATATCTCGGGCTGGACATTGAGAGAACCTCCAGAATCAAGGACAGGGGCATGGCTCGGGACAGGAAGGGTGCCAAGGAGGATTGGAATCGTGCCCAAATATGAGATGGGCCCATCAACATAGGACTGGCTCCTCTTCTATATCTGGGTGCTTGCCCACTAAGCCACAGATCTCGAAGAAAACTTGAACCAAAGGCAGCTCTCAGGAAGAGGGAGACTGGCACATTTCTAATGGGACTGGCCAATTCCAGACAACGTGTGAGTTGGATTGCGTTGTAGTATGCCTGTACATCTGGTAAACCCATTTCCCCCCTGTGCTTCCCTCTCACTAAAAGAGAGTGAGCTAATCTCATGCTCACCTATTTCAACATGGTGTGATGTACTTCCTATATCTGGTTGCCAGCAGCTGTCAGATGGACATAATTTGACCACCTCTCTGGTTTTCTTGCATATGCCTGCCTCATTTCACTATAATGTTACCCTGCTCTCTCCTATATACAATGGGAAGTGGTGTGGGCAGTAAGCAAGACTGTTGTACTGTTGATAGTCACATACTATGTTAGGGTGGATTCACACTTGCGGTGTCACTCCGTCCGTCGCGAATCCGACCTAAATGTCGGAAAACTGGATAGGCACTGGATAGGGAAAGGTTTGCTTAAAAACCCATTCACTTGAATGGGTTTTTAAAGCAATTCGCGGGTGTGCGCTTACACCCTCTGCGGTGCGAAGCCAGTTTTTTTTCGTCGGAAACAAAGTCCTGCATGTCCAAACCCACCCTTACATGGTATAAGTATGTGCCTGGCCACAAAAAGATATATATGGGTGAGTAAAGAAGCTAATAACCTTGAAAATGACAAAGAGCAGAGATACTTGCACTGATAGTGGTACAGCACTTGGCTATCTTTGGCAGTCTCCATTAAAATTAATAGAGCAACAACATCTGCAAGGAGCTTGTATGTTCTCCCTGTGTTTGCGTGGGTTTCCTCCGGGCACTCCGGTTTTCTCCCACACTCCAAAGACATACTGATAGGGAATGTAGATTGTGAGCCCAATATGTGACAGTGAGTGACAATATCTGTAAAGCGCTGTGGAATAGGATGGCGCTATATAAGTAAGCATAATAAATAAACAAATAGAGCACATTTCCAACCAACCAAACTGGAGGGCAAAACTTCCCAGTTCTCGTCCCAGAACGTTACTGCCTGTCCTTTGGATAGGAGGTACCCTTTTGTTGGGGCAGAAATTTCCACATCAAATCTGCCGCATATGAACTGTGTTGGACTGGGGTGCTTATGGCCCAACAATAAAATTCATTCTGGGATCCCACTGTACAGCTACATGCAAGTATTACCTCACTCTGATTTGCAACTTCTCAAACTGTGCATCACACATTTCTTTCAGTAGCAACTTGCTGCCTAATCCTTGTACTTGATGTTTATGTCCTGAGGGCCCTGTCAGTAACCTTCTGATTGGCTCTTGCCTTGAACTAGGGAACTGCTTAGCTCTATGCATCACACACTCACAAAGCAGCAAGCCTCAGGTAGAAGGAAGACGCTGCAAAATGACTGGTGGCTGAAGTCCCTGCAGCAATGTGAAATACCGTAGGTGGCATCTGGAAGGGAAGGGAAGATACTGTTCAGCTTGCCAGTGTGCCTAGATGTCATCCAGCCAAAGTGTCCCCATAACCTGGGTATTTAAACTATTCTACCCAGTTTATTATATGGATGCACAAGCTGGTTGATATGTTGCCTAAATGAATTTAGTGAGTGCACTGTGCTTTATACAACTCATGAGGTGGTGGGGGAGTGGGGCTCAACCCGACTCATGCGCCTACTGGGTCATTCACATGTACCACATGTGCATAAAAATATAGCCTTAATGGACACTATCATTCTTTAGTTGTAACCAGAAATATATGTATATACACATACTGAAGCCAGTTAAGCTATAAATACAGACATGTAAATGTAATCCACCTTATATGTGTCACTCCTTAATTAAAAATGCCGTATTTCAATGATAATTTTGTATATAACCATTTTCTAATTCTAACCGGTTTGTAATTTTTAACTGAATGGATGTTTCTTTTACTCAGCAAGATCTGTCTTTGTATTTAAGAACTTGGCTGTATTTTACCTTCAGATATCTGTTTGCATTAGGCTTTATTGAGTGATCTCTACATGTACATATAACAGAAGTTAATGATCTGCATCTTGGATAATTAAATACTCATTAACTGACTTTTAGGAGAACATTTCACAATTAATCTTTAGCACTTCTAAAAGTGCTTAGCTCTTGTATTTCACTGTAAACTTGAAACACAAATGTGCTTTCCAATGGCTTGAAGATAGCTCGGCATGACTTCCAAAACTCTACTTTGTAACAACATCTAAGGCCCGGTTCACATCTGTGTTCCTATACTCATAAAAAAAGCAGTTTACCTGGGAAACCCGCGGACTCCGTAGACCAGGGGTAGGCAACCTTTTTTGTTCGGCGTGCCGATTTCGATTAAAAAAATCAAAGTTGAGGTACTCGGAGTGCCGGTCAATAATTGTAAGTCTGACGACCCCTGCACACGGTTTTATGTTACATAGGGGCCCCTGCACACGGTATTATGACCCATAACGGCCCCTACACACGGTATTATGTCCTATAACGGCCCCTGTACATGGTATTATGCCCCGTAGCGGCCCCTGCACACGGTATTATGCCCCACAGCGGTCCCTGCACACAGTATTATCCTCCATAGCGGCTCCTGCACACAGTATTATCCTCCATAGTGGCCCCTGCACACAGTATTATCCTCCATAGTGGCCCCTGCACACAGTATTATCCTCTATAGTGGCCCCTGCACACAGTATTATCCTCTATAGTGGCCCCTGCACACAGTATTATCCTGCTATTGCTATTATTTTAGCGTGTAACGGATATAACTAGAGAGGCGGGCAGCGTATTTTACTCTCTAAAGATCAGGTATGGACAGGACAAGGACAGTGAAAAAATGTAAACTTTATTGGTGACTTTGTGCATGTGTTGTGTAAGTATTTGGTGCGACACTTTTGGCGCTGCGACCTGGAGGATGGTCACAGCGCCAATAAACTTCCTGGTTATGTGATTCGGCTCAGAGGGGTATTACATTATCCCTCTATGTGACAATCAGAGAGCAGAAGTACAGTATGCTCTCTGATTGATAGGAGAGGGGATAACATGGACAGAAGTCCCTGCTACCCCCCTACCCCCCCCCCTCGGGGTTATCTGCAGCTTATACACAGACAATGAGGAGTTATCATTGTCTCTGCAGTCTGCAGCTCCTCCTCCCCCCTCCTTCCTTAGCTCTAAGATGCTGCCTGAGGCAGGAGGGGGGACACTTTTAGAGCCCCATTTCTAAGGATCTGTTAGGGCCACAAAGATGCAACTGGATTCATTTTAAAGATGAGAATCTCATCTTTAAAAAGTTACCAAGATCGCCATGATAGACCTTACAGATTCAGAGCGATTCACTGTTAAAACGATGTCAGGAATTGAGATCTGCATTGGGATTTCAATGCCGAACATCGTTTTCTCTAGCGAATCGCTCAGGATGTTTAAGGATGATCAAGGTGATCTTGGTATCATTTTAAAGATGAGATTCTCATCTTTAAAATGAATCCAAGTGTTTCTTTATAGCTTTAACCAATCCTGTACTCAGGTACAGTAGTGAAGCCTGCAATTACCGGCTTCACTACTGTACATAGACTGTGCAGAAGCGGGGTGCTGCCGCATCCATCTTCACCCGGCGCTAATGAAATTTTAAGGAAGCCGGATGGAAAAACGCTGCAGGTAACGTTTTTCCATCCGGCTGAGGCACAGATCCGGCACCAGAACTGATGCCTCTTGTGCCAGAACCGATCCCATAGAAAACTATGGGATCTGTCCTGGTATCAGTTTCCCTCCGGCTTGTGTGCACCAGGCCCGAGGGAAACAGATAGCTGCGCCGGACATATGTGAACGCACCCTTACTCACTTTTTCCTGCGCTCCGCAGCCGCTGTGTGGGCGCTTCTCCCTGATGTCAGCGACCGCTGATTCGGTCTCAGGGGTCACGTCGCGTCATTATGCGTAATGACGTCCGACGTGACCCCTGAGGCCCTGTCAGCAGTCTCTTACGTCAGGCAGAAGCGCCCGAAGAGCACAGGGCGGCTGCGGATCCAAGGAAGTTGAGTTAACATTGTTTTTTTATGTTTGATCACTTCCCCGGGGGGCTCCGCTTATTATACTCAGGGGTCTGAAGAGACCCCATAGTATAATAATAGCAGTTTCGTTTCGGCCGTGTGTGGTGAGGACTCGGGCTGCCGTGCCAGGGAAATAAGCCTTGCGTGCCACTCTCGGCACGCGTGCCAGGGGTTGCCGACCCCTGCCGTAGACTATAATGGGGTCCGTGTGATTTCCGCACGAAACACGCGGAAACATGCGGAGAGGAAAGTGCTGCTTGAACAAAATATGGAGCAGGTCCTATATCTGTCCGTACTTGCGACTCAGAAAATTCATTTTCAATATATGGGTCAGTGAAAACCACGGATGACACATGGATGTCAATTTGTGTGTCATCCATGCAATTTTTACTGACCCCCAGACTGTACACGTTCATGTGCAAGAGGTGTGACAATTGGGGGTAGTTTAGCATCAAAGGTAGCAGCTTCCTGGAATTAACAGAGGTGTTGGTGGTGCTGGGTGCCAAATAAACAGCATATCAGGTAATGGCAATCAAAAAGAAATGGCTTTATTCAGCTTGTAAAAGTAAACAGGAACAAAAATAACAAAACAGCCTAGCCCATACACAGCGCAATACCTCACTTCTTGAGCCCTGACTAACTTCTGGGGCAAGAAGCTTTACTGAGGTTACTTCTTTGCAGTCTGGCTCACACTGAGCTTAACCAGTCCTTTCTAGAATCCAGTCCTCTTGGGACAGACCACCTGTCCGTCTCCAACTGGCTCCACAATCCACCTGCTCTCTGCAGGTCACCAGCAGCACTGTCCTGCTGTGTGCACTCCCTCTGGAGTGACGCCCCCCCAGGTATGGGTGTGGTCAAGGTCCTTTTCAACCCTTTTTTTTGGGTCGCTGTCCAGCGCCCTCTAGGTTCACACCCTCACATTGGCCTAAATATTTCTATTACATGCCAGCAAACAAAGACCTTGAAGACTGAGATGAACTGAAACTACAACAAAATGTTAAATGTATGATTAGTTTTTGTCTGGGTTTGGCAGACGTCTACAGCCATGGGATAAAGAAAGTCCACAAAGATTACGGTTTACATATCAGGACTAGAGTTGCCACGGTACCTGACTTCAACAGCAAAATTGTAATATCATTGATATTAAAATAATACTGCTTATAATGGTTTTGCAGCCATGCTTTCCATTTGAAATCAATGGGAAGGCGCTTCTAGGCACTTGTTGGGTGCATCTGAGTGTGTTTTAAAGGGAACCTGTCAGGTTGATTTGGGCCACTAAACCATTCACAGGTCCTTATAGACCAGGGGTTTGTTGTCCCAAATCGCACAGGTTTAAAATCCATTTGTGCCCCCCAAAAAATAAACCTTTTTACTTGCCTAGAAAGGAGTCCGATGAGTCTCATGAGATTCATCTATGGTGCTCCTGACACCTGTGTAGTTCTTCAGGGAATCCCAGGACGTACACCCTGGCTTCACTCTGCAAGTGCCAGAGGTACGGGGCATGCACACTGAAGCTGAGGTGTACTCCTCTGGCTCCGGTGAATAACTGAAAAGGCACAATGAGTACAGTGACAGTGTGAGTTATAAAACTTTTTTCAGGGCACAGATGGCTTTATAACAGGGTGATTTGGGACACTAAACCCCTGGTCCAAATTGCCCTGACGGATTCCCTTTAACAGTACTAATGACAGCACCCTGTAGAGCTGTTTTTACACTTTCCAAAGATGCTTTTCTTCTTCTGCATTGCAGCTCAATTTTCATGAAAATCGAGCATTTTATTCTTAGCTGAAAAGGGCCTTATGGGCATTTCTTCTCTTGCAAAGGCTTTAATCTCCGCTCAAGATAACCGACTCTACCTGCAGACAAACGGTGACAAAGTGGAAGATGTCACTCAAGCAACGGAGGGCAGTGACTATCTAGAGAAGGGGCTAGAGGCCTAAATCACAGGCACTATCCCTACCCTGGTTCATATATGGTGCCCAAAGTACTTTTATTGTGACTGGAGTTCATTCATGTGGATTGATGCAAGGGCTTCTTTGGTATTACATTATGCATTATTATTTTCCTTGGATTCTTTCTTTATATGAATTTTACATATGAAGTGTATACCATAGCAATTACTCTGTTATCTTTCGTGCAGCGCTAGTTGTCACGACCTTCCATCCTCTGCTTTTTTATATGTTTTTAATGGATTAACTATTGGCTATATTTATTGTGGTTAATAAATACACTTTTGTTTGAATAATGTCAATGTGTAATTTTTGGGGGTACATATGAGAAGAGAGTGAAGCCCCAAGCAGGAGACGAAATGCCCTTTTCAACTAATTTGCATAAGAATAAAAATCCTAATTTTCATGAAAATGGAGCATTTTTGGAAAGTGTATAAGATGCCCTACAAGGTACTATCATTAGTTTTAACTAGTCATGGAGGGGAGGGACAGGAGCAGCTTCATCTGATGTATGTGTGTAGATACCATATGAACACTCCTAACCTGTCTGGAGATTGTATTGTACTTTTAACAGATCCCCTGTTAATTTAGATTACAGCTTGGATTGCTAAAGAGGCTGACTCTTACAGCAGTTTTATGTTCCTTGTTTTCTTTCCCGAAAAGTGAAATGTATCTGTTAAACACATCTGTTTTGCTAACAAGAAATTCTAAAATATATTTTTTTACATGTTAAAAATTTGACCGGGGACCAGGAGAAAGCATTAAACCTGCAAATCAAATTGACAAAGCAGAACTTTATATCACATTAGTTCACTTCTGAAGCCTACATTCAGAGACATAATTATACAACATAAAGCAATAGAAAAGCTGCCAAATGTATATCTCAGTGATTATCCTAACAATAAGGAGAGGTGTCTAATTGTTTACCATCCTAAGCTATCAGTCTAGACAACATGTACATGCAGAAAATAAAGAAGCAGTAAAATGTGCACTGTTACCCTAACAAATATTAGCTATATAGAGTAGGCAAGCGTAAAATTCAGCCTTATTCCATATTTTTATGAACCCTTTTTGTTCGTTCTTTGGCTACAACAGAGCCATTCTCTAGCAGATCTAATAGCTTTATTATTCATTTTACTTATGGTGTGTACCTTATTACAATATGTGGTTCATCATATTAAAGGCTATGGCCCATGTAGCATGCAGCAGCAAAAAAAAAAAAAAACACTGCAGAAATGCATTGCGGTTTTTCACACAGCGCTTTTCACAGAAAGTCCACAGAGTTTCTCCTAGGCATCCTTGCTCCGTCTGGCTCTCTCCAGAGTCCTCTTCTGGCCTGCGACTGACGTATCACGCCCCATGGGTCACTGCTGGGGCCTCTGATTGGGCCTCAGTGGTCACGTGGGGCACACTGGCTTAATGAGGTGATCCCTGGGATGCAATGACGTCAGTCGCAGGCCAAAAGAGGCCCAAAGAGGACACTGGGGACAGTCAGAAGCCTAGGACAGGTAAGTATAAGTGTTTGTTATTTTTACTTACCCTGAGCAGGCTTCTATTGGATAGGGGCTTAGATGCATGTAAATACATGACATAACGCTGGGCCCCTTTCCATTAATGGCGCTGCCCACAGGCAGCAGAGATTTGTGCCGATCTCTGCTGTATTGCGGAGACAGTGGTTACCATCATGGTGCTGCAGGGCCCTGGCCATCTCCAGGCCAGGTTTTGATCACTTATTATTACATTTTTTGGGGAGGCAAAACATCAAAAAGAATGGTGCTTCAGCCACCTCGATTTTTCTTTCTGTTTCACCATATGGCTCACATGATCATATCCCGGATTACCACATGATTCATATTACTGGAAATAAAATGTACAGTGAAAGTAATCACCCAGAGTGGGTAAATGATCACGATCAGCGACACCCCTGATCACGGGCACTGCTGCCTGGTCCCTTCTGTGTAAAAAAGCAGAGACCCATGGCTATGACACTGTTCAGCTCCTGAGCAGGCACCATATTGAAAGCCCTGGCATGCACTGTAATTGTAAAACGCATGTCACTAAGGGATTAATACATGAACTTCTACTTTGTCAAATAAACATAACAATAAACAATGCTTTTAAGTGGAATTCTGACAGCCATAACCTTTATAAGGGCTTGTTTTTTGCAGGATGAGTTGTAGTTTTTACTGGTAGCATTTTGAAGTACATATAAATTTATGGACTAATGTTTATTATTTCAAAGCATTACCACCAGTCAGTGGCAGGCAATTCATTAGGGCATACCTTTGAAAACCCACTTGCACCCTTCATTCATGCTACAAGATGCCAGAGTGCCTGCTGTCAAGCTCCCTAGATGCGATAGTTGCTGTCAATCACCACGTTTTCCACTGGTGATAGCAAGTCATAGCTTGTGCAATCATGTGATTTCACAGTATACATGTACACAATGAAGCCTTTCAACAAATCATGATGTACACATACGAACCATAAGTGCCCCCTTTTGCCATTCAAATACTTGGGAGATATGCAACAGTACACCATGATGAATCCAATTAGTAAATAAAGAGAAAATAGATTGTAAGCTCTTGCAAACAGGGCCCTCAGTCCCATTGTGTGAACTGACTATTTCTTTGTAATGTAATGTATCTTTTTTGTCTGTACTTGAACCCTACAATTTGTAAAGTGCTGCGGAATATGTTGGCACTATATAAATAAAATGTATTATTATTATTAGATCCATTAACAGTTGCATACTGATGGTTTCCAGGTTTACTTTTTTGTTGGAGAGCGGCACCAAAATCTGAGATGTTAGAACCAGGTATTTTGCTCAAATCCTTGGGAAAGGCATATGCAGAATGAACTGTGTAACTATCAAACACTATCCAGACAATATAGCTGCTATCAGTCATAGTTTCAGCTTTTGGTTTCCTAGCATTAGTTTATAAAACAAAAAAACAAAAAAAACAAACACACATTGGATGCTACAACTCTAATCTTCTCCTAATAATACTCAGCTGCTTTAACATAGGCAACTTTTAGGCTGAGGCCCCACATTGCAGAAAACCAACTTTTTTTGTTGCAGACTTTGCTGAGGTTTTTTGAGCCAAAGCCAGGAGTGAATTGAGTAGAAGGTAGGAGTATAAGAACTTCCTATATATTTTCCATTACTTTTGTAGCTATTCTTGGCTTTGGCTCAAAAATCCACAGCAAAACCTGCAACAAAAAAAGCTGTGTTTCCGCAATGTGAGGCCTGAGCATGACACTGGGGCCCCACGTTGCGAAAAATGCAGCGTTTTGTGTATGGCGGAAGTGCTGCAGCAAAAAAAAAATCTGCGTTTTACAACACCTTCAAAGTGGATGGGATTCTGGCTAAACATAGGCATGTCAATTATACCTACGGAAACGCTGGTGTTTTCGGTATAGGTATAATAGGGACAGAAAGTCAGCAGAGGAAATCTCTGTAGACTTTCTGTGAAAAACGCTGCGGGTATTTTTTGCAAATATTTTTTGCAAATATACATAATTAAATATTTTGCAGAGTTTCAAATATTTTCTACAACCATGTTAGTGGTGACAGTCTTCTAGCTTGAGAGGTTGACCATGATTTCAACCATGAATGGAGGAACTTTCTACAGTATCCTGCTGGTCAGAAACCCAGCAATGATTTTCCTATTAAGATAACCTGGCCACAAACAAGAAATCATGTTTTTTTAAAAGTGGCAGACTGTAGAAAATTCCTGCATTCTTGGCCATAGCCATTGCCAACCTAATAACCATAAGATGCCAAGATGGTTAAAGAAAATCTTTAAAACTCTGCAAAATTTTTAAATTATGTATATTTGAAAAAATATGTATTTACTAATTTAAATACGGTTATGTTTGTGGGAAAATTCCTTTAACTTTAAATGAGTATTCCAGTTTCAGTAAATTAATCTTATTCTTTATATAATGAAAAGTAATACAATTTTCCCATATACTTTCTGTATCATTTGCTCCTGTTGAAGATCTTGGCTTTCAGTCGTAATTTCCGCATACATTGATGGTGCAGTGTGCTCATACAGAAAAGTATCACTCAACATCTAGTATAGCGGAATCATACTTTATTGGTTTTGATTGTAGATTGCAAAACAGAATTTGACATACTCCAATGCAACAAATTCAATTACCCAGAATTTACACGAGGCGACAGGTGACACTCCTATTTCCACAGGTGCTTCAACTTGCACTCACAGACTGCACTTTGTGATACAGTAGGCTGTTTTCCGTATAACATGGACCACACAGAAATGACACACGACCAGACTGGCAAACTCCCAAACTGCCCCCTTATATAGAGAGTCCTCGCCCTGGAGTAATCTATACGTCATGCCGTAGGCAGTGTGAAGTCATACCATGGAAAATGCCAAAAAACTCCCCCTGTGGTGCAGTACCTAGGCAAAACCTCAGTCCCTACTCCTCACTTGTACCTGTCAAGAGAAGACTGCAACCAAAACATTGCATTACATTACCAAACATGACACAGTACTTGAGAACATCAGTCCAGTCAGTACAACAAGCATAACCCACCAAGGTTGCTAACTACAGAGGTAGGTCCTCATCCCTCTACATGGCTAGAGAAAGTAATATTTTTTTAAACAGTGCATACAAGCAGTAGAACCCATAGAAGGATATAAATTACATCTTCCCCACAATTACCTACTCCTGCTTTCTCTTCCTCACACAACCCATCGTACTGCATTAAATCTACTTTCTAGGATGGGTTTCTGAGAGCATAGTTTGATGACTGCTATTTCAGCGTACCCCAATGGTTACACTCTAGATAAAATAGGCACCTTTAACTATTTAAATGAATCGTTGAATTTATTTATTCATTAAGAAACCCCCTAAGGCTTAGTACACACCTAGCAATACCCAGCTGAACTACTATCAGTGAAATTGAGCAATCTTTCACTAAAAGCCACAGCAGTAAAATTAAATAAACTGCAAAGGATGAAGGCTGCGTGTAAACTGTGCAGCAATAATTCACATGCTAAGGATCGAAAACTCAAATTACAGGAAAATAAGGTCATGTCCTATTTTAGGCTAAGGCCTCAAGTGGTGTTTTCCGCAGCAAAAAACCTTGGAGACAACGCATCGCGGTTCTTCCCACAGCGCTTTGCACAGAAAGTTCACTGAGGTTTCCTCTGCGGACTTTCTGCTTCAATTATACCTACAGGGAAACCGCTGGCGTTTCCATAGGTACAACTGACATGTGGCGATTTCCAAAACAGCGATAGTTTTGGAAATTGCAGCATGTCCACTGCACGTATTTTATCGCAAAGTGGGGATGGGATTTGCTACAGTCACTTTGCTGTGACTGTAAAACGTTGCGGCGTTTCCGCCACGTGGGGCCCTAGCCTTAACCTGTTTTCATGGGTACATCAATACACTGAGGGATCCATGAAAGCAGGCACCCTTGGATGCAAAGCGGCCGTTTTATACTCTGTCGTGTGAATGTAGACTTTGGAGTAAAAATGATTTTATTTTTTTTTATTGAGCATCTGTTCTTGCTTTTATTATCATGAATGACAGAACATTTAACAAAATATCTTTCCTTAATAAGTTTAATTGTTTAATCCAATTTCATCCTTATGTTTTCATAAAACTCCTTTAAGTAAATTTAACATGTATAATGAGATCTGTTTTTTGTCTCAGTCATACAACAGTTAAATACATTGGATATTTGCTGATGTTGAGTTAAATGTATGTGAACAAGGAAAAACTCAACAAGTGGATACCCAGCATTAAGATTAAAGCAAGCACGTCTTTTAACACCTTGTGGACATATATGTGGGTGTGTTGCTGTAATATGGCTACTAAACCACTGCTCATACAGATTAGAAGCATTTTATCTTCTTTGGTTTGTTCGCCTCTCCCCAGTACCTGCGTGTAGCAGCAGTTCACTGTGACCCAAAATGATGTTCGTGCCAAAGAGATGGAGAGAATCTGTTAAAGTCAGCTGAAAGAAAAACCACATTCTCTCCACTTCAAACAACAAAAATAAGCCCTTAAAAAAGTAACAGATTTATTTTTTATGTCTTAGCAAACAGAATTTAGTTAGTGTAGGAGGTGACAAGCTCGACTCAAGGATACTCTCAAAACCACAATATATATTTAAAAAAAAAAAACAAAAACGATAATATATAAGGAGAATCTAGAGTTCCTCCAGCAAGCAGTGACATTTTTCTGTAAGCTCAGGTTCCTCGCATGTCTTGAAAAGAAGGTAGCTCCCCTAAAAACTACCATTGTTAGCCATATTAGCGGTCATGGTTCTACTTTCTCTGGGGTCACCTGGAAACTGAAAGTCTGCCCTCTGTATGATCTCTATGGTAGTCAATTACAGTCATGCAACTTCTTTCTTCTGTCTTCCTTACTGTGCAGATATAAAGATATACTTGACTGAATCCAAGGGCGTAAATACCGGGGTACCGGTAGCAACTGCCACAGGGCCCGGGACGTTAGGGGGCCCGGCGGGCCCCTGATTTTTTTTTTTTCATAGGCCATTACCTGCTGGTGTAACACCAGCTGGTAACGGGCCCTATTTACTTATTGATCCCTGCTCCTGCTCAGGGCCGCCTCCGCTTCCCATTCTGTGGAAGCGGAGGTGGCTGTGAGCAGGAGCGGGGATCAGTAAGTAAGACCGTGGGCAGCGAACCCTACAAACACTGCTATCATTATACTTGGGGGTCTTTTCAGACCCCTGAGTATAATAATCGGAGGTCCAGGGGAGGTGAGAGAACATAAAAACACGGTTACTAACCTCTCCTGCACTCCGGCAGGCTTGGGGCCTCTTTGGTGATGTCCCAGGCATCACCGTGGCCCAGGCCGATGTCATTATGCATTGCGACGCATGCCTGGCTAACGTAACGTCTGGTCTGAAAAAGGCGGGGAGTGCGCCAGAGCCAGGGAGAGGTAAGTAACATTGTTTTTTATGCTTGTATCCTCCCCTGGGTCTCCGATCATTATACTCTGGGGTCTGAAAAGACATAATACTGTGTGCAGGGGCCACTATGGTGCATAATAGTGTGTGCAGGAATGTGGTTTGTGCGGGTGTGGGGCCCCATGTCAAATGTTCACTTTGGGGCCCAGTCATTCCAAGTTACGCCACTGACTGAATCCATATGCATAGAATGTGAAACATAATTTGGCAACAATGGAAAAATATCTTTATCCTAATTTATAGTCAAAAAGGTTACCAAGCACAAGAAACACAGGTAAATACATTCTAAAGTACTACCAGTGAGAGAGCAGAACATGCAGTCTTTTGTCTAATACTAAATCAGTTTTTGAGTGATCAAAAGGCTAATGTGCAGAATGGATCTATATAAAGGTCAGAGTTCATAAGTGCTGATGTATGCTGAGGGGCCTAAATTTGTACCAGGTATCCAGTAGCCATTGGAATAAAGCTATGGGCTGGTTAGTTTAAAATCCTAAAGTGCAGAAGTGCCTCTAGGATCAGGGACCCCTAGCGTAATGATGGGATCCAACTGTCACTTTAGGAAACATAATGGGGATATTTACTAAGAAAAACGAGCCATAATTCTGACGTAACTTGCACAAAAAAAACCTGCCTTGCTACACATTTATCAAGTGTTTTAATCCACCCTAACCAGGGATATTAGTTGAATAGAAGGGTGAAGCAGGAAGCTGATTCATCCAGCTGCAAAAGAGAGCAACAAAGCTCCAGAGGAATGAGGATGGGTAAGTGTTACTTGTTTCCTAATAAAATGGAACAATTGCAGTTTGGTGCTACTGGGCAGTATTACAACTTGCCCGAGGGCCACTGGGGAGCATTACTACTTGCCTGTGCGCCACTGCAGTGCATTACCACTTTCCTTGGGACCACTGGGGTGCATTACCTTTTGCCTAGGGGCCACTAGGGGAGCATTACTACTTGCCTAGGGTACACTGGGGAGCATTACAAAGTTTCTGGGGACACTATGATCATTATTAGGTGTCTGGGGAAACTGGGGAGCATTATAAAATTGGGGCCACTGGGGAGCATTATACTGTGTTGGGCCAGTGGAGAACCATATACTGTGTGATGGGCCTAGTGATGGTAAAAGATGAATTTTTATATGCACTGTATATGAAGTGAAGGATGGTGTAGCTCTGAGGGTACATTCACACAATGCACTTGTGAAGCAGTTACAATTGCATCAAATTTGTATTGTAAAAAAATGCATGCAGTTTTGATGTGGTTTTTGGTGAGGTTTTCTCAATTTACAATTGAAACATAATTTATGTTCCAGCTAAAAACTGCATTAAAAACACATAAAAATGTTTTTTTTAATCTTCTGGTAAAAATCATTTGGTACGGTGCCCTGAGGAATTTTTTTTTTTTTTTTTTTTTTTTTTACAGGGGTGCACTGTGAAAAGGTTGAGAAACACTGTAGTAGGAGGTGTAAAGTTAGACTAGACCAGTATAAAAGACACTTTGATTAATCTGATGCATTTAAAGACTGTCTAGTCTAACTTTGCACTGTAATTTTTAGAATCTGCCCCAAAATACTTTGCTATGTTACAGAACTAGAAAGTAGGCAATTCTTGATGTTTTGGAAGGCTGGCATGATTTATTACTACAAAACTAGTGGTCTAGATAGTCGTCACTTTCTGTGTTTCTGAGGCTGGATTCACACATGTCATTTTGTGATGTGTTTTTTTTGCACAGTTTTTGCATTCTTTCAGGCAGGTTAAAAGGAAAGAATAATACTTCTCTTTTGTATTCCCTCCAATATTAGCCTAAAAAGTGCATCAAAGAATACATGTGTGAGTCCAGTGTAAACTTAAAGTTTAACTTATTCTCAGGCAGTGTTGGACTGAGGTTTCTTGGACCCACCAGAAAAAAAAACACATTGTAGAGGCCCACTAGCCATTTCTTTTTCTCTTTAGTCTTCTTTGTCTATACAAACTATCTTTTTTGTTGCTTTTTCTTCAAGTTCTTCAACACACTACTGTTTAAATCCTTCTTAAATCTTTAAATTCTAACAGCACTTTCACTATTTTATGACTACACTTTAACCAATTATACAAAATTAAAGTTAAATGGGTCTCCCACAAATTGCACATACCTTATTTATACGATAGGGCATAAATGTCTGATAACTGGGTGTCTGACTGCTTGGACCCCCACAATCACTAGAACTGGGGCCCACATGTGCACCCATGTGTCCTATGTGAATGGAGAGGTGCCACCCACTCCATTCTTTTCTATGGGATTTTTGAGGCAGAGAACTCTGGCAATACTGCTCTGTTCAGATGGGGCACTCACGAGAACCCCTATTCTCTTGATCGCTGGGACCTCCAGTGATCATACTCCCAGCATTGAGACACAATCTACAGTAGGAAAAACCCTTTCAAATAGAGAAGTTGATTATTTCTTGTTATAAACACTGACTAAAAGTGAAAGGTCATAAGCTGAATTCTCCTTTTGTCTTCTCTCAGATAAGAGAAGCTAACACGAAAAGATATAGTTTTCAATGTCAAAATGAATTTCCTGCTTTTGCAACATTAGGGTAATCCCATATTATTAAATGATGGCATATCACTAGGATATGCTATTACTTTATGATTGATGGGAGTCTAACCATTGAGCTCCATTCTAAATGTTGCCATTTCAACAGTACTCCTGGTTGTCCAGCTGCATAGGGACCTGCAGCAGGACTCTAGGACAAAATATGTAAATAAGCAGGACGCACTTTAGACAACTGGAATGCATTTGGGGGTGGGAAGAGTGCAATTCTTCTTATTGGTATGTCCCTAAGATTTCTCTGCAAGGAACATTAAGACCAAGTTCACATACCTGTCAATTACAGTTGAAACCAGAAGTTTACATACACTATATAAAAAGACACATATGCATGCTTTCCTCACTATCTGACATGAAATCAGAATAAACCTTTCCTGTTTTAGTTCAATTAGGATTACCAAAATTATTTATATTTGCCAAATGCCAGAATAATGAGAGAGAGAGAGAATTTTTTAAGGCATTTTTATTACTTTCTGCAAAGTCAAAAGTTTACATACATTTCATTAGTATTTGATACCATTGCCCTTAAACTGTATGACTTGGGTCAAACGTTTTGGATATCCTTCCACAAGCTTCTCACAATAGTTGTTAGGAATTTGGGCCCATTCCTCCTGACAGAACTGGTGTAACCAAACCATGTTTGTAGGCCGCCTTGCTCACACAATATTTTCAATAGGATTGACATCAGGGTTTTGTGATGGCCACTCCAAAACATTGACTTTATTATCCTTAAGCCACTTTGTAACCAGTTTGGCAGTATGCTTCGGGTCATTATCCATTTGGAAGAACCATTTGCATCCAAGCTTTAACTTCCTGGCTGATGTCTTGAGATGTTGCTTCAGTATTGCCACATATTGTTCTTTCCTCATGATGCCATCTATTTTGTGAAGTGCACCAGTCCCTCCTGCAGCAAAACAACCCCACAACATGATGCTGCCACCTCCGCATTTCACAGTTGGGATGGTGTTCTTAGGCTTGCAAGCTTCTCCCTTTTTCCTCCAAATGTAACATTGGTCATTATGGCCAAACAGTTAAATTTTAGTTTTGTCAGACTACAGGACATCTCTCCAAATATGAAGGTCTTTGTTCCTGTGTGCATTTGCAAACATTAATCTGGCTTTTTTTATGTTACTTTTGGAGTAATGGCTTCTTCCTGGCAGAGTGGCCTTTCAGCCCATGTCAATACAGTACTCGTTTCACTGTGGATAATGACACACTCTTACCAGCTTCAGCCAGCATCTTCACAAGCTCTTTTGCTTTTTGTTCTTGGGTTGATATACACATTTCATACCAAAGCACGTTCATCTCTGGGACACAGAACCCGTCTCCTTCCTGAGCGGTATGATGGCTGGACATCCCCATCTTGTTTGTACTTGCGTATAATTGTTTGTACAGATGAACGAGGCACCTTCAGGTATCTGGAAATTGCACCCAAGGATGAACCAGTCTTGTGCAAGTTCACAATTCTCTTCCTGATATCTTGGCTGATTTCTTTATACTTTCCCATGATGTTACACAAAGAAGCAGTGTGTTTCAGGTGTGCCTTAAAATACATCCACAGGTGTGTCTCTAATTAACTCAGATGTTGCCAATAAACCTATCAGAAGCTTCCAAACACATGACATCATCATACGGGCTGTCCCAAATTGTTTAAAGGCATAGTAATCTTAGTGTATGCAAATGTTTGGACTTTGCAGAAAGTAATAAAAATGCCTTTAAAAAGTCTCTCTCTCATTATTCTGGCATTTGGCAAATATAAATAATTTTGGTAATCCTAATTGACCTAAAACGGGAAAGGTTTATTCTGATTTCATGTCAGATAGTGAGAAAAAAATGCATGTGTGTCTTTTTATATAGTGTATGTCAACTTCTGGTTTCAACTGTATATACAGTCATATGAAAAAGTTTGGGCACCCCTATTAATCTTAATCATTTTTAGTTCTAAATATTTGGGTGTTTGCAACAGCCATTTCAATTTGATATATCTAATAACTGATGGACACAGTAATATTTCAGGATTGAAATGAGGTTTATTGTACTAACAGAAAATGTGCAATATGCATTAAACCAAAATTTGACCGGTGCAAAAATTTGGGTACCCTTATCATTTTATTGATTTGAATACTCCTAACTACTTTTTACTGACTTACTGAAGCACAAAATTGGTTTTGTAACCTCACTGAGCTTTGAAATTCATAGCCAGGTGTATCCAATCATGAGAAAAGGTATTTAAGGTGGCCAATTGCAAGTTGTTCTCCTATTTGAATCTCCTCTGAAGAGTGGCATCATGGGCTCCTCAAAACAACTCTCAAATGATCTGAAAACAAAGATTGTTCAACATAGTTGTTCAGGGGAAGGATACAAAAAGTTGTCTCAGAGATTTAACCTGTCAGTTTCCACTGTGACAGGTTTCCATAGTAAGGAAATGGAAGACCACAGGGACAGTTCTTGTTAAGCCCAGAAGTGGCAGGCCAAGAAAAATATCAGAAAGGCAGAGAAGAAGAATGGTGAGAACAGTCAAGGACAATCCACAGACCACCTCCAAAGAGCTGCAGCATCATCTTGCTGCAGATGGTGTCACTGTGCATCGTTCAACAATACAGCACACTTTGCACAAGGAGAAGCTGTATGGGAGAGTGATGCGAAAGAAGCCGTTTCTGAAAGAACGCCACAAACAGAGTCACCTGAGGTATGCAAAAGCACATTTGGACAAGCCAGCTTCATTTTGGAAGAAGGTCCTGTGGACTGATGAAACAAAGATTGAGTTGTTTGGTCATACAAAAAGGGGTTATGCATGGCGTCAAAAAAACACAGCATTCCAAGAAAAACACTTGCTACCCACTGTAAAATTTGGTGGAGGTTCCATCATGCTTTGGGGCTGTGTGGCCAATGCCGGCACCGGGAATCTTGTTAAAGTTGAGGGTCGCATGGATTCAACTCAGTATCAGCAGATTCTTGAGAATAATGTACAAGAATCAGTGACGAATTTGAAGTTACACCGGGGATGGATATTTCAGCAAGACAATGCTCCAAAACACAGCTCCGAATCTACTCAGGCATTTATGCAAAGGAACAATTACAATGTTCTGGAATGGCCATCCCAGTCCCCAGACCTGAATATCATTGAACATCTGTGGGATAATTTGAAGCGGGCTGTCCATGCTCGGCGACCATCAAACTTAACTGAACTGGAATTGTTTTGTAAAGAGGAATGGTCAAAAATACCTTCATCCAGGATCCAGGAACTGATTAAAAGCTACAGGAAGCGACTAGAGGCTGTTATTTTTGCAAAAGGAGGATCTACTAAATATTAATGTCACTTTTCTGTTGAGGTGCCCATACTTTTGCACCGGTCAAATTTTGGTTTAATGCATATTGCACATTTTCTGTTAGTACAATAAACCTCATTTCAATCCTGAAATATTGCTGTGTCCATCAGTTATTAGATATATCAAATTGAAATGGCTGTTGCAAACACCCAAATATTTAGAACTAAAAATGATTAAGATTAATAGGGGTGCCCAAACTTTTTCATATGACTGTACATCTGTCATTTCATTTTGTTTTTCATATTGTGTAGGGGTATATGTATAACATTTGTGTAATATACTTTATATAGGGGTTGTACCAAGTTTTGTCATTATCCCCTATCATTTTAGTTTGGGTTTTAGTGGTCCTTCAAGTTAGCAGTAGTCTGGAGGATGTCAACATGCTGTACAGTAGAGGTAAAAATATAACACTGCCACAAAGTTATAAAATTAGATTCATAAAATAAATGACCTCACCTCTAAACATCATACCGAAAAGAGTTCTGGATATGTTTCTTTAGAAGCACATGCTGTATAAAAAAGACATTTATAGCTTTTCATGTGGTGTGCAAAAAAGTGTGGTTTAAAAAAAAAAAAAATCACTATTTTCCTTGCCTTTTATCTATTTATATATGTCCTAATTTCCTGTACATTCCAATGATGACATTGGTAAAAGGAAAGTGGCATAGAAATAAGGAAATATAAATATTTACACACACATTTATTTTTATCTTATCCCTTAAATTCACATTTTCCTCTCATTTCAAGCACTATAGCACTCCTCTATCTGGAAAGGAATTATAGCACATATCATCCTCATCTTCCTGCTTCACAAAAATAATGCAAGAACTACTATGGAATTACACAGAATGTGCAGTAGGAGGTATTAAGTAATGGAACTTCATTATAATGCATGCTTATTTGCTATTCAACTTTCCAACCATAATAAAGAAACGGATCAAACTGCCATTAGTATGGTATACTGGACACTAGGACTACAGAAATTCCACATTTGTATACTTTTTCTTATGCTTTGCTACTAAAAAAAAAAAAAAACTGAAAAAAAGTTTCTGTGTGTCACACAACTTTTTTGATGATCAAAAGAAGGCAATTCAGCTATTGTGATTTTCATGCAGTTCGGTGTGTGGGACATATATTTTTTAATCAGGCATCAACATATTCAGAAGCATCAACAACAAATATGTTTTTATTTCATTATATTTAGTTTTTATTTATTTATATTTAGTTCTTTTATATGTAAAATGGGAAAAGATGGGAAAGTTTTATTCTCGTTTTCTTTTAAATAAAAAAAACCTCTCAGAGGCCACAGTAATGTTTGAAGGATTAAATGTGCATGATCTGAGTTCTCGCTGTTTCCACCCCTGTCATCGCTGTTTTTCTCCCCTCCCCTATATTCTACTTTATACAATAACCATAGCACATAGGAATGAATAGGATAGCTTTGGGCATGTATATCAGCCTGGAACTGTCTTGCTTGTATGTCCTACTGTTTGTGAGAAACCTGATGTCTTCTAGAATAAATACAAACAGGACCTTGAGTCATCCTGCATTTGCAAAGACAGACTTCATATCACCTGCAGCATTGGACAGTGCACCTCTTTTATGATGAGGACTACCCCCCACGGGGCTGTGCGCCTGGAGTGAAATCTAGACCAACTCATAGCTGGCATATATTTCCAGCATCATTTATAAGTTTTCTGGCTTAAATGAAAATAAAACTGGCCCCCAGCATGCACTCGCCATGCTCCTTTTTGGCAAAAGTGGCATGGGCAACGCAAAACACGCCAGATGTGACAATTTATGTTGCAACTGGCGTTTAAAAAGTCGCAAACGTCGTCGCAGTAAAACTGGCTTGTAATATTGATAACCTATCCCCATTATCAGATTGGTGGGGTTCCAACACCCAGGAACGCAACAATTAGCTGTTTTAAAAAAACATTCGGATGAGCCTCTTCAATGAGTACTGAGCATAGCACTGTACATTGCATAGGCAAAGGCTGAGCTAGGCATTGCAACTCAAATTCCAGCTGCGGAATCCGCGGCAAGATCAAGCAGGACACTTCTTTTTTCCGTGTCCTGCAGCGATTTCTGCCTCCCATTGAAAACAATGGGAGGTGGATTCTGGGAGGAATCTGCTCCGGATTCGGAGGGCGTAATCTGCCCCCAAATCCGCTGCACATTCCTCTGTGTGAACACACCCTTACAAAGAATGTTTAGTATCAAAATATATTGCTTTATAAACATCAATAAAAATAATATTTACTGCATTAGCCTCATTATCGGCCAACATAAAATTATGTGAAATATCCACTTAACCTTGGATATTAGAGGATGACATACATAACACACTGGTTCATGTAAGCATTAAGCACATGACACTAGATTTCTAGAAGAAATGCAAATGAAGTGCTGCCTGTCAATTTGGAGAACAATAAGCATGTATGCAAATTGCAAGCACTAAATGACTGATTCTCATATGATACGGCAGAAAACACATCCTTCTTTTGTGGACACTGGGACATACAGAAATGATGTCATAAACCACATCAAGCCTCTGGCCAGTAAAGGCTGAAAAACATCCTGTAAAGTTAAGCAAGAAACACACTCTGCCATCTGCCTCGAAAGAGAAAAAAAAAACAATGAAAGACAAAATTGTGCTGCTTAGCCAGTCGATAAAGACTTCTCCTATGACCTTACTTCACCCTCTCTTCTGCCGGCCAAATGTGAACTTTGAAAAGCAAATTCTGGAGGCTTGCACATTTTTATTAGTATAGGTAAAGTGAGTAAATTTGATTCCTGCTTTTATTTTTCCTTCAGTTTTACTTTAAAATCAATAGGCACCTGTCTTTTCAATATATAGCGCTATAAAGCTAGACAGTATTAGTCACATCCCTATCATCCATATATTACATTTCTAAAGCGACTGAAAATGCTGAAATCTGGGAATTGCTATCTGTCCAACAGAATAGTCTATATATTCTATGTGGCGTAACTACAAGATCTGAATTTCAGTGCAAAATTTTATATAGGGCCCCATGACTATTACAAGTTATTGGTAGTAGTAGATGAGCGAATCGAAGCTGACGAAGTGGAATTCGATCCGAATTTCAGGAAATATTCAATTCGCATCAAATCCAGATTTCCTCACGCTTAGTGGTAACGAATCACATTTTTTCCTAAAATGCCATGCATGCAGCTAATCATCAGCCAGCCAGCCCTGTGATGTCACAGCCCTATAAATACCCTCCTCCATCTTGGATTCAGGCATTTTCCAGTGTACTTAGTGCAGGGAGAGACGTCAGCAGGAGCTAGGGAGAGAGGTAGAAAAGACTTCAAAACTGATATCTTGCTCAATCGAAGTTCAGGGAAAGAGCATTAGAAGTGTAGGGAAAGGATAGGGAGGAATTTATACAGTGCACTGACTGCCATTATACTGCTGCTGATTGCAGGTTTGCAATAAATCATACCTGTGTAATTCAAATTATTGGGGTCTTATTAGTCCTTGTGCGGTGCAGTTATATTATTTTATTAGTGGGGAAAAAATAAGTCGCTTATTCACGTTGTATGTTGAAGGGAGAAAATTACAGGCCTTTTTGCCGCGTATTAGTGGCAAAAAAAAAGGATTGTTATCCATTAATCTCCACAGTTATCTGTTATAAAGCCTTTTCTTGGTGTTTATTAGTCACTCTATAGCCTCCTCATGCTGCTGGCACCTCCACATTATATCACCTGGCAACTCTGTGGCCTCATCATGCTGCTGCCACCTCCACATTATGTCACCTTGCCACTCTGTGGCCTCCTCATGCTGCTGCTACCTCAACACTATGTCACTTCTCATGCTGTTCCCACCCTCCCCACTCCATGACTGGGCCACTATTTTGCCTTTTTGGTCTGGTTGACATCATCATTTATTTGACCCTTCTTCTGATCTGTCAGAACGAAGGAAAAATGAGAAGCACAACGGATTTTGTCTGTGTAGCAGCTGTGAGGCCTGTATGGTCCCATCAGAATTGGCTTATGATTTGGTAGCAAACGCAGGAGTGGGTACAAAACACAGAAGACATGCAAATATTCCATTCACTGTTTTGAATCCACTCCTGTTTTTTTTTTTTTTTTTTGGCATTAGCAATACTGATGGATTACTGACCAAATCCTGACTGAGTGAATGTGGATGCTTAACAGACAGGATCCGTTTTTTGGGGGATTATTGTTCTGACGGATAAGAGGAAGGGCAAAATAAACAGTGACGTCAACACAAACTTACTGCTGACACCCTCTCCACTCTGTCAGGGGGGCTCTACTTGTATAAGCGTTTAATAGAACAGATTCTGTAGACATCTATGTGGAATCAGCAGACGACGGTGTAAAAGGAGTGAGCTATTTCACACTACAGTAGGATATTGGGCCTCTGCACGGTTCTTTATACCTGGCACTAACATGGACCTGTGAGGCTGGGTTCACACTTCAGTTAGCTGGTCAGTTTTGTCCCCGTAACTGGCCAAATAAGTGAAGTGTGCAGCGATTCTAAGAGCGACACCTGTCATGTGCATGTCATATTGACTCACAGTATTGTTTAACTACCACAGTAGACTCCCTATGCGTGTTACTGCAAGGAATAGTGTTCTACACCACTATACAGGCTCTCTGCAGCCAGAAAATAGCTGTTTTTTAACGCGATTCACCGCAAATTAATTCAGATCGAATCATTAAGGAAAATTCAGCGGACCAGCCGAATCGAATTACCGGCAGAATCAAATTTTTGAAAAATGTGTTCATCTCTAATTGGTAGCACTGGAATCTTCCTTAGACATCACTGCCTTTGTATGACTACAAAAATCAGCACTCCCCATGGTTACATCCTTCTCTCTATCCTTTTAGTAGCCAAAAGTGACAGTCTATGGGGGAGATTTATAAAGAATGGTGTTTTCAACGTCATATCTCCTGTGATGGTGTGGGATACACCATATGTATCTGATGAGGCACATGCCTCACCAAAAATCAGGCTAATCCTCTATAGGGCTTTGCACCTGTACTGAAATCTACATCAGCTCATAGATTTTACTGGCGAAAATGATAATAAATCCAGAGAACTGCCCCAGCCACACCTCCAGTGGCATGGGTGGTGTAAAGCAGAAAGAAATGTCACAAATTTTTGCTCAAAACCCAATATGCACAAAAATTTTAACTATGTTGTGCCTTGTACACCAGATAACTCATAGAAATGACTTTAATCCAAACACTTAAGGTTCTTTTAAATGGACACCACATTGTTCCGTTTACATAGAGACAAACAACAATTTATGGTGCTGCATAAAAGACGTAATCTCCTGACAACCAAGCATTTGCTCATTTGTCAAGTGTTTGCCAGCACCTAGCCAAGATCCATTTATCAGATTATCAGCAACAGCAATTCCTAGGAATGGTAGTTCCTGAAAATTTCCCTGATTCTTAGGTCCAAATTACATATTCATGGGCGTAACTTGAGGGGGGCAAAGGATGCAGTTGCACCTGGGCCCAGGAACCTTAGCCTACATTTAGATGACTGTGGGTGAAAACGCCCAAGAAAAACATCCATTTCTAAGTCTGTTTTTAACAAGAGGGGCGGCAGTTTTCACAGATCCCTTATACATTTCAGGGTATATATTTTGACGGTCATTCACATGAACATTTGTGTGGACATAATGTATTCAAATATGAGGAGACCAGTACTACAGTATAAACAATATGTTATAGTAGGGGATCCTAATACCCCCTTCTGTATTGGGGCCCAGGAACTTCATGCTACACCTCTGTACATAGTCCATACATAATTTGGAGTAACTGTTCAAAGTATCTGCTTACACTTTGTTCACACCAGTGTCATGACTTCCATTATAGTGGAGCCATGACAGTTGTCAGTTTTTTGTTTTTTTTTAAAAAGATATCAGGAAAGCTTGTCAGATCCTTTTGTATAATGAAGCCAATTACGTTTCCAGTATTTCTTATAGCTGCAGTCAGCAATACTAGGAAGGTAACAGAAATGCCAATAAATCATGAGTTGAAGTAAGACTAACACAGTTTTAATTCATTGATGGCTTTATCTAAATTCAAAGTTGATTCTTCACTTAAATATTGTAAATCTACTTTGCTTGCCAGTCTCTGCAGACACACACATGTAATTTGCATTTTGTAATAACTGACTTGCCCAAATATCTCCTTTAACCCCTTCCGGCCGGAGGAATTTTTAGATTTTCGTTTTTTACTCCTCCCCCCTCTTCATTTTCCAAACATAACTTTTTTGGACACAGGGATACCTAATGTGTTTCACAGCATTTAAACACTTTTATATGTGTTCTAGGGAAAAGGGGGTGATTTGAATTTTAAAATTTTTTTTAATATTTTTTTTTTATTTATTTATTTATTTTTTTTGCATTTATTAAACCCCCTAGGGATCTTGAAACCCAGGGGGTCTGATCACTAATGCAATACATTACAAGGCTAATGCATTGCAAATTATCAGCGCTTCTATTGCAGGCTGCTTCTATTGCAGCCTGCAATAGAAGTAAATGGCAGACAAGCCTGGCAGCCTTCAAAAGGCTCCCGGCTGTCATGCGAATGGGACGCTGGCCCCAGAACTTACTCCAGGTGCCAGCGTTCCCCAGCAAAATGGTGGTGCCCATGGCAAAATGGCGCCTCAGTTAGCTTTGACCGAGGCGCCACAGGGGTTAATGTCCGCGATAAGTGCGGGCACAGATTGTGGGCATTAGTTACGGGTCTCTACTGTATAATACAGCAGAAACCCGGCAGCTATGTTGGCCGCTCAGCTCCCGAGCGGCTTCCATATTTAAATACCCGACATTCGCCGTACTATTACGGCGAATGTCGAGAAGGGGTTAATAAAGAAGTTGTCTAGAATTAGGAAAATATGGCTGCTTTCTGCTAAAAATAGGACCACTTTGTCTCTCAGTATAGCACCATTGAAATGAATGAGGCTTAGCTGCAATACGTATAATTTATGGAGAGGCATAGCATTGATTTTAGAAAATAAATGCCTTTAAATCATACTTCCAATTATAAAACATCTTTTAAGAAAATGATAGTGCAAGTGAATATAAGAAATTCTGAAATATATCTCATTAAAGAAAAATGTTCTGTTCTTCATTAGAGTTACTTCTATGATAGAAGTCTATGGAGGAGAGGAGAAAGATGCTGCTAAAAAATACTCCTCTTAGCAACAATATCAATTATTAGTCGGCTGCAACCTCTTCCTCCTCTCTCCATACACCTCTGTGTGTGAAGTTGAATACAGGTGCTATTAGAGATAAGCGTTTAAAGGGGTTATCCAGCTTCCAGAAATTATCTGCAAATACATATACAGCAGTGCTAAACACTCACTGTTTCATTGTGCAGCGTTTTCTTGGCTTTATTTTACTTAAGACTTATATCACTGCTATTTGCATGCAATGTATCTGTGAACAAACTACAGTTTCTATGATTCATCTGGCTGCTCTCCATCTCTGTGATTGCTGCTCATAGGGGGGGGGGGAGTGAGCTTGCAAACGAAACATCACAGCATCATGTGACCTCAGATGTGGGAGTGATTTATTACCTGTGATTTCATTGTAGGGGAGAGTGAAGAAGGGAGATGAATCATGGGAACTGTAGTTTACAGATTCACTGTATGTAAATAACAGTGATACAAGGAGTCTCAAGTAAAATAAAGCCAAGAAAAGGCTGCACAAGGGAACAGTGAGTATTTAGCACTGCTATGGATGTATTTGCAGATAATTTCTGGACGCTGGATAATCCCTTTAAGTAAAAGGAAAAAGGAGGATAACAGCCTGGTAACTGGAAAAGGAAACATTATTCTTCATTAAGATATATTGCAAAGTTATATATATATATATATATATATATATATATATATTTACCTACAGTATGCTATTCATGCTATTTATAAAAAGTTGCTTTATATTTGATGGTACACTTTAAGAAACAATTGCTGATTTGTATGTTATTACTGATTGTGAATGTTCACCTTTGGGGTCACACTTTTGTAGTCCAGCTTTACCAGAAGCTTTGAATCATTATTGTAACTGTGTTGTGAATAGCAATTAAGGTTTTGGCATCTGGAATTGTCACAACTTCAGTAATACCATTCAGTACTCAAAGTAAGGAACAGCAAAAGTGAATACAAATAATGTTACACCATGTTTGACCAAATGTAATATAGCTATTACCTTTTTATCAAGTAGTATTTTTATTGTAAACTTTTCATCATTATGACATTAACACTTTCACATACTATATTACCTTTGTAGGGAACTGCCATTTCTACTAGTATATAATGTATCTGGCTTCTTTGCCCCTGCAGTTTGGCTTCAGAGACCCCAGGCATTTAGTGCAAGTTTTGTTTTGTAAATACAGTGAGTCAGACACATGTGAGGCAGAGCTGCTGGGGGGAGAGATGTGAGCAGAGCTGCTGAGACAGACATGTTATGTCTGGGGGAGTCTAAGAGCCACTTGTTCCTCTTTACTTCACAGTATATAGTTAGGTATGTGTTACCCCCTATATACTCACAGGACCTAGCTAGTAACTGTAGTTAGGGATCCATATATATATATAGTTCAGGACAGTGATAGGTTAGGCTTCCGAAGGCCAACTAGCTAGTTAGAGGCCCGGTGGCACTAGTAGTTTAGCTGGCAGGTTAAGGACTCAGTGTTAGGGTAGTCAGGCCTGCATCTACTGCCGTCACCGTCTCCCTGTTTGCTGCCTGTGAAGAATCTCACCATCATCATCATCATCTCCTGATCGGCTGTCTGTCATCTCCTGGAAGAATCCGAGGATCCACAGTCATCCACAGGGGCCCCTGCATCTCTTCTGTTGCCTGGAGGTATTGTGCACTGGACTCTTGCTATATATTTATATATATACCCGGGTATATAACCTAAGACGGTTGAGGACTTGCTGGTTGTTGTAGTATTGCTGTGTTCTGAGTATATTGTATGTATGTATTATTACCCTGTTGATTCTTATAAAGCTACTGTTATAACCTTATGTGGTATCTGTATGTATTCTTCAGACTGTGAGATTAGTACAGTGATCCTTGTTAAGGCTACTAACTGTACTTCATGGGTAAGTCCCAGGAAGAGATCCTCCCTGTAATACAGAGGCTCTATCCTGGGTGGAGGCACTGATATATTTCATATATGTTCCCACTCTTCCCTTCAGCGAAGGCTTCAGGTCCCATTATACACACAGGTCAGCGCCAGAGTCTGTTGCGGGAGGGATAATACTCATACCCCCCCCCCCCAAATAGGGCTACACCTTCAAAATATTATTTTTTTGTTTTTTATTGAGAAAGAACTTGACAAGAATATTATATTAGCTAATAAAGTGGCCCTATATGTATTAAAAAAATTAAATGGAGGCTGCAAAAGTGTTGTGTTCCAATAATATTTATATTCACAGTTCCCTTACTCCTACCAATATCAATAGCAGTCCTGGTTCCTGGGCTTCAGTACCTTGGAGAAGGGTAAAAGTACACAACATTTGGAACAATTGCCACAAAGATTTGGCACTTGTAGTAATACTGCAATAAAACACTTAGTGCTGTGTACTTTTAAAATGCACCAGGGTGTGGAAGAAAGTTATCAGCAGTGAGATACTTGGGAACTGAATCCCCCACTGCTCTGTCAATTCTGATCAGAAGGTTGAAGACAGAAACAATACTTTTGATAGGAGACTCAGATTCAGTGCCTATGGATGACATATTTCTGGAAATGTAATGCTGGTCCAAATTATTTTACTGTTTGCTTATCTAATCAGGAATATTCTTGATTGCAGATTTACATTTCTATGTTTTACTTTAACTATTACTAAGCTATTAATTGCTGGACTGTCAATGTCCAATTGTATTTTTAATGTTCACATGCATTATGGTTAGAACTCTGCAGATTTCATGGCATGGATGGGGAAAACAGATACTTTTTATTTTCTTTAGAACAATGACAGAACAATTTACTGACCAGTCCTCGATTGCGGTTGAGACCCATATAATGTGCCAAATGGCCAACAAGAACAGGTTTCACCTAAAGTGATTGTTGGCTTTCTTCCACAAAGATCAAGTCATTTGTAGAACACAGTGCACAGTATTATGGGTATTATCTAATACTTGGTTTTCTTCCTATATCCCTTTGAAACTTCCACCAGTCCAGTCATACTATAGGACTGGATTTAACAGGCTGCTCACAAGGCCTTTTTCACTCTCTACCTTTGGGCCGGCAACTGCACAGCTCACACTCACACAAGAATGACTGCCTTTATCATTTCACTTGCTCTTCCTTGGTAACAACTCTCAGGTTTACTGTGCAGTACCTTTCCAGGTTGTCTAGTTCTCTGTCCTAGTCCTTGTTGGTAGAGTGACTCCCACTCAGGGATGATGATGTGAAATGGAGTACTTTACTGAACTTTATGTGCAAGGAGGAAACCAGATTAGCAGTTACAATTCTCTCAAATTAAACAACTAGTGCAGTGGTTTCAAAACAGTCTTACTGTGGGATCAGGTTGACTTGACCTTGTGATATTTTGCCGACATGTCCATCACTTTGCTGGTTTTTAACTCTTTACTGACACGTATACCTCCACAATAGAGTGACTTTATAATCCCAAAATCTTAGCATATCCTAACAGCTCAGTTTTTCCTTGTACTGGTCGCAACCACTTTCACAATTACCTCTGATAGCAACATACTAGCATTAACTTGGTATAGTCACAACTACACTTTTCTTGCAGTGTTGCATCTTTAAGATCTTTCTCTGCCACCATGGCACAGTGTTTCACATACAGTCAACTGTGTCCTAGCCATCTCTGGACTGGCACTCCTCCTTACATTCAGGCATCAGCTTCCACCTTCACTTGCTACCTATGACGCAATATGCTTGTTTTTAACTCAGCACAACCTACTCTTGTGTCTGTTTCTGACACTTACTGGTCTGATCCCTACCAGCAGAAAATTTTCCCCTTTTATTCACTCAGACATTCGAGAGGGAGTGAGGACGCATGTGGAGCTAACCCATAACCCAGCAATCTTTCTTTGAGGTCTTATAGTTTTAAAGACACAGCACAAATCCCTCACCCTAGACTGAAGTGCATTAGATGTTTCTTCAAACATGGGCATATGTCAATATTCTAACTAGCTTTGACGTTAATACATACATGTTGGCTAATTCCACATCAGTCACATTTCAGAATCAAACATACATGGCATTACATAACACTAATGTTACATAATGGTTACAATGTATGTACTTCTCAAAGTGACATTATAGGAACAAACCTATGTCCTAAACTACTACATAGCAAAATTACTTTGCTGGCAGTACTTAGCACATTATAACATTGCAATAATTACATGGCATAAAATGTACATTGCAATAACACAATGGAGACCATTGTACTTCCCACCACAACAGGGTCAACGGTAACCAAAAGCAACAATAAAGATTTAACAGTTAATGTGATATTCCCATCTCAATAAATGGAAAGTCTTACTATTTGAAACATATTGTGTCATTTTATGCATTTTTTTTGCCTCTATATGTCTCCCTTTACTCCCCACTGCTCCCCTCTCAGGTTGCCAGCTCTTCCAGATCAGTAGCAGTGACTTGGCTTTACACTTAAATGATCTAAGACAGAGCAACATTTTAGCACATTTGCTATATGCAAATATAGTTTGGTTGTGGCCAAAAAGTTCGATTTTTGTCTCATCACTCCAAATTATCTTGTTCCAGAAGTTTTGAGGCTTGTCTCTGTGCTGTTTGGCGTATTGAAGGCGAGATTCTTTGTGGCATTTGCGCAGTAATGGCTTTCTTCTGGCAACTCCACCATGCAGCCAATTTTTCTTCAAGTGCCTCCTTATTGTGCATCTTGAAACAGCCACACCGATAGTTTTCAGAGTCCTGTATTTCAGCTGATGTTATGTGTGGGTTTTTCTTTGCATCCCGAACAATTTTCTGGGCAGTTGTGGCTGAAATTTTGGTTGGTCTACCTGACCATGGTTTGGTTTTTACAGAGTCCCCGAGTTTCCATTTGTTAATCACAGTTTGAACACTGCTGACTGGCATTATCAATTCCTTGGATATCTTTTTGTATCCCTTTCCTGTTTTTTACAGTTCAACTACCTTTTCCCGTAGATCTGTGGACAATTCTTTTGCTTTCCACATGACTCATAATCCAGAAACGTCTGTGGCTGTAGGAAAGATGCAACAGTCTGTCTGGATCCCAGAAACTCACTCAGCTTTATGCATACACACTGATTACAAGCAAACAGGTCACAGGTGAGGATGTTACCTTTAGTAGCCATTCAAACCCCTTTGTGTCAACTTCTGGGCATGTTATCAGGCCAAAATCACCAGTATATGTGAACTTTTGAACAGGGTCATTTTGATGTTTTTGGTTGTCATTATGATTTAAAAAGAGAAAACACAGAAGTTTGACAATAAATGGCTTCAACCAACCACTAACCATGAGTGGAGAAAAAGTTTGTGTGTTATCATTCATATTCTCTGAAAAAAAGGCCAAAAAAACAAAAAATCTGCCGGGCTTTGTAAACTTTTTAGCACAACTGTAAATATACCTTGATAAAAAGGTAAACATAGCTCTAGGGAAACTACAATGCCTCACAGTACACTGTACAGTGCCTTAAAAGGATAGTTATAACTATACTATGTGATTACCTCCGCAAATTTACAACCAGCAGCTGTATATGGCGGCTTCAGAGAAGAGAGTTGATAAGCTGTGGCCAAACAGGAGCTACTGTGCATGTTCCAATATGCCCACTGCTAAAAAAGCCAGGCCAGAAGTGTAGACAAACTTATTGGAGGTGCAAGCTCAGCCACCACTGACAGAATGCAATAGTGGTCATATCCATTGACAACACAGTGAATACACGGATAGGAACAGAGGGCACATAAAGACGCACATCTTCAGAAATGAACATTTTTGAAAAATACATTTATTTGACAAACACCTTATATTTACAGTCTCAGTATGTGGGAATATGCAGCACCTTCCTGACACCCACTGGTGCTAAGTGGCTCTCCTATTACCTAGAACATATAAAGTTGCATATCGTAGTTTCCTGCAAAATCTGTGTTGCCTGTACTCTTCCTCTGTCTGTACTCAGGCCTACTCTGCTCAAACACTGTGAGCAGGCTCCTCTGAATAGTTATGCAGTCTCATTGCATACACACACTGATAGCCACCAATCAATATTTTTTAACAATTCTTCTACCCATTCTTAAGCACTGCTGTAATGCTGTGCTCAGCACTACAGCGTTCACCACGCTAGCAAGGTCTGGAGTGCCACATTTAGCAAATCACCAGCTCTTTACTCAAGGACCAACAATGGTGCACAATGACATGCAAATATAAATAACAATATACACAAGCTGCTCTATCAATTGATCTCTCCAGTGTATGGGTGATAATAATTCCCCTAAAAAGTCAAACTCATAACCACAATCAACCAGCTCTCAAACCACAATTATTTATTTGACCGGGATAAAAAAAAATAGAAATGGTTTGTTACCGTGCAACATCACAATATATGATTTAAAAGAACAACAATAAGTCATTGAATTATATATATATATATATATATATATATATAATTTATGACTAAAACATGATTCAATGAGTAAATCAACAGCTGATCAATATACAAACACTGATCAATAGTTATTACGTGGTAAATAG
The DNA here is from genome assembly GCA_947044405.1 of Leptodactylus fallax. Lineage (NCBI taxonomy): Eukaryota > Metazoa > Chordata > Amphibia > Anura > Leptodactylidae > Leptodactylus > Leptodactylus fallax. The sequence goes on along the minus strand of CAMRHE010000200.1, from coordinate 2,952,018 downwards.
GTACTCTATCAAAAACTGCTAGCAATTCATATACTACAACACTGAGCAAATATTTGCGTGAAAGGAGTCTTCCAGCCACTTTAAACTGTAACTATAGTGCTGTAGATGCTGTAACATGAATAAAAATCATACCTTTATTCTGTTTCACAGTCGATGGATGTCGAGAAAATTAAGTTTTTATCAATATGCAAACTAGGCACTTGGAGTAATTTTAGAGATAACTGCTATAAAATTACCACCCCTCCACCCTGATTTAACAGAATGTAAAGCAATAAATCTCTGATCCCTCAGACCCTTACTGTAAATCAGTGGTGGACAATTAATTTTCCCATGGGGCCACATGAGAAATTGGAATGGTTTTAGAGGGCCAGACTTATATACTTAACTCAGTTCTACCCAATATCTATATACTGTATACAGTATATATACTATCCATAAAAAACAGTAAATGAAACATTACAATGATTCAATGAAAATGTGGAGGACCTAACTACATCATTATTTAATGATGAGATGATAAACTTTAATGAACTTGTGATTGTTCAGTTTAGAAAATTATAAACTTTTGCAGTGTTTAAAAAACTATCATCACATCCTGACATAAAATAGCAAGTTTTTCAAAGACCAGCATCCCTTTAACTTAATAAAGAACAGTAAATGAAACATTACAAAAACATGAAAATGTGGAGCACAGAATTATAGCACAATTTATGAGCATCTTCTGCAGTGTTTAAAAAAAACTAGCATCACAACTTTACACAAAAAAAAATCTAGTTTTTCAAAGACCAGCATCACATTAACTTTATACAAAAATGTTCAATGAGAGAAATCTAGCCTGTTTTGGGCTTGAACAAGTGCATTGAAGTCAGGTTGAATATCTGAGGTGGATATGCGAAGGACAGCGCACAAGTGATCATCACTGAGAGAGGATCTGTACCTGGATTTGTTGAACTTCAACACTGAGAATGTTTGTTCACATAGGTAGGTAGATCCAAAGAGAACTAACATCCTCTGAGCATGCCTCCTTATTTATCCCCCCACACAGCATATGATCCCTCTATTTATGGCCCTCACACAGTTTATGACACCTTTTATACCCCCCACACAGTATATGACCCCCTGTTATCTCCCCAACCCACACAGAGTAGTGGCTGATAATTTTTACTCACCTGTCCACGCTCCAGACCTGGACGCCCTCCATTGCCGCCTCCAGGGAGCGCTGTTGCCGACACTAAAGAAGGACAGGACGCTGTACGTAGCATCCCGGCGTTCTTCAGAGTTATGACATCAGTTTAGCGCCGCCTAGAGGAGGCAGCAGAGGGTGGCCAGGACAAGAGCGTGAACAGGTGAGTAAAAGTATCGACAGCTGCTTATTGCAATAACACAATACGTAGCTACCGATGTGTTTCACCCAAAATGTCTTGGCGTGTCACCTGTGACATGCGTGTCATAGGTTCGCCATCACTGTTGTATTTTGTCAAAGTCCTTGATTTCATGCACCTATGACAGTTATAGGTGTCATAGTTACACATTTACTTTTGACTTCAAATTTTCCAGCGCTCTCACATGGTCCGGTCAGAGAGGGCTGGATGTGGCTCGCGGGCCATACAATGCCCAGGTCTGTTGTAAATCATTTTAAAATGCAACACCACATGGTTTTAAAACTATTATGAATATTAATAATATGTTCAGATAACCATTTCTTAAGTATGTTCACAAGACTGTGGTGCTGATTTTGAGGATAATTCAATTCAATAGGAGGCAAAGAGTGAAGCAGGACACTTATTTTTTCAATGTTGCCGCAAATTCATCCACAGAAACTGCAGCTCAAGACACTCAACTGATTAGACTCATCCAACTGAGTTTTACCAGCAAGTGAAAGCGGGCACAAAAAGCCAGAGGGCTGGAAAGTGGAGAGGAATTTGAGGCTTATTTCCACCTTATTTCCAGGCCTCTTCACTTTATGCCATGTGAACTTACCCTAATTGTACATCCAATATATAGTTTATTACAAGTAGGTATACAACACATTTGCTTGCACACGTCAAAGTCTCATTAATCTGTACGAATTGGTTGTTGACATAACTACATTGGTTTTCCTAGGACACACTGTTACTTTACAGTTACAGCAACGTCCATATGTATAAAAAATTTTCACATTATGCCATGTGGGTTTCCGCTTACATTCCGCTGTGGAATATGATGGCGCTATACAAGTAAGCAAAATAAATAAATATATACTGTAGCTGGCTGTACAATTAATTTCCTTTTCTTTATTGTAGGGGCTACTTTAATTCCCAGATTCAGTGCCTCGATATACATTATCGGGGGAATAGGGGGTGATTTATATCCTGAATTAGATGTCAATGTTTCTTGATTATTTTCTCTACACTCCTATATTCTGAATTAAATGTCAACACTAGCTTCAAACTGGGTAGTTAAAAAGTCAGTTTCCTTATTTGTCCCAACTCCGTGCAGTTTCTCCTGACAGAACTGGCCATAGGGTACATTCAAAAGCCAATGTTGAAAATGGCAACTGAATTTTAGAATTTCCAGAAATAGTTTTGAGAACTGTGCACCCTTGACTATGATATTAAGAGCAAGACATTCCACTGAGATGGGACTCGTTTAAGGAGAAAAGAGAAGGTTGAAATAGTTTGTGTTTAGATACACAATAAAATAAGCTCAAGGAGAATTCGGAACCCTCCCAGACCAAGATAAGTTTGTGATATTGGATATTCTGTCTTACGTATTCCCCTCCCATGCCCCTCTTGATAATTATATCTTGTTAATTGATTATTGATCAGGTATTGATTACTCATTGCCGAATCATGTTTTAGGGTGGGTTCACACTTGCGCGTTTTTAAACCAATGTGCGGGTGTGCGCTTACACCTTCTGCGCCGCGAAGCCGTTTTTTTCGTTAGAAACAAAGTCGGACATGCAGGCCTTTGTTTCCGACAAAAAAAATGGCTTTGCGGCGCAGAGGGTGTAAGCGCACACCCGCACATTGGTTTAAAAACCCATTTAAGTGAATTGGGTTTTAAGCAAAGCATCGCAAACCTTTCCCTATCCAGTTTTCCAACATTTAGGTCACATTCGCAGCGGATGGAGTGCCGCCGCAAGTGTGAACCCACATGGAGTTGGTATATTTTTTTATATTATTTAATCATGTATTCTTATTCTACAGTATTTAACCATGTACTGTGGTGCTACTTGGAAATGGACAATGCGTTTAAATGTAAATATAATTGTATTTCTACTAAACTTGTAATAACATTTAGAAAGTCTCCTAAAATTCAGAATATGTTAAATCTAGTCTATGTTAGGAAACACCAAGTACAATACAATTACTAATTGACTGGCTAACCAGGATTACAATTGTACACTAATGTGGCTGGTCAAAGATAGCTCTTTCAGTTCGCTCACCCACATTCAGCTTTCGATCAGGTTTAGTTCAGATTTGAAGATAAAATGATGCAGGTTTGAATATAAAACCATGTGTAGATCATAAAGGATGAGAACCTATCAGGCTGAGTTTACACAGCGCTTTTTTATTGAAGAACTGCATGTGGTTTTGATTGCAGTTATGAGTAGCACATTTCTACTGTGGCAGTAAACCAGAAGTTTTAATTTAATGGCCTTTAGAATAGAGTGGAATGCATACTAACATGTGCTGCTCAATAGTGCAATTAAAAACTGCATGCAGTTCTTCAGTAAAAAAGCACTGTGTAAACTCAGCCTTAGGCCTCATGCACACGACCGCAATTTTTATCCGCAATTGTGGATAAAAGTACAGACCCAATAATTTCTATGGGCCCATACACACAGCCGTTGTTTTTGGGGCTGTGTCTGTGCCGTATACAAGGACCACAAATTATGAAGTTTTCTTGCGGATCCGCAATTGCAGATGACATGCGGTCATGTGTTTTGTGGATCAGTATTTGAAGACAGTAAAAACCACTGTGGTTGTGTGCAGGAAGCCTTAGGCTAAGGCCCCAAGTTGCAGAAAAGCTGCTTTTTTGGTTACAGATTTTGCTGCAGTTTTTGGGCCAATCTAGGAGTGGATTGAGCAGAAGGTAGAAATATAAGTAAGTAAGTCGAGAAAGGCTTGAAATGAAATGGGAAATATAAAGGAAGCACTTATTACTTCTACCCTCTGCTAAATCCACTCTTCGCTTTGGATAAGCAAAATCTACAACAACAAAGAGGTTTTTCTGCAACTTGGGGCTTTGGCCTTAGGCTGGGTATACACTATTTTTGCGTGTTACGTGTTTTTGCTGAAAAACGTATGCATTTTTATATAAACCAACAAAGCAGAAGCTGCACACACACACCAAAACAACTAGCATTCTATGTATTCCTTTCTATGTAGTTGCTTCTCTATTTATGTGTATTTAATACCAATGACAAGTGTTTTACAAATGTGTTTTTTTCCCATGTGATTTTAGCAGCATTTACAAAACGTCAGAAACTTATAACCCACCCTCATAGTCATGTGTGTTACCGGTTAGCAGCCTTATAATTACTCCCATACTAAGAGGATAAGGACATGTGATGTGGTACAGGCTGCACATGCTGGCATGTCCAATGGCATGCCCACCTGTAATGGGCAATGGTTGCATGCTGTTGTGAATAAAGCCATAGTTTTACACCAACATTGGCACCTCGGATGGGTATGATTTTAGACATGGTGTTATATGTGGCCAGCACCACATTGTGTGTACACACCTTTAAAATAGGCTGTGCCTTCACACAAACACTGACACTCTATTCCCTAACAGCTGTATGAGGTGAACATATAACCAACAAAGATACTGAGGGATGAGTTATGGAGTGTACAGATTTAAAGGGCTCACTTTTGATATTTGAATAACGCCACATAGTTTTGTGTATGTGTGACTTAAAAAGAACCTGTCAGTTGGTTTTTCCACCATAAATTAGTCCCATCATGTGCAGGGCCAAGTAATTACCTTTCGATTGGTGCCCCTCTGCAATGGTTGTCATTGAGTAAAACACTGAGAAGTGATGGATATCCAAAGAGAAAAATATAAACCTTAACATTTATTATTTCACTATAAAATTTCAAAAGGCACCACATCAGTGCAATGTGATCCACTCCTACAGGGAGCATGTATGGCTGGATATCATGTGATGCATCCAGTCTATGCCCACATAGGATCCAATAATGTTCAACAAATGTTGGGGGGAAGGGTGGACTCCCTAACCAAATCAACTTGGGAATAGTGCTGCCACTGTACTATGTGAATAGTGAATGTTGGGCAGATAAAAACAAGAGGGAAGAATGAGTCCTGAGGCTAATGACACACCAACGGGAACAGATCTCCTTTATCTCCACAGAAAGTACATAATTCTACAGCACTATACACCCACACTAAGAACATGTACACAAGCTCATAAAAACCCTATGCGTTTCTTCAGTATTATGGAACATCAGGGGTTAATGCCAGAGCAGTGAAAACTGCTATTGATAAGTTTTAATGTAACCCGTACATAGAGCAGGGTGACCGCATCTGATGTCAGCTGCCCGCTGCAGGGAACAGGTTCACGTTGGGCAGCTTCAGCCTAGTCATGCAGCCCACTTACTTATTACAGCTCCTGTATGTGAGGGGATCTGGTGACGTCAGAGTGAGGGGAGGGGTCAATCATGCCCTGGAGGTATGATTAGCAAGAGGACAGTGTGACTAGGATGAAGCTCCTCCCCACTCACCATGACTATTTATGTTAATTTCCATATGACTTTGTATGCTTCACTTTACTGACAACAGAAGAATTACAAAGCGGCAACAATGGAAAGTGAATGACTTTATTCTGCACATAATGGGCCCAGTTTATGATGGAAAAAACACCTGACAGGTTCCTTTTAACTGTTAAACCCCATTTTATCATCCCTAGCATACCAGCTAGTGGCCTTAATCCCACTACTCCTTTTGACCACCGGGGAAGGTTAAATTAATATGAAATATTTTTTTGTAATTTATCTTGGCCAAACCTAGGGTGTATCTTTTAATCAAAAAAAGTCGGTATATAATTTTTTTCAACTTCACCTACGTAACTATGTTTTATGGAACTGCGTATGTATAAATATTACTATAGCGCAGTGTCAGTATAATCGGTATTTCATAAACTATCATATCAAAATGCAGCAATCATATTAGTGATATCTGCAGCAGTGGAACATTTCGCTATGTACACCCCATTAGCAGCAATTTGGAACTCGATCTCCTGACAAGATTGACACATGTCTACCTGGTAACACCCATCTGTCAATTTATTCATGTTTAGAGGAATGGCACTATGAAGTGTTTAAAAAGAGGTGTTACAGAATCATTTAATAATGGAGAATGCATATATTTATTAAAACAGACATGTCATAAATTCTGACAGATCCTCTGTAAACTCTAAGCTGTCTACAAACAGGACTGTCATGCATATTTTGTGTAAATTAATAAAACCACAGTTGTGAACCTGGAGGAACTTGATGTTGTAGCTTTAAATGAACTTGATCAGTTTGCTCAGTAAAACATTACAGTATATTGTTTTCACAAGCTCTCACCAGAGGAAGACAGTCAATGTTGCAAAGCATCATTAACTCAGTAGAACAAGTTAACAGCTTGGCTCAGTTGACTACTTATAATTTCAGTGCATTACAGCACAGTCGATTACATTTATTACTTGGCTTGAGGTATTTGGTCATCATAAGCAGCGTGATTCTGCCTGTGTCACACATTTACAAACATCAAAGAAGGTTAAAAAAAAGAAAAAAAAAACACAAGCTAGTATTTTCTGTAATTCCATTCAACAAGGTAATGTAAAAAGGATATATCCAACTCAGCTAGACATAACCCCAGGGGACTCACCAATGGACCTAGACTTATATTGTTTTCAGTCTTCCTCTTGCTTGTGAGTTTGGCGAGTTCCATAATCCTATGCAGTCACCAGGTCCTTAGATCTGCAATGAAGAAAAAAATTGTTAACTTTAATTAAACATCAACATCAGAACAGAAAAACACCAGGGAGTTTATGAAGTTTAGTTTCTGCTGAGAGGTTTAAAAGACTTTTTGTGTAATCCCTATAAAAGGATTATCAATGTAATTCCAGATTGGCAATGCAACATGTTATCTAATATCACAGGATAACAACCTGTGGTATTTCAGCAAAATGGTAAATTAAAAGTAAATTTTGAATTCTGTATTTTCACAATTCGCCCCAACATCCATATGCTGTAATGGAGCATGTGGAAAGAATCTGTCTTGATAAAAGGACCTCCAGTTTTAGGGTTTATATAGATAACCAAAAACACCCATCCCTTATGCAAATCCTCTATAATGTCGGGCAAGGACGTCGACAAATGATCTGTAAGGAAACAAACTGGAGGGGAGTTATGTGTATACTGGAGCCTGAGCAGCATATGTGATTACTGCCATTACTCTGCCCCGCAAACACTACTCTACAAATCTCCCTAAAGAATGTAATATGTATATTACATCGGTCTTAAAGAAGTTGCCACATTATGTTTTAAATAATAATTACATTGATCCATCCTCAGTCAGATAGATTGGTAATTGAAGGGCAATATTGTACAGTACTCAATCCTATGATGACTAGAATTTAATATTGGTAGAATTGAAAGCACTTTAAGTAGTTTGGGCTTCACATATTTCAGACAAGACATTGTCATTATCTGACATATTACTGACACAAAGAAACTGCAGCTTGGTCAAAGTCACTCTGTAAACCTTCTAGATCCCCCTTTTACTTGCTACTCTTCTACCCTTCCTTCTTGTGGTAATTAGCAAATTTCCTCTTTAGGCACACAGACAGATTTCAGTCCCCTTTTTTGGGCAAGATATTCTTGGGCAAGTTATTTTAGTGGTATCTTATTTTAGTGTTATGTCTCTATTTCTCTCTCAATCACTTTCTATCTTTTTCAGCAGGGAGAAAGTAAATGGCTGCAGTAATCATGCCTTCTCCTAGTTCAAGCTATATTGAAATGTAGTGTTCAGTGTGTGAGTGAAGCTAAAAAAAAACCCACAAAGCACTAATTTTTAATTACATATTAGAAATTTATATTTTGGACTTTCAGATGCATATACTAGAAGAAGAGCCCTGAAAGCATAAATCTTAATCAAAATACTTAATCTGTAACAATTAATGGAATTTACAAAAATCAGCCAAATTTTTTCATTAGAGTAAGCACTTAAAGATATTTTTAGTAAAGCAGGGAATAGGATTTTTAAATGTTTCGCATGATAGAATCCACTAACCGGTCAGTTTCTTGCTCATGCTTTAGATGCATGCTGAATGACCAGAAAACTTGAAAATACCAATTAAGTATGTAACGCAATAGCTTGTTTGTTATAATGGAAGAACACTTGTTTTTCCTTGGTGTGGGAGTTATTTTCAAATTCCTTAAGAATATCTTAATATTAAAATGACAAATAAAAATTCAGTGTTAATAAGTAGCTTGTTCGTGTTTATTAAGAATTGCAAGGCATGGCTTGTGGTATAATAACTAAACTTAATAACTTATAATGGGAATTTAATGTATGACTTGGTGGTGTTAAAATTTTAAGCAATATACGTATTCGGCTGCACATTCTGGATTAAAACTAATTATTTAGCTGTATGAAAAAACAAATATATTTTTTTTTCTCCTTAAACTAAAATAAAGGTTTAAGCGAAATGTATCATCATGACATATTGTTAAAATCTGTTTTTTATTAGAAATTTTTTTTTAATTTTATTTTTCCTTTTTACGTGACTACGCACATAAAAAATATGGAATGTTGCAGTTTTTGACTCTGGCCACTAGAGCAATAGTAATGAGATGACTTCCTGTTCTCTGTGATACTAGGTTCACACCTGTGCTCAGGTTCCCGTTCTTCGGGTCCGCTTGGGGACCCAAAAAACAGAAACCCAATCTGCTTAAAAAGTGGTTACCCGCGGAGCCCACACACTATAATGGGGTCTACCGGGTTTCAGAAACCAAGCACTGGTGTGAATCCAGCCTAACTCACTTCTTAGCTTTGTTGTATATACAAGCACTAGATGACAGAAATCTACCCCTTATTATGGGAAAACAAGTAAACTATAGCTGTATTGTACTGTTGAAAGCCTAGGCAAGATAGGATAGGAACACTATATATACAGTTAATGCTCCGTTTGCAATTTCCTTCTCTCTGGAGGCTGTAAAGATCTATGAGATTTAATTGCCAATGAACTTCCATTCATGTCTGCTGCCATAAAGTCCACACACTCTGCTATACTGGATATATAGGAAATATAGGAAGGAAGTGAGTGTGCACAATATGGCTACCATTCAAAAAAACAACCAAACACACATTTCATCTTTATATTGAAAAAGAGTCTGTCACCAGGAAACTCGATATCAGACCAGTTACAGTACATTGTAGAGACATTACTTTAGATAGTCCAATAGATGTATCATTTCCTTGAAAAAGCAGTTTCTAGAAATAAGCAGGTGAAGTTCAATGGGGAATGCTAGAACCACAGGTTTTCAAACCTGAATACAGAACCTTTATCAGTATAAGATGTCTCCTTTTACAGTGTGTTTCCCATCTGCTCTATTAAATGTGCAAGTCTCAGCTAAATATAACTCGGGAAAAACACCTCTCAGGGTCCTCAGTCAACCTGATATAGTTACCTGTTGCAGTTATGGACCTTCGTAAGGAAGCAGACGAGAAATAGAGACTGAAAAAAACTGAGCAACAAAATGTCCATATAACTTTATCAATCCTGCCTCTGTGTCTTAAGCAATATTCACATTTACTCTTCATATTTATTGATTGAGTTGGGGGAAATCAAAAAGGGTTATGAGGACTTGGATATCAGGGACAGGAAACAATGAAGATAAGAAAACAGACATACCATATTACTGTGCAAAGTAAAGTATTTATGGTATTAAAAATAATTTATCATGGCAGTAACAGTTTTTCTTTAGAAACTTTGGGGAAATGTATCATGCCATACAAGGCATGAAAAAAGGTGCAATTTTTTGCTCAATTCAGAGTTGTGTGCGCAAAATTGCAACTTTTTCTCTTTAAACTGCCCTTGCCACTTTTCTTTGAAATGGAATGGTGAGGTGCATTGAGTGGGCTGGGCCGCTGACCACAACAGATTTATAATCATTTATGCCAGCATAATGGCATTGATTTCAATGCAGGCACATGGCCCCACCGGAGAATGTGCCTTATTTATGACAAGGCGTGCACCTTATCATAAATGAAACACATCTTCTCGCGATGCAGGAATTATCAAGACCAGCATACTAAACATAGATTATAGATAATATCCTGGACTTCTTAGTAAGCTTCTTAGTCATGGGCACATATATGCATATGTGTATTGTTTGGATTAGCGACAGGTAATACTTTAACTGATTTTACTACTTTGTGAAACCAAAAACAAACTTGCATTCATTATTCTATGTCCTCTTTGTTCTATGGTCATAAAAGTTTCACCCATGAGAACTGACTTATTTGCTGATCAACATGCAAAGATAACAAAGGATATAATGTAACATGATAGGGGAAATCAGAAAAGGAAATTTTATTCACTATCGAAACACATTTTGAACACAGTAGCCCGCAAAGTATAACATGTGGCAATCCCAAATTTACAACTTCCAGAGTAAATTCACAGTAGAAATATTGAAAATGTTGAAATATAGCAGGTCAGTTAACAGTTAATTACCTTTCAGCTAATTTGCTAGATCTCAATATATTAGATCTGACATTTTGCAAAACCCAGTAAAGAAAATGATCATCCAGTTAATCATTTCAGTGCCAATGAGAGTGTGAAAATGAACACTTCACAACCACAAATACACTTGCACACTGCATCGTGACTATATTGCTACTCCTATAGTTCATACAATACCTGTTCACATGCATCATTAAGCTTTTTCTTGGTCAGGGCCATTTCTATTCAAAGATATTTTCATCTCTTTTTCCTGGCACATGTTCTAAATCAAATCTTTAGGATATACGATTACAATGTTGACACAATACAAACTGTTTCGAGCAGCTGTATAGACTGCGGGGTTTCAGGGTTTCATTTTTTTTTTTTTTTCACAAGGAGACACATAAACCTGAATTGTGGCTCCAACAAAACTGAGTTTTCTTGTAACGAACTGTCAAATAAATGCTGGCTGATATACAGTTTGGCACAGAAAAACGACTTTGCTATAGCTGCCCTGGGCTTCAGATACATGACATAGGGTTTTACAACATGAGTAATGAGCTGTTGAGTGAAAGGCATAGACTAATTACTATGTACACTTTTTTCAGTCTCTAGATCAATTCTGCTGTCATAACAGAACTCAAAGTTATTATGTTCAGTATAAAGTCTCCTCATCCTCTGTTTTCAGAAATGATCAGATACCGTACAGAGGCTCTACAGTCTGTCTTATCATATGGATTCTATAAGAAACTACTGTTGCTTAAAATATCTTTGAATTCAGTGCTCAATTTAAGAATAGATTAGGTCATTTAATCCAACTTCTCTAGTAGATCAGAAATTTGCCCTAGTGACAGAAATAGGCCCACAAATTAATAAAGTAGTAAAGAAACTATATTAATTTTTTAAATATATTTTAGTACAATGGATATTTATTCAATATCTTCCTTGTCTCACTCCCCAATTTTTACAGACTCACTGACTCTATTGTACCCAGTATTTGTCATAAACTTCTATATCTGATCTTTTATATGCATTACAAAGTAGCTAGTAACTTCCCACCAATATGAGCATAACCCTAACTAGCTATGATACTTACCTTTAGTTATACTTTCCATTTGTCTATTGTGCGCTCTGACTGCACATCTACTTCCTTTATAGATGGATACCTTCCATGCTAAAACGCCTGAATTACTTGTCTGCGCAGTTCAAGAGTGTTCAAAGTCTGCTCCTGTGCTCCCTCTACCACCCTGGGCCTTCATGCCTACAACTTTTGGAGCAGGACCTCAATGTCATCTCTGGTGGGGATGACTCTAATGTGGGCCTTCCAGTCATCGTTTGTGTTCATTCACTCAACTTTTAGGTCTTGGCAGGATCAATGGGAAACTTAGGAGTACAGTAGGAAAGCAGCAGTATCTAAGTCCTGAAAAGGGGAGAGACCAAGTGGGCCCCTTTTGTAGGGCTAAGTATGGGTGGGCTCGAGGGTTGTGCAGGAGCCACTAAATTGGCTGGTGGGTCTGGGGCAAGAGGCATCAGGAGGCTGACCTCAGAGTGTGTATGAGCACTGGGCACAGTTTAACGCCTCTATTGATAGTGCTTAGTGTCTGGGCTACCATCTGTGGAGGTGAGGAGGGAGCTGTGGCTTTAAGTGGAAAGCATCCTGACCTTAGCTTGCATGCTCATGGCCCTGAGATATAGATTGATCCTGCCCAAGTTGGATGTCTGGAAATGCACTGTAGGGTCCCCCTTTTTTGCAGAACATAGCTCAGTTTGAATAAGACCCATTTATCAGTACTCTTTGAATACAGCCTTTTAGCCAGTTTTATATCCATTACAAGAGTTACTATCTAAATCAATGAACATTAACTTGTGCAGTAAAAGTATCAGAAGAAAAATCCACCTACAGTATAAGACATCTACTGGCTGCCCCTTGTCCCGATTCCTGCTTACCACTTCATGAAAGGCAAGTAAATTGGCTTAACATATTTGCCCCTTCATAAATTCCTGCTGGTTACTTCTGATAATATTGTTATATCCTACTGTTCAATATGATCTCTTAATATACTTTGAAGTAAATTTCTCACTACATAAGTTAAACTCACCATCAAATATATATGTGATACATTCACTTTAAGAATTCAAATATGTAAATAAAGCGGAGATTTCTTTTGAACTTCAGTTCCTGGGAATGCTCTCCAAAAACTCTGGCAATGTGCCCCCGATCAGCAGGTATGATATACCCCATTTTATTAGATTGGTCAGAATTCATGAAAACCTTACTTTGTAATTAACAGACTCTTGGTTTGCTCTTCAGGTTCCAATCACCAGATTGTATTTTCTTTTTCCTGGAATAATCCAATGTTTTTCCTGAATGTTTACAAGAGATCTGTAAAACTGTAACTGCAAACGCAACTAACCATTTGCTCCTCAACCAATACTATATTTTTCCCTTTACATACATGAGTTGTAGGCAACAAGCCAGCATCTACATTAGTATCTGAAATGAAATCTGTCTGTAATTGTTAGTGAAATTTGCTACGACTGCTGTGTAAGACAATCACACATTGAAGTATAACTTGTAATGCAATAACTCATAACATTGCCTGCATGGTTTGGTTCACTCGAAATGGAATTGAAAATGGCAGCCAGCCATCCAGCTATGCAAAAGCTTTTAGATTAATTTCCTTTGAGGTTTCTTTCAAATTCCAGGATTGATGAAGCCTGTTTTAGCCTCATCTTCACTACTTGGGTTAATGATCATATTTAAGTTCTGATAACTAAAAATACAATGTAAAATATACATGGGAACTAGAACTTTTGCCAGATGAGGTGGTTTGCTGGATAAGTAATTGGCTGGACTCATATTTACAGGTATGCCTTAAGTTCAAGCCACACAGCGGTCTTTGTTATGCTAATAATAGTAATCTTTATTTGTATAGCAGCAACATATTCAGCAGTAATTTACAAATCATAGGGATCATATACAAACAAGACATTACAGAGTAACAATAAGAGTTAAAAGAGCTTCTTGTATACAATGATCCAGCCATCTTTAATTAAAACAAAAGTAGTAAAGGAAAGCAGCACGGGCTAGTCACCCAGCCAGTATCTGTGTATGCACAAGTATGAAATGACAGATATGCTAACTACAGACCATATATATCCTTGTAACAGGAACAACCCATCATTGCTTTGGAATGTTATGGTAGTAGACCCTTGTGAAACGTAATGCATGTTTAAAGGGAGTCTACCGCCAGAACCCAGCATATCAACTTAGCCACCAGATAAATTAGTTAGGGTCAGATAAATCAAACAGTGTTCTCTCCTTGTAAGTCTCCTTGTGTTGCTGAAATATCACCATTTTTGTAATTTTACAAACAAGCTCTTTGGAACAATAAGATTGTTATTCCAAACAGGTAAACTGCAACGCTCTTGTCGCTCCAAGAAACTCATTTGCATATGGACAAAAAAAAGAGACACCAATTCACAAGGTGAAACACTGATTGATTCAGGGGATCTTAACCTATTTATCTGCACGGCTGGATTCTAGTGACAGATTCCCAATAAGGGGCTGCAATATTAGGATGTCTACACTTCTACAGTCAATTACATTATAGAAACCACCATTTACCTCTAGATGTAGAGCTAAACTCTAGTCCTAATGGTATTACAAATGCACATGGAAAGCAACAGATTATAACAGGGAACAGGGCAACTACTTTACCTTACAAAGGTGGAGTTGATGTGGTTGGACAATAGAACAGCTCGTAGTATATATAAGTGACATTTCACTAATCTGTATATTAAAAAAAAAAAAGACTGCGGCAAAGATTTATTGCCAGTATAAACAGTTCTCTATAGTGCCCACCTAATTAGTGCCATACAATGCCCAGATATAGTGATATAGTGCCCAGATAAATGCTATCATGGTGTGCCTAAATATTGTCGTCATCAGTAATATAATTATAATTTCCTACTGTGTACAGTAAGTGGAAATAAAAAAACATTCTTCATATAGAGACCAAGAGGACCACCCCTTTGAGCAGACTGCCCCCCATTAAACACAGATTTTTTTCTGTGACCAACTTTCCTCCCATTATACTCTATGGAACATAATAAATCTACCTCCCAGGAGGCCTTTAAAGGGGTTGTCCAGGAACTGGAGCAATTTCATATTTTGGACAATTAAAAGTATGGTTAAGGATAGCAGTGAAGAGTAAAGATGGAAAGGGAAACCATGCTATGAATCAGGAATAAAAAAGGGAGCCATACTGGGATTCAGGAGCACCAAGATTCAAAGGTAATATTGTGCTGTGGACCAGGGGTGAGAGGGGGAGCCATGCTGGCAGAAACAAATGAAATACCATACTGCAGCCCAAGATGTAGAAATATACCTTGCTGGGGACCAAGAATGACAGAGATCTTGAACTAGAAAATGTATAGGTCACCAGGAGACTAAGAAAGAATTATTCATGTGTGTGGTGCAGTTGGAGTGAATTGTGTACAGTATCTTGGCTTGACATGCTTATGTAATGATAAGCATAAAATTGATTTTGGACGCTTTCATCAATATTTGGGGGTTTTGACACCTTAACCTGTATTTTATATAATTTTTTTCTATGAGAGGACCATTCCTATAAAAGATCATTTTCTGTGCAAATTTGAGTGGTTGGCTCAAAGAGGTTTTCTTGTATATGCTTAAGTCTACTTAAAGAGGACCTTTCATGTCCTCATCAAAGTGCGGTTTTATATACCGCTAGAAAGCCGACAGTTCGCTGAATTCAGCGCACTGTTGGCTTTCCCGGTATGTGCCCCAGTGGTGGAAAATATTGGTGCTATTAATTTCAGCACATATATCTCCCCACTGTCAGAAGTGATAACACTGAGCTGTGAGGAACACCCCCTTCCTGACAGTACTCTAACATAGCCTTGTACTGTCGGAGGGGGCGTTCCTTACCGCCCAGCGATGCTGCTGAGCTATGAGGAACGCCTTTCTGACAGAGGGGAGATATCGGTGTTGTTACACACATACCAGGGCACATACCGGGAAAGCTGACGTGCGAAGTGCGCTGAATTCTAGTGATATATAAAACTGCATTTTCATGAGGACATGAAAGGTCCTCTTTAAACTCCATACATATTGTCATGGGCAGTGGATCGTGGACTCGCTGTGTCACCTAACTGGTTTGACATTAGGCCGCTCCTAGGGCCTCGATCTTTACCCTTTATCTGGTCAGAAAGACTCCACAGCTTGGCATCAGAGAGACAAAGAATCGTAAAAAACGGGATGACGATCTGTGGCAGGTAGCAGGAGACCAAAGTCTTAAACAAGTCAAAAGGGTCAAGATGGGCATTTCAGGTTCACAAGTTGAGGACACACAGAGATCATACGCGGGTAGGCAGTAGAAGAGGATCAAGATCAAAAGCGTAGTTAGTAAATAGACCTAGGTCAATAAATGTGAGTCTAAACAACAGTGAAGTGAGACAGAACCGTTACAATCTGTAGCACAAGATCCAATATCACTCGGGCACTAAGCAGAGAACCAAGCAAACTAAAATAGGCAGGAGCTTTTTGTGATTGGCTGAGGAGATCTCACAGGCATACTTGTGAGGACTTTTAGTGGCAGGGAGGAAGGGATTGCCTGCCCTATGAGCTGAAAACAAAACAAAACACATAGCAGCATGGAGAGTACATACGTACACATACATAGTGTAAACCTGAGGCAGACCAATGGCTGCATTTGCTAGGAGAGAATACACAAAAACAGAACATTGATACCCTGCTCTGGGGGACTGGTGGCTAAATGCCAGCAACCTTGGAATACAGTAGGTCTCCTTTAAATGCAAATTCTACTCCATGAATTCTGCTGGACAGAAAATAGGATAGTAAACCGCCTGAGTTTACAAGGAATAAAACTAAATAGTGTAAACTGTGGCTCAAGAAAGTGCCTATTGTTATTTATGGCACAACTACAGCACATTCAGTTAGACATTTTTCATCCATTCTGTCTGCCTTTGACTTTACAGCTACTACTCGTTGACTGGAAGATAAATGATGACTTGCCATTAATCTTCAGTGCTTCTGCATTGCATGAGTATTGGATATGCAGTATCTGGCTGTCCACCGGAGTAGATAATTGATCTCTTATATTCAACAATGTTCTTTTTCTAAAGTATATCTCAGTTTATCATTATCTGCATATTTCTGCTTATGTTTTTTATTATAAGTTTTAGTCAAAATACCAGTTAAATGGATAGTTTTTTAGATACCCCTTTCTGTTATGCCTCATTGAAAGAGATTTATCATGAGAATAATTTTTAAATTTAGTTTTGCAGAGTCTGCATGCCAAAATTTGTGCCAAATGTATCAAACGTAACACAATGCTGAATATATTTGGTGCATCTTCAAGTCTAACAAACTTCTGTTCTGATATGTTACTCCACTTTCTACACTACCCCTTTGAAATCAATGAAATGCAAATGGAAACATTTTCCTATGTTTTTATATAACAGAAAACTATAAACCAAACAAAACACTAGTTTTACCAAAGCTTATCTAGCTTTACTCCTGAGAAGATTGGTCATTTGTACTACTCACAAAGTGGCTTGCTAAGAAAACATGGAAGATGTGGCAAAGTCACAGTTATGGTGCGATTTTAGTACAACTTATTGATTTTGCAGTGTCACCATAAATCCTTGTACTTGTGAGTCTTTTTTAGTAATACACAGATGAGAGATGCAGAAAAGATGCACAATGCAAAAAACTGTGTTTTTGACCAATAAAAAATGTAAAGAAATTGAAATTTCAAATTAAGAACTATATATCTGTTACTTCCCCAACAGTATACAAATGTTTTCAGAATCAGAACTCAAATGAACTGGTAAAAAGGGCTGTTGGACCAAAAGTTTTGAGACACATTACACCTACATGAGCTTTTATGATATCCCATCACAAATCCATACGCATTAATATGGAATTGGTTCCCCTTTTCAGAAAAAACAACTTCCACTTCTCTGGGAAGGCTTTCTACAAGGTTTTCCCAAAGTTGTTTGATGGGGTTGGGTCAGGGTTTTGTGTGGGTCAGTCAAGTCCTTCCACTCCAAACTCACCTAAACATGCCTTTATGAAGCTTGCTTTATGCACAGTCATGCTGGCAAAGAAAAAGGGCCTTCACCAAACTGTTCCAACATAGTTGGAAACATATTATTGTCCAAATTGTTTTGGTATGCTGAAGCATTAATATTTCCTTTCATTGGAACTGAGAGGTTTACGTCATTCTCTGAAAAACTACCCGATAGCATTATCCCTCCTCCACCAAATGTTACAGTCAGCACAATGCAGTTAGGGGTTAACATCATTTTAGCATTCACCAAACTTGTCCATTAGACTGCAAGATGGAGAAGAGTAATTTGTCACTACACAAAATATTTCTATTGCTCCAGTGGCGGCATGCTTTACTCCATTCCATCTGAAACTTGGTATTGTTCTTGGTGATGTAAGGCTTGCATGCAGCTGCTCAGCCCTGGAAAATCATGTCATGAAGGTTCTGGCACACACAATGCTAATGTTAATGCCAGAGATTTGAAACTCTGAAGTTACTGAGTGTTGGCAACTTTCATGTATGCAAGCACTTACCTTCATGGCTGAATTGCTACCCCAGCACTTACCCTTCATGGCTTAATTGCTATGGTTCTTAAAGATTTCCACTTTTTAATAACACCACTCACAGTTGATTGTGGAATGTCTAGTAGTGTCATTTCACAAAATGACTTGTTGCCATGGTGGCATCTTATTACAATATCAATGTGGAATTCTGTGATCTCTTTTAAACTGCCCACTCTTTCACAAATGTTGTTAAGGCAGATTGCATGGCTAGGTGCTTGCTTTTATATAAATCTGGCAATGAGACTGAATGAAAACACCTGAACTTAGTGATTAAAAGGACTGGCCCAATTTTTAATGTCCTATCCAAAGGATAGAAGACAACATGATGATTTGGGGGGAAGGGAGGTCCCAACTAGGACCCCCGATCGATCGGCATATTATACCATATCCCGTGGGTCACAGAATTCCCCCATGCAAATGGCATGGCAGGTCATACACGTGCACTGCCACTCTACTCGCTGTCTATGGGACTAGAGGAAATAAGTGAGTACAATTCTCAGCTATCTCTGGAAATGTCATAGAAAATGAATGGAGCAGCTCGGTCAGCCTCTCCTTTCAAATTAGAAAAAGAGCCCCTCCTCTTATAAACAGTGGTGGTCTCAGCAGTCGGTACCTCACCAATCAGTATGTTAGCCCCTATCCTGTGGCCGTACACACAAGTCTCACCACCCACTATCGGTTTTTCCCATACTACTGTATGACATCACCTGATTAACCTACCTGTGTCTGGATCAATGCCAGATGAAGGGACAAGTTCCCAAAACGTTAACATTGCACCTTACAACGAATTGTGCATAAACACTTTTGCAGAAAAAAATGGAGTGCTGTTACATTACCTACACTGTGAAGGATATCACCTTGCCAAGCCTCTTGGCCTACCTGTAATCACCTTTCTTACCTTTTACTCACGCCCCGTGAGTGACTGAGTTCATAGGATAATATGAAATTTTATATAATTTATTAACCCGCGTGGGTCGGTACTAGCCACTAACATATACAGATTGTCAAGCAAATACAGGTAAAAGCACAATACAGTACAGAAAATAAAATGGGAATAAAAGATAGGAAAATACCATAAGTTTGTAGTTGGTTCTCTAGGCCTCAGCAGTTTGGCCTAGGGCAATTTCTTAAGTCAGTCACAAAGCATGTGTCCCCTACATGCTGTCCAGAAATATAACTCTCAGGCCTCACTGCTATGCCTCAGGGTGCTTGCTTAAGTCCACAGCACGACATGTCCTCACATCTTTCCTAGGATAAGAACATAGATTGTAAGCCCATGCGGGCAGGGCCCTCTATCCCACTGTGCCAGTGATCACTGTTAGTATTGTATTTGTTTTGTATATTTTGTGTACCGTATCTAAACCCTCAAATGTACAGCACCATGGAATTAATGGTGCTATATATATATATATATATATATATATATATATATATATATATATAAAAATAATAATTTCTTTTTTACGAGGATACTGATAAAACTTGAGCTAATCCTTTTAAAACATATGTCCCAATAATTTTTCCAACATAGTGTCTCTCTAAACTGTAATATAATATTATAGATGAAAGCTGTAGGGATAAGTCATGATTTCAGTGTAGTTTTTTTTCCCCCAGTGGTAGCACTGCAGGGGGAGTACACTTGCTGCCAGGTTCCCCAATCGGTTGTAGCTGATAGCTGGGAGTCTCAGCAACAGAACATACTGTTGCTGTAAACTGAAAGCTGAGTTCAAAGTGTTGATATTTGTTTTCATCTGTTTTCATTTGCATTTTGGAAAATGTGGTTTGAAGAAGGACCCTGTGGCTGAGTACTAAACCTGTCAGCAAGCACTGGAGTTGAACAGCAGGGCTGGTCCATATGTGGTTTGCTAAAGAAAATTAAATATTAAATGTCATTGTTCTTCCACAACGCCTATAACTTAAAAATACATCTGTGCTTCATTGTTTTCTTCAATACAGAAGCTTTTAAAGCAAACATAGACTAAAAGAGCAACATGGTGACAGTATAAATACAAAAAAACAAATATTAAAGGGGCATATTTAATAACATTTTAGCGCTGCTTGCCAAAGGTGACAACCAATGTTTACTTTTCAATCTTAAGCACACTACTGGCTCCAATAGTTCCAATGGAACAATGCATTAGTTAATCTTCACATCACATTTATGCACTAAGTTACTATAAAACATTTTATAAACTCTATTAATATTTTATTTATACTCCTCTAATAAATTCAGGTTTTGCAGGAAAAATGCAGCTAAAACTAAAATAATTCTTAAAGGGAGACTGTCAGCAGGACAAACATCTTTAATGTAATCACAGTACCTTGTAGAGCTTCTCACACGGTTTCCAAATATGCCTGTGTCATTTTGGACCGGTACGGTACTCTGTTACAGAGAATTTAGGCTGTTTAGAATTCTGCTATTGAGTTGAAAAAGGCTTTAGGGGCGTTTACTCTGCAGTGTGGGTTTCTGTAAGTGCTGCAGACTAATGCCCCTAACTGATACCCAGCTCCGTCCCGTGGGCAGAAAGACAGCTCTACCTTCTCATTTGTCTCTCTCCTTGGGCTCGGCAAGCGCAGTATTGAGTGCACTGATCATGCGCACTGACGTCACCCTCCACCCAGAAACTTGCAGAGTTGTACCTCGCCCTGAAGAAAGCATATTTGAAAACAGTGTGAGAAACCCTACAAGATACTGTAATTATGTTAATGTCATTTGTCCTGCTGACAGACTCCCTTAAAAGAACCAATTTGTACAGAACTCTAAAACACAGTTTTTCTTAAAAAAAAATAAAATAAATAATAATAATGCTAAAATTTGATTTCACAATGGGATTTTACCAAAGGCCCCATGCACTTTCCAGAGCTCTACACCAAACCCCTAAAAGAAGCCCTGAGAAGACTGCAAGAGAAGGGAGTAGGGAAGTCATTCTGGCACCAGCAGAGAAAGTGAAAGGGATGAAGTTGCAGAGGTTTCCGAGAATCCCCCTAATTCCTAGGTCCCCCTAAGAGCATGTACCATGAGGCCAGACTGAAATATTCCAGCTAAAGTGATCTATGACTCTACGAAGAAGTCAGGAAGAAGAGGGTACCTGTCAAAGGTCAGGAAACCATGACAGATTTGGCACAAGCTCCACTTTAAGCCCATGTACATGAGGAGGATGCCCTGGCCCGGTGGAAAGAAAGTCACAGATGTTGATTAGGGATCCAGAACCTTACCTTGTATTGGCATAAAAACCAGAGGCAACCATGTTGTTGTTATACCAAAGACATGAATGGAGCTGTGGTGCAAGTAGTAACTAAAGAATCAAAGTATGCCATTTGCAAGTTTCACCCTAACATTGCTGCATTGTACAGTAAGTGTTCCTGTTGCCTTTCAAATAAATAAGTATAAACCACAGCTGGTACCATAGGATAGGGTCTCAGCTCACTGCAGATAACGCTCATCGTGGGTGTTTAAACCTTTAATGCCATGGTCAATAGCACAAAAGGAAATGTTTCTATTTTAGTGGCCCTCATAGGCTCCTCAAAGTTGTGATCAGGGGAGCCAAAACACTGGTATAGCAACCCAGGTCCAGAACTAGGCTCCCATGTCTGCAATCGTTAATTGTCTATCAGATCCTGTCTAAGGCATCAAGCATGTGCTGACAGCCATAGTACACTGCACAAATGACGAAAAATATATGGAGAGAGGAAGCGTTTTTGAAAGAGTCAGATGTGGACTGCCCTTGTAAGGCCAGGAGTCTCTGGGATTGAGGGACTGGATTGGTGTAAGGGCTAGTTGACAGCCGGATCACCAATATATAGAAGGTTCCACTTACAGCATAACAGAGACTGCGTGTTCCACTAGAGTACGATGGTAAGATCAAACCATTTTTTCTCTATTTCGGTCATTTTTTGTCCCATACTGATGTATTGTGGACATATGACATTTGTGTGCAGTAATATAATCTGTCTACCCTATATACATCGTGGTATGTGTGATATCAAAACTGATGATTCATGAACCATTTTGTGTCAAAATCAGTGGCATTATCAATAGAATACTGCACAGTGGTTTGTAATAATGTACGGCACAATATTTTGTATATCTAATGGCCAGGAAACCACCGTATATATAAAGAATATCCCACCTTGGAGTTTGGAGGGGGATATTTTTTGAATAGTTTATTTGGGTACCCATTTTTACTTATTTCAATTAAAGGTTATGTTTTAGTATTTTTCCACATTTCTGCTTACATGTATTGATTTGGTGGATTTGCTACTGATTCATTTTGGAGGTTTACTTATATTAACAATAACAACAATCCATAACTGATCCATATAGAATTATAATGAAAATTTCCGTTTCCCCTAATTTGCATATGAATATAACATCCAAAGTTGAATAACAAATTTGGAAACTGTAGAATCACGTGTAGATACTGTAATTAAGTTTATAACAAATCCACTGACAGACTCCTTTAAGGCCAAAAATGGTCCTTTAGGGGTTAAAGCATACTTAAATGTTCATGGAACTTTTTGTTTTCTGACAGCATTTGTCTCATTAACAAATTTTCTAATATTGTTTATTAACAAATGTTGGATCTTTTCTTTAAAATACTGCAAATAAATCTACTTTCTGTCTGTGTCTATATTGCCAGCAGAAATCTGTACAACACTTCTCATCGGTGCACTGATAGTGGGTTCTTGTAAAATGCTGGGAAGCTGAGACGGAAAATGGGGGTTCACTTCAAACAGTTATATCTGAAGCATAGGACATTTGTCATTCTCAGCGGCTGCAGCTACTCCCAAGCTCATCTGTGTTTTTAACTGAGGATACCTCCGGAAATAATACAAGTAGAACAATCTTTGTGACATATGAAACGGAGAATCTCATATTGCATATGACACAAGGACCGCTGTTTTAAGTTTTAAAATGCCTGATATATAATTGTTTGAGCTAACTCTCACCTAGCTTCAGCTTCTCTACATTATATGGGCTATTTTTGAGGTTGCAGTAATATCAGTTATATGATTAAAACATTGCTGAATTGGCTTCTATCTGAGCTTTAGTGAACAGGATGTTTTCCCTTCCAAGCCCTGTTGGTGTGGCATTAGGCCAGTAGCCTCTGGGTTAAAAGGGGATACACCTGCTGGAATTTGTGACTAGCTCAATTATTTCATGAAGCCATTTCAGGTTATGTTCTGACATGCATATTTGGGTGAGGGAGTTCAGTTAGTGGAAAGATATAAGGTGAGATTATAGCTATATCCACTGATACACTGCCTATCCATATACTATTGCAAGTTTCTCTTGTTAAGAACAATATTAGGTTTAGGATACACTGCCACTTTTAGGCGGTTTACAGCATACTGCTGTGTTTGGCGGTTTTGTATGATTTTATATTGTGCCTTGAATTAATATATAAATTTTATTGGATTATAATAAAAGTGAAGTTTTATATTTAATTGACAATCAGTGTCTCCCATTAGATTTTCTTTTCTGTGAATGTAGTTCTCTACATTATACAAGAACCTGTCCATCCATATTCCAGTGAGAAATGTTATACAGATTTCTGCTGGCAATAGAGAAACAGACAGAAAGTGGATTTCACTGCAGGATTTCACAGAAAGGAGCCAATATTCATTAGTAAAATATATCACAGCATTTATTAAAGGGGTACAAATGCTGTCATAAAATCAAAACTCGTTTGAAAGTTTAGGTTTAATCAAGTTTTATTAAAATTTTTTCAAACGCATAACATCAAGCAGTAACAAACGATGGATCATAATGTAAATCAGGAAGCTGTGTAGCACCTGTGTAGCAAGGCCAACCAGGGCCGCAGATCCAGAAAACAAGACAGTCAGGAAGGTGCAGTTCAGACTCTCGCAATATGTCGATGAACAAGAGAGAGAAGGGACTGGAGCCTAAAAGGAGGGCCACCCGGGAATTATCACTCTCGTTGGAGTGGATGTGAGTAGAAACAGGGAACAGGAAAACACAAAGACGAGGGGGACAACAGAGGAAAGAAACAGGGGGAAAAAATGAAGGACAGCAGACCTGAAAGTAGGAACAGACACGCATTCCAGGTTATCAGGAGCTCAAAAAAAAAGAGCTAACAAAATCAGTCGACTTCTAAAACACCACCCATGGCCGCCAGAGTGCATCAAACCTGGAGGAGTCAGTGGAATCTGCCACTACTAGCACCTCCATACGTCTTATGTGGAGGAACTCATGGAGCCACACTCCTGCAAAGAGGGGGTGGCGGTACTACGGCAGTGCCTAGGGAGGACTGCCCTGGCAGCCGCCAGGAAGTGTCGCAGGAGGTAATCCTTAACTACTTTGTATTTACCTGGTATAAGGGAAAGGAGGACCAACTGGTGGGAGGGCGCGAGGGCACGACTACTGACCTTAATTGTTTGAAATTTTAGGAATTAGTTAGGTAGCTTATGAATGAAATGCTACAATACTCTTCATATTACTTAATTGGTTCTGTAAATATTTACAAACATAATTATAAGATACAATCAGTGTTGTGCACAAGTGTGAAGGATCTTGCCTTGCCAAGTCGCTTGGCACACCTACGATCAACTTTCTTTCTTAACCTCCCACTCATGCACCGTGAGCAGACTGGGTCATAGGATAATACAAAACAAGCTTTTTAAATTTAAATTTTATATATTTATTAACCCAAGTGGGTCGGCACTAAGCATTAACATATACAGAAATATGTTTCAATGACTAAACAAGTAGATTACGGATAAAGGTAAAATACAGCATACAAAATAAAAAGGGACATAAAAGATAGAAAAAATACCGGCACAGGCTCGTAGTCCGTTTCTCTAGGCCGCAACAGGTTTTTGGGCCTAGGGCACATCCTTAAGTGAGTTGCAGAAAACAAGTCTTCTGCATACTATCCAGAACAAAGGGAAAGGCTTCAGGCCTCCATGCTAAGCCCATGCTGCATTCCACAGCATGAAATACCCTCACATCTTCTCCAAGATAAGAACTCCTTGCTGCCTCTTTGCTGAATGACCAAGAATCCAGGTCTCCCCCCACCCCCGTCATATGGCTAGTGCCCACCCGCACCTCCTCCCCAGGCAGCCCCCCTCTCTCTCCTTTGCAGAACCTTCAGAGAGATGGATGCCTTCCTAGGTGCTGGGAGAGTTGTGTGTATGTGGGTGAACTTAAGGTCACTGGCCTTCTCTCCTGGTACACACATAAAACCACTGAAGCGTATCGTCCAGCAGTGTAAACCTAAATTAAGCACAACATTCCTAAAAGTAGGAAGAGGACTGATATGAGCAAGTAAAAATACATTACTAAGATAGATATACAACTGGGGGTCGGTTCATCACAACAAGGTCAAATGTAACACATGGACCACCCATGAGGGTATTAAGAGACCCTTGGAGACCTAGGAGTCCTAGATCACACTGGTTTAATCCCCTTTGCTATTAGTTAGGAAGACTATATGCAAAAACTTCCCCCTACAGCATTCTGCTTCAGGTAGGAATTCCTGGCAACTATACTGGGAGGGGGGCATCTTTGCTATGGCATCCATATTTAGTTACAATATATTCTACATTGGTTTTTATATTTAACCTTCGTTATCCTCATTTCCTTGATATGCTGAAAAGCTTCCTGAAAACTAATTATAAACATAAGTCAATGGAAAAAAAAAGTGTTCATGGAAAAATATACCATTAGGGACCATTTCCATGAAATCACTGGCACATCTGCTCTTAACAGGTTTCAGCTGAGAGCACTGAATCTGAACTTTAAATGCAGCATTTTACAGTAAATCTGACAAGGCTACAAAAGAGAATATAAACTGAAAAGCAAGTAGTGGAAAAAGTAGTTTTTTAAAAGAATATAACACAATAGATTATCTATATACTTTTACCCAGTTACTGTAAAACTTCATCTTCAATGAAAAGAGACTATATAGCCAGACAAATTGTAAATATTTCTGATGTGTTTTCATTGTCCTTTTAATGTTTTTCAGTTTGTTTTACTAAGAGCAGTGTAAAAAAAAAAAAAAACTCCTATGTGGAAACAATGAACAATCTGATGTTGACAGATCTCTTACTCTTATAAAGCTTGTGAATGTACTATTGGCCTGTGTGGTTCATTAACACTATAGAGAGTTATTCTTATCTAAAAAATGTAAATAAATAATAGCATATTCTGAAGTCAGCCCCCTCTGATCACAAAGTGATGGCATATCCTAGAATTCCTAGAGGACAGAAGGATGGTATTGGCTTTAGCGGCCTTTAAACTTTATACGTGGTACAGTGCTAAACCAATGCCCTTGTCACTTTACAAAATGGGAATGACCCTTTGAAATGGATCTCTTCGATAATGGAAAATCTGGTCCATACATCGAGACTCATTGCATCATAGTGATCCAAAATGCTGGGCGTTCCTGCCTTCCCTTGGCTTCGGTGTCTGTGCTATAAATAGCATGGGACAGTGTAGAGGGCAGGCACGGACTTCCAGCATCACAAATCACTATGATGCAATAAGTCCCATTGTCCTGACCCGGTTCGGGCCAGAAATCCGTCCGATGTATGGACCAGATTTTCTGGCCCTGATTACCCCATGTGCATGAGGCCTAATCAGTTTTATATACTGTTTTTTTAGGTTAATATAAAAACTCTGTCCAAAAAAATATCAAATACCAAGGGCTGTTCTATTGGTTATAATTCCCTTACAGACTTAACCACAAAGCTATACACACCGAAAACAAGTATTAAATAAATAATTCATTAAATTACTTGGGTTTTCATTTAATGATTACAGTTTTTTCGTGTTTAGTTTTGCTGATTGTATTTAGGAGACATTCATACCACCATCACAGGATGAGAGCAAGGGACTTTTACAGCGATAGAGTTATGGACACAGATGCAGCCTCCCTCTGTCTTGGTCCGTTCCCATTGATTCTAATCTAAACAACATGACTGAAGAGAGAGCCTCAAAGGGTTGACACTGGCAGCAGTGACTAGACACTGTACAGTGCGCAACGATACACCTACAGTTTTTAATTTATTTATACATTTCTAGGAAGAATAACTGAGGTACAACAGGAAGTATGCAAGAACTTCTTTAACCGTGACCAAAATTAAACACTTTGATAATTTGAGACTGGCCTAATCTACTGAATATAGAAATGGATACAGCTCATAAAACATGTCCTATCTGAATGAATACCCTTTTAAGCAGTGGTCAGGCAATAGAGAGTTAAATCAACAGATCAAGTTACAAATGTCAGATGTAGCCCTTGATATATATTTGATGTCATATATTATGCACGTGGCTTTACATACCAAACCTGATAGACTCAGGACATACTTGGATGTCACTAGTCCTTCATCGACATACTGACATACTTACTCTAAGTTCACACTTGCACTCAGGTTTCCATTCTTTAGGGCCCGAAAAATGGAAACCCAATCTGCTTAAAAAGCGGATACCTGCGGCCCCTATAGACTATAATGGGGTCTGGCGGGTTTCCGCCCGAAAAATGCAGAGAGAAAAGTCCTGCTTTTTGATGAAGATTCGGGGACGGAATCCCAGAATGTAGAGCGAGCGCTGGCGTGAAAACATGTTTTTGATTTATCTTCCACTTTGCCTCATGCAAAATTGAGGGCCATTTCCCATCCTCCTAAAATATAACTTTTATAATTTTATTCTAATGACTGGTAGCAAAAACTTGAGAACACAGTGGTTCCCTTCCCATGCATCCATGAGGACACCATAGAAATTGTGAAACATGTTGGAGGGCAGTTTGCCGTTTTTTAATTAATCGGTGGTTCCTTTCTTATAGTCACTGAATAATACTTATGATTTTATAAGAGATTAGCCAAGGAATACTTGCAAAGGAAATATGATACATTGTTTTAGGTGCTGGCACACCAGTTTTCTATAAAAGTGAATATAGGTAAATGAATGCCTCAAGGAATTACATCCTGCCACAAACTTAATATTAAACTATTCATACACAATACATAAAGAAGTTTCCCAGTGGAATCATTTTTCAAAATAAAGGGTCAGAATTTGTTAAATATAAGAAACAGGGAGTATTTACCTCTCTGAACCCCAGCGCTGTCATTCTGATACTAGTGACATCCAGGAAGTTACAGGGAATGACTAGTCAATTAATGGCTGAGGCTAGACGACACTGCAGGCATTTTAGCCATTTCTTATGGGAAACCCCTTTAACTTTCCTTCAAAATAAAAAAACAGACATCCTTGGATAGAAAACCTACATCTACATAATAAACCTCAGCTACTTCAGCCTACATGTCTTGGATGGGATAGCTTCCACCCTGTCTTAAAAGGACCTTTCTAAATCAAGTGAAAAAAAGACATAGCTATAGCTGGCCCTGCTCCAGTCAACAGGCTTCATGTACAGTATGTACAATAGCAAAAAATGATGGTACCTTCCTGGATCACGCAGACTAGCACTCGGGATGGGGGCTAACGCCCAACATGTACAGCAACATCCAACTGAGAAAAGAAAGAGGGCAGCACACTTGCTTATCTTTATTCAAGAAGTGCAAGCATCATCACTCACAACACACAGCAATGGGCTGTTTCGCACTACATGCAGTTCTACAGGCTTCCATCCTTCTCAATGAATCAGGGCCAACAGAGTAGCAATAAGTCATCTTCTCCAAAACTGAGAAAAAGAAGAAATTAACCTTGTGCAGTACCTTTTGGTACTGACCTACAATCCACAGATATAAGTACTAAGGGAATCTTCAAGAAAACTACATCATATGTCACATAGGGATGACTGTCTAAAAAAATTACTAGATCCATCCCTCCTATGGTATAACCTCCAAATCTGAGAAACACAAAAAGGAAACTATCCCGGCAATGTGGGGAGCTGCAAAACCTGTTCTTATATCATAACCACGGATATGGATGCCCAACAGATGACAAGGCTGTAAGATTTCTGAGAGATTCACATGTTCTGCACTCAATGTTGTATACCTGGTTCTGTGCCTTAAGTGGACTGGATTGGATCTGTTAGAGCAACAGGGCAGAAACATGAAGCAAGGATAAGGTCTTATCGGCAAGTAATAAGACAAAAAAAACATATTTAACTATGCCTAAACATTTGTTCAAATCTCGCGTGAGACCGAAGAGTCTGGGAATACACATACAGTCATATGAAAAAGTTTGGGCACCCCTATTAATCTTAATCATTTTTAGTTCTAAATATTTGGGTGTTTGCAACAGCCATTTCAATTTGATATATCTAATAACTGATGGACACAGTAATATTTCAGGATTGAAATGAGGTTTATTGTACTAACAGAAAAGGTGCAATATGCATTAAACCAAAATTTGACCGATGCAAAAGTATGGGCACCTCAACAGAAAAGTGACATTAATATTTAGTAGATCCTCCTTTTGCAAAAATAACAGCCTCTAGTCGCTTCCTGTAGCTTTTAATCAGTTCCTGGATCCTGGATGAAGGTATTTTTGACCATTCCTCTTTACAAAACAATTCCAGTTCAGTTAAGTTTGATGGTCGCCGAGCATGGACAGCCCGCTTCAAATTATCCCACAGATGTTCAATGATATTCAGGTCTGGGGACTGGGATGGCCATTCCAGAACATTGTAATTGTTCCTCTGCATGAATGCCTGAGTAGATTTGGAGCTGTGTTTTGGATCATTGTCTTGCTGAAATATCCATCCCCGGCGTAACTTCAAATTCGTCACTGATTCTTGTACATTATTCTCAAGAATCTGCTGATACTGAGTTGAATCCATGCGACCCTCAACTTTAACAATATTCCCAGTGCCGGGATTGGCCACACAGCCCCAAAGCATGATGGAACCTCCACCAAATTTTACAGTGGGTAGCAAGTGTTTTTCTTGGAATGCTGTGTTTTTTTGACGCCATGCATAACGTCTTTTTGTATGACCAAACAACTCAATCTTTGTTTCATCAGTCCACAGGACCTTCTTCCAAAATGAAGCTGGCTTGTCCAAATGTGCTTTTGCATACCTCAGGCGACTCTGTTTGTGGCGTGCTTTCAGAAACGGCTTCTTTCGCATCACTCTCCCATACAGCTTCTCCTTGTGCAAAGTGTGCTGTATTGTTGACCGATGCACAGTGACACCATCTGCAGCAAGATGATGCTGCAGCTCTTTGGAGGTGGTCTGTGGATTGTCCTTGACTGTTCTCACCATTCTTCTTCTCTGCCTTTCTGATATTTTTCTTGGCCTGCCACTTCTGGGCTTAACAAGAACTGTCCCTGTGGTCTTCCATTGCCTTACTATGTTCCTCACAGTGGAAACTGACAGGTTAAATCTCTGAGACAACTTTTTGTATCCTTCCCCTGAACAACTATGTTGAACAATCTTTGTTTTCAGATCATTTGAGAGTTGTTTTGAGGAGCCCATGATGCCACTCTTCAGAGGAGATTCAAATAGGAGAACAACTTGCAATTGGCCACCTTAAATACCTTTTCTCATGATTGGATACACCTGGCTATGAAGTTCAAAGCTCAGTGAGGTTACAAAACCAATTTTGTGCTTCAGTAAGTCAGTAAAAAGTAGTTAGGAGTATTCAAATCAATAAAATGATACGGGTACCCAAATTTTTGCACCGGTCAAATTTTGGTTTAATGCATATTGCACATTTTCTGTTAGTACAATAAACCTCATTTCAATCCTGAAATATTACTGTGTCCATCAGTTATTAGATATATCAAACTGAAATGGCTGTTGCAAACACCCAAATATTTAGAACTAAAAACGATTAAGATTAATAGGGGTGCCCAAACTTTTTCATATGACTGTATATGACAAGTTCATTTCACACAGTTTATCTGTGAACTAAGAATATAACGTTTTGTTGTTTTTTTTGTTTGTTTTTTTAACATGGGCTGAATATCGGCTCAACAAGTTTTGTTAATTAGTTACTATAACATATGGATAAATAGAGAGATAGATAGATAGATAGATAGATAGATAGATAGATAGATAGATAGATAGATAGATTTTACTCGGGATTACCTTTGCTGGGGTCAAAGGACATACGTCTGTTTTAACAAAATTAGTCCAAACAGTAAAAGGTGTAAGCTGACACTGGGTCAGGTTTTATTGATAAGGTTGCAGGTATACAGAATATAAAAGAAAGCAGCAACAAAAGCAAATCCTTGCCTGTCTGGCACTAACTAGACATACAAAAAACCTTAGCTAGCTCACACACCAAAGTTCAGCAACCTCTTGCTCACATGTGTTTCACACGGATAGGCTGTGTCCCCAGGCAGAGAAAGAGAAAGAGAGAGAGAGAGTTCCCCTTCTTCTTAAATACCCGCCCTGTCTGAACTGACTACTTAATTAATTAGCAGGTAAGGGCCTGTGCCTGCTACTTGACATAGGACAGGAATCTGGATGAAATATACCCCTCTCCAAAACCAATCCTATATATAGAATCTCAACACAACAGCCATTGTCTCAAGGTTGCTATGCCTACGAGTGAAGTTCTTGCTGGGTCTGATGTCTGTCAGAGCTCTGAGATGCTAAGCCAAGCAAAGTGCTGCCTCATTCTCCAATCCTGAGTACAAGCAGAGTATTTAAACTCTGCTTGAGGTTTCCAAGGTGCCTGCTATTGATTGTAGTTAGGTTTGCAAACTCTGAAGTTAACTGAAGTTAGTTTATATACTCATTCCATGGTTACTGATTTTGGAAGTTTTCCTGGTTATCCATTTTCTTACTGATTTGGCTTTGCCTGTGAACTCCTAGACTTGAGCCTGACTTGGACACAGTTATTTCTTCTGTTACTGATTTGGATATTCCTGTGCTCTCCAGGTTTTGACTCTGCTTGTATGTTTACTCTCTGCTGAAAAATTGCTGGTCTGGCCTTTGTCTGCATGTGCACTTATTTTCTTGCACTAGCTTTGGTGTAGTAATCTGGGTTCCTGTTGGTAAAGTCCATCCTGCCTTGCAGCGGGCTCTGGTTAAGTCCACAGAGGTAGCCTTAGAACAGTGTAGGATTTTAGGTAGCTTGTTTTGCTTGATATCTGATCTGCCAGTTCCTGTAGTGCATTTGTAAACTGCTTAAACAGCAATTCCATTACTGGGGAAAAAGAAAAATGCTTCTTCCTCCATTTGTCAGACTGCTTTCCACCTTAACCATTCACTCCACCTTAACCATTCACTCCCTCTCCTCATCCAGCAGCAACTCCTCCAACCTTCTCTATTTCTCCACATCTATGGTTAAGTGAAACTCAATCTGTCTGTCAGGCTGACAGTCCATCTCACCTTTCACCTGTAGTGAGTGAAGAAATCTTATCACTAGGCACCTCAGGGGTATCTGCATCTTGGTTACATCTGATATTGATATTTGCTGAGAGCATTTACAAGATTTTCTTTTCCATTTATCCCATGTGATGTTGTATACAGTAAACTATATACCCAGTTATGTGCTATTATTTATTACTGCATTATAATGTTTTCTTGCATCAGATGTATTGCTCTCACCCAGTCATCCCTGCCACCACATTTCTTATAAACTGTTTTGACATATTGCCTTCTGCTGCAAATATATTTTTTATTTGGATGGAATGATGAAGTAATTTTATATGTGATGATATTTGACCACATATAACCCATCTGTATTACATTAGGAAGCCTAAAATTACAAATGGATTCATGAAGGTTACGGATTTGTTCATATGCTCTTTTTTTTTTTGCTTACATTTTGCTCCCAGAGATTTTACCTAAATACAGGTTCTGCAAATGCGCGAACATACTTTGAGGCACCTTGATATATCATTGTGAAGACATGGTGTAGCCTGTGCCATATTCCCCAACAGAGCAAATGTCTGCAAGGTAATACAGTGTTATGTATTGTAACTGCAACCAAGGAAATCACAAAATAACACAGACACTACAAAAACAGGGGACAGTAAGGTGTTACAAATGACACATTATGGCTTCATGCAAGTCATGGACTGGTACGCCGCTTCAGATCACATGACCCAACGGGTCATGATGTGGCCGGAACCCCCAAGTCCATCATCTGCAATTACCAATCCCCAGAAAATCCCTTTAACCTCTTAAGGACGCAGGGTAGTTTGTACATTAATGCTCGCTGACTGATTCCATATTTTCCTTCCCTGTCTTCAAAAATTCATAACTTTTTTATTTTTCTGTTGACATCACTATTTGAGGGCTTTTTCTTTGCGTGCCTTTCTTATTCTGCATTGTAGCTCCATTTTCATGCATGTCAGGATTTCATGCTTATGAAAGTTACCTGAAAAGGACTTTAGGGGTGTTTCTTCTACTGCTAGGGCTTCACTGCCTATTCTAGATTATCCCCCCATTGTTTGAGTGACTTCTCCCTCTTTGCCTACAGTTGGGGGAAATTATCTAGAAACAGAGTGAAGCTCCAGCAGGAAAGAAAAGTCCCTAAAGCCCTTTTCAGCTAATTTTCATAATAATAAAATCCTGATTTTCATGAGAATGGAGCTGCAATACATAATAAGAAAGGTATCTTTGGAAAGTGTAGAAGCCGCCCTAAAAGATTGCTGTCATTAGTCTGATAAGAATTTTCCTGTTGACAGACTCCCTTTAATGGACAAAAATAACCTATTAACACTTTTATATTTGAAAGCATTCTTCCTTTGCAGTATTTCCCACACCTACCTGCCTAAAACTTTTGCACAGTATTATACTGAATGGCATGCAACCTTACAGTGCTTCAAGAATAAAACACTGTACCTCATGTTCCTGGACCCACAGGCACTCATTTGTCACAGTACATGGTTGCCAGCTAAGCTACTGTGAACATGAGCAAGAGCAGAAACATAAAACAGTAGTGACAGTAGTGGTCAATGTGAACAGAGCCAGACTGTATAATCTCATTTGGTACAGGACACACTCCTCCCTGCATCTAACAAAGGCAGAAGAGAGACCTCAACCTTGAAATGTTTTGGTACCAGAGGAAATAATTTATTAATCTCTACCAGCTGTTTCATACTACTTCTTATCAGCTGCTGTCAGTGAACTGGAACCCACCCACATCATGCTAGAGCACCGACATTAATATTTTCTATGAAATTCAATGAGCCTTGCCACACATACAGTTATGTATACCAAGACTACAAGACTGTTATATAATATATAAGGCATTTCATTATTGCCAGGCCGAGTCCTAGTTCTGGTCTCTTTAGGCAAACTAGAGATTCACATTTAAGATATGTCCACATGCATGTTTGCTCCTGAACTATTTTACCATAGATTCAGATGCTACAATTCAATGAACTCACAATTGTTAAGTACAATATATGTGAATGTGCCTTTAGGCCTTATGGACACGGCGTGCTGTTTTTCTGACACCTTATGTCTGTGAAAAACGTTCTTGTGTGTGTCCATGCAAATGCATGGCAGTGAATAATGGCCATGCATCGCATGGCTATTATAGAACCCATGATTTTCAATGGGTCTATTCATACTTTCACAGAAAAAAATAGTGTATATCATTTTGTTGAAGGCCGTGAAAAACAAACCGTCAAAAAAATTTACGTGTGAATAGACACATAGAATTTAACGTGTTGTCGAAACGGATGTGTGATGGAAGTTTGTACAATGGCTGTCGTACATCCATTTTTCACGGTTGTGTGAATAAGCCCTTAGTAATCATGCACAAAATTGTGTTAAGGTATGTTCACATATGACAACAGTATATGCTGACGCAAGGACTCAGTGGACCTTCTATCCTTAAAGTACTCTGTTTCACCAAATAACCAAATGGGTGTGAATTGAAATAATGGAAGCAGATCAATTAAACAAGTAATGTCATCATAACTGTCTAAAACCATTGTGCAATGTATATACAGTATGTGGGTAAAATATGCTTGTTATATCGGGAACAGAGTTACAGTGTTGCTGGCAAACTAGTAATTCTAGTGGTGTATATCTGATGACTATGGAAATTGTATCGCAGGAGACATTTTCCTCTAAGGTGATATTAGCTACATTCCACAGAGAGAACAAGTTACTTGTATAACAACTTTGTTAGGTTTGCCAGTGTTGTCTCATCTCATTCAAATAACGTTAACGGAGAATTGGTCACTGGGGATCAAGAAAAAGCAGAGCTACTAAATGGGTTCTTTAGCTCTGTGTATACAGAAGAACAGGCAGTAGTTGATGGAGGTGTCACTAATGCTGGTAATACATCAACCAATATACTAAACTGGATAAACATAGAAATGGTCCAAGCCAGGCTAAACAAATCAAACGTGAGCAAAACTCTAAGTCCAGATGGATTACACCCAAGAGTACTTAAAGCAACCCAGTCATTACTGTACCCCTGTTAATTTGTATGGATTCTCTAGTGACTGGTACAGTGCCAAGGGACTGGTGCAAGGCAAATGTGGTGCCTATGTTCAAAAAGGGCTCTAGATCTTCCCAAGGTGATTACAGACCGCGGAGCTTAACATCCATTGTGAGGAAACTGTTTGAGGGGCTCTTAAGCGACTATATACAGGAGTATGTGACTGTACATAATATTATAAGTCACAGAAAGCATGGTTTTACCAAAGACAGAAGTTGCCAGACTAACCTGATTTTATGAAGATGTGAGTAGAAGTCTGGACAGAGGGGAGGCTGTGATATAGTGTTCCTGGACTTTGGCACTGTCCATCATAGACATTTCATGGGTAAAATCAGGTCCATTGTCTTGGTAAATATAGTTTGTAATTTGATTTAAAACTGGTTAATTGATCATATCCAGAAAGTTGTGGTCAATGACTGCAGCTTAGACTGGTCCTCTGTTATAAGTGGTGTACCCCAGGGTTCAGTGCTGGGTCCGCTGTTATTTCACTTATTTATTAATGATATAAAAGATTAGATTAACAGCACTCTCTCTATTTCTGCAGACGACACAAAACTATGTAGTACAGTGCAGTTTATGACGGATGTACGAAGATTACAAGCACACTTAGACCGACTGAGTGTTTGGGCATCCACAGGGCAAATGAAGATTCAATGTGGATAAATGTGCTAATGTGGTAAAAATAATCTGTAACCAACATATGTCCTAGGGGGAGTAAATATGGGAGAATGATAAGGACCTAAGTTATACGGAGAGACTAAAGGAGTTAAATCTATTTAGTCTGGAGAAGAGGCATTTAAACGGATATAGGATAAACCTGTGTAACTAAATAAATGGCCTATACAAGAATTATGGGGAAAAGCTGTTCCGTGTAAAATCCCCTCAAAAAGGTTTAATCTCCAGAGGTGACAGGGCTTCTTCACTGTAAGGACTGTGAATCTTTGGAATAGCCTACCCCAGGAGATGCAGACAGTTTCAAAAAAAGGATTAGATGCATTTTTAGAGCAAAATAGCATTGATGTTTATGGAAATGTATAGAACATCATGCCCTTTCCCATATCCTGGTTGAACTTGATCGACATATGCCTTTATTCAATCGTACTAACTATGTAACATGGAACTGCAAATAACACTTTTTTTCTTTGCCTTGGGTCTCATCCACACTTCTTTGTTAGGACTTTGTGCTGTGGCTTCTTTAAACTGCTGATTGGTGATCTTGCGTGTTAAACCCCCACCGATCACAAACTGATCACCTATCCTAAGGATATGGAAGCCCTGAAAATCCCCTTTAACATTGAAAAAGTAAGAATACAATCAATACGTATAAAAATAAGCACATACATATCAGAAAGAGCTGATGGAAGCTGACAAACCACTTTCTGTTTATAGTACATGTTGTGTCTATTTTGTACAGTTAGTTCCTAAGGATAGGCCATCAATATATAAGTCCCGGAAAACTCCTTTATGTTTTATTTTGTCGTGAAGCCACAGTTAGTACAGACTTCAAACTGCAGCTTCTAAATAAAATGTTATATATTATACATTATTAATACTGTATAAGTAAGCAGGGGCGTACCGCTAATGAGGCGAGGTGAGGCGGCCGCCTCGGGCGGCACTGTCCAGGGGGCGGCATTTTACTATTTCATGTAAACCAGCCCAGGACAGGCCGCTTTAAAAAAAAACAAAAAAAAACCAGAGCTGAGCGGGGCCTGTCCTGGGCTGGTTTACAAGACGTCGCATCTCAGCGCAGGCGGCGATACAATGACGTCATCACGCCGCCTACGCTGAGACACAGACGTCGCGGACAAGAAGAGGAGGCGGCGGCGGCTGCATCAAGGCATCGCAGGTGAGTATAGCTTTTTTTTTATCTATATAAATAGGCCGTAACCTGTTGGAGTATCCCCGGCAGGTCAGGGCCTATTTATTTACCTACCCCGCGTCTGCTCGTGGCCGCCCCCGCTTCCCCTTCTGCTATGGGCCGCAGAAATGGAAGTGGATGCTGCTGTGAGCGGCCGCGGGGATCGGTAAGTTGGGCCGCGGGCCGCAAATACTACTATTATTATACTCCGAGGTCTATTCAGACCCCGGAGTATAATAATCGGAGGCCTAGGGTTGGTGAGGGAACATAAAAAACAGTGTTACTCACCTCCTGCGATCCAATGTAACTCCGAGCAGGCTTGAGGCCTGTGGTGACGTCATCAGGTCGCGTCGCCGGCCTGATCACGTGACGTGTGTGCGCAATTAAACAGGGCTGAAAGCTGCAAGGAGTGCACCGGTGTCCAGGATAGGTAAGTAACTCTGATTTTTATGTTTGTATTCTCCCCTGGGTCTCCAATCATTATACTCTGGGGTCTGAAAAGACCCCAGAGTATAATAATAGTTCATGGGTCGGCCACTATGGGGCATAATACCCTGTGCAGGGACCACTGTAGAGCATAATACCCTGTGCAGGGGCCACTCTGGAGCATAATACAAGTGCAGGGGCCACTATAGAGCATAATACCGAGTGCAGGGGCCACTATAGAGCATAATACAAGTGCAGGGGCCACTATGGAGCATAATACCAGTGCAAGGGCCACTATGGAGGATAATACCAGTGCAGGGGCCACTATGGAGCATAATACCAGTGCAGGGGCCACTATGGAGCATAATACCGTGTGCTGGGGCCACTATAGAGCATAATACAAGTGCAGGGGCCACTATGGAGCATAATACCAGTGCAGGGGCCAATATGGGGCATAAAACTGTGTGCAGGAGTTGCTGCGGAACATAATACCGTGTGCAGTGGCCAATGCGGGGCATAATACCGTGAGCAGGGACCACTATGGAGCATAATACTGTGTGCAGGGGCCGCTGAGAGGCATAATACAGTGTGCAGGGGCCGCTGCGGGCCATAACACTGTGTAATACTGTGTGCAGGGGCTGCTGTGGAACTTTATAGTGTGTGTAAATGGGGCGCTATAAACATGGGCTATGGCGCCTGTTTATATTATACGCTGTCTGTTTATAGTGACCGTGTGATGTAATTGTAGCCTTGTCACATACTGTAGCCATGTACAGGACGAGGCTGTAGTTACATGACATGGCCGCTATGAGATGAAATACACTATGTAAACAGAGAAGCGGTCACGGTGCTTACACAGGTACCATTCAAACAGCTGATCAGTGGGGGTCCTGGGTTTTTGAACCCCACTGATTAGTTTATTTATGACCTGGAAAACCTTTTAATTAGTTAACACCTGGGGCATTATTAATAAGGGGCACTATTTATACAGGGTACACACGGACATTATTAATATAAAGATGCACTTGGGGATATTATTCATTATGGGGGGGTTATATCATATATTTTATAATTGGGGGTAGCAGCAGGATGGGGGCTTTGTGTAGGTGAGGACAATGTGGGTTGGATGCCTGGAAAAGTGAGGAGCCAAAGATGTCTGTGTTGCAACCTTTACAGAGACAAGTCACAGCTGGAAGAAGTGGTCATGGCGGTCCAGAGGGAAGAGAAGGGAAATGTGACCGATTAGTCAGAGACGTCACCTGTAAGTCACAAAATGTTACTGCCCTATATTCACCTAAATGATAGAGGATAAATACCTGATTGATGGGGGTCTGTCTGCTGAGACCCCCACTGAGCCTGAGAATTGGGTTTTTTCCCCCACTAGGTGGGAATCCAGCCTGACCGCAGCCATATATATAGGTGTGTCACTTGGTGGATGGACGAACCCGCGTGGCTCTCATTCACTACAATGGGAGTGCCAAAGATACCCGAAGTCCAGTACTCAGCTATCTGCAGGGCTCCTATTATAGAGAATGGGGCCACGTGGCCTCGTCCATCCACCAAGCAGAAGATGTGAGAAGTTACTTTCATTGTTAATGCCGTGTTGTTGATCTGATACTGAAGTAATGCAGGAAGAAGAATTCTTAAAAACTGTTTTATAACTTTGTGTATTGTGTATATTGTGCGACGATAACAGTGTGTTAAACTAGTAGCATGGAAACTCAGTTTTTTGTTTTTTTTTTTTGGGGGGGGGGGGGGCGTCTTTCTATAGTCCGCCTCAGGCAGCAAAGAGGCTAGGTTCACCACTGTAAGTAAGTATTAAATGTATGTCTAAGTTCTCTATCAAAAATGATTACTGTGAGCCATTTATGGAGGAGTCAGGGTCAATGTGTGGAAAACTAATGGAGTCCTGAGTATAAGTCATGCTGAAGCCACTCATCATTCACACAGCAGTCACTTAGCAGGAACATCCTGATAAGTGCACCGGGGAGAATACACAAGTTATTGGTAAAACTGAAGATGACTTTTAGAAAGTATATGCATTTTACCATAGGAACATGCTGACTAGCTGTGGAATTCTGTAAATATTTGCTGCATTTTTCCTTTAATGCTGTCTGACAGAATGAACTTTGAGACATCCTGTTCTGGTAAAGTTAGCTGGGCATGCTAGTTAAAGACTAACTGAAATTGAACATAATCTTCTTACCAGGAGGTTGTTTTTTTTTCTGATAAGTTTTTGAATGCTGCCCTAATAGTAGATCTGAAACAGGCCTGGCACTTTGGACATTTCTATTTTTTACATTTGGTAAACAGGGGTTCTTAAAAATCTGATGACTTAAACCTGTACTCACATGCAGTATCTCTTTCAGGCTGGGGCCCCACATGGCCTAAATGCCGCGGCAAAAACCACTGCGTTTTCTAGTCCCTGCAAAGTGCATGGGATTCTAGGGAATCCCATCCATACATTGCAGAAAAATACATGCAGTAGGAACACTGCGATTTCCAAAATCGCAATGATTTTGGAAGTCGCAGCATGTCAATTCTAACTACCGAAACGCCAGCAGTTTCCCTATAGATATAATTAAAGCAGAAAGTTTGCAGAGGAAACCTCTGCATACTTTCTCTGAAAAGCGCTGTGGGAAAAACTGCAATGTGTTTCCGCTGCGGTCTTTCCCACAGCGCTTTTTGGCTGCGGCCTGCTACGTGGGGGCCTTAGCCTAAGTTACATTCACACTGCCTTTGCTAACAGTTATACTACTCTGTCAGAAGACCCGAAGGAATTTAAAAAATAGCTACCCTGCTATGGATGCAAACTGAATGACAAGAATTGACTTAAATAAAATAAAACCTAATCTTCCCTTCTGTCAAGTTTCCATTTTTTTAATGGAAAAAACAAACTAGGCTTGAGATGTTTTGTTTCCATGTACAGGCAGGGGATATGCTATACAACTGCATATAGATGCCAAAATGGCAGACCATGAAAATACAGTGAACATCCTGCTTAAAAAAAATGCTGCCGAATTTCACATGATGAGCTGTTAATGTTTATGGTAGTATTATCCATATAAACAATGCTATCATTGATCAGACGGTCACATCACAGCCATCCTAAATCTACTGTGTATGGACAGCTTAAAAAGGACCCTTTACCATCTCCACAAACTCAAGTTCTTCCACCCCTTAATAGGCACTGCTCCACTGATTCCAATGCAGTTGGAATTTCTTCTCTAGCTCCAACCATTCCAAAGCAAACAGTGCAGTCAGTTTTGTTGCTACATAGGCTAATTAGGCTCTTTACTGTCAAGTGGGTGGCCTCAGGCAGGAGCAAGAACAGTTGTGTGATTCAGTTTTGACATTGTCTGTCTTTGATTGGACAGTGTTAGACACCACACACAGTAGAGTTGACTAGTAGAGACTAGTTATCACATCAGACATCAAAAGCAACAGAACTTATTGCTCAGGAATAGTGGGAGTTAGAGAAATAATAACAACTGAAGCGGAATCAGTGGACCGCCATCTATTAAAAGATGCAAAGAACTAAAGTTGGTGGTGGTGGTGAAAGGTCCTCTAGGAGTCTTGGAAAGTTGCATGACAATCCATGCAAATGCTGCAATTGGACCCTTTTTGGTTTTTATCTGTTTAATATACACAACTTTAGCAGAAAATATTGAATAGAATTTTTAACGGGGGTTTTCGGGAGTTACATATTGATTGCAGATCATCTGCTAAAAGTTGCAGTGCAGTAAGATGAGTGCCGCTTTTGCTTCACAGTCCAGTGACTTCACATTTCAACAGTTACATGGCCTATTTGCAGCACAGTCCCATTTAAGTGAAAGGGGCTTTGATGCAATACCAAATACAGCTCCTATGCAATATATGGCGCCATGCTTGTTACTCAGTGAAGAGAATGCAGCGCTCACTTGAATGCTGATTGGGGGGGCAGGTATTAGCTCCCATAGATCTAATATTGTAGACCTATCCTAAAAATAAGTTGTCAGTATGTAACTCCCCAGAAAACCTCTTTACACACTGATCAATTTATGTAAAGGTGACTTTTTTTTTTTTTTTTTAAAAAGGAGGAATAGTTGGTAGTACCATCAATATGTTTATATTGTTCAATATACTTTTTAATACAAGGTTGAAACACCTGTCCACTGCAGGATACAGCCAGCCTTCAACTGTATATGATGGAGACTGCATCATATATCACTGGAGCCTGGCTGCAGCCTGCAGAAGACTAGCTGTTTTAAGCATGTATTAGTAACAATGGCTTTTGTATAGCAGTGTTTCTCAACCTTTTCAAGCAAAGTACTCCCTAGTCAGAAAAAGTCCCAACTGAGTACCCCCAGTGTAGCAATCACTTATAAATTGTAACAATATAAGGCATTGTGCCCCCACATGTAGTATAATGGCCTCAGTGCTCCTACATACAGTAAAATGAACCCCTTGGTGCACCCACATGTAATAGAATGGACTCCCACAATCCCCCAACATAAATTATAATGACCTCCGCATGTAATATCATGGCTTTTGCATACAGCAGAATGGCCCCCACATGTAATGACAGTGGCCATTCACTACACTTGACTGTGATTTCACAGAAGAGAAGTTTTAGCGTCCACTTCATTCAGATGCAGTGTGTTACATATAGATATAGAGAATCTTTTATACCAACGGCCATTTCAATCTATAATGGTTCCTTGCAGCTTTAGGAAGAGGACAGTACTTTTAGTATATGTTTTATTGTATTTGTTTTGTAGTTGTATTGTGTATTGCTTGTATGTTAAAGATGATATTTTTATGCATGTTCTGCTATGACAATATTTAATTTCCCTTTGGGGAATAATAAAGTTCTGTTTTATCTCTACACAGTGTACTGGCTGTGAGGTTCTATTGCATCTCAGCTCCCATTCAAGTAAATGGAAGCTGAGCCACAATAACACAACACAACACAGGCAATGTATAGTGTATGGAGCCATCTGATGTTGGCTCTATACATCATATTGAAAACAGCTGATCGAGGGGGTGCCAGGTGTAATACTCCCACCATTTCGATATTGAGGACTTATCTTAAGGATAGATCATCAACATCCAGACATAGAGAGCCCCTTTAATTTGTTTATGTCAGTATGACAGGTTACAGCTTATATAAAGAAATCCAAACTCTGGAGAAAGGTAAAGGAGGTAAAGTTAGGACTAGAAAGGTGTGCTGCTGAGTGTAAAGTCTAAAACACATTTAGCACTTTG
Source organism: Leptodactylus fallax (assembly GCA_947044405.1). NCBI lineage: Eukaryota > Metazoa > Chordata > Amphibia > Anura > Leptodactylidae > Leptodactylus > Leptodactylus fallax. The sequence goes on along the minus strand of CAMRHE010000200.1, from coordinate 2,908,755 downwards.
CTTTTCTTGGGTAAAATATAATTTTCTAACCTTACACGTGTTCAATTCATTCTATAACATGTGTAAAGAATGATAGCTCAAAAATATTGTGACTTCATGCCAATGGATTACAGAAACCTGTAGCAGAGCTTTAGCTAGGCTTTTTTTTTTTTTATCTGTGGTGTAGGCTCAGTTCACTACCCTTTCTCTGTATCTAAGTACATAAAAGGGGTTTATTGGTTCCTCCCTCCCCCGCAATCAGCACTCAGGGCACATGCCCCAGTTGCCCCCAACTACACCCCTGCCTGTACAGACTAATCTAACCTGTTGCTTTTGCAATCTGGGATTGAAAAAGTTAACTTGACTCTGGAGTTGCTCAAAGACAAGGGAAGATATGAACATCTGGTATTCATCACATGTTGGCACAATTCTGCTTACATGCAATGTAAGGTGGCTAGTGCACTTGGCTTAGTGTACATGTGCATGTATTGTGTTTATGTTTCTGAAGTAAACTTTTTTGTGTTCAACATATTCTGCAGCACTTTACAAATCATAAGGTACATGTAGTGCTGGGGGCTGTCCTGTGCACCCCCAGGAAGAGTTGGGTCCCTGGTGCTCAGCTGTCTAAAAGACACAGGCTGAGGAGAGAGATGAGCTGGTTGTGTAGGGAATAGACAAGTTCAATGAGAGAGGTGCCCTGTTGTGCTCTAGGGTGCCGTGAGAGTACACAGAAAACAGGCACTGAGAATAGGTCAGACTGCCATGTACAGTACCTATCCGTGATAGTATTGTGCCGCTGACAAACCATGGCAGAAGTCCACATGAAAGACGCCATACTGCTTCAATTTAGGGGGCGGGCTAGGACACAAGAGGCAACGAGTAAAGAGCTGCCAGTAACCAGAGCATAACTTCATTCAGCGTGAGGCCTGTGAGAAAGTCCTACTGGCAGTTATAGCTGAAAAATTGCTTGATATTATAAAGATGGTCCTTAGGGAGAAAGTGCACCATTTCAAGTGTGTTGCTGTCCTGGGCACTCAGTAGTTAATGGGTTCACCCTCCTAATCCTGTTCTTGTTGCCAAAAGATATTTTATTTCAAGTTATTGCATCCAATTCTGGATGTGCAGACCAGGCCACTAACAGTTGCCAAGGTGACCACCAGGAGATGAGGAAGACTTCCTCCCCCCATAGGGGTGCCACTGATCGCAGAAGTATTGTGTTGTTTGCAAGCTTTGCCTAGTGCATTGTTGAAGACATTACAAGAGTAACTGTATATAAAGCAGCTGGTTGTTATCCGAAACTGTTAGAACTGTTACACACCTTTATAAACCCACAAAATTAGGCATTACAGAGTAATACATCAATTCAAAGAACAGAAGAGAGGGTCCTACTCATAAGAGTTCACAGCCTTTGAGGAGGAAGAGGTGACACAATATGTATAAGAAATAAGCTAGAACCTGACATCCTACCTGAGGTATATCTTAGACCTATGACTGATGATCTTAGATCTTACATCACACCTGTGTCTCAGAATCATTTAGTCCTACGTCAGTCACATGTGAAAACAGTTCTACGTGCAAGTGAAATCAGTCAAATGAAGTTGCTTTGCAATAACAATACAGCATGTAGCTGGGGCATATTCTATCCAATAGTATAATGTTGTAATACCAGTAGTATTGTCCTTAAATTGGCAGTACACTTCCAAAGGTGTAACCCTAGCTAGAAACATATTACCTTTCTGGTAGTATGCAGCATGGCATTATATTAAATAACATGTTATTACAAAAACATACTATGGCATAAGTGGGTAAAGCAAGACACAATAAACAGGAACCAGGTGAAATCTCCACAGCAACAGAGTCAACAGTAACTCATAGCAAGAAATGAGAGCTTGACAGATAAGCGCTACACAACAGGGTCCTTCATTTGTAAGAAGGAAGTGGAAACATTTTTCAATCCTGATCATGTATGCAGTGGCCAAATGGTTTTTCAGTGTCATGCTGCCAAATTACTACCATAAAGTGCCACCTAATAGTGTCCCCATACTGATACCATGCTTTGCCCAAATAACAGTCATACTGTAGGCTTCAAGGATTTGATAGGCCATACTTTCCAATTCATTTGCTTTCAACAGCTGTTGCTATGATTATTGCAAACATCCCAAACATTACGACCACAGCACAGAACGTACACAGCCTCAATCCTCTCTCTGTACATTGAACAGGGCAGGGGTAGGTAGGTGCTGGAGGAATTTGGAGCTGATTTTGAGGTGGATTCTTCTTCAAATCAGCTCCAAATTCCAGCCTGAATCTGCCTTCCATTGTTTTCAGTGGGAGGCAGTGAGAGATGCTTCCTTTTTTAGGACGCTGAAACAAGAAGCACCATGTTAGATCTTGCCGAAGTTTAGCACAATTATTTCTGAGGCTAATAAGTAAGGAAACCCGCAATGGAAACCTGTGTGAACAGCCCCTAATAGCATAGCTGAGGGGATGTTGGGAGGGGGGAAAAAAAAAAAAAAAAAGATAACAAATGTTTCAAAATAAATAAAAAAAAAAAATTTGAGACAATAGGGGAATTAATCAATTTACAGAACTTTTTGACATAAAAAAGCCACAAATTTTGCTGCATATCATATCTGCACTAAAATTAAAAAAGTGGAATCTCTCATTCATGATTTTCTCTCATTGCATGAGCCAGCACATTACTTGTACAACTACAGGCATTATGCAATGGTTTGATTCCTGCAGACTGTAGTAGATGTCTAGGTATATCAGCAGCCGGATACCCAGTAAACCATTTAGGGTACTTTCACACTACAGGCATTAATGTCTGTTTACTCTCATAAATATAACAGTAACAGACTTTACCGGTGATATGTATGCAGGTGACATCTGTCATTCTTTTTCTTCCTTTATAAAAGTAAACATACATAACAGAAGTAAGCACCTTTAAGCTTTATTTTAGCCACTTCCAGTAATACAGTCTGACTAGACCCTTTATATTTAGAGATGTCCATTGTTAAAGGGGTTTTCCTGGCAAATTATATTGAGGACCTATTCTTAGGATAGGTCTTCAACAGGGGTTCCTTCTGGAATTCTTGGTGCAACATAGACAAATTTTGTGTCCCCTCCCGACTGGCAGCAGAAACGTTGGGATAGTCATCAGTGAATGGGGCAAATTGAGAGAGGCCTTTTCAAGGGGTGTGTCCTTATAAAAAGGGCACATCTAAGTATGTTCAGACCACATATAATAATGGAGGAGCACAGATCTTAACTTATCTTTTCTCACAGGTTAAAAAAAACAAACAATTGGGCCATTTTAAACATTACTAAAACTTTAACATAGGAAAGTAAATTACTGGGGGGGAAGATTTTCTCTGACTAAAATCCTCAGTAGTATTTTACTTTACATGTAGAATGGTATACAGATATATATATACACAGTCATGGCTGTAAGTGTTGGCACCCCTGAAATTTTTCCAGAAAATGAAGTATGTCTCCCAGAAAATTAATGCAATTACACATTTTGTTAAACACATGTTTATTTCCTTTGTGTGCATTGGAACAACATAAAAACTGAGACAAAAAATGGCAAATTGGGCATAATTTCACATATATCCAAAAATGGCTGGACAAAATTGTTGCCCATTTTCAAAACTTTGGGTAAATACATTTGTTTCAAGCATGTAATGCTCATTTAAATTCACCTGTGGCAAGTAACAGGTGTGGGCAATAAAAAAAAAAAATCACTCTTGAAACCAGATAAAAAGGAAAGTAGTTGAATCTTTGTATTGTGTGTCTGTGGATGCCACATTAAGCATGGAGAACAGAAAGAGGAGAAGAGAACTTTCTGAGGACTTGAGAACCAAAATTGTGGAAAAATATCAACAATTTCAAGGTTACAAGTCCATCTCTAGAGATCTTGATGTTACTTTGTCCATGGTGTGCAACATAATCAAGAAGTTTACAACCCATGGCACTGTAGCTAATCTCTCTGGACGTGGACAGAAGAGAAAAATGGATGAAAGGTTGCAACGCAGGATAGTGGATAAGCAGCCCCAATCAAGTTCCAAAGAAGTTCAAGTTGTCCTGCAGGTTCAGGGTTCATCAGTGTCAGTGCGAACTTTGCATCGACAGTTGAATGAAATGAAATGAAATATGGCAAGAGAACCAGGAGGACCCCACTGCTGACAAAGAAACATACAAAAGCTGGACTGTAGTTTGCCAAAATGTACATGAGTAAACAAAAATACTTCTGAGAAAGCGTCCCGTGGACAGATGAGAACAAGATAGAGCTTTTTGGTAAAGCACATCATTCTACTGTTAACCGAAAACAGAATGAGGCCCACAAACAAAAGACAGTACCAACAGTCAAATATTGTGGAGGCTCAAAGATGTTTTGGAGTTGTTTTGCTGCCTTTGGCATTGGATGCCTTGACGGTTAGCAAGGCATCATGAAATCTTAAGATTACCAAAGGATTTTGGGCCTCAATGTAGGGCTTAGAGTTAGAAAGTTGGGTTTGCATCCTAGGACATGGGTCTTCCAGGGAGAAATACTTAACTTTCTGGAAAAATTTCAGGGATGCCAACACTTACGGCCATGACTGTATACCCTCATATATTATAAGAGCCCTTATTCCTATTGTTTGTTATGTTAATCATTTTGTTACACTGTAATGTCTGATTTTGTACCCTTTGATTTGCAAAGTACTGTGAAATATTACCACTATATATATAAAATGATTATAATTATGATGGCCCTGGTCATCAACATCAGATTTACAGGGGTCTGACACCTGCAACCCCGGCTGATCAGCTGTTATCAACAGCCACTATACAGAGAAGAGACTGAGATCCCAACAGCTCTGTTTTCTGATCTGTGGCCGTGCAACGCAGCTCAGTTTCTATACAAGTGAACAGGAGCTGCAGTAACTCAGCACAGTCACTGTTCAGAGAACAGAGCTATCTGCTTCCAGCTCTGCTCTCCGCTGAGAACAGCTGATTGGCAGGAGTCCAGGGTGTTGGACCATCATTAATCTGATATTGATGTACCTACCCAAAACCCTCTTGAGATTCCAAATCCTGCAAACCACTTGTAGCTTTGCAGGAAATGGTCTTTAATATCACAGCAGCTGTATAGGAAAGTGCGACTGCAGGAATGAGGCTGAGTTTACACATATTTTAGCTTTTTTTTTAATGCAATTTGTGAAGCCAAAACTGGGTGTGTATCCTAAAGGTTAAAAACCTATAAAGAAGAGATGGCACTTTTCTATTTTTTTTTTTTTTTTAAATCCTGGCTTTGGCTTCAGAAACTGCATCAACAAATCATGAATGTGTGCTTTATTCTCACGACAATTTAGAGGCGCATTGTTTGTTTCCTAGTGCATAGTAGTTTACTGTCCATATCTCATGACCCAAATTTAAATCCAGTTTAAATTGCTCATGATACTATTTAACGCTGAAGCCCCACATTGTCAAAAAACTGCTTTGTTGCTGCAGATTTTGCCTCGTTCTAGAGTGGCTTGAAAAGGAATGGGGAATATAAAGGACTCACATATACTTTTCCCTTCTGCTAAATCTAATATTGCTTTGGCACAAAAAAACCCAGCAAAATCTTCGACAAAGAAGCTTTTCCGCAAAGTGGCGCATCAGCCTAAGGGAAATAATATAAAAGGGGGTAACATATAATAGAAAAATATGGGATTTAACTATATATATATATTTTTTTAATACTGCTGTTTTTGGCTTTAAAAAAACTGCATCAAAAATCTTAAACGCGTAAACCCTAACTAAGATTAAGGCCCCATGTTACGGAAAACCTGCTTTTTTGTTGCAGATTTTGCTGCAGTTTTTTGACCCAAATCCAGGAGTGGCTATAAAAGGAATGGGGAATATAAATGGAGCACTTATACTTCTCCCTTCTGTTCAATCCACACCTGGCTTTGGCTCAAAAAACCAAAGGAAAATCTGCAACAACAAAAAAGCAGCTTTTCCACAACATGGGGCCTTAGCCTAAGGCGGAGGCCACATGCTGCAGAAAAGCTGTTTTTTTTTGTTTTTTTTTGCTGTGTTTTTTGAGGCAAGTGTGGCTGTAGCAGGAATGGGGAATATAAAAGGAAGCACTTATACTTCTCTCTTCTGCTAAACGGATTCAGGTCCACAAAAACACAGATGTAATATAGATTGTAAATACACCTTTGTGAAGCTGGCCTTAGGCTAAGGCCCCACGTTGTGGAAAACTGCTTCTTTTCCCATCCATTTTGAAACAAGAAGCATCTATTTTCCGACACAAAATATGCCAATTATAGCTTAAAAAAAAACAAAAAACAAAACAAAAAAAAAAACGAATGAATCAGTATTCTATTAGTATTCAATCAGTATTTTATCTGTATTTACAATCATAGATATTATTTTCTATTGGGCAAGAAAATAAAAGGAACATAAAATAAAACCAATTAATGCAAATACAGATGAAATCCTGATACAGTACCGTTGAAACACCGATGGAATAATGAAGCACTCTGTCACACATCCACATACTGTATGGTATTACAGGTAATACGCCCATGTGGAGCTGGGTTAAAAAAACAAAAAAACAATAAAATCCTAAAACATTGCATTTAGATCACCCTAATTTACGTAGCAGTGTGTTTACTTGCATGTGCTCATCCCCAGTGACAGACTCTTTTGAAGTACTTTTTACTATATATATTGCAGTATGTGCATTTGTTGGAGAAAATTCTCTATTAAAAATGTGCCATAATTCTTGCACAATTTGCACCAAAAAATGTCATGCATGTCATACACAAAATTTACTGTTTTAGAAACTTTCTTCTAGGAGTTTATCAGAAAAGGGGTGTAGCTTCCCCAGGGGCAAGGCTTAAGATGTTACATCTTGTGCCATAAATGTGGCAAAATTTTGATGCTTTTTTTTTGGGTCAGTAACTAAGCCTGTTAATAGGAGGTGTACAGTGGGGAAAAAAAAGTATTTAGTCAGCCACCAAGTGTGCATGTTCTCCTACTTAAAAAGATGAGAGAGGCCTGTAATTGACATCATAGGTAGACCTCAGCTATGAGAGACAAAATGAGAAAACAAATCCAGAAAATCACATTGTCTGATTTTTAAAGAATTTATTTGCAAATTATGGTGAAAAATAAGTATTTTGTCAATAATAAAAGTTCATCTCAATACTTTGTTATATATCCTTTGTTGGCAATGACAGAGGTCAAATGTTTTCTGTAAGTCTTCACAAGGTTGGCACACACTGTTGCTGGTATGTTGGTCCATTCCTGCCTGCAGATCTCCTCTAGAGCAGTGATGTTTTGGGGCTGTCGCTGGGCAACACGGACTTTCAACTCCCTCCAAAGGTTTTCTATGGGGTTGAGATCTGGAGACTGGCTAGGGCACTCCAGGACCTTGAAATGCTTCTTACGAAGCCACTCCTTTGTTGCCCTGGTGGAGTGCTTGGGATCATTGTCATGCTGAAAGACCCAGCCATGTTTCATCTTCAATGCCCTTACTGATGGAAGGAGGTTTGCACTCATGATACATGGCCCCATTCATTATTTCATGGACACGGATCAGTCGTCCTGGTTCCTTTGCAGAGAAACAGCCCCAAAGCATGATGTTGCCACCCCCATGCTTCACAGTAGGTATGGTGTTCTTTGGATGCAACTCAGCATTCACTCTCCTCCAAACACGACGAGTTGTGTTTCTACCAAACAGTTCTACTTTGGTTTCATCTGACCATATGACATTCTCCCAATACTCTTCTGGAACATCCAAATGCTCTCTAGCAAACTTCAGATGGGGCCGGATATGTACTGGCTTAAGCGGGGGACACGTCTGGCACTGCAGGATCTGAGTCCCTGGCGGTGTAGTGTGTTACTGACGGTAGCCTTTGTTACGTTAGTCCCAGCTTTCTGCAGGTCATTCACTAGGTCCCCCCGTGTGGTTGTGGGATTTTTGCTCACCGTTCTTGTGATCATTTTGACCCCACGGGGTGAGACCTTGCGTGGAGCCCCTAATCAAGGGAGATTATCAGTGGTCTTGTATGTCTTTCATTTTCTAATTATTGCTCCCACAGTTGATTTCTTCACACCAATCTGCTTGCCTATTGCAGATTCAGTCTTCCCAGCCTGGTGCAGGTCTACAATTTTGTTTCTGGTGTCCTTCCACAGCTCTTTGGTCTTCACCATAGTGGAGTTTGGAGTGTGACTGTTTGAGGTTGTGGACAGGTGTCTTTTATACTGATAACAATGTCAAACAGGTACCATTACTACAGGTAATGAGTGGAGGACAGAGGAGCCTCTTAAAGAAGGAGTTACAGGTCTGTGAGAGCCAGAAATCTTACTTGTTTGTAGGTGACCAAATACTTATTTTCCACCATAATTTGCAAATAAATTCTTAAAAAATCAGACAATGTGATTTTCTAGATATGTTCTCATTTTGTCTCTCATAGTTGAGGTCTACCTATGATGTCAATTACAGGCCTCGCTCATCTTTTTAAGTGGGAGAACTTGCACAATTGGTGGCTGACTAAATACTTTTTCCCCACTGTAAATTTAGACTGGACAGTGTAAAGATGAAGCAGGCTCATTATTCAGTGCTAGACCCTTTGCAGCTAAAGACGGTCTTACTTTTAGATAGCGTTAATAAATCCATTGTGTATTATACAATATTAGGATTTTATAAATATGTAACTTATTTATACCTCTTCAATGAAAATAGCAAGCAGTCTATGAAGTAGAGATATGACTATTGCATTTGTAATTTCCTCAAATCATGCAGAAAATCTACTGTAAGAAGTAGGGGAAAGGGTAAACAATAGTCCTTACTTTTATATCTCAGCCTGGACAATGCAAATAAATCCTGTCTGACTGAACAGGAAAAGGAAAGTTATGCCACTGCTTTACATAAATGAAAATAACATTGTTTTATCGAGCAGTAAAAAGAGGTTGTGTACAGTACAATGGGCATTACAGTGATAAAGGGCTGGCAGCTGGCAGCCACTGGAGATCAGCAGGAGAAAATGGCTGGAGGTATCTGAGAATGACTGTCCAATTAGGATACAATGTATTTATTTATTAAAATTTGCATCATTATGTGCTCCAAATTTGTGCCTTTTTTGGCAATTCTTCTTCCCATGCATCAGATTTTAAAATGATCTCCCTGGAGACTAGTATAGGTTTTATTGCTTAAAAGGAATAAGAGAACATAAGAGGTTTACCTGACACAAATCTCACCACCTACCTTCTCCAATTTGACTGGCATAAAATATGCAAATAGGGGCCACTGTCTTTTGTAATTGTAGCACAATGTACAGTATATGTACCCCCCATTGACAAACATGTGATTTTTTACAATTAACAGCCATGTCACAAGCAGAAATCATGTAGCACAAAAAAAGTACAAATAGAAAAATTCTACCCAATCATTTTCAGTGAAATTAAAGATGAATACATTCACACGTTCAATAACATTTTCACAAGACCTTTTCAGGTCCCTGGTTGTGGTGGTGGGGAGTAGACTGGAAAAAGTCATGATAAGGCACAGTAATACCTGACATTTTAAAGGGGTTTTCTGGGCAAAAAAAAAATATATTTTTAAAAAATGTCTGTTAGTGTTATCAATGGGTTAATAAGTGCACCCAAATACCTTTAGCAGGGTTTTGAGTGATTTCTGGCTTTCTATGGGAGCTCCTGGTATCCTCTGCATTTGTTTACATGGGTAGCTTCCTGCCTACAAATACCATGATGCATTGCAGTTCACTCAGATCCTCCCTCACAACCCCCCCATTTCCTAGCTAGCCAGCAGACTACTAGCCCTACCTACCTAACTAACTCAGTCTCCCAACCCCCTCCCCACCCCATCATACTTACCTGTTTTCTCATCCTGGAGATGACTTTCGTCGGTGCCGCTGTCCCCTCTTCTGCCCGCACTTGGGAGCTGGCGCCTGCGCAATAGAACGCCGGCAGAAGCAAAGAGAAGCAGCGCACCTACCACGCATGCGCAATAGAACGCTGCTCTGGATCCCTTGTGAAGGATTGGGGGGGGGGGGAGAGGAGTACTGGTGGCCTCCTGTCTCCGGAAACAGCGATACAGAACGTCACGAGGAAATCAGAAAATGTGTATGTGAATATGAGTAAATATACATTTTTTTTTAAAAGGGAGTAAATTAGAAGTTATGCAGGGTGAGGGGGTTTAGCAACCAAGCCACAAGTCAAGGAACAGTACTCTCTATTTATGAGACCCTGAACTGGCTCATGGTCAGAATTTCCAAGTAATTTCAATAATTTAAATGAATGTTAATATAAATGCCCTCAAGTTTCATAATTTACAATACTTAGTATAGCAATGGGAATTTACAGTCAGCAACTCTATTAATTTATATGTTACTGTATGCACTAAATGGCCCCATCCTACATCCTAGAAATCTCTTTATTAATTGTGTATTTTATGTGCAATAAAGATATTTATTATCACAGCTACATTATTACAACATTAAAAAATGAGACTTTTGAAGATTTTATGAGAGTCCCCAGGCACTGAAGTCATGGACCCTGGCCAGGGACTTGCAGCTTCTCTTTGAGATGATTTCAAATACTTTAACAGAAGAGAAATTAATCTAAGTGACAAATTATCAGCAAGATTAAAGTGTCAGCGGGATATTACTGAATACTATTCTACCCGATGATACTGTTAATATGCAAATGTTTACAACAGAGGATGAAAAATAGTCTGAAGGATGCAAATAGTTGGTGTTGGTGGAGATGTGGAAAAGTTTTCTTTAACTGATGAATCCTTGAAAACATTTTCCCATTACAAACATTTATGCTAAACTGGTATTGCCAATTCAAGGAGCTCATTCTGCTACTGTAAATCTCTTATACTTGAAAATAAACAGCGATCATGCACACCTGGTCAACTATCTGGGAAAACGCCGATAATGAGCAGAGCAGAATAAAATATATTCTGTTATAAAATAGTCCACCCAAAATTGCCACTGACATTCAGCGGGTGCCTGAAAAGTCACTTTTCACACTACTTTCTTACACTTTCACCCAACTAGCCAGCTATACTCACTAGGTTGCAAATAGTCACCTGCTACTGAGATCGGCTGACAATAAACTACTGTGCACGGGTACTTTAAGATAAGGCCCCATGTTGCAAAAAGTGCAACATTTCTGGCTACTGCAGAAACTTTAGCCTAAGACTGTTTTCTCATGACCTTACACCATTCAGGTTGCTATATATGTTTAAAATAAAAATAAAATAAAAACATGATTATCAGATGTATACTGTACCGCATTCTCAGATATATACAGGGCAGAAGAGTGTCGATCTGGCACAAATATTTAAATCTGTATATGTGGACTGAAGTAAAATAAGTAATTTTTTTAAACTGGTTTTATTGAAAAAAATTGTATACAAATGGCCAAAAGGAAGTACAGTGACAGAGTCTGTATACCATTGTACATTACGAGCATTACAGCGGAAGTAAAAATGTAAGGTATTACAGCGTTTATAGAGTGTTATCCATACCTGCACACAATGTGGTGAAATCATGCATATATAAGGTTATACAATTAACAGTCCAGGCAACTGGAGGAGAAAAGTTAGGAAAGATACAAGTCTATCAAACCAGGTGTGATGATTAAGGGGACTCCCATATATGCATCTCTGTACAATTATATATCTGGCTGACCCCTTATAACCCCATCCCCCCTGCAGACCATGTGTTCCCACTTCCCCCCTCAGCTCAGTTACTCTGAAGCCATGTCCCTGTTGTGGGTTAATTACCATCCCTTTGTTATATTGCTCTGAGTAATTAACACTCCTTTTCAAGTACCCTTCCTCTACCCAGGGGATTTCCTGAGCCACCTCAGACAGCGCGGCACCAGATAATACATCTGAGAGATCCTAGTTTTATGCCCATATCTCAGAAGGGGGGCACCTCACAGTTACGCCATTAAATTCTGTGGGTGCCCCATAGAAAGGCACACGCGGTCAGCCCAAACATGGAGCCGTTGTGAGCCCAAGGCAGGTCCAGACACCCAACTCCCTACCCAAAGGGAACTGAGGGGCCATGCTTGGTATGTATACGACAAGGGTTTCACCCCGAGTTCTCCCCTTCCACTGACCAAACCATACGGTCGCCAGATAAGGAGCCAGAATGATTTTCGAGTTCAAGGGTTCCATGCTTGTAGGTGTAACTTCCCTCCCCCATGACATCCCTCGGGGCGGGGGCAGGGAACACACAAAAGCACAGCACACACACAGCACATGGTTCTGGTGCCATCTGACCTGGTTAAGGTGCTGTGCTGCCGGTCGTCCCATAAGAAAGGGCCCTGGTTGAATCCCACTTGGAAGCCAGAGATAGCCTGCACAAGCTGGTGTTGGTAATATATATCTTTTTCTTTCTTTTATCCCCATTTTTTATTTGTTATGTACCGTGTTATGTTATTTTCACTTGTATCTGCTTGTTAATCGCTGCATGTATTCTATGTACGTGTTGAGTGTCTAGTATCGACCCATTTAGGGGTTAATAAATATATAAAATTTAGAAGGCTCGTTTGCGTACTACCCTCTGTTGACCCGCCTCACTCACGCAAAGTGGGTGTGAGGTAATCGAAGTGATCGCAGGTAAGGCCAGGTGCGGTCCCTGGTAAACTCGGATCCTTCACACCAGGTGTCAAAGTGAATCACACTGTGTGTGAGGCTTGTAGTTGATGGTGTAAATTAGCTTGGAATTGTGGGGGGGGGGGGGAGTAGGCAGTGTATACAAGTAATTTTAAAGGAAATCAATGGCAGATATAGGTTTGTATCATTCTGATGAGAATTAAGAAAAATAAATCTTCCCCCTAAAAAAGGCTATATCTAAGGCTATGACAGCTGTATAGAACTGTATACTACTTGACTGATCAAATAAAGAGAACGATAAAATGGATACTAATGAGGGGCTTATGTCCCCCACAGGCATTGGGGTATACATTTTTTTTTTTTTAAACTGGAGGCAACTTCATTAAATAGTGCAAGCTAGAATGGTCCTCTATGCAGAAAAAGAAAAAAATGCAAAACCCACCAGATTGGACCTGAACTGAGGCTCTTTAGGCCTCCATGAATGGGAAACTAGGGATCTATTTGACGCATTTGTCATTGGCGTGAAGGTAGCTTTATTTCATTAACACCTAACCAATGTGTTACAGGGGATGGGAAGGTCAGAAAGTTTGAGATGTAAGGAGCTACTGCAGGGAGGTAAACTTATGTTTCTCAATGAGAAAATAAATGGTTCCCGCCCATATGGAGAATCAGAGCTAGTTTACACATAATCTTCCAGGGGCCATATCTTTTGAATGGGTGGACAGATTTTTAAAAACAAAAACACCAAACTGATCAGGGGCACAACAAGAATCAAATGATTGGTGACAGATCCTCTTTAAGGAATGAAACACAAAAACACTTTACTCAGGCTTTGTTCACAACTGTGTTGGAGTCTCTGTACGGAGACTCTGTCATAGTGTACATCCAAAATCGCTGGGCGAAAAAGTCCTGCAAAGTCTTACTTTTTCGCCCGGCAGTTTAAGTTTAAAAGAACGGACACCCAATGGATCTTATTATGGTTCATGGGGTCCATATGTGACTGCTGTTTTAGCAGACTGTCTATCCATTGTTCTGGTCCTTTGACGGACCAGAATAAAACAAAAAGGCTAGTGTGAACCTAGCATAAGGAGTTACTATACACATTCTGTCCAGAAAACTCAAGAAACTCCATGTGGATAGGAATGTTTCGTCTAGCTCATTTCTTTGTCATTTTAAGGCTACATGAAGTATTGTGTATATATATATATATATATATATATATATATATATATATATATATATATATATATATATATATATATATATATATATATATATATTTTTTTTTTTTTTTAACTAGTTTTTATTAAAAAATTTTAACAGAGTAGGAACATTGAAAACCAAAGGTGTAAATCAATAACGGAATAAGGAGACAAGGGCATATCACCACCACAACATGTGCTGCTGCACCAAGCCATTAAAGAGGACCTTTCACGTCCTCATGTATATGCTGTTTTCTATACCGCTAGAAAGCAGACAGCGCACTGAATTCAGCGCGCTGTCTGCTTTCCCGTTATGTGGCCCGGGGTTGGAGCTATCGATGCCGGTAGTTCTGTGCCCTATTGTGCTGTGCTGTGAGGAACGCCCTCCCTGACAGTATTCCTACATAGCACTGTACTGAGGGGGCGTTCCTCACAGCTCAGTGTCATCACTGGGCGGTAAGGAACGCCCTCCCTGACCGTACTCATCCATAGCCTGTACAGTCAGAGGGGATGTTCCTTACAGCCCAGTGATGATGCTGTCTGCTTTCTAGCGGTATGTAAAACAGCATATACATAAGGACGTGAAAGGTCCTCTTTAAAATAAAAATCAGAAAAAAAAGGACATACAAAAAACAACAGGCAATGAGTAACACTAAGAAAGCGAGAAGGGAGGGGACATGACGAAGGAGAAGGGGAGAGAGGGAGGAGAGAAGGGGAACAGAGTCAAAGACCTTGCAGAATACAATATGCATCCCAGGATGACCAGACAGCATGGAAAGCCTCCATCGTATGATTAAGCAAGGCAGTCAGAGACTCCATGCTACGAATGTCCTTCATACGAGCTATAAGTTCAGGACTAGTAGGAGGGGAGGATTTCCTCCAATGGAAAGCAATTAAATGTTTTAGCGGCAGTGCAGAGGAACAGAAATAATTTAGAGGTCAGTTTGCCTAAATGTCTGGGAGGAAAGTTAAGCAAGTAAATGAGGGGGTCTAAGGGCACACCTTCCACAAATAGGGCATCAGTGAGGTGTTCGACCTCGATCCAAAAGGGACCAATCTGTGGGCACTCCCAGAAAATGTGGTAGAGTGTACCCACTCCTGCCTGGCAACTCCAGCAATGGGAAGGAATGCTAGGGTTGAGGGAATGAAGCAAGGCGGTAGTGTTTTACCAATGCATGAGTAGCTTATATTGAGTCTCCCGAAAAATCACACATGTCGAGGACTTGGCTGCTCGAGACCAGATAATTTGCCATTGTCCGGGTGAGATCTGCCTATTCAGGGCCCCAGACCACTTAACCATATATTTATGAGAGAGGGAGGGCCTTCCCTCTGGAGAGGATAAGAGCCGGTAAATTCCCGATTTCAAATCTCTCGTGGAGGTGCCAACTCGACAAATCCTCTCAAAAGCAGTGGGGAGCGAAACCTTTAGGGAACCGAACTGGGAGAATACAAAATGAGCAATCTGCTGGTAGTGGAACCATTCAGAGGTGGGTAAGTGTAGAACAGAGGTAAAATAGTCAAAGGGCCTGAGCTCCAAAGTCGCTGGGTCCACTAGATTGGCAATGTGAAAAAGGCCCAATCTACTCCAGGGTCGCACCATAGCCGCCGTGAGCCCCTTCCGGGAGGAGCGGGTTATACAGGAAAGAAATCATGGAGGAGTGCAGGGAGGCTAGAGGAAAAACTTTAGAGCAAGTCATCCAAATGGCATGGGTGCAATGGATAGGTCTGAGGAGAGGGGCAGCAGGGGGGGGGGGGGTTTGGGGGGGAGACCACAGAAGTGCATTGGGATGGGTCGGAGCTAGCCAGAGCTTCTCAATAACAACCCACATAGTGAAGGCTTGTGGCACGGCCCAGAACGGGATAGAGAGTAATTGGGTTGCCCAATAATAATGCAGAATATATGAGACCGCCATCCCCCCCTCGTGTTTTCCAGACAACATCACCGAGTGAGGGATACAATGTCGTTTACTGTTCCAAATGAACTGGAAAATTGATTTTTGAAGGGATTGCAGTTCAGGGCAAAGCACCACCACCGGGAGTGTCTCAAAGAAATAGAGCAGCTTCGGAAGAAGGGTCATTTTAAACAGCTGCAGGATGGGATCAGAAATAGTTGGGTTAACTTTATATCCAGAGAGATCGCCATATTCCTTCAGCACTTGAAGAAGGTTAGGAAGGGAAGTATGAGGATTAATGAGCGTAAGAAGGACATCATCTGCGAACAAGCCTATCTTAAAGTCCATGAGGAAGTCTTGTATATTCTTTACAGTAACCAAGTGGATGTTTATATGAGGTCATTCTAGAACTTGTGACTGGTATTATTATTATGCCCTTACGGTATTTCTGCTTTATCAAATATAGACTAGTTTGCATCTGTTTTCATGGTGTATGATATTCCTCTACTTTAACTACTTCCAGGTCACTTTATAGGTTATTTATTCAAACATGAATATACATACTGCACCTGAGAAATACACAGCCAAAATGAAAGTAAGATAGTTGACAATGTAAAGCAGCTTTCTGTAAATGTATTGCTGGAAAACTAATCTGAAGTAAACCCCCTATGTGGTATCCCATGTTCAGACCACCCAGAGTGCTCGAGGATCCTCCAGGTGGCCCATAGCCCCAAATATGCAGCATCATATACCCTAATTTGGGGCTAACATTGGAGAAAATTACTACTCACTAGGGTTGGTATCTTAAAAGTAAATAAACTTTTTAGATCTTATTCATATACACTGCATGTGATGATAAAATTCAAAGTGGATACTTTAGTCCAATGTATTGGTTGCCTTTATTATTGAATTGACTTTTTCATTTAAGCAAACAAAAGAAGAACACCAAAAGTACTGTATGCCTGTGGTAGAAAATGATGTGATTTGAAAAAAACAGAATCCCACAAAACTACTGCACATATTGCTCTATAGCGGTGCCTGAACGGGAATTTGCACATTTATATTAACCTCTTTAGTACTGCGCAAAAGTTTAGGCAGGTTCAGAAAAAATACTGAAAGAATGCTTTAAAAAAATGGAAGTGTTAATTTATTTTTGTCATTTAATAACATTAAAACTTAAAGGGGTTGGCTGGTCAAAAAAATTATTTTTTAACCACTTCCATACCAGATGCTTTACCCCCTTCTAGACCAGGCACATTTTCAAAGTTTTTCATATGTGTGGTTTTGGAGGGCTATAACATTTTTATCATTTGCGTTATTCAACTAATTTCTGCGTCTTTTTTCAGTGACACATAGGGCTTTATTTTTATGTTGTTTTTATTTTTGCATGTGTTTTAATTTTTTTTTTATATCTGGGAAAATATAAACAAAAGAAGATGGAAAACTTAGACCTTTGGGCCATCTGATCACTTTTTTTTTGTGGGGGAAGGCTAATTTACCCTGTAACTGGTACATTTAGCACCAGTTACAGGAGGAATGCAGCCTCCTCCACGTTACTTACACATAACTATAGAGCTGATCTGGGTCCTGTAGGACCCAGCAGCTCTAACACATGCTAATCCCGGCGGATCACGTGACTGCCAGGTCAGAGGGGAGCCGCAAGATGGCGGCGCCCATAGCGCTGTATACAGCGCTCATTGAGTGCTGTATACACAGCGATCAGAAAGGCATGGAAGGAAATTAAGCTTCCCTGTCTTCTCTCTGGGAGCTCTGGCTGAAGTTACAGCCGACTCCCCGTTTCAGCAGCTGCACGATTTTGTGCAGCTGTTGTGTTCTGCTTGGACGTACCGGTACGTCCTTGCAGAACAAGGCAACCACCTTCCAGACGTATATAGTCTATGGGCAGTATGGAAGTGGTTAAATAGGCTGGGGAAGGTGAAAAAAAAAAATCATACTTACCTGTCCCAGCTGCCTCCCAGCACCGTCCAGTCTAGCTGGTCCGTTATTGTCTTCTGGCGGAAGTTCCTGCCACACTTGACTGCTGAGGCTAATCAGCGACTTCAGCGGAAGGGACCTGGGACATCAGAGCCAGCGAGGAATTTCACTTCAAGAAGACAGCTGAGCAGAAGGACTGGGCCGCGTTGGGAGAACTCCAGAACACCGGGGACAGGTGAGTAAATTTGTTTGTTTTTTTTCACCTTCCCCAGACTAATTCAAAAATAAAATTTAAGCCTCGACAACCTCTTTAACTAAATTTTCAGACAACTTTTGATTTCTTGGCATTATTTGTGTCATTAATACATTTTGTAATATACTTTAACAACAAATTTTGTCTCCTTTCTGGCTCTCTTTATTCTTCCTCTTACTTCTTTATTGAGAGCTGTATCTCACTGAGTACCTGTGTATGGAGTACAGGCTTGGACTAAGGGCTGTGTAAAATGCAGAAAAAAATTAGGGTAGGGGAGGGTCACTTCAAATCGTTCTCTATCGGCTGTTTGAAAATGTAGAAACTTGTGTTTCATGTCATATTAAACAGAAGATGCACTAAGATCTATATTAGTTCCAGAGATATCACTGGTTGAAAATACAGTCAGGATTATGATATTTATATGTAGCTGCATAATATATATGATATCCCGAGAATAACTGTTTGCAGTGACCTCCTCTACCATTATTTTCGTTGCATTTTACACAGCCCCATACTCCATACACAGTCAGTGAGAGGCAGAGAACAACTCTTAATACAGAAGCAAGGGAACGAGTAATCAAATGCAGGATTTTACAGAAAGGAGCCAAAATTTGTTAATAAAGTATATTACAAAATGTATTATTGACACAAATACTACCAGAAAATGAAAACTTGCCAGAACATTTAATTATGCTTTAAAGAATGAACAAAATCTAAATCTAAATCAAATCAGTATTTTGTATGACCACCCTTTGCCTTCCAAACAGCTTCAGTTCTTCTTGGTACACTTGCATACAGTTTTTGAAGGAATTTGACAGAGAGGTTGTTCCATTTTGCAGAACTAACCATAGATTTTCTGTGAATGTAGGCTTGCTAAATTCCTTCTGTCTATGTAATCAAGACTAGACAGACTTTGTGTGTTGTTATGTTGAGTTTAAGGCTTTGTGGAAGGTATATCATCATTTTCAGGACTCCACCTCTAAAGGGTGGTCCTGTCAAATATTCATTTGATTTAAATTTATTTTTGTACATTCACTTAATTTTGTTAAGTGACAAAAAAAACTATTAACACTTGCATTCTTTGATTTTGTAGCATTTCTCCTACATGTGCCTAAAACTTTTGCACAGTACTCTATGTATTATATGAACATGAATGTGAATCTTTTAACCACAGTAAAAAAGTAAAGCTAACTAGACAACGTTATGGAAGAGTGAAGAAATCAGGCGATACCTTTTAGAGGCTAACTGAGTATATTTATAAGTAAGCTTTCAGGAGTACTAGCTAGCTCCCTTCATCAGACATGGTGTGATACAAGAACTGAAAATTCACAGATTTTTATACACATGGTTTTCAAAGCATTTTAGAGTCCTTAAAAAAAATGCAATCTAAGTAGAGAAGTTATTTACAACAGGTCAAAAAAACAGTCTGGAAACTTGTGGTGCGTGACGGAGGGATCAGTAATTCTTGCTGTTATCTGTTTGCTATCAGGAGGTGATTTGTGTCCCTCACAGTTCATACATAGTGTGATTTGAAGCTGGCATGAATATTGAGTTCAGTTCATGGTTCATACATAGTGTGACATGAAGCTGGCATGAATATTAAGTCCAAATTGTAGAGTTTGAAATTTTTGCATAAATTTATACTCCCATTCTTTTCTTTTCTCCTGCGTTTTAAAATGTCCCATTAAAACCACAACCCGCAAATCTTCAATAGAGTTGTTTTCTCCGGAGAAATGTGCGGCCACTGGGAGATCTGTTCTGCTGTTATTAATATTGGATCTGTGTGAGTTCATTCGTTGACTGAGTCTCTGCCCTGTTTCCCCCACATAGAGGCCTGTGGTGGGACATTGCACACACATTATGAGGTACACCACATTGGAAGACCTGCAGGAAAATGTCCCCCTAATTCTGTGCACCTGTTGTGACTGTGGGATAGGTACACTGTCAGCGGCGTGGATGTGCTTGCAGGTCATGCACCTTTTATGTAGGCAAGGTGAGATGCCATTTTCAGTTGGGGCCTTCATAAAAGGTGCATGACCTGCAAGCACATCCACGCCGCTGACAGTGTACCTATCCCACAGTCACAACAGGTGCACAGAATTAGGGGGACATTTTCCTGCAGGTCTTCCAATGTGGTGTACCTCATAATGTGTGTGCAATGTCCCACCACAGGCCTCTATGTGGGGGAAACAGGGCAGAGACTCAGTCAACGAATGAACTCACACAGATCCAATATTAATAACAGCAGAACAGATCTCCCAGTGGCCGCACATTTCTCCGGAGAAAACCACTCTATTGAAGATTTGTGGGTTGTGGTTTTAATGGGACATTTTAAAACGCAGGAGAAAAGAAAAGAATGGGAGTATAAATTTATGCAAAAATTTCAAACTCTGCAATTTGGACTTAATATTCATGCCAGCTTCATGTCACACTATGTATGAACCATGAACTGAACTCAATATTCATGCCAGCTTCAAATCACACTATGTATGAACTGTGAGGGACACAAATCACCTCCTGATAGCAAACAGATAACAGCAAGAATTACTGATCCCCCCCCCGTCACGCACCACAAGTTTCCAGACTGTTTTTTTGACCTGCTGTAAATAACTTCTCTACTTAGATTGCATTTTTTTTTAAGGACTCTAAAATGCTTTGAAAACCATGTGTATAAAAATCTGTGAATTTTCAGTTCTTGTATCACACCATGTCTGATGAAGGGAGCTAGCTAGTACTCCTGAAAGCTTACTTATAAATATAGTCAGTTAACCTCTAAAAGGTATCGCCTGATTTCTTCACTCTTCCACTACTTTCAATGGCTAACACGGTACAACATTATACTACTAGACAAAATTATGTTATATAAATATGTAGAACCTGTGAACGATACATAAAAGTAATGTACAAGTAGCTAATTTAACAACTAAGATAACTACAGAGGGAATGTCCCAGCATGTAAAATATAATAAATACCAGTAATTAATACCTAAGGTAAAGGAGTGAAGAAAAACAGATTGTTAATGCATTCATAGATTAGTATTTTGACTGGGGTTCTCTAGCAAAGTTCAGAACATGTTTGCTGCACACAGTGGTGAGAAATGGCATTGCAAGTAAAAGTAACACTAAATAGTAATCCTTTATTTACAATTTTCCTGCTTTATAATTTTTTTTTTTACTTGGCCTAAACTCACAAAACAGTGACACCGGTGCACTAATTCAATCTGATACACTAACACTATGTAGAAGGCAGGCCCAAATCCCAATCCAAGAAGGATTAGGGTGAAAGTAGAGGAACTGCTATCCTCTGTTACACTTGAATAAAGGTAGCAATCCCCGAAACGCGCAGTCTGGACAAGCGCAGTTCCTCTACTTTCACCCTAATCCTCCCTGGATTGGGATTTGGTCCTTTATTCTACGTTCCTCGACACCCTTGGGTGGCCATTGGTTCGTGCTGCTCTATCTGCTCCAGAGACAAGATACCTTGGTCTAAATGTGCATTATGGTAGTTGTGGCCTAGCTCACAACTTAACAAGGTGAGAGTTCTACCATTTCTACTTCATCAAATTATTCTGTTAAACAGTATTACACTATGCACTGCTTGGTGTAATACTGGTGCTTAAGCTTTACACTAACACAATGTGTCATCAACCATAAGCCAAACTCATTGGCAAAGTAATAATTCTTCACAGGTTCATGGCATCCGTTTTCAATATTTTCACTTTAAAATTCAGTCTCTAGAAGAAAATCGTATTGTAAAGTAAGAAAGAAATGTATCAGCCAATGAAATTGCTAGACACAGGATTGCATTACTGTGGCATTGCATTGGTATTACAATGTAGCCTAATTAGCCAATGGTTAATGAAGCAAAGGAGAGACCTGTACATCATTGGGTTTCCTTGTGATCTCCAAACCCAACAAAATTTACAAGATTGCCTGATATACATCTAATGTTATGTTAAGTCTTATTCATTCCCCTCTTACAATTCAAATAAACATGAATGCTCAGCCCAACTGAGCCTGCATGTTCATAGAGAAATTGGCAGAAAGCTGTTGGTCAGGTGAAGTTTCAGCCAACAGCTTACACATATGCATTTTTGGCTTAACAGGGATAAGCTTCCTCTGAACCCTATCTGACTGTTATAGAATGATAAAGTTAAAAGGTGAAGATAAAGTAGTAATAAGATTATATCCACTTTAATAAGACAATGACTCAACTTTGGCAAGCTACAACATAACTTTAGAGCAATTATGTCAATCTCCAATGTGTGTTTTTTTTGTTTACTTCACCCCCACTTTATAATATCAGTAATTGTACAGAATATAACCGCCAAGCATTAACTTGTGAACTTTGTTATCTTTTTGAAATAATACAACACACCCTTGCCAACCACAGGATGCCCGATAGGCATGTAATTAAAAATCTGTAATTATTCATTGTATTATCAAGGCAAGCAAATCATGCTCAGGTAAAAAACAAAATGTATAAAGACCCACAAATGTTTAGATTTCACGTAGAAATGAGCAGAAGCCCACAGCACTTCTATCTGAAACCAACAAATTCCTTTGAAACAAAAGCCTGGTGATTGTCCATCTTAAGGACAGGTCATCAATATCAAACGGCTCGACAATCCCATTAATCCTTTCATTCCACTAGAGTTTGTGGTGTGCTCTTTAACACAAATCCATCACTTGGAATGATTGGGCTTCAGTACAAGCTTTAACTGGGCCACAATTTTACAGAGGGCATATGTGACTACATCAAGCGGTAGAAATCTACATCTACAATTTCTACACATCTCCCTTATGCTGAATGGCAGGGGCTGGACTCTCACAGTTAAAAATTGATGGCCTATCCTGGTCCAGTTGAACTGAAATATCCTCCATTCTTTTTTCAGTGCATTATATCATCAAAACTCATTTATCAAACAATAAATTAACATATTGTTTGTTTGCCTTGCAAAACTTCAGTTTATATACAAAGGAAAGCAGTGTGTGTTGTGTAATGTGTGTTTTATTGTAAGCCAGTTGTTATGCTATTCAAGCAAAGGTACAAAAATACCATGGCTTATTTATAGCGGAGTGTTTATTTGGTAACCCGGGTCAGAGCTACAGTAATTAAAGCAGCATTATTTCTCCCTATTGATATAGAAATCATTTGTATTATTTTCAGTCTTGCCATATGGTTTGCATCAAGGGACTGGCTTGTGGTTAGTGGTGATACACAAAAGTCACAGAGCTTACGCAGATCTGAACAACCCCTTCAGAGCCCCTTAACATAGAGGGCACTTTCATCCTACTCAGCAAAAAGAAGCTGTCCTGCACATGTTATCTGTCTGACAGCCATGGCCAAGATCTCAAGTTCTACAATTTACTAGACTTTTCAAGCCTCTCAACACAGCCTTTGGCATCTTCATAAGGCAGATTGTAACCTTACTCTAAAAAGTATCCACATTGTCTGCTAACATTACAGTGAAGTTTGCAATATTCAAATAATTTACAAAAAAAAAAAAAAAAAAAAGTCAATGTAGGTGAAAATTCTGTTTTTAACACTTTACATTTTTACATTCAAATTAAATCTTTTAATACATGTCTTTAAGGACACTTTAAAAAGCTAAATGCACTCTTTACTTATTAGCTTTATAAAAGTAATTTTACAATAGTATGGTCCTGGAAGCATAAGGGCTTAATTCACACTTTCAATGTCTGCCAGATCAGACTCAATCTAGGTTAAATGGAACAACCAAACTTTGTGTAGACTGTATTTAAAAATACAATAGTCTCAGCATGCCCGACCCCAGACTGTTCCACGATGAGATACGGTATAGAAAGATGAATGGTTGAGCACTGCATCTTCCTGACCTTCATGTATACCATTTCATCTTCCTCAGCAGTTTGGTGACACACAGATAATTCTTGATATTACTCCATCATTTCTATAGGCTGTGTTTTATTTACTGGTATTGAGCTATAAACAAATTACACAGTTTTGGAGTTCTATGTGAATAGGAGCCTAGGGACTTGGTTTCATTGTACTGAAGCAGTACCAAAGTGTGGAGTGGTGCAAGTCACAGACACGTTGCTAGTTTTATTTTTGGGATGTAATCAGTATAAATTATTAAAACCATGCTCCCTACATGTACGACTAGAGATTTGATCATAGAGCAAATTGCGTACCCAGACCTAAACATTTATGGGATGAAGCACCATGTGAGATACTATCTAGGGTGCACTTTTAACAAATTAGTTATCTTTTGATGGCAGCTACCATGAAGAAAGAAATTATACCAGAAAAAAAATAAAATGCTCTTTATCTTTATGGATCTCTGTGCGACCACCCTTCAACTTCGTAGACAACTAGGCCCTATTACCTCCACACTCAGAGAACATCAGATCAACTACACATGGGGCTTCCCGGTTTGCCTACTAACACCCAACAATTTGCATGTCATGAAGACTCTTAAAGAAGGTAGAGCTCTTCTATAACAATGGAATTTGCAAACTTCTGAAACAGGACCTCATGGCAAACAGACTCTGTAAAACCTTGAGGAAGATTATGGCAGCACGGTGGTTCAGTGGTTAGCACTGCAGCCTTACAGCGCTGGAATCCTGGGTTCAAATCCTGCCAAGGACAACATCTGCAAGGAGTTTGTATGTTACGTGGGTTTCCTCCGGGTACTCCGGTTTCCTCCCACACTCCAAGACGTACTGATAGGGAATGTAGATTGTGAGCCCTATATGGGACAGTGACTGACGATGTCTATAAAGAGCTGCAGAATATGATGGTGCTATACAGTAAGCAAAAATAAATTCAAAAGATTGTCAAGTTGTAGGTTCTCATCGCTGAGTTTTAAGTTATAATGACGTTTGGGTGTCATTCCAATGGCCATTGGTCTCAGATTCATTTTATCCAACATTAGTGATGTGTAGTTTATTTCTGAAGTGCGGTTTCCTTTACTGCCAGATAGATGTTTGGTTTATTAATACTTTACTCCTTTACAAATTAAATGATATCACAAAACTTTATTATTACTTACAGTACCCCACAAGGGGATGTTTTATCCCCTCTTATCTTTATTCCATCTATAGAGCCTCTGGCATAGGCAATTCAATTTAGTGGAGCCATTAAGCACATTACTATATGTGACAAAAACTCACTCCATATCGCTCTATGCTGATGATATAATCTTGTCATAGCCTGTCTCCTCCTTGCCAGAAGCTCTGGACTTAATCCCAGATTCTCCCCCTTAAGTTAACTACTCAGACTATATACAACTTCTAAAATGATCCTACCCGTTTGATTAGCAACAGGAAGGTATCAACTACCTAGACATTACGCTGACACCACAACACTCTAAATTTTATGCAGCAAACTACCCACTAAACTCCTTAAAGGTTTTCAAGAACAAACAGAATGAGTAAACATGAAATCTCCTGGACAGGCAGAATCAAGAATTTTAAAATACTGCTTCTGCCTAAAATATATTTACTTAGGACACCGCCCATCTCTCTCCTGACCTCCTTTTTCAAGACAACTGACATTACCCTCTCCTGATTTATTTGGGGGATTTATTTCGGGATTATTACACTAGATTGTATAATTTCCTCTTGTGTAATGGGCGTGATCCCATTACTCCCAACTTGGCATTGCGTTTCTATCTGGATTCCTGTCATCATCCAGTGCTCCCACCCTCAGCACTTGATTCGCTAAACACTCCAATTTTAGATGAACTAGTAGCTGTTCTCGAGGGTCTCCCTAATGGCAAGACCCCAAGCCCTGATGGGTTTACTTACGCATACTACAAAATTTTCCAGTCTGACCTACTCCCTCTCATGCGTCATCTCTAACTCCTTTCTTGATGGGGCCCCAATCCCACACACTATGCTTCACTCTCACGTTACCTTGGTCCCCAAGCCCTATAAGGATCATCATGAGTGCTCCAAATATCGCCCTATAGCTCTTTTGAACACCAATCAAACTGTTCACTAAAATTCTAGCTAATAGGCTTAACGCTTGGCTCCCATTTCTCATCCACAAAGACTAGGTCCTTTGTCATGAGGAAGGGGGGTGGGGGACAACACCAGAACGGCAGTGGACCTGATTGATGCAGCCAACTGTCATGCTACCCCTACTTTGCTTTTTAGTCTGGACGATGAGAAGGCCTTCGATCGACTTGATTGGTTGTTTATGATTG
Organism: Leptodactylus fallax; assembly: GCA_947044405.1. NCBI lineage: Eukaryota > Metazoa > Chordata > Amphibia > Anura > Leptodactylidae > Leptodactylus > Leptodactylus fallax. The sequence continues at coordinate 2,882,662 of CAMRHE010000200.1, read as the reverse complement.
CTACCCTTGAGAAATTTGGGTTTTACGGGGGCTTTTTTACGGCCATAAAGGCTCTCCTTCCCCTCTGCAGTTGTTAAGATCCCTAATGCATCCTCTCCCTCTTTTCCTATCCGTAACGGGACCCGTCAAGGTTGCCCTCTGCTGCTATGGTCCGGAACCTGGACTAGACTGAACCTTTTCCATTTAGCTAACTTAGTTGACCCTTCGACCTTGGAGCTCAGGCCCTTTGACTACTTCACCTCCACATTGCAATTGCCCAACTCGGAATGGTATCACTTCCAGCAGATAGTTCACTTTGTTATTGCTCAATTTGGGACCACATGGGTTTCCGTCCCTACGGCCTTTGAACGATTATGTCGTACAGGTACCTCTACCTAGGGCCTGATCTCTAATATCTATAGACTTCTGTCCTCTCCGAAGGGCAGACTCTCTTGGTCCATATATATATGTCTAGATGGTCTGGGGCCTTGAGTAGACAGATCTCGCTTGAGCAGTGGCAGATTATATGGTCTTGTGCGGCTAAATCCTCTTCACGTGTGTCTTTAGAGAAACAGTACAAAATGCTTATGCACTGGTACCATACCCCTGCCTTGTTTCATTCTCTAAATCCGGCCATTCCCCCTACCTGTTGGCGCTGTCAGACTTCAGTCAGCGCATTATATCATATCTTTTGGGAAGGTCCTCTAATTCGCCCCTTCTGGTTGGAGGTCAAGACAATCACTGATGCCCTTTTCCGTCAGGGAGTTCCACTAGACCCTCTCACCTACGTCCTTAATCTTCCTCCGAGACACCTGGATACAAAAACTTCTAGGTTATTCCTTTATTTATGCACATCGGCTAAGATGCTTATCGCCCTACACTGGAAAGGGGGATGGTCCCTCACAGCTCCTGAGTTGATAGCACGGATGAAGGACGTTCGCAGCCTGGAATATCTAACATCCCCTCTTAATCACAAGGTGGAGAATTTTGATGCGATCTGGTCCCACTGGGATACTTCCTGTATTATGCAAGGCTTCTAGAGCCGATCCCTTTCCCTCTTTTTTCCCTGGTCCTTGTCCTTTTTGTCTCCCTGTTTTGATATACTTTTATGTTCTGCATTGTTACTTTTTGGTTGACTTTACTAGCTTTTTGTCCTGCCATGTTTTGTTTTATTGTTTAAAAAAAATTCCTCTAATAAAAATTACAGTTAAAAAAAAAAAAAAAAAAAAATCTCCTAAATACCCTTCTAGAGATTAGATTGATTGAGAAACTTCATTTGGAAACAACGTAATTCCCTAGACCTGCATGAACTTTTGTGTTTACTTGATACAACTCATTTTTATGAATGAACAATAGGTTTGGGTAACTTTACATTCCCAAAATGCCAATTTATCTGGTACCCATGGACTACTAGTCCCTACTGTAAATGACAGCCCTACAATATACTGAAATATAGTCTATGCTGCTCACTTCGGTTTTGATAATTAATAAGCCTATACCTTTACACCTCATTCCCCCTTAGAAGGATAGATGTCTTTTATGTGTAAAGTATGTATACTTACTGTTCAAAACGTAATAAAAACTATAGAAACAGAAAGTATCTACATCCATCTATGTAGGGAAGTTGGAACCCTGTATCAGAAGAGAAAAAAAAAAAAAAAAGATATATTAAGAAATTGCCACTGAATTTTACACCTAAAAATGCCATGATGAATTTAAAAAAAAAAAAAAAAAAAAAAAAAAAAAAATTCTGAACACTGTTAGGATAACGCCACACTGAGTAAAACGTACCTAAAAACTACTGCAGAAAAAGACGCAGCAAAAACATAGTAGAAACCATAATCGCAAAAATGTATTTTTCACTGCTTTTACTCTGCGCTTTGCATTTAGGCCCCCCCCCCCCACATATAAGTATACAGGGGAAACGCAGCATATTCATAGGTAAAACTGACATGTTACGTCACTGCATTCTCTGCAGCGTTTTTTGCCACATTGTTTATATGAAATTCAATAAAATCTTGTTCACTTTGCTGGGACTGTAAAACACAGCATCCGCAACAGCCAAAACCATGGTTCTGCAATGTATGGCCTCAGCATTAAAAAGCCTACTTACTGCACAGAACTAAAGTATGTAAAAAAAAAAAAAATGATAGTAAATGTAAAACAGATCTACTAAAATCCTTTGTGGAAAAGTTCATGATCAGATATAGAAGTACCAAGTCATTGGTGATTAACAGCCATTACTTGTAATTGTGCGGGAGGGCCATAGCCATTAGTCATTCGAAATTTGCTGAGTTTGCCCCTGTGCCACACATAGAAAAAAATCATGAATAGAGCTGGCACGGCCGTGTCATTAAGCCGATGTGACCCGTCTTTTATCAAAAGTTACTTCTCATGGCACTAAAATGTTAAGCTGACATGGTAGAAGCTGGTAACTTGAGCAGGAGCCGTCTCTCTTCCTGCCATAGATTTATGATTGTTTATTCAACAACAGGACTTTTGCGATCTTCTAGACTAAAAAAAGATTTTCAATTTCCAAGCGCAGCATATTCTGTGTCAGCACAAACGGATTATAACCTTCTAATTATTGCAGCTAGCCTCCATGAGTTAACCGCTTCACTGCCACTAAAAGCAGCTTTTACACAATAGATGTTAAGCTTTATGGTGCTTGTGGCATACAATCCGTTAAGGAACTAAAATTTTCCATCCTTCTGTCATCTAAGCCCAGAAGCATAATGTCACGCACAGTAATCCCAGGCTGCAGTACACAATGCTTTTATTATTTTTTTTTAGTCTTTTGGTTTTCTTCAGTGTATACCATCTAGCTTCTTATCCCTGGGCGTTTCTATATTTAATATTTGTCTTTTGGCTCATGGCTTGTCTTCGTGAAAGAAAGCACACCAACTGGTTAGGCTTAGCCCTGTGACTGGAGTCAACAAATGTAACACTGTTGGTAAGACTTCAGTAATAAAATGTAAGATGGTATCAGATTGTTAATGAGTACCAAAAATACTAGCAGCTGAATTAAATAAATGAAACTAATTTATCTCAATCTACTATGTAATGTTGTACACAATGCAAATCAGTGGTAAACACAGCACATTGTGTATAGGGCCCCTTGGATAACTGGACTACTAGAGTTTGCTTAGGGACAATACAAATAGTCTAAGTATAAGCCTACAATCACACAACAGTGAAAATCATCCGTGTGATGGCTGTTTTTTAACAGTCATCATATGGTTGCATTAAATTCACTGTATGTGAATGGGGGTTATTCACATGACTGATTTTTTTATGTCATGTTCTCTTTTTGACCATTTTCACAGATCCCTCAATACACTCAAATGTATAAAGGATCTGTGAGAACAGGTGTCCCCCAGGTGCAAAACGGCCTTGAAAAATGTACACTTTTCACAGCATTTTGTATGACGTTCATGTGAATTTAGGCTATGGCTGGCAATACATCATCATTAGTAGTGCTCATCTGCCAACTCAAGAGAGCTTGTGTATGTCGAAACTGGGAGAAGTAAACCATTGCCATACGCCACTGGCAGTGGCTTATGTGCTCTGAAATCAAAGGGATCAGGCACTGAAGTTCAACATGCCCAATCCTTCTTTGCCCTAACATCATCTACTTGGGAAGAATTGGGAGTCTCCCTTAAAGATCACATGGTCGATCCTGATGAAATCTGCCAGTTTGCTCTAATTGATTTTGCTCTCAAGTGAATGGAGACCTTATAATGTCATTTTATTTTGAACTCCATTGATTTTGAAGAGATACATGTCGTTTGTTGGATGGTACAACTATTTAGAATTCATTTACAATTCGCAAGGATTACCATGTGCCTATTTTAATTAATCAATGTGATGATCATGTAGTGCATGGCCGTGATATTCCTTTAGAGCAGTGGAAGGCAACCTTTTTGTAAAGTGTGATTTAAATAAAAAAAATAAAAAAAAATAATCAAGGATGAAGTACTCTGTGTGCCATACAATAATTAAAGTTGTCGACTCCTACATTAAGGTTATTATAACAGGACAGCTGTAATACAGAGAGTAAACTAACTCATTATTACAGCTGTGTGAACCTGGCCTGTGTGAATTTGTATTCATAAGTGCATTGGATACTCCATTAGAAGCTTCAATTGCAGGTAACAAAAAATAGTGCAGCATGCCGTGCTATTTTTTGCGATAAAATGCTGTGATCCTTATATACAGTATAATGCTCTTTAGTGGCTTTTATACACAGTATAATGCAACTTAGTGTCACCCCAATACACAGTATAATGTCCCTTAGTGTCCATCATACACAGTATAATGTCTCTTAATGCGCCCTATGCAGAGTTTAATGCTCCTTGGTGTTCCCTATACACAGTATAATGCCCCTTAGCTTCCACACAGTATGATGACCCATATGTGCCCCCCCCCCACACACAGACTATAAAGCCCATTAGTGGTCCCCACACTGTATGAAGCCCCCTTAGTTACCCTCACATAGAATAATAACCCATTAGTTAAACGCAGTTTACCATTCGCTCTCCAGGGTGCCAGTAACTGTAATGCGTGACCATCAGTACTTATGAAAGTGCTCATTGCCCTTGTAAAGTAAAGATGGCACCACAGGTGATCAGAGGATGCATGGAGCAGGGTGGTAAGTATTGAATGCAGCTTACCACTTGCTACTTAACCATTATTTTGTGGGCCCTTATATTACATATGTGGGTCATTTTATTATATATAATATATATGTGGAGGCTATTTTATGTAGAGGCACTGTGAGGCTCATTATAAGTGGAGGCAGTGTGGGGGTCATTATTTAGAGGCAATATGGAGGCCATTATATTACAAGTGGGGCACTGTGGAGGTCATTATATTACATGTGAAGGCATGGAGAGGGCCATTAAACTACCTGTGAGGGCCCTGAGGGGGATCAATCTACTATATGTGGGGGCAATGAACGGACCATTACAGAACTGTTGACAGATGCTCCAACCAAAACCTTATTTTGTTAACAGTCATAAGTGATCTCTACTTTGGGGGTACTCTGTTGGGATGTTTTTCTTACTAGGGGGTACTTCTCATGAAAAGGTTAAGAAACACTGTGGTATGCTTTTCTCAGATAGAATAGCACAGGAAACGTCACAGATGATCTTTAATAACATAAAATACATACCTGGTATCAGGGATCTAACTATAGGGGATGCAGAACTAGCAGCTGCTATTGGTTTCTGACCCTCGGGCCCCTAAGGGTAGTTCAACCCAATAAAATGGCATAAGCTAGGTAGGAGCCCCATTACAGATTTTGCTTCACGTTACCTCTGCCTGCTGTGAGTGTTCAAATGAAAAGTATTGAACTTTTACCTATTTTACCAACTTTAAAGTTTATAATAAATGGGGACCTGAAGGGATTGGAAATGGAAGGTACTTCATTAAATGGGTTTTTCAGTTTACAAGCCCTATTTTTATGTACTCTATTGGGAAATGAGTTAATAAAGAGGGGTCTCCTGTTATTGATCCTCATCTCTTAGCCAGATACGAGAGTGGTAACAAAAAGCCAAAGTATTTTAAAGACACCCTGTCACCTAAGTATAACAGTCAGCTACTTCAGGCAATCCCAACAAAATGAATGTTACTGGGGTGCTCTTGTCCAACCACTGCTGCATTCAGAACAAGGAGCAAAATACCCCAGTACTCATGATCAGTGGAGGTACCTGCAGCCGGACTCCATTAGTCTGAAACCTATTGCTTATACCATAATAATGGTAACTGGATATAGTGTATTAAAAGAGAATAAATAGGCTCTCACAGAACCCATGCAGGAAACTTGTTACTTGCAAAACGCTCTCGTTTTACTTTATATGGTGAATTCTGCAGCAAGTTCATTTGGGTTATGTAGTGGTTTTCCTTAGAATACCATGTTATATCTACCAATAATAATAAACTTGATGAACCGGTGTGTCTCATGAACATCTATAGCCATGCTGACAAACAGAACAACATATACTAGTGAAGAGAACGAAAGTCACTTGTTTAGAATTTAGTCAGCAATTTTGCAGAGATTTTGTAAAGTGCATCCATTACTAAAACCAAACACATCATCATTTTCTGTTTTGTATCACTATAAAATAACTGAAGAGATCAAACTGTCTGCATCACAGGTATCAGCATATAAGGCTATGAGGAAGGGTTGTAACAAAAACATTGGGCCCCAAATATCACACTATAATATGCACACAGTATATAGTATATACACACACTCAGTATGTATACACACAGTATATACTCCAAATAAATGGAAAAAGCTGCAACATTCCAGCAGACAAAAAAATAAAACTATGAAAAAAGTTTTATTTCAGTTCCACAATGGAACTTTACTTTTTTAAGCACAGTGATACATGTGAAGCAGATATTTAAAAGTCTGTAAGCAAGAAAATCATTATCAAAGTAATCCCAGTATTCAGCACCTAATTTGCATATGAATAAAACAGATATTTCCACGATAATGAAGCCCTAATACTGAATAACAAAGGTATATTTGGAAAGTGTGTAAAGAGCACTACAAGGTACAATCTTTGTTATTTTCCTAATGATAGACTCCCTTTAAATTGGTCAGAACAATTACATGGTTAAATACAAAGTACCAAATAAAATGACATGGTGAGTATATAAATAAATAAACATAAGTATGACATATGTGTATAGAATAAGTGATACAATGTTTCCAAATTCATAAAACACAGTCATTTATATACAGTACTTCAAAAGTTTTAGTCAGGTGTGGTAAAATGCTTTAAAAATACAAGTGTTAATAGTTTGTAATTTGTTAATTGACAAAAATAAAGCAAATGAAGAGAAGAGAAATCTAAATCAATATTTGGTGTGACCACCATTTACATTCAAAACAGCAGCAATTCTTCTAGGTTCACAATTTTTAAGGAACTTGGCAGGGAGGTTGTTCCAAACACCTTGGATAACTAATCACTGATCTGTGGATGTATGCCTGCACAAATCCTTCTGTCTCTTCATATAATCCCAGGCAGACCCCCAATCCCAGATGCTGAGATCAGGGTTTTGTAGGTGGTCATATTATCACCTTGAGGACTCCTTGTTCTTTATGCTGAAGCTATAGCTAATGTCAATAAGAACTATGTTTGGGGTTGTTGTCTTGTTGCAGAATAAATTTGTGGTTTGCATTTTCTTAATATCAACTATTAACACTTCTGTTTATGAAAGCATTCTTACATTGAATAGTTTTTCACAACTGCTTAAAAACTTTTACACAGTACTGTGTGTTTATATCTATGTCTCTATAACTATATATTGTGACACCTGTGGAGGATTACTTATGGAGGGGTAGTATATTTCTCCCAGATTCCACTCCTATGTGATGGGAAGGGGCCCTCACCTGCTTATTAACTAAATAATTAATGAAGGGTATTTAAAGTGAGATTCTCCTCTTTCATATGACACCTAAGTTTCTACGTTTTATAATGCTCAAAATACAGCAATTTTAATTGACCCTCCCCCACCCTAATTTTTTTTTTAATACAGCCATACTTCGCACGCAATGAGAAGCAGGGGACACCTCTCAACAGAGAAGCAAGGAAAAGAGTAAAGGAGTGAAGGATTTCATAGAAAAAGTATATAATAAAGTATATTATAAAATTTATTAATCACACAAAAACTGCAAGAAAATCAAAAGTTGTCTGAAAGTTTAGTTACACTTTAAGAGAAGCTGGGAGGGTAACTTTCTCTCTGCCTGGGGGCACCAAAAGCCAGTCTGTGTGAGAGGCACATATGAGCACAGGGTTCATGGATGCTGTTGTGTTTATGAGTTGGCAGGCAGAATCTCTCCAGCTGATAACTAGGTTTTTTTTTCCAATGTTTATTAAGTGCCAAACAGGCCAGGATTTTCCTTTGCTGCGGTTTTGATTGTTTTCTGTATACCTGCAACCCTATCAATAAAACCTGACCCAGTGATAGTTTACACCTATCTGCTGCTGTTAGGCCTGGTTCTGAAGAAACATACACATTTATTTATTTATTATGCTTACTTGTACAGCACCATCATATTCCACAGCGCTTTACAGACATGGTGGTCACTGTCCCATACAGGGCTCACAATCTATATTCCTTATCAGTACATCTTTGGAATGTGGGAGGAAACCAGAGTGCCCGGAGGAAACCCACACAAACACGGGGATAACATACAGATGTTTTCCTCAGCAGGATTCGAACCCAGGACTCCAGTGCTACAAGGCTGCAGTGCTAACCAATGAACCACCGTGACACATGTCCTTTTACACAAACATAAGTGATCCAGAATATAATCTCACTATATTTATATAGATTTATATCCAGTCATGACAAAAGCATCTGAACTGAGTATTTGAATTTGATGCTTTTACATATCAGGATATAACAACATCATGTCCTTAGGTCTTAAAGAGGACCTTTCACCACCTCCACCGATTCAAGTTCTTGGCATCTTTTAATAGGCGCTGCTCCACGGATTCCAGCACAATTGGAATTTTCTCTCTAGCCCCCACCATACCCGAGCAACAAGCGCAGTTAGTTTTGATGCCTGATGTGCTATTTAAGATCTATAATGTCAAAAGGGCAGTGTCAGGCAGGGGGTGTGATTCAGAGCACCAATCAGAGGCAGCCAGTGTCAGAGCTCAGAATCACACCCCTTGCCTGCTTCTGCCTGACACCACCCTCCTGACAGTAAAGAGTCTTAATAGCATAGTAGGCACCAAAACTACTCCCCTTCCATTAAAAATGTTAGGCCTCTTCGCGGCCTCCGGCACACTCTCTACGCCTCCTCACTGACGTCATGCGCCCGGGGTCATTGCTGAGGCCTGTGACTGGGCCTTAGCAGTGACATGGGCACGCCAAGTGTCATGACGTTCGGCGTGCCCATGTGACTGTTGGTGGCCCAATCAAAAGGCCTGAAGCTGTGACCCTGGGTGCAGGACATCAGCAGGAGAGCGCTGGACGCCCAAAAGCAATGGAAGGAGAGTATGAATTTTTTTTTTTACTTATTTTTGTCACCTCCCCTGAACCTCCACCTATTATACTGTGTGGTGTGAAGAGTATAAATCGGCAGCCATTTTAGTTTGGTTCTGTTTATATATAAAAAAAAAAAAAAAAAAGAACTATTTTGAATCTACGGGTCGAACCTGGCTTGGTATGAGTTTGCCCATCTCTACTTATGAGCAACATCTGAGTTAAGGAATAATGATATAGAAAAAAGTTATGGAGTACAGTAAAACAACAAAGAGGGGATTAAAAACATATGGTATGGAATGGAATCTGTACTAGTGTTAAAACATATCTAAAAGATTGGGTAACCAAAATCGAATCTCTCACCCTCCATATAAACATAGATCTGCAGGGATACAGAATATACACACAAGTAAACTAGAGGGATATAAAAAACAGGAGAGATTTTTACAAAAAAAAAGATACTCAAATAATTATCATTCTTTCCCAGGGGCCCCCAGTGCATTTGCCTTTAGGATCCACTTGGCCTCTTTTCTAAGTAACAATTTGTGTCTATCCCCTCATTGCTGATGCGCCATGCCTACAAATTGATGCACATCAGCATCCCCCTTGTGCATGTCTATAAAGGGTTGAATTAACCTCTCAGTGAACTCTCTACTGATGCAACTGACTTGTAATGTTCACTGAACCTGATATACAGGCATCTTGTATACTTATAACAAACTGCCACATGGGTACATAATAATATATACAACAAAGCTGGTACTGCAACTAATGAACCATTTACTTTTACAGGCAACCTTCCAAAATTCTGAAAATTTGCACTTATGTTATGATCACAAAATATGCAGCTTATGCATCTATGGTTTTCTGGAGACACCGCTATCTCCAACCAGCTATTTTAAGGGCGGGTAGTGGCAAACCTGCTTCTCACTGCTACCTTCTGCTGTTCACACCTGCGCTCGGGTTCCCGTTCTTCAGGTCTGCTTGGGGACCCGAAAAACAGAACCACAATCCGCTTAAAAAGCGGTTATCCGCAGAAACCCGCGGGCCCCATAGATTATAATTTGGAAATAATGCAATACGTCACCTTGCATGTAACGAGGCCAGACAAAACACATCCAGTGTGAAATGATCATTGTCTGAATGCTCCTCCACCTCTCCCATGCAAAGTTTTAAGAACATTAAATAAAGCTTCGATATTCTTACTAACAGTGAGTTCCAACTCTGATCTAGTTCTACTTATGTTCAAATATGCAAGTCTATTGGACTGTATCACTCTTCGGTGACACACCATTATTTCTTTATCAGTCCTTCCACTCCCCAGACTGGGGGATGCCAGTCTTACCAAAGTCCCCAAGTGGTACAAGCCCCACCTTATTTATGAAGACACTCCAGCCTCTTAATAAATCAGGTACACTCGGGAGTGACAGAATAGAAATATACGCCAGTCAGGAACTGGAACGTCATATGACCGAAACGTTACTCATATTTACTGTACGTGGAATATTGTTATCATGTTTGGCGAATAAACACATCACTGTATTTTCATCTGAATTTGAGTGTGTAGTCTCTTACTTGCTATATTCTACGAGTTGGGACCCTACACTGATCACCAATTGGAGTGCAGCCTACACCACTCTTTACGTAAAACCATTTGTTCTTACTTGTAATAGGTCTGATCTTATTGCTTGTATTTGAAAATTTTTGATTCAATAAAAAAAGCTTAAAAGTAAATTAAGAAACAGAATTACCAATTTTCCAAATTAAAAATTCTTTCATCACTACGCAATTTTTGATCTATGTAAGTTGGAAATGTGTCAATGCACTTACAGCATCTATCTGTCCCTTTATTAACTGTCTGTTCTCAGTAATTTGCATACACTGTAATGGATGGAACATTTTGGCAGTACAAACACTTAGATAAACTGTAATTGTCTGGTTTTATACACTAGGTAGTCATTTGTGAAATGATTTTTATGTCTCAGATTCATTCCTGTCTGCAGTTCCACATGGTTGGTGTAGTAAACACCATGCAAGCCTCATATACTATTCATAATAGAGAATGAAAACTAACAAAATACAGTATGTGACATGTCCGCTTACCCTACAGAAGGAGATCCAAACTGCCATGCTGTCTGCTGGCTCTGACACCGCATCACTCCATATGTCCAGTATTCTTTTCTAGCCACCGCATTTTATAGCATCTACAAAATAATAGCAAGAATTAGTAATAAGCTGCATGCAAAGTTTTTTTTTTTATGTAAGAATCCATTCTAAGTTAAAATAATTCCACAATATGGCTTGCCGTACAGCAACATACTACTCTATAATACAGAGCTGTAGGGACTTCACGTGTACATGAGGCCTTAGCCTAGGTTCACACATCTTGGAAATATTATGAGATTGAACCAAACTAGAAATCCTCACCAAAATTCATGATCAAATCTACATGTAAAACATTTTATTGATGATTTAGCAGTGGATTCCCCCCTTATATTTCCCCAACAGATCAGGCATGCCACTGAAGTTTCAAACCACAGCATGTCTATTAGCAGATTCAGATTTCTTTCAGATTTTTTATTTATTTTTTTTTTACACAAATCACGTACATTGTACTGCACTTTGTTGCAAAATTTCAGTGTCAATCCCTCAACTGAAATTCTGCTACACATAGTGAAGAGTGAAACTAGTTTTAAAGAAACTTTGGATTGATATAATAATATTTTTCTGTTTTAAATACCAAAACCTGGTGACGACATGGTCATGATATTTCTAATCTATGAGAAAGAAAATTTCAACATCTGTTGTGAGAGATGAGATCAGTCTATACTAAAAGTAGCTAAAAGCAGTAATTTTGGCCAATGCTGTGCAGCAATGGGGATTTCCTACACAGAAGTATGGAGTATGCATGTCAGAAAAGGACATGTGAATTGTGCACATTGCATCAGCTGAGGAATGGCTGACTCATACAGTGTACAGGTGTCAATCCTGCTCTGGTCTCCTTACTGTACTACAGATTTATAGTGTCTTGTGTATGTCAACTAGCACCTTGGTCTAACAATATGTACAATTCTTACTGATGAGTTTTTTATGATAAATTATTTAATTTTCAAACACTTCCATATTCTGGTGGACATTTTTTTTTTAAACTCATTTTATTGAACTCCCAAACACAGTACAATGTGTGTATCAATGGACATAAAGCATTGTCCTGATATAGTCTGTAAAAGTACAGTAAGCATTACAGATCAGACAATTCAAAATATATGTTGAATGATAAAGCTCCAATGAAAGTCAATGTGTTAACTGTAGGACATAGTAACATAGCTATATATTTTTTCAACTGTACTATGTCCATCAAGTTCAACCAGGGGATGGCAAATGGAATGACTTAAGGAAATAAATATTCTATACATATCCATAAGCATATCCATAAGCATCAATGCTATTTTGCTCTAAAAAGTCATCTTAGCTATTTTTGAAGCGGTCAGCTTTTGCTGTTGTGACCAGCTCCTGGGGTAGGCTATTCCACAGATTCACAGTCCCTCCAGATGGAGGGGGTGTTCCCTTGTCTTTTAACCACTTCACCCAAAATCACGTAAATATTAGGCATGATGGGGTGTATGGAGAGGGCTCAGGAGCTGAGCCCTCTCCATACACGGCGGAAACCGATTGTATAACACAGCCAGCACCTGCCGCTAACAGCTGCGGATTGTCATTGGAGGGTGGCAATCGGTTGCCATGACAGCCAGGAGCCTACTGAAGGCAGCGTGTAATGGAAGTGAATGGATTTTACTATACACTGCAATATATTAGTATTGCAGTGTATAGTATGAGCGATCAGACCCCCTAAGGTTCAAAGTCCCTAGGGGGTCTGAAAATAAAAGTAAAAATAAAAAAATATAAAAAAAAAAAAAAAAACACACAAAACACAAAAGTTCTAGTCACCCCCCACTTTCCCTAGATCACAAACAAAAATAAACAAACAAAAATAAACAAACAATAATAAAGAAAACACTTTAGGGATCCCTGCACTCAAAAATGTCCGAACTATTTAAATATAAAAATATTTATCCCATACGGTGAACGGCATAGTGGGGAAAAATATCAAAATGGCCAAATGGTTTTTATTCCTATAAAAAATGAATAAAAAGATCAAACCATCAGAACTTCCCCAAAATGGTATCAATAAAAACAACATCTTGTCCCATATAAAAAGACGCCTTACCCAGCTACATACACAAAAATAAAAAGGTTACAGGTGTCACAATATGGCAACACAAAATTTATTCTCTATTTTGCAAAGTTTTAAAATTTTTAAAATGTATAAAAACATTACAAATACAATATAAATTTGGTATCGCCATGATCGTAGTGACCCACAAAATACAGGTAATATGTCATTGTTACCACATAGTGAATGCTGTAAAAATTAAACCCATAAGAAATTGGCGCAAATGTGTTATTTTTCCCAATTCCACCTCATTCAGAATTTTTTTCCAGCTTCCCAGTACAATGCACAGGATATTGAATGGTACCATTACAAAGTATACTTTGTTTCGCAAACAATAAGCCATCATGTGACTCTGTTTACTGAAAAATAAAAAAATTATGGCTCTTGGAATGGGGAGAGGGAAAAACGGAAATGCAAAAACGAAAACTGGCTGAGGTATGAAAAGATTAACAGGATTTTACATGGGGCAGCTTTTACTCTTATTTCTTGTATGGGCCATTTATATATTTACACAGGTTTAGCCTATCTCAGATTAAATGCCTCTTCTCCAGACTAAACAGATTTAACTCCTTTAGTCTCTACTCATAACTGAGGTCCTCCATGCCCCTTATCAGTTTTGTGGCCCTCCGTTGAACCTTATCCAACTCTAAGACATCCTTTCTATGAACTGGTGCCGAGAACTGAACTGCATATTCCAGATAGGGCCGCACCAATGATTTATAAAGTGGTAATATTACATCCGTGTCCTACAAGTCCATACACCTTTTAATACATGACAATATCCTGCTGGCCTTAGAAGCAGCTGATCCTGTAATTGCATCCTGTAATTTATCCTATAATCTACAAGTACACCCCAGGTCCTTCTCCACCAGTGACTCTCCCAGGTTTACTTCCTTTACTTGTATGCAGATTATTTTCTACCCAGATGCATAACTTTACATTTATCCACATTGAACTTCATTTGCTTGTAACCTATATACTGTACATCCTCCATAGACTGCACTGTACTACATAACTTGGTGTCGTCTGCAAAAATAGAGACAGTGCTATTAATCCCATCTTCTATATCATTATTAAATAAGTTAAATAACAGCGGACCAGCACTGAACCCTGGAGTACACCACTTATAACAGAGGACCCAGCACTGAGCCCTGGGGTACACCACTTATAACAGAGGAGCAGTCTGAGCTGCAGTCATTGACCACAACTCTCTGGATACCATTCTTTAACCAGTTTTCAATCAATTTGCAAACTACATTTTCTAAGTGGATGGGCCTGATTTTACCCATTAAACGTCTACAACAGTGTCAAATGCCTTTGCAAGTTCAGGACAACTATGTTCACAGCCTCCCCTCTGTCTAGTCTTTTACTCACCTCTTCATAAAAGCAAATCAGGTTAGTCTGAAAACGTCGTAAACTTAGTAAAGCTATTCTGTTTGTCACTTATAGTATTATGTACAGTCACATACTACTGTATATAGCTCCTTAAAAGGGGTATTACAATCTCAAGGATCCTATCTATACTGCTAGCCTATCTAAATTCAAGCATTTTAAATATATTGCTTCAGCAATGCTGCTTTGTTTGCCTGCTATGTGAAATTATTCCTCCCATTGTTTACACATTGTTTCAATGGAGCACGGCCTATGTGATCAGCAGGACTCTCTATGCAAACACAAAGATAACACTGAGTTCTCTAGAAGCATGGTAAGTATTCTATTCAAGCCTGTGTAATATAATATACATTTACTGTGCATATTATTTGATGTGCATTTATATTAGATTTCTAATAATCATAATAAATAATCTCTCATGGTAAAAGCAAAGTCTGTATTGTGATACTTCATAATGTCTTGTTCAAACAGTCAAAGCTCTTCCACCAGCTTGTGGAAAAATACAGGAAGTGAGAAGAGACAGAAGGCAAAGCTGCTGAAACAGGGAGATGGGAAAACCCCTTTAGGAGCTCCTCAAACAGTTTCCCTACAATGGATGTTAAACTCACTGGTCTGTAATTACCTGGGAAAAACTAGAGCCCTTTTTAAAAATAGGCACGACATTTCCCTTGTGCCAGTACTTTAGCACTGTGCCTGTCACCAGAGAATCCCTAAAAATTCAGAACAGGGGTACAGCAATGACTGGACTGAGTTCTTTAAGTACTTGTGGGTGTAATCCATCTGGGCCCAGAGCCTTGCTCACGTTTAATTTGTTTAGCCTGGCTTGGACCATTTCTATGTTTATGCAGTTTATTAGTATATTGGTTGATGTATTACCATCATTGGTAACACCTCCATCAGCTACTGCCTGATCCTCTGTATACACAGAGCTAAAGATCCCATTTAGTGGCTCTGCTTTTTCTTGATCCCCGGTGACCAACCCTCCATTACCATTATTTAGGGGACCTAGCTGTTCTGACCTTGTGTTTTTTTGTTTGTTTGTTTTTTTTGCATTAATATATTTAAAGAATTTTTGGGGATTACCTTTGCTTTCCTTAGCCATCTGCCTTTCATTATGCATTTTAGCTGATTTTATTCCCATTTTACAGATTTTATAATGCGCTTTATAATTCTCAAAGGCTACAGCTGACCCTTAGGAGGGTTTTTTTTTTTTAATGCTTGTTTGCTCTTGTTTATCGTCCTAGCTGTAAGCCATGGAAGGGGGGAGGGGTTAATTTAAGATGTTTATACTTGTTTCCCATGGGTATACATTTTGCTACATACTTTATCGTCTATAAGCTAGACTATAAAATTGTCCTGCAATAAGTTGATGAATTTCCTCTCCTTTGCAGACGATAAAGAACCCTGAACCCAGTCAATATCTGGGTAGTTAAAATCTCCCATCAAGACCACCCACTCAATTTGCTTATACAACTGATTCTCTTAACTCTTCAGTTATGTTGGGGGGGGGGGGTCTATAGAATATGTGTAAAGTAGTTTATCAGTAGACACATCCTTGTGCAATTCAATCTACAAGGATTCCACATCCGCACAATCATCTCCCAAATTTGCCTCTTTCACACTCATTTTCATGCCACTTCTGACACACATACAAACTCCACCTCCCTTCCTTTTAGCCATGTCTTTACAAAAGAGTGTAAAACCCTGAATATAACAGCCCAGTCATGTGAGGAATCTAGCCACATCTCAGCCACACCAAGTATATCAATGTGTGTTCCTCCTGGACCAGGGCCTCAAGCTCCGCTAGTTAACTTGCCATCCAAGTTCACACATTCATTTCCAGAAACGTGCATTCTTGAAGTTTTATGACCAAATTTGTCTATACTGTTCAGTTGTAACACATGGATCTCCCTTGCAACTGTTCTAATCCCCCACACACAATTCACTTCTCCACCCACCACTATAGCCTATCCCCTCTCTGACCCATCTACCATTTTAATGTTTGCGTGGCCCTCACCCTTGTCCCTAGTTTAAATGCTCCGCCACCTCCAATAGAATTCTCTCCCCCAGAACAGCAGACCCCCTTCCATTCAGGTGCAAGTTATCTGTGGAAAACAGCTTTTACCCCAATGAAAAGGCAGCTCAGTGCTCTAGGAACCCAAAACCCTTCTTTCCAGGACCAAGACTTGAGCCATGCATTTAACTCCCTAAGCTCCTATGTTGTGCATGGCACCAGCAGTATTCTAGAGAATACAACTTTGGAGGTTGGAACTTAGTTCTCTATAATTATTCTTAAGGATCCTTCACCAAATATTTATTCTGTCATTAGTACCCACATGGACCACAACTGCTAGGTCTTCCCCAGCCCCTTCCAGTAATTTGTCCACCTTCTCCACCACATGTCAACAAACCCAGGGAGGTAGCAAGCCATTTGGTTGAGGCTGTCCTGGTGACAAATCCCCCATAACCAATAATTGACTTAACCTACCAGCACCCCCTCCCCCCCCCCCCGTCCCCCCATCCCCCAACTACTAGCTAAACTGTCCTCCCGGCTTTTAGTGAGAGAGATATCTGCTAGGGCTGCTATTCCTGACACTGACATCCTCACATCATCACTAAACTTGGCAATTTTGTTTGTATGAACAGAAAAAGTTGTGGCCTCCCTTTTCTAAGAGCCACTTCCACCCCCTTCTATCTGTATTCACCCAGCTACTAGCCTGGTCCTCCTGAGGTCCTTCCAGCTCGCAATCCTCCATATTTAACCCACTAACTGCTTGCTCAGAGAGCTCAAGATTGTCAATTGCCCTCAATGTTGCATTCTGCTCTTTCACATCTATAATTCCAACTTCCGGGTGGACAACATGCTCACATCTGCCACAACGGTATTCACCCTGGAACTCTTGGTCCAGTAGTACATATAACAGACTGTGCACTGAAGTAACTGTTCAGTCTTGCTATCCATTATCCAAATTACAATAAAAGCAGTAAAGTAGGTTATTTACAGGTATGTTCACTCCTACTTTTAACTCCACTTTGCAGCCACTTTGTGAAGCAAGCCCAAGTAAAAAAAAAATTCAAGCTATTACATTGTGTATAACAAATTAATAAAAGCTATGGACTAACAAAATATTGCACATGGATTGTACTTTACAATGGTGCTGATAATTTAGTGCTGTATTAGATGCCATCAGGACTGAGAGGAATTAAGGTCTTTGCTCAGAGTCTCAAATATCTGTGCAGTAAGGGCTCTCAAGCCTAGAGGAGAGCTTAGCTATATACATGCTTATCTGACCATCCCATGTCTAGTAGTAATACTAGTGTTTGATATGCACTATTATTCCCACTGTTGTTATTTCCTGACTGATACAGTGCATATCTGGACTGTACTGTTAAGGGTCTTTTAAACAATTTTTTATAAAAATATATATCTATATTTACTTTTGCTTTTTCATACACTGGAGAAGTACACTTGAGTCATTATCCTTTATATAATTCTATAGTGTCTGAAGGTCACATTGTGATGACCAAAAAATTACATAATTGTTTGGATTTCCTTCTTTGATTAAAAAGAAACAAACTGATTTAATATCAAGTTCTTTGGAGTGTCGAGTTAATATGTAAAATCCTTAAACGGGGTGGATCCCTACTGGAGCACCCAACTAACAGTGGAGTGACGTGCATGTCTTTTCCTATAATAAAGCTAGCCTCCATAGCATAGGCAACTATATGTGAAAGCGGGAGAGGAGTAAGTTGGTACAATGTCCTGGAGGCCGGGTTCCGGTTCCAAGCACATGACCCAGGGTCAGAACCAGACTGGAAACCCCAGGTCCAGTAGAAAAAATCCCTGCAGTAAGTAGAATAACTTTAATAACTGTGATGTATCACTGGGAGGCCCTGTGAGGCAGAAATGAAATCTTTGTCAGTCAGGAGCTAGTCTAGATTTCTAGAGTAACTAATTTCAGGTGTGAATTATAGTAAATCTGATAAGCAGGGCACAAAATGGGAAAAGTTACAATTTTTTTAACCACAGCCTATGCAAAGCCAACAAAAGTTGAAACTTTTCATGCCTTCTACTCCAGAAAACTATTGTCCAAAGCAAAATAAATTAGCCCCAATGTGTATGGCGTGATGAGCCAAATTTTGTGCAAACTAATATTGTACAATTACTGAGGCAAAAGTGTGAATGGGGCCTTACAAACTATTCATTTACTGCACTAAAGCATCAGAGACTTTGTCACTGTATTTCTTCATTACATACCAGCATTTAGAGCTAAATGTATAGCTGTGTTATGTGGGCATTACATGATAATGCTTTTTTAACATATGTATGAGTGTATTATTTACACATTGTATGGTGGGATTAGTGAACAATGAATAGCAGTGTTATTTGGAGAATGTGTAGGAATTGATGAAACGATCATTTAGGATTGTGTGGCTTACTTTCATCTAAACATGGCATGCTTGTTGTTGCTTGTTGTCTGGTGGCGATTTGATATAAATCCTGCATTACTTCTCTTCTAAGTATTACTATTATTGACTGCTTCACAGGAGAGAAGCTTGCATTCTGACTTCAATGGTGTGTGCACTGGCACATTGTCTTAAGTCACAGTACAGAAAGTCTATACACCAGTATATGATTGTGATAACCTATTCTCAATGACTTATTACAACTAAGTGGTTTACACATACCGTAAGGAATATTACTAATGGCTACAAATTGCTATACTTAAAAAGACAACTACTATTTTAAAGTCTCTCTCTCTCTGGTATCTGATCCTTCAGCAGTGCATAAAGAGAGAAAGGTGAATTGCGGGGTACAGTAACACGTAATAAGTTCTACTAAACCTACAGTTAAATGAATCATTTGATCTGTCAGAAAATGAGTCTACAGCTCATGTTTGTCAGACTGTGCCCCGGCTGCAAAGGAATAAAAGGGTAAACATATTTTGCTGCTGGCCCAAAATGATTCAGAATGAGAGAAGCAGCATAAAATGCTGGTTTATAGATTCAAATTAGTTATTGGCAAAAAATGTGATCAAAAATAGCTCTTTCTGTACGGTAAACAAACTAACCTCACACAGGAAGCAAGCTGTGAAGACCAGTAAGAACAATTCGAGGGAGCTGGGAAAGTCACAGCATGTTCTAAAGAAGACGTAACAGAGAAAAAAAAAAAAGACTCTTCTGTTTCTTTACTTTGAAAAACATTTTCAATAATATTTAGGTCAACTTCATAAAATAAAGTACAGAATATAGATAGGATGGAGACAAAGCAGGCAGTGCAGGCACAGAGTGGTGGTATGTGGCTAGTTGTAACCTCCTTATACAGTGATGTTTTTGACCTTGTAATCTGCATTATGACTAGTAAATTCAGACATAGGAAGCTGCCCACACACTATCCCCAGATCTCTGATCCACGCCTGCACAGGCTTTTGAAAAATGGTTTTAAAACTGAAAAGACACGCTCTAATTTGTCTAACCAGACAAATGTTTCAAGTGTTTAACAATATGGGAGAAACATATCATTACACTGAGGATCCTTCTCAAACTGACTTTATGTACAAGTCATAAAAGTGGGGATTGGCAAGGAAGTAGAGACAGAATCATCAGCCAAAGGCCAATAAAAACTAAGTGCTGCAAATCAGAAGGAAAATGGAAACATGCACAAGTTTGTTTGCCAAAAACCTAATTGTTGCTCACGTCTACAGAAACAGAATACAGTTTCAGACTAGGTATAAAAAAGAAATGTAATATGAGTCTGCACCAGTTACCCCTAATCCATTCCAGAATCAAGGTGCAGTATGTATTTTACTGCTCCACAAAAAAAAATTTGTAATGTTTTATTCGTGTTTCATATAATTAAATCTCACAATTTTGCTATATGTAGTTTTCCTTTAGCTGCATGCATAAAAGGATACACAGATGCAAATATAATAATATTTACAGGTATGTAGCAGAGCTGAATTTGATATCTGTTTTTTTTTTGTTTGTTTGTTTTTTGTTTAAAACACAATATAGTAAGTTTACCAATGGCCTTATGGAAACCCCCAGATTATCAACTAATTCATCTCTGCTACAGCTGACTAATGCATGGAAAATACCTAGGCAAAAAAGGCCCTTTAAAATAGTACATTCACATAACTGTGAAAATTTGCCGTGAGACATCACACAGTTGCATTACATTCACTGTAAGCAAATGGAGGCTATTCGCAAAATCAATTTTTTTTGACTGACCATTTTACGGCACACTCACAAATATATATATACCTATGTACAGCAGTCAAAACTCAATCAAACATCGTGATATACACTACTGTACAAAAAACACATACACAACAACAAATATGCTCATACACACACAACACATAGAAACTCTAAAATAAAACACATATATACCAACATACACAGAGACACATATACAACACATTCACCTACACAGACACAAACACAACCACTTGCACACCACATACATACACAGACATGCTCTACTGTAAACTCAATACACACACACCAAGACAACTCTTCAGGCTAACACACATTCATCTTGCAGTGTTTTTGTTATGGCTATCATATAAGTAGGATGCTTCTGTATAAACAATGTAATAGTCCGTATGTTTTGTTACAGTTTACAGCAAGAAAAAAAACATTTCCAAAAGATAACATTGTGGCTTTCTTCCTCTTTACATATCGTACGTAATTTTAATCCACTCACATAAAACTACTACATATAGCACTACTGATCTACGGTGTTTTTGCTATTATAATCTTTCGTTAAAGTAGGAAACACAATACTGATTGTGAAAGTGGATTACTTCTAATGTGCTCCATATTGAAGCAAACTAAACAGAATTACATACAGAAGCAAAACCTGCAACTCATGGTTATGTTTTTATGGTGAGTCCATGGTAAAAGCAAATCGTCTTCCACTTCAAAGGACATATGCTGTTTTCACAGTACTGACTTTAGAAAAGGTTAAACAATTTTCCTACCGAAACTGAGTGGGTTGTGAAAGAACATTTTTAATGAAGAAAAATTTCCCCATTGCAGCTATTTTATTATCACCATCAAGCCATCAAGTTTCAGTCTGAGCTATTTGTATTTATTTAGAAAGGCACAGATAAGATAAACTAGCACAAAAACAAAGACATCATCCTAAACTTCTAGATTTGACTTGAAGAAGGGAATAAATATTTTGCTTCAATGACAACTCTAAATCTGAATCTGCCACTATCTTCCAACAAATGATGTACATAGTACGTAATGACAGGGCAGGAAGTCATACTAGATGTCTTATTCTTAACACTATTACTAGATTTTTTATTCAAGGCTTAGTCTTAGTCTGTGCTGGGTATGACCATGTGTGCACAAAGGATCAATGCTGCACAAGAATATCTTCCTCTTATAATGTTAAATGCATTATAAATCAGTATAGCATATATGAGTAGGCATAACTTAGATGTCTGATACAACAAATAATATCCCCTAAAATCTATTAGTAACAATAATATATGGAGATATAGCAAAGTAGAATGAAATTAGTATTCCCCCAAAATGCGTTATCTGTGATTTTCCATAGGACTCACAGGAAACCTACAAATTATCACTACTAAGGGAGTTCTCGTTAATTACAACAGAAGCACAGTCACAAACAGTCACACACGGCAGATTTTGTCCTGAAAATTCCATAAATGTCGTAGTCATTTTGATATTCCCATCTCCAGGATTTTACTTAAAAAAAAAAAAAAAAAAAAAAAAAAAAAAAAAAAATCACCCATAAACTTATTTTAATTTTGTTTAAAAAAACAAAGCAAAAAAAACCCAAAAACAACAAGTTAATTGAAATGGCACTGGGAGAAGTTGGATGTATCTGATGCAGGCTTCCTTGTCCTAGCACTCTATTACTGACCAGAATGAAGAAACTGTTGATAATAGCTAGTGGTGGGAGGAGAGAGCATGGAATATATCATTGGCTAAACCGGCTGTGAGCTACCACGGTGAGGCTTAAATGGTGCCATATGGTAATTCCGCAATATATAGTTCACAATTTTAACCCATTCTTGGCCATAGCCATTTCTTTCCTTTTTTGGGTTTTTTTTTTGGAAAGGAAACAAACTGTGATTCAAGCTTTGATTTTTTTTTCCCCTTGCTACAGTTTTCACTGAATGGGATAAATAAATTCCCACTATTCACAGGTATTTTGTGATGCAAGGATGCCTAATGGGTTATTTATTTTTGTTTATATACTTTGATATATATTCTAGCAAAAGGGGATTTAAATATTCATATTTTAATTTATTAATATATGTTTTAAACTAAAAAAAAATGCAAATATTAGATCACCTGTATCATAGACTACAATACTACTGTGTTGCAGTCTATGGTAAAATCCCTGTATAACTACTAAAGCCTGGCATATATAACCCAATGCCTCCCACAATCTTAATGTGCAGTAACACATCAGAGGGGGAGGGTGTGGGATGAAATGTAACTGCTCATATACCGCCTTTTCAGCTCCTGAGTGCTGTACAGAATTGTCAGGCGCCTTAAAGACAAATTAATCAAATTAAATTGTCTAATCGCCCAGCCTTAGATAAGGCTTAATATGTGTCAGGCTCAGGCTGATAACATCAGTCCCTGTTTCCAGTCACCTATATTCTCTTCTTTTTCTCTGTCAGAAAATGTCATAAGGGCTAGAACAGTGCTGATCAGTGCTTCTGTTGTCTATGTATGGAAATCCAGAGACAACTGTGCAATTTAGAACAAGAACACTGTTCATCTCGAACTACGTTGAAAATCAGTAAGTGGATGGGGCAGGAGACGGGGGCAGGTGAACCTTCAATGCTTGCTTTTAAAAAAAAAAAAACATTCAGATGATTGGAACAATGTATTATGTTATATAATAGTTGATATATTACATTACATAGTATTTACTTTTACACCTAAGGCTAGGTCTACACTGTGCTTGGCAGTACTATCAACAGGTAAAAAGATACTCACCTGTGTCCCGCTACCACAAACTGATGACTTACTGTACTCATTATTATACTTATGGTTTATTAATATCTACGCCTCTTCTTAATAATTCACCCCAACTATTTCTGCAATTTCCTGCTAACAGTAGAATATCTCACAACTATACATTGCAACGTTTCCATCTAAAATCAACATTTCTATCCTCTATTTGAACTGATGTTTTAGAGGTCTGGGATACTGCAGTTGTTCATGGTTAACACTGCCCACGTACCACTTCCACACTGCAGAAGAACAAACTGTTAAATATATTGCTTGTTTAAAGAGTACAGAAAGTGATCTTAATGTACTATTGTTTTTTTTTATGTTATATTTCAGCATATGACATAAAAACAAAACAACCCTTCCCTCTTACTAAACACATCCAATAATAACAAGAGCAGAAAAACAGAATAAAATAGATACACATGTAGTGTGCTTTTATATTAATAATGCAGCCCCTGTCCTTATCAGTTACATCTACAATCTGTGGGCCTAAAAACATTCTGCTTTCAAAAATACATCTATGCAAAAGCCACAGAAAACACTGTGCACTTGTTTACTGACTCCAGTGCACGTCATATCTGCATATGTGTCACTGTGTTTAATATATGCACCCTAATAACATCAGCACAGATCTGGAGAAAATATAAGTGTTGGGGGGGGGGCATACTAGTACCATATGCATAAGTGCATAATGTTGTTCTGAAACTGGGAATAAAATACATAAAAAGTGTACATCATGAGACAAAAAGGTATTGGCCTAGAAGTCTTCATACACAAGCCTAACTGTGTCCTAGAGCTGAACAGATAAAAGAAAAGTTTTTTTTTTTTAATTTATTTTACTTTAATAAATAAAATCACAAATATTACATACAACAGAAGCAAAAACAACATTGTTTTACATGTTTATACATTCAGGCTTTCGCATACATTTTTTTTTTTCAGCTAAAACCAGAAGTGTAGTGAAAAAATGAGAAGAAGTAACACCTATTGTCTATACTTACAGTCCCTTTATGACCCACACCTGGTTTTGGCTTCAAAAACTGCATCTGAAAGCCTAAACATGTAAACACACCCTTACAGCAGCAGTGCTGAATTTATCAATTAGCAAAATGTTAGTTTCAACATCATCACCATATTATTATCATTCAACCAAAATGACTAAAAGAACAAATCCAGCACCGCTACATCTGTATAAATGTTCAACATTAATAAGCGTTCTAATAATACTCTTATTCCACAAGTACTATGAGGATTTAGTTAAGTACAAACGAATTATACATTTACTTTTTTATTTCATTCATTTGAGGTTTCTGTCAAATACACAACGTGTTACAAATACTGCTATGGAAGTATTAATAATTATATCACAGCTGTGATTTTACTGCACGGTCGTAAATTGGCATTCCAATCTGAAATCTACCAGTTCATTCTAACATTGTGCTCCTATATCTATCTCTACGGTTAAGTTCGTTAAAGTATCATAGTGAAAGACGGCTGTCGTTGACCCTCTGTTGGAACACTAATTTCATAATGCCATCTACCTACATAGAAAGAAAAACAAACACTATATTTCGATCTGTTTGCTATGCATGTGACACCAAATGACACCTCAAACTTGTGGTATGATATTAATACTGAAACCAAACATCATGCTGATACTGTGTTTCAACAAAAACTTCGGTTTTCAGAAACAACAGTATACGAGAAAGGCGTGTAGTTCTACTTTTTTTTTTTTTTTTTTTATAAAACACAACATAAAGGACAGTAAACACTTTCATTTATGTTATGATTGTCTGGTAATGATTGTATGTACCACTATATATATATATATATATATATATATATATATATATATATACTCAAATCACGATATAATGCAATAATTATTACATTTTATTTTGTGACATGTAGAATCTTTGTTAAAGCTCTACATTACTTGTATACATTTAGCTAATAAAATATTTCAGTATAGTCCACAAAAAGGCCTCAAATTTTGATTTCACAATGGCCCTATACGTTTTGTTGGAAACCATTCATGTTCAGATGTTGACACTTAGAGGCCAAACTATACAGTATTATACTAGATGACAACTGTTTATGTATGTAATAGGATTAAGGACTTTTGGCCTCTGTACTGCTTTGTAGATCTTTTGAGAGCTGTTCTCACTTGTCATACTGATAGTATTTAACATAGTACAAGAAACACTAATGCATCTATTTTCTGAATATCTACTAATTTACTTGGGATGAGGAACATAATCATCACTAGGTAAGTTCTTCTTTGGTAATCCATTTCATCCTGACATTTTATTAAGATCAGATTAGAAATAGTTGTGCTATACAAAGGAAATACACACTTATGGCCTACAAACAACATTATTCAATAACTAGAAGA
Organism: Leptodactylus fallax; assembly: GCA_947044405.1. Classification (NCBI taxonomy): domain Eukaryota; kingdom Metazoa; phylum Chordata; class Amphibia; order Anura; family Leptodactylidae; genus Leptodactylus; species Leptodactylus fallax. Next base: position 2,856,641 of record CAMRHE010000200.1, on the reverse strand, counting down.
CCTAGTCAACCATTAAGAGTTTAAAGACCACAGCTAAACCACCATCCATGGTTAGATTTACTTTCTCAACAACTACGGACAACCCTATATAGTCTTTGTACTTCATTGAGTTACATATCTATTACTTTTAGGCCCCATGTTTTGTGGAACCACAAATGTCTATTATAACTTCACCATCTAAGATGGCTGTCAATGAGCATGTTTTTGGGGGTCACAAAGTTAAGCACCACTTTTCTACAGTCTGCATTCTGTTTTCTGCTATAATTTTAATATTTGCCATACAAATCATTCAAAAAGGAAATCTTTAAGTATTCTTTCGCAGCAAAATATATCTTTGATGCTTAATCTGTGACACACAAAGAACATTTACTTTTAGGGATTTTTCTTGTTCAAATCACTATACCCACAGGTATATAATCTGTCACAGTATCAGGGGAAAATGACACATTTAGAAACCTCTCAGTAATAAAATTCTTCACTTTCTTCACCACTTCACCAAACAGAATAATTCCTGAAAAGTAACGCTTACTTCAAAACGAATTATTTAGAATGATACATTTCAAAAAAGGAAGAAAACATTTTCACACAAAAAACAAAAGTATTAAACATATATTGTAGAAATTAATATCATGATTTTTCTTAACCTGGAAATTTGGAAGCAACCTACCAGGTATATATTTTTCAATTTTCAGTAGTGTGTAACTGAGGCCCTAGGCATTAAAGTGACATACTAAATCATAAACTGAACACTGATCTGGTATCGATACAATTAAACTGGTTAGAAATAGGGTCTATTGATAGCATAACAAAAACATAATAAGCCAATATTGGCAAGTATCAATGAATACATAGAACCTCACTAACTTAGAACATCATGGACTGCAAATATACTGCCAAGCAAAAAGGTACAAATATACAGCCTCACTAATTATATATATATATATATATATATATATATATATATATATATATATATATATAAAACAATTATGGAAAGAAACTTTATGGAAATATTCTCATACATTGAAACAACAATTTTAAATCCTGTCAGCTCCGTAAATTCCACACCTTACATTGCTTCTAACAAATAAATAAAACCAAACAATAATAACAAGAACAATTACTAATAATAATATAAATTAATATAACTTAGCATTAGTACCATTCATAGCTAGCACAATTCGTGGTGCTATTATATATTCATATATATATATATATATATATATATATATATATATATATATATATATATATATATATATATATATATATATACACACACACACAGTGCTGGCCAAAAGTATTGGCACCCCTGCAATTCTGTCAGATAATACTCAATTTCTTCCAGAAAATGATTGCAATCACAAATGCTTTGGTAATAATATCTTCATTTAATTTGTCTTCAATGGAAGACCACAAAAAGAATTGTCAAAAAGCCAAATTGGATAGAATTCCACACCAAACATAAAAAAGGGGGTGGACAAAAGTATTGGCACCCTTTGAAAAATCATGTGATGCTTCTCTAATTTGTGTAATTAACAGCACCTGTTACTTACCTGTGGCTCATAACAGGTGGTGTCAATAACTAAATCACACTTGCAGCCAGTTGAAATGGATTAAAGTTGACTCAACCTCTGTCCTGTGTCCTTGTGTGTACCACATTGAGCATGGAGAAAAGAAAGAAGACCAAAGAACTGTCTGAGGACTTGAGAAGCAAAATTGTGAGGAAGCATGAGCAATCTCAAGGCTACAAGTCCATCTCCAAAGACCTGAATGTTACTGTGTCTACCGTGCGCAGTGTCATCAAGAAGTTTAAAGCCCATGGCACTGTGGCTAACCTCCCTAGATGTGGACGGAAAAGAAAAATTGACGAGAGATTTCAACGAAAGATTGTGCGGATGGTGGCTAAAGAACCTCAACTAACATCCAAACAAGTTCTAGCTGCCCTGCAGTCCGAGGGTACAACAGTGTCAACCCGTACTATCCGTCGGCGTCTGAATGAAAAGGGACTCTATGGTAGGATACCCAGGAAGACCCCATTTCTGACCCAGAGACATAAAAAAGCCAGGCTGGAGTTTGCCAAAACTTACCTGAGAAAGCCAAAAACTTTTTGGAAGAATGTTCTCTGGTCAGATGAGACAAAAGTAGAGCTTTTTGGGAAAAGGCATCAACATAGAGTTTACAGGAAAAAAAAAAAAAGAGGCCTTCAAAGAAAAGAACACGGTCCCTACAGTCAAACATGGCGGAGGTTCCCTGATGTTTTGGGGTTGCTTTGCTGCCTCTGGCACTGGACTGCTTGACCGTGTGCATGGCATTATGAAGTCTGAAGACTACCAACAAATTTTGCAGCATAATGTAGGGCCCAGTGTGAGAAAACTGGGTCTCCCTCAGAGGTCATGGGTCTTCTAGCAGGACAATGACCCAAAACACACTTCAAAAAGCACTAGAAAATGGTTTAAGAGAAAGCACTGGAGACTTCTAAAGTGGCCAGCAATGAGTCCAGACCTGAATCCCATAGAACACCTGTGGAGAGATCTCAAAATGGCAGTTTGGAGAAGGCACCCTTCAAATCTCAGGGACCTGGAGAAATTTGCCAAAGAAGAATGGTCTAAAATTCCAGCAGAGCATTGTAAGAAACTTATTGATGGTTACCGGAAGCGGTTGTTCGCAGTTATTTTGTCTAAAGGTTGTGCTACCAAGTATTAGCCTGAGGGTGCCAATACTTTTGTCCGGCCCATTTTTGGAGTTTTGTGTAAAATGATCAATGATTTGACTTTTTTTTCATTCTCTTTTGTGTTTTTTCATTGCAAGCAAAATAAATGAAGCTATTATTACCAAAGCATTTGTGATTGCAATCATTTTCTGGAAGAAATTGAGTATTATCTGACATAATTGCAGGGGTGCCAATACTTTTGGCCAGCACTATATATGTATATATATATATATATCTATATATCTATATCTATACACACACACACACACACACACATACATCAGGGGTCGGCAACCTATGGCACGCTAGGCTTATTTCCCTGGCACGGCAGCGGACTCCTCACCCAGCAGTTTCGATCGGACCAAACACGTCCGAAACGAAACTGCTATTATTATACTGTGGGGTCTCTTCAGACCCCCGAGTATAATAAGCAGAGCTCCCGAGGAGGTGATGAAACATAAAAAACAATGTTACTCACTATTCCACGCTCCGCAGCCGCGCTGTACTCTTCAGGCGCTTCTGCTTGAAGTCAGCTGACAGGGCCTCAGGGGTCGCGTCTGCGTCTGACGTCAATACGCATAATGACACGACGTGACCCCCTGAGACTCAATGAGCGGTCGCTGACTACAGGCAGAAGCGTCCGAAGATACAGAGCGGCTGCGAAGCATGGAATGGTGAGTTAACATTGTTTTTTTATGTTTCATCACCTCTCTTTGCCCTCCACTTATTATACTCTGTGGTCTGAAGAGACCCCACAGTATAATAATAGCTAGTGAATGTGCAGGGGCCACTATAGAGCATAATACCGTGTGCAGGGGACACTATAGAGCATAATACTGTGTGCAGGGACCACTATGGGACATATACCATGTGCAGGGGCCGCTATGGGACATAATACGGTGTGTAGAGGCCGCTATGGGACATATTGCTGTGTGCAGGGGCCGCTATGGGACAAATACTGTGTGCAGGGGCAGCTATGGGACAAATACCGTGTGCAGAGGCCGCTATGGGACAAATACTGTGTGCAGAGGCAGCTATGGGACAAATACTGTGTGCAGGGACCGCTATGGGACATATACCGTGTGCAGAGGCCGCTATGGGACATATACCGTGTGCAGGGACCACTATGGGACATTATTCTGAAGAACGGTGTGTTTTCTATATTAAGGATGTGTTTTTACACAGAAAACTCAGGCTTTGTTTTTTTTTTTGTGCAAAAATGCACCAGTTTTACATCGAATGAAAAAGTTCCAAATATAGCTGCATCCAGATACATAGTGTGTTTTCACCATAAGGATGCTGCCATACGGTGCTCCTGGACACATTTACCATTAATTGGGGGCTGCACATGGACTTTCATTGCTTCTAATCAGAAAGTACAGGAGTATCCCAGGAAATAGCAGTAAACGCATGTGTCCTAAAGCATCTGGGGGCAGCACTTCTGTGTTATGGTTTGTGGTATATGACTTTAGTTTAGGGGTCGTCAGACTTACAATTATTGACCGGCACTCCGAGTACCTCATCTTTGATTTTTTTTTATTAAAATTGGCACGCCGAACAAAAAAGGTTGCCTACCCCTGATATACATACATACACACACACACACACACACACACACACACACACACACACACACACAAAACACACACACATATTCATATGGGGAAAAAAAAGTATTTAGTCAGCCATCAATTGTGCAGGTTGACATCATAGGTAGACCTCAACTATGAGAGACAAAATGAGAAAACAAATCCAGAAAATAACATTGTCTGATTTTTAAAGAATTTATTTGCAAATTATGGTGGAAAATAAGTATTTGGTCAATAACAAAAATTCCTCTCAATACTTTGTTATATATCCTTTGTTGGCAATGACAGAGGTCAAATGTTTTCTGTAAGTCTTCACAAGGTTGGCACACACTGTTGCTGGTATGTTGGCCCATTCCTCCATGCAGATCTCCTCTAGAGCAGTGATGTTTTGGGGCTGTCGCTGGGCAACACAGACTTTCAGCTCCCTCCAAAGGTTTTCTATGGGGTTGAGATCTGGAGACTGGCTAGGGCACTCCAGGACCTTGAAATGCTTCTTACGAAGCCACTCCTTCATTGCCCTGGCGGTGTGCTTGGGATCATTGTCATGCTGAAAGACCCAGCCACGTTTCATCTTCAATGCCCTTGCTGATGGAAGGAGGTTTGTACTCTAAATCTAACAATACATGGCCCCATTCATTCTTTCATTTACACGGATCAGTCGTCCTGGTCCCTTTGCAGAGAAACAGCCCCAAAGCATGATGTTGCCACCCCCATGCTTCACAGTAGGTATGGTGTTCTTTGGATGCAACTCAGCATTCACTCTCCTCCAAACACGACGAGTTGTGTTTCTACCAAACAGTTCTACTTTGGTTTCATCTGACCATATGACATTCAAATGGAACATTCAAATGCTCTCTATCAAACTTCAGAAGGGCCTGGATATGTACTGGCTTAAGGAGGGGGACACGTCTGGCACTGCAGGATCTGAGTCCCTGGTGGCGTAGTGTGTTACTGACGATAGCCTTTGTTACGTTAGTCCAAGCTTTCTGCAGGTCATTTACTAGGTCCCCCGTGTGGTTCTGGGATTTTTGCTCACCGTTCTTATGATCATTTTGACCCCACGGGGTGAGATCTTGTGTGGAGCCCCTGATCGAGGGAGATTATCAGTGGTCTTGTATGTCTTCCATTTTCTAATTATTGCTCCCACTGTTGATTTCTTCACACCAAGCTGCTTGCCTATTGAAGATTCAGTCTTCCCAGCCTGATGCAGGTCTACAATTTTGTTTCTGGTGTCTTTCCACAGCTCTTTGGTCTTCACCATAGTGGAGTTTGGAGTGTGACTGTTTGAGGTTGTGGACAGGTGTCTTTTATACTGATAACAATGTCAAACAGGTGCTATTACTACAGGTAATGAGTGGAGGACAGAGGAGCCTCTTAAAGAAGAAGTTACAGGTCTGTGAGAGCCAGAAATCTTGCTTGTTTGTGACCAAATACTTATTTTCCACCATAATTTGCAAATAAATTCTTAAAAAATCAGACAGACAATGTGATTTTCTAGATATGTTTTCTCATTTTGTCTCTCATAGTTGAGGTCTACCTATGATGTCAATTACAGGTCTCTCATCTTTTTAAGTGGGAGAACTTGCACAATCGGTGACTGACTAAATACTTTATTCCCCACTATATATATAATGGCATTAATAATTGCTACAAAAATAAAACATAACTACGAGTGTTAGAATATGGAGTCTAAAATAATTTTTTGCACTTTTAAAATTTTTTTATTTTTGTAAAGGTATTAAATCATGGCAGAAACTATATACATATAGCATTGCCACGTTGATACACCTACCATCACCAGTAAAACCCCATTTTGATAAATGTTACTATTTGTGCTGTTGTAACAAAATGCCTGTTTCTTTTAGGGATATGATATGTCACACCTGAGTTCCAAAGAGGGCTGATTTTTGGTGTGTGTCTGGTTAGGGGTGCTTCTGTGACTTGAGTTGGGTGTTTTGAGGTTTACTGTTTCCAGTATGCAGAGACTGGCAATACATCTGTAGACAGAAGCAGTTGTGGTCAAAAATCAAAGCTTGATGCAAGGCACAAAAAAACCCTTTGCAACTGAAAAAACCCCACAAAACTACAGCTCCTCAAATTACTTCAAAATCGAATGCTAGTTTAAGCACATCAGTATTAGTGTAAACCATCAGGCATGCAGTGTACAAAGATGGTGGTGCTGCACTAGCCAAACCAAAGTAAAGCTTTGTCTTTCAGCCACAGGTGCTTCTATCTGCTGATGTTTTGTTGGTCTTAACATACTGAGAAAAGATAATAGAACCAGTAAACCATAACACACACCCATTAACTTGAGTCACAGATGCCCCTACCAGGATCACGCCAACAATCATTCCTCTTTGGAACTCTGTCGGGCCTGATATATCATGTCCCTTAAAGAAATAAACACATTTCCAGAACAGCACAAGTAAAGAAGTTTATCAACAGCAATATAAGTTATGTGATTGAGGAAGAAAAAGGAGGTGATAACAGCGATGGCAGGTGTGTACGGAAGAATAAACTTGGCTTGTAAAAATTGTGCTGTTCGAGTTACTTTGCCCTGTTCCTATATAGCGCATTTTACTAGCATAAAAAATTGATTCACATGCAGTACACTGTAAGACATGTATCCCACATCTGGACAAGTAAATGACAATACAAAACAAACCGGTTTTTTTCAGACTAGAAACTGAAATGTTTTATTTAAGCCAACACCTGAAGGAAGTCTAGATAATTTGACTTTTGTTACAAAATGCACATTAAAACCACTTAACCATTTTATGGGTTTCATGCTCCTAACAACACATAAATACCCAATAAAAGAAGTCTATCCCTTTCTATAATCAAAGACCAAAAACATAGTATATTGAGTGTATGCTAGAATAGCCACAACACACAACAGTATAGCTTCATGTGTAGCTCAGAATCCTGATTTAGTTTGGATAATAAAAATGTATCCCATGTACAATTACTATTAAAATTACAAACAATGCCTTTAACCAATGAATAAAATACAACAACTACATTAGGTGAAGCAGAAGGGCAATGCTAGACCCTGGCATATTGGAAATATACCCCTGGCATCAAACCCAGTGCTTGGTCATCTGGACAAAATGTAGAGCACCATTATGCTTGACACAGAGCTTCCACAATTCTGCCTTTCAGTGCTTTCTGCATGGGCTGAAATGTAATGGTAACATTTAAAGGAAACACGTTAGGAAGTTTGGAGCCATTAAACTGCTAGCATACAGCCGGGATTTTTGGGGTGTGCTGAGGCATGCGCCAGAGCAACTTTCTGGGCTCACCTGCTGTTAATAACTTAATTGCCTATACATTGAAGCGACAGGTGCTCTAAATTACACAGGCTTAGAACCTTAAACCCAAGTTTCATAACGGCAAGTTGATGGTTTAGTGATTCTAATCCATTTGGCATGTTCCGCTTAAGACTTGTTAACTACCAACTGATCTGCAATAACTTGTTAGAATGAGATAAATGATCTTTTAGTTTCCACCATGTGTTATCCAGTTTTTTTTAGAAGGAAAACTATGGAATTCTATACCAAAATCATTTTTGGTTGTGGTCTCTTGTTATTGGTACTATTTAGCCACACACAGGAGTAATCAGGTGACGGCCTAGTGAGGTAAAGCAATGTCCTTCACGTCTCACAGACACATGCTCCTCCATATATTTGTGTTCTTGTTGTCAGCTCATTTATTGACATAAACAGTACAGACCACCAAGCTTTACGGAGCTAGGAGTACACAACACAAGAGCAAGCTGGCACAATACAGGTAAATAAGCCCATATATGAGAAATCATTATACAAAATACTTCCTGGATAAAATTAACATAATAAAATGAAACTCCACCACATTTACCTCTTATGGCATTATTTTGTAGCACCATAAAATATTTTACTCTCTTATTCATTCTAATTGTTCAAAAATTGACATAAAAATCCTTATTTAAAACCCATTTCCTGAAAGTGGATATACATAAGCATGGTGATGTGTGGGTTTTGTGTTGGTTAAAGATGGCCTTTCATGTCCTCTGACATGTGCTGAATTCAGAGCACTGTCAGCTTTGTCGATATTTACCCAGGTTGCAGAGATATCTGTGCCGTTAGTTTTGGCACCAATGTCCCTGCACTGTCAGAGGGGCCAACCTTATAGCTCAGCATCAGAGGGGCGTTCCTCAAAGCCCAGCGATGCTGCTGAGCTCTAAGTCCGGCCCCTTTGACAGTGCAGGGATATATTGGTGCCAAGACTAACGGCACAGATATCTCCGCAACTGGAGAACATAATGGCAAAGCATGACAGTGCGCTGAATTCAGTATATTGACAACTTTCTAGCAGTGTATAACTATGCTAATGTCAGAGGACATGAAAGGCCATCTTTAAGCTGTTGTGCTTGTATGATTACCCACTGGTAATCCACAGTCTCGCGCCAAATACTTCCTATTCTGACAGTTTTTGACCTCAAAAGGTTAGCTACACTATGGGATGTCTGCAGCAGATATCCCACAGGGAACCCAGCTGTAACAATAAACAAACCAAAATGGGCTTTACTTTGCCACAGCTTTCAGCTCCAATTTCCAGGTAGCGGGCCTGGCTGTCAACCTTTGCATTGCATAAAACTGTTGCCAAACACACAGCAATAATTGACATGCTGCGTATTCAAAAACCGCAGCACAAGACACTTTGATTTGCAGTTTTTTTCTGCATTGAGTGGATGGGATTTGTTTAAATCTCTTCTACGGTACTACTCTGCTAATGTACATCACATCAGGTTATCCGCCAACGGTTTTGCAGTGGCTAATCTGCTGCAAGTAGGTCACATTTGTCCACAGTCTCAAATATGGGGATTAATAAGAACTTAACCCCCCCCATATGCTTTGGCCATTTTTCCGGGTCCAGCGTCCCATTGGCATTACAGCCGGGAGCCTTTTGAAGGCTCCCAGGCTTGTCTGCCATTTACTTCTATTGTAGGCTGCTCTATGCAGCTTGCAATAGAAGCGCCGATAATTTGCAATGCATTGTAGGGGGTCTAATAAATGCAAAAAAAAAAAAAAATTATATATATATAAAATTCAAATCACCCCCCTTTCACTAAAACACATATAAAAGTACTTAAATATTGTGAAACACATACACATTAGTGAAACACATACACATTAGGGATCCCTGTGTCCAAAAATGCCCAGTATACAAATCTATAAAAATATTTTTCCCAAACGGCAAATGCCGTAGTGGGAAAAAAAATCAAAAGTACCAAACTGACATTTTCTCACTGTTTTGCCTCTGATAAAAATTTGAATAAAAAGTGATCAAAGCAATAGCAATTCCCCAAAATGGTATAAATAAAAAGTACACCTGGCCCCTCAAAAAAAGACACGCTATGCATCCCTGTACATGGAAGTATAAAAAAAGTTACGGGTGTCAGAATATGGCAACTTTTAGAAAAAAATTTTTTTGCACAGTTTTAGATTTTTGTTAAATTTGTTAAGGGGTTAAAATGTAAATAAAACCATATAAATTTGGTATCCACAGAATCGTACTGAAACATAGAATACAGGTGACATGTTATTGTGGCTGCAGAGTGAATGCCGTAAAAACGAAGCCTGTAAGAAAGTCGCACAATTGCACTTTTTCTTCAAATCTACCCCATTCTGAATTTTTTTCCAGTTTCCCAGTACATTGTACAGAATAATAAATGGTAGCATCATGAAAAAAAATTTGTCCCCCAAACATTAAGACCTCATATGACTGAGAACAGAAAAATACAAAACTTATTGGATTTGGAAGTGGAGGGGGGGGGGGGGTGTCAAAAACGAAAATCAAAAAATTCCTCCAGTGAGAAGGGGTTAAATGGATATTGTTCTGGGGACTAGGAATGAGGGGGGAACCTTGCTGAGAACCACTATTTAAAGGGATACCGTGCTGGGAACCAGGAATGAGAGGTGAGCCATGCTGGTTTACGAAGAATGATGGAGCTATCTTGAACTAGAAAATTTGCACTTTACTAGGGTGTGATGATTCCGCTTCAATATGGCTATAACTCAAAGCTGTATTTTGATCTCTGGGTATAGTATCTCCCTTCTTACTTGCATTTATTCATAATGTGCACAGCCTACTCATAGGTATATTGCCAATAGTGGCCGGACTGGAACAATAGGGCTTTGTATCCATCCCAGCAGGGCTCCATTGAATTCATACACAGCCCTGAGTGATCAAAGAAACATGCATTGTGCAGCCTGGGCTGTTAGATCAGACCTGGTTGATAACATTGTATCATTCCACTTGGTCTCAGCTCTTTACAAAGAATCTGGACTTGAGTGCATTAATCAATCAGACTTGCTGTTGTTGATAACCTCATTCTGGGTGGTGTCATAAAGGGTATAAAAGATGAGGTAAGAGGTCAGTGAGAGAGTTTTTACAGACAGACTACAGGAGATTACAGACAGACCACTGTGAAGAGCATGCAGGCTGGATTGTTGTATTGATGCCACATGCTAAGAAGCCTCCACTGGTTATTCACACATGACAGAGCATGTGTGGGTGTTGGATTATAGAGCCACATCAAGGAGATGCGTGGTAAAGTAATTATTTCACTTTTATGCCCTTTTATTTTATTGCACTGTATCTTGTAACTAGTAACTGTTAATGCTTGCATATATCTACATATCTGTTCTGAACTGCATGTGTTAGATGTTAATACCGACCCATTTAGGGGTTAATAAATATATAAAATTTAGAAAGCTTGTCTTGTATTTATCTTGTGAACCTAGCACTCACTGGCGGTGAGTGTGGCTTTATATGAAAGAAGTCTCAGGTGTGGGCCAGTGCGGTGTTGGCGCACTGAGGATCTTTCACATAGGGGAAGAAGAAAGATTGTGTGTGTGGGTTGTTGTGACTTGTGTACAATACCATGGCTATTTTATTAGTTCCAGTCTAAGCCAGGTTCTGTGTGATATGCTGATGTGATAACTGGTTCTGTGTAATATGATGATGTGATATCTGGTTCTCTGTAATATGCTGAAGCATAAAATACATGATTTCTGACTCTTCTATCATTATTTGGGGGTATGGAGGAACAGTACATACTTGCTGACACGATAACCTGTCCTTGAGAGGACCACCCCTATGAAAAACATTTTTCTGTGCAAATTTGAGCGTTCGGCTCAAATAGGTTTAACTGTATATACTCAAATAATGTAAGAAAAGAAAGCAAGTATATACAGTGCCTTGTGAAAGTATTCGGCCTCCTTGAACTTTTCAAACTTTTACCACATTTCAGGCTTCAAACATAAAGATATAAAATTTTAATTTTTTTGGTGAAGAATCAACAACAATTTATTGGTTATTTTAAACTTTTGTAAAAGATAAAAAACTGAAAAGTGGGGCGTGCAATATTATTCGGCCCCTTTACTTTCAGTGCAGCAAACTCACTCCAGAAGTTCACTGAGGATCTCTGAATGATCCAATGTTGTCCTAAATGACTGATGATGATAAATATAATCCTCCTGTGTGTAATCAAGTCTCCGTATAAATGCACCTGCTCTGTGATAGTCTCAGGGTTCTGTTTAAAGCGCAGAGAGCATCATGAAGACCAAGGAACACACCAGGCAGGTCCGTGATACTGTTGTGGAGAAGTTTACAGCTGGATTTGGATACAAAAAGATTTCCCAAACTTTAAACATCCCAAGGAGCACTGTGCAAGCGATCATATTGAAATGGAAGGAGTATCAGACCACTGCAAATCTACCAAGACCCGGCCGTCCCTCTAAACTTTCATCTCAAACAAGGAGAAGACTGATCAAAGATGCAGCCAAGAGGCCCATGATCACTCTGGATGAACTGCAGAGATCTACAGTTGAGGTGGGAGAGTCTGTCCATTGTACACTGCACAAATCTGGCATTTATGGAAGAGTGGCAAGAAGAAAGCCATTTCTCAAAGATATCCATAAAAAGTCTCGTTTAAAGTTTGCCACAAGCCACCTGGGAGACACACCAAACATGTAGAAGAAGGTGCTCTGGTCAGACGAAACCAAAATCGAATTTTTTGGCCACAATGCAAAACGATATATTTGTCGTAAAAGCAACACAACTCATCACCCTGAACACACCATCCCCACTGTCAAACATGGTGGTGGCAGCATCATGGTTTGGGCCTGCTTTTCTTCAGCAGGGACAGGGAAGATGGTTAAAATTGATGGGAAGATGGATGGAGCCAAATACAGGACCATTCTGGAAGAAAAACTGTTGGAGTCTGCAAAAGACCTGAGACTGAGACGGAGATTTATCTTCCAACAAGACAATGATCTCAAACATAAAGCAAAATCTAAAATGGAATGGTTCACAAATAAACGTATCCAGGTGTTAGAATGGCCAAGTCAAAGTCCAGACCTGAATCCAATCGAGAATCTGTGGAAAGAGCTGAAAACTGCTGTTCACAAACGCCCTCCACCCAACCTCACTGAGCTCGAGCTGTTATCCAATGAAGAATGGGCAAGAATTTCAGTCTCTCGATGTGCAAAACTAATAGAGACATACCCCAAGCGACTTGCAGATGTAATCGCAGCAAAAGATGGCGGTACAAAGTATTAACTTAAGGGGACCAAATAATTTGGCACGCCCCACTTTTCAGTTTTTTATTTTTTACAAAAGTTAAAAATATCCAATAAATTTCGTTCCACTTCACGATTGTGTCCCACTTGTTGTTGATTTCTCACCAAAAAATTTAAATTTTATATCCTTATGTTTGAAGCCTGAAATGTGGCAAAAGGTTGAAAAATTCAAGGGGGCCGAATACTTTCGCAAGGCACTGTACCTGTGCCTATGACAGTCACCTACAAATGGGCACAGGAACATCTGAACTCGACTATAAAACAGTGGCAGAAAGTGGAGTGATCTGCTGAATTGCAGTCTTCAGGTGTATGGCAGGGTGAATGTGTTTCACTTACCTGGGTTAGAGATGGCACCAGGATGTACTATGGAAAAAAGGCAAGCTGGCAGAGGAAGTGTGATGCCTTCGGCAAAGTTCTGTTGGGAAATCTTGGGGTCTGGCATTCATGTGGATTATACTGTAACACCTGCCTATGTTTTGCTGCAGATCAAGTACCTTCCTTGACGACAACAGTATTTCCTAATGGCAGGAGGAGGGGCCCCTCTAAGGCCACAAGCCCCATGGCATATGTTACGGCAGTATTTCCACCATTGAACACTTCACTCCACTCAAATGATCTGCAACCCAAGCAGAGGGGAATCTGTGACGTCAATGAGAAGGGGAAGGCTGAAGGGGAGGCCACAGATAGCCGATATGTAACAGAAGCCAGTAGGCCAAGCACTCATAACTGAAACCTAAATATCACAGATCAGAAGGACACACAGAAACCAATGGTCACATGTATCAGAGGTATTGTAGAAGTTCATAGGCCACAGATAACAGGGATACAATAGAGTCCACAAGCTAAACATTCATAACAGAATTATGAGAGTCAAGAGTAGAAGAGGCATGGCACAAGTTTGTAGGGATAGGTAGCAGAGATATAAATATTGAGAAAGCCCGAATGCCACAGGTAGAAAAGGTATGGACATAACAGAAGACCATATGCATTCACACAGATGTCAGACATACAAACATTAGGGTAGCATGCTTCCAAACAACAGATAATGAAACAGACAACTGACAACAGGGAGTGGCTAGAGAAGCAGACTTACATACACACAGGCAGACAAGGATTGGCAGGAGGAAGTTTAGTAAGCGAGTACACTAATCCTTTAAAGAGACAGGAGCAAATTGAGGTAGCCAGGCATATAACTCTGCTGGAAAAGGTAGTACAACGGCAAGCGCAGAGAGCGGGCGTTACAGCTACTCTAACCCCAGCTCAGGGATGGCTGAGAATTAGAGAAAGAGCCTGCATGAGGCAAAACACTTTAAGGCTAAGGCCCCACGTTGCAGAAACACAACTTTTTTTGTTGCAGATACAGCTGTGCGCAAAAAAATGGTGACTTTTGACAGGCCTTGTATGCCATACAACGCATGATAAGTCAGCCCAATTAGCTTTATGAAAGTGTGAACCCCTTATTTACATGCAGCCTAGGGCCTAAGGCCCCTAAGTTGTTTTGGAAAGATACCTGTTATTGCAAACATTAGGTATGTCCTAACAAATTGCAACTCATTAATATGCAGTGTCAATATACTATCACAGGGATATGTAAGTACATCTCAGTTCAATAAAAAGGAACAAAAGTAAAAATCGTTTAAAATGTATTGAGTCTGACTACTTTTTTTTTTTAATGACACTAAACATTTTTGCATAGTGCTAGCTAAGAACTGGAAAACAGCATGAATTATTTGAAAATATAAATAAAAGTTTATAAATTTATAAAAACCTTATATTTAACCTAAACATATGCCTAAAAAAACTATTTTCTTACAAAACAACAGGACGCTAATTAGCAACTCTAATATAACCACAAATGCACAAGGAAAAAAAAATAAATTATAAAATTGATGGAATTCCTAAAGTGTTATTAACATTCAGATATAATTAATGTTACTCCTGTATTACTAAAAAAAAATAAATCCTTTGTAAAAGCCAAAGGACCTAGAAAATAATAGAAAGACCAACAGAAAGGTACCATTAAATTATATATTGCATCGAGCACATCATGACTATGCTGTTCCTAAAGTCAATTATAAGACAATAGTGTATCCCTATAGCAATCCTGCTCCATATACAATGTAACATGACAGAACCTGCAATAGAATAGATGTTGTACCAAAATCTTAAGAAACATTGACAAAAGAAATCTGCTCAAATGAAAGATTTTAATCTTTTCATCAAAGGTACTATGAAACAATACTAAGAGAGAAACATTCTGTGGTTTTACAAAAATGTATTTACATCATATACAGATTGAGAGAAAAAAAAATGCCTTTTCTTTACATTTAACCAAAGATGAAGGATGTCATATTGTAAAAGAATAAGTGACATTTTAAATGTAAAATTTTTGTCAGGTTATAGATTGATTTGACTACGTTTAGAATTAAGCCATCAGATTTTTGTAGCATGTAAACAATATAAAATGTATTTTCATGCTGTTATTCCTGTGAAAATATATAAAATGTATGTATAACAACTAATAGCACAAAAGGTAAATATGCATTCTGAAAAAAAAGAAAGGTTTTAGGCTAAGGCCCCATATAGTGAGCTGCAGCCAAAAACTGCTGCAGAAAAAAACGCGGGGGAAACACATCACTGTTTTTTCCACAGCAATTTGCACAGAAAGTCCACAGAGTTTTCTTCTCTGCTTCTATTATACCTAAAAACACCAGCATTTCCGCAGGTACAATTGACATGATGCGATTTGCAAAAACGTGACAGTTTTTGAAATCGCAGCATTACCACTGCGAATATTTGTCTGCAATGCGTGGATGGAATTAGCCAGAATCTCATCCACTTTGCAGGTACTGTAAAACGGTGCATTTTTTGCCGTGGCCAAATAGCAACGTTTATTCTGTGTGGGGACCTGGCCTAATGCAAACAAAACTCAATAGATGTACAGTGCTGGCCAAAAGTATTGGCACCCCTGCAATTCTGTCAGATAATACTCAATTTCTTCCAGAAAATGATTGCAATCACAAATGTTTTGGTAATAATATCTTCATTTATTTTGCTTGCAATGAATAAACACAAAAGAGAATGAAAAAAAAAAGTAAAATCATTGATCATTTTACACAAAACTCCAAAAATGGGCCGGACAAAAGTATTGGCACCCTCAGGCTAATACTTGGTAGCACAACCTTTAGACAAAATAACTGCGAACAACCGCTTCCGGTAACCATCAATAAGTTTCTTACAATGCTCTGCTGGAATTTTAGACCATTCTTCTTTGGCAAATTTCTCCAGGTCCCTGAGATTTGAAGGGTGCCTTCTCCAAACTGCCATTTTGAGATCTCTCCACAGGTGTTCTATGGGATTCAGGTCTGGACTCATTGCTGGCCACTTTAGAAGTCTCCAGTGCTTTCTCTCAAACCATTTTCTAGTGCTTTTTGAAGTGTGTTTTGGGTCATTGTCCTGCTGGAAGACCCATGACCTCTGAGGGAGACCCAGCTTTCTCACACTGGGCCCTACATTATGCTGCAAAATTTGTTGGTAGTCTTCAGACTTCATAATGCCATGCACACTGTCAAGCAGTCCAGTGCCAGAGGCAGCAAAGCAACCCCAAAACATCAGGGAACCTCCGCCATGTTTGACTGTAGGGACCATGTTCTTTTCTTTGAAGGCCTCTTTTTTCCTGTAAACTCTATGTTGATGCCTTTTCCCAAAAAGCTCTTTTTTGTCTCATCTGACCAGAGAACATTCTTCCAAAAAGTTTTTGGCTTTCTCAGGTAAGTTTTGGCAAACTCCAGCCTGGCGTTTTTATGTCTCTGGGTCAGAAGTGGGGTCTTCCTGGGTATCCTACCATAGAGTCCCTTTTCATTCAGACGCCGACGGATAGTACGGGTTGACACTGTTGTACCCTCGGACTGCAGGGCAGCTAGAACTTGTTTGGATGTTAGTCGAGGTTCTTTAGCCACCATCCGCACAATCTTTCGTTGAAATCTCTCGTCAATTTTTCTTTTCCGTCCACATCTAGGGAGGTTAGCCACAGTGCCATGGGCTTTAAACTTCTTGATGACACTGCGCACGGTAGACACAGGAACATTCAGGTCTTTCGAGATGGACTTGTAGCCTTGAGATTGCTCATGCTTCCTCACAATTTTGCTTCTCAAGTCCTCAGACAGTTCTTTGGTCTTCTTTCTTTTCTCCATGCTCAATGTGGTACACACAAGGACACAGGACAGAGTTTGAGCCAACTTTAATCCATTTCAACTGCCTGCAAGTGAGATTTAGTTATTGCCACCACCTTTTATGTGCCACAGGTAAGTAACAGGTGCTGTTAATTACACAAATTAGAGAAGCATCACCTGATTTTTCAAAGGGTGCCAATACTTTTGTCCACCCCCTTTTTTATGTATGGTGTGGAATTATATCCAATTTGGCTTTTTGACAATTCTTTTTGTGGTTTTCCATTGACAACAAATTAAATGAAGATATTATTACCAAAGCATTTGTGATTGCAATCATTTTCTGGAAGAAATTGAGTATTATCTGACAGATTTGCGGGGGTGCCAATACTTTTGGCCAGCACTGTATACATAAAAATGTATACCTCTTTCTAGTACACTTTAAGGGAAATGTTTATGCATGCATCAAATTCTTGCAAAATAGGTTTTTGCAATTTTTTGAGCTTGTTTGTTTACAAATGATTGCTTGCTTGTTTGCTCCACTTTGCAAACGTTGGCATGGTTAGCCTGCTAACCTAATGTATGCTTGATTTATCAATTGTCACAATCTCTCTCCAGTAGGAAGGTGGCAAAGATAGTGGAGTAACATCTCAAGACAGAAGTGTTAGTCTAAAGCTTGCAATACACATTAGATTTTAGACTGCCATTGCTCGTCTGTAATGAACTGTGGTTGGTTGGTCATACAGCCAACTGTCCCAAACACATGAACAAACACAAACCTTTCAATAAGAGTTCAACTACCCCAGACACTTGGAAAATTAACAGATGAAAGTCATTCAATACTAATAAAGTGCTTAAAACAGCAAAAGACAGACACTTTGTGGGTATGTGCAAATACATGCCTACAATACAAAAATCTCTCACAGGTCTGTCAGTCTAGCCAATACACATCAGATCATGGCAGAAAAAAATCTAAGACAACAGACTTTAGTTTGCCATTTGGTGTAGATTGGGGCAATGCAGACTTTAGCAAAACTGACATGAAAAAATTAGCCTCATGATATATGTCCTCTATGTTTCAATTCCTTGAAATTTTTAAGATATTCTTTTATTTAGCAGCTCATGAATGAGTGCACTGTATATATGCAGAGGCTTAAAACCCTTACCTAGCTAGGCCTCTTCTCAACAGAGAAGTAGATACAATTATATTCAGTGGAAGGAATGCTTTGTGAGCTAAATGCATCAGCGGCTGCATAAATCTCTCTTGTAGTTTGGCGTCCAGGCTATTTAGCTCACAGAACACTGCCTAGACTGGATACATTTTTAATGAAAAGCTGGAAAACCCCTTAGGCTGTGTTCACATTTGTGTTGGAGGCTCTATTCGGTGCAGACAAAATAGCTACAGTACTTTGTTTAGCGCCATAAAGGAATCCTGACAAATTCCATTATACAACAGTATTCATCGGATACAGCTGTTGCCCATCATGTAACGGAACAGATGGCACAACGGATGATACCCATGTGCTGCCTGCAGCTCGACAGTCCTATTCACTGCCTACAGTGAGCCTGATCCACAAAATAGACAGGTATAGGCACATCTGTCCTGAGTTTTGCCCCCGGGCTCACGGCCACATACAGTGGAGAAAAAAAGTATTTAGTCAGCCACCAATTGTGCAAGATCTCCCACTGGCCTGTAATTGACATCATAGGTAGACCTCAACTATGAGAGACAAAATGAGAAAACATATCTAGAAAATCACATTGTCTGTCTGATTTTTTAAGAATTTATTTGCAAATTATGGTGGAAAATAAGTATTTGGTCACCTACAAACAAGCAAGATTTCTGGCTCCAACAGACCTGTAACATCTTCTTTAAGAGGCTCCTCTGTCCTCCACTCATTACCTGTAGTAATGGCACCTGTTTAAAATTGTTATCAGTATAAAAGACACCTGTCCACAACCTCAAACGGTCACACTCCAAACTCCACTATGGTGAAGACCAAAGAGTTGTGGAAGGACACCAGAAAGAAATTTGTAGACCTCCACCAGGCTGGAAAGACTGAATCTGCAATAGGCAAGCAGCTTGGTGTGAAGAAATCAACTGTGGAAGCATAATTAGAAAATGGAAGACATACAAGACCACTGATGATCTCCCTCGATCAGGGGCTCCACACAAGATCTCACCCCGTGGGGTCAAAATGATCACAAGAACGGTGAGCAAAAATCCCAGAACCACACGGGGGGACCTAGTGAATGACCTGCAGAAAGCTGGGACTAACGTAACAAAGGCTATCGTCAGTAACACACTACGCCACCAGGGACTCAGATCCTGCAGTGCCAGATGTTTGCTAGAGAGCATTTGGATGTTCCAGAAGAGTATTGAGAGAATGTCATATGGTCAGATGAAACCAAAGTAGAACTGTTTGATAGAAACACAACTCGTCGTGTTTGGAGGAGAGTGAATGCTGAGTTGCACCATACCTACTGTGAAGCATGTGGATGGCAACATCATGCTTTGGGGCTGTTTCTCTGCTAAGGGACCTGGACGACTGATCCGTGTACATGAAAGAATGAATAGGACCATGTATTGTGAGATTTTGAGTGCAAACCTTCTTCCATCAGCAAGGGCATTGAAGATGAAACGTGGCTGGGTCTTTCAGCATGACAATGATCCCAAGCACACCGCCAGGGCAACGAAGGAGTGGCTTAATAAAAAGCATTTCAAGGTCCTGGAGTGGCCTAGCCAGTCTCCAGATCTCAACCCCATAGAAAATCTTTGGAGGGAGTTGAAAGTCCGTGTTGCACAACGACAGCCCTAAAGCATCACTGCTCTAGAGGAGATCTGCATGGAGGAATGGGCCAACATACCAGCAACAGTGTGTGCCAACCTTGTGAAGACTTACAGAAAACATTTGACCTCTGTCATTGCCAACAAAGGATATATAACAAGGTATTGAGATGAACTTTTGTTAGTTATTTACCAAATACTTATTTTCCACCATAATTTGCAAATGAATGCTTTAAAAATCAGACAATGTTATTTTCTGGATTTGTTTTCTCATTTTGCCTCTCATATTTGAGGTCTACCTATGATGTCAATTACAGGCCTCTCTCATATTTTTAAGTGGGAGAAATTGCACAATTGGTGGCTGACTAAATACTTTTTTTCCCCACTGTACAAGCCTCCGTGATAATGCACAGTCATGTGTATGGAGCCATAGAAACAAATGAGTAAGTGAGCTATCCGTGAAAACCACAGCCAGTACACTGAGTATGATACCTTTGGGAATAGCCAGTCACCATGCTCAGCTATTTTCAAAGGACCCAATGAAGTAAATGGAGAAAAAGCGGATGATGTGCTGTTTAGTCTCCACTGCAGTTGTGCAGTAACAGAGGGCTCAGGATCCTCCATTTTAGTAATTGTAGGGGTCCCAGCGAGGATTCCTAGCAATCAAACATTTATCATATATTCAGTCAACAGCAGACGTTGGTTCTATGCACTGTTATTAATGGTTGGGTACCATCAGAAAGGCTTGTCATAGCCATATAACTTCAAGAATATTATTTGAGGCACTCCATTGCAAGGATATTGGGAAGGATCCTGTCCTACTGAAACCGCTTTCGGCACCCGAGATTGCTTCATTATCTCACACCCACCACCAGTGAGTGTTCTGGGCTCATAGGATAATACAAAACGAGCTTTCTAAATTTTATATATTTATTAACCCCTAAAAGGGTCGGTACTAGACACTTAACACATACAGAACATACATGTAGCGGTTATCAAGCAAAGACAAGAGGAAAGCAACATGACACACACAAAATAAAAATTGGAATAAATAGGAGAAAAGGAAATATTACCAACACAAGCCTGTGATTGGTTCTCTGGGTTCCTCATGGTGAGCCCAGGGGTGCTTTCTTAGGTTAATCCAAAAACATGTGTTTGGGCATGCTATTCCAGAGGCAGCACTCCCTTGGCTCTGGGCAATGCTGTTCAGATGGCTTTCAGCAGGAGATGAACATGTGGCCCCCACATGGCAAGCTTTTTGTGTTTTCCCTGCCCCCACCCAGAGTGAGGTCACTGGGGAGGGAAGTTACACCTACAGACTTGGAGCCACAGGACTAGAAAACGGTCCTGATTCCTCATCAGGTAACCGGATTGTCAGGCAAGTGGTATGATGGGACTCAGGGCGAGATCCCCATCGTGTAGACATCAAGGATGACACCCCAATTCCCTTTGGTAGGGAGTTGAATGTCTGGACCTATCTCGGGCTCACAATGGCGCCACAAGTAGACTGAAGTCTTTCTCTGGGGCATCTACAGAATTTATTGGGGTAACTGTGGGGTGCCCCCTTATGGAGATATAAGCATAAAACTATGATCTCTCTGATCTATAAGCGGTGCCAGGTTGTCTATCTGTAACATGGTTGAGCAGGAATCCCCCTGGTGAGAGGTTGAGTGTTGCAAGAGTGTGTTAATTACTTGGGACGATACAACAGAAGGACTGTGATTAACCAACAAAAGGGGTCCAGCTTACTATAGCTGAGTTGAGTGAGCTTGAACAAATGGTCCACAAAGGGGGAGGAAAGGGGTCGGCTAGATACATATTTGTACAGAAATACATATACGGGAGTCCCCGATCATCACAGATATTATCAATTAGATGAATTTATTAAGTGATACCAACCAAATCCAGGCGACATCATAGGTCAAGAGGTGAGAATAGTAGATATATAGCCAAAAGCATCATTTATCAAATCCCAGATGTTTTGGTCAAAAACCTTCTTCAGTGGAACTTAGGCGTCCAGATATATATGACAATGCGTGCAAGTAAAATTAGGACATAAACATGTGAATAGTGTATAGTACTTATAGGTACAGTATATGAGGAACATAATGACTTATGAGAAGTTGGAGATAGCAAAGATTGGCATTTTTATATAACGTAGTGAGCACAGGTGGGGGACCCAAGAAGAAGGTGCCCATAGTAAGCAGTCACAATAGAGACATGGAAAGAGGCTAAGTGTTAAGAGAGGCTAAGTGTTTAAGAGAGGCCAAGGACGGAACTTACCAAATGTGGATTGGCCATACATGAACGCTGCCCAGGAAAGTAGCAAAAGTAAAAGGGAAGGAGATTCCCTAAATAGTGCCTAGCTGGAAGGTCTGGTCATAAGGAAAGTCATGTGACAGGAAGGGGGAGGCAGCTGGGAAGCGCATAGTATTCCATATGGGGAACTATCATCCTGTGAATAAGTGATAAATGTCTTTTATTGGACAACTTGTTCATTTTTCCATGGTGGTGTTACTACACCAACTGCTAGGTTTCCCTAAAGGGTCCAGGCACATGAACTTTGTGATCAGCTTATTACAACTGAACCTTTTAAAAGGTAGGGATTTTCCAAAGCAGAGAACGTATTTAAGGCAAATTTGTAATTTTTCTCTTACATTTTTTTTTTTTTTGTAAACTATACAACTTTCCCTTTTACTGACATGCTAAGTAAAAAGAGATGACAAACAAGAGATCATTCAAATAAATCTAGGATGCCTTCAAAGTTCTTGGCTACTTTTACACTCATATTGCATGCAATAAATTACGTAGACCTTCTGTGGTTTTTAAAACAAAAATCATAATTCTCATTTCGATGAAGCCTGCAGAGGACATGAAAGATGCCACATTTCTCATATTTGCATAGTAAAAAAAAGTTAAACCACTCACACAGCATGTCCTAGTCATTGCACTGAATATGGATTTTAATACATTAGGCTGCAGATTAGCTGCGCTCTGTATTGAGATGTGAAAAGAAGTGTTAAGGCAATGTATGGGCTAATGCAAAATACCATTAATGCCTGGAATGCAAAACTAAAAGAAGTGAGCCACTTTAACCAAAGGGCAAATAATGAATCTTCTCAGGCCCTTGGTGGTGGCACAACTCTTTACTAAACACACATATTTCGTATGAGAATACAGCTGAAAACTATAATGGAGCAGCAAGCCATTGGTGGCCTAGAAGGCGGCAGTGCAATGCTATGAACTAATTGTGGCACTTGTGTATGTGGCAAATTCACTAAAAATCTGCGCCTATTTTATTGACATTAAAATTTGCCAGCTAATGGTTTGTGACTTTTTAATGGAACATGCAAGTGGCATTTTACGCTACCTATTTTCACAAAGTGAGCATGAGGATGTGAATGGGGACAGACAAAAGAGGTCATTAGGGAGCCTAAGAGTGGCACTATTATACTTTGCCCACACTAGCATCATCTGTCCATTGTTCAGGTTCATATAATAATGGTCTGTCAGGGATTATTTTATTTTTTTTTTTTAACTAAATGTGGCAGATGAAAAAGCCGTGCCCGCAGGACTTTTTTTATCTGCCAATTTTAGTCACGCAAATGTGAATGTAGCCTTACTGTGTAGGACCTGAAAGTAGGCATTTCTACTGTGTGTGGCATGAATGGCTTTTGGGTCCCTATCTACTTGGCAATATTTTTATTTTTGCGGTAAATATTGTTAAGACACTAATATTTCTGTTGCTGGATCTTTGAATTTTTTTTTCCAATATTTCTAAAGCAGAGTAGCTGCTGACCCTATACAACACAGCAGGCACTGCACAGGGGCTACAGTAAGATAGGCAGTCTGTGTGAAAGTGGGGAAGGTGCTGTAATTGAAACTTTCCCCATAAATATGTCTAAAAAAACAAACAAAAAAAAAAACAGCAATGAGTTAAAAAGGCAATGAAAAAAAAAGAAAAAAAAGTATAAAATGAATAAATGACACTTCTTCTTACACCAAGATCAGGGACGAACATCACATACATAGGCCCCTGTATCCTTTCAAAACACTCTGCACTTCTACCAACCCTCTGGTCAGGGTAATATCCACCATATATGCCTTACTCTCCAACCTACAATCACTCCCATTGCCTTCCTTCACCAGGAACTGGGAGGAGGAACTGGGAGTATCCTACTCCACGGATCAGTGACATTCTGCCTTTCAGGCATGCCATAAATTTACCATCTCCGGTGAGGCACAGGAAACAAATTACAAGCTTCTCTCTAGATGGTACAGAGTTCCAGAGATCCTCCACTCCATGTTTCCGATTACCTCTGATTTATGCTGGAGATGTGGCTGACTGAGGGGCACAATGTCCCTCAGTCAGCCACTGAGGGACATTTGGTGGGTATGTTCGGCTCTCCGTCCATTCTGGTCTAAGGTCATAGAGACCATTCACAAAGTCACTGATTTGCAACTGAATGACACCCCTGCCACTCTTTTGCTTTCCATTTTTCATGGCTCAAACTTTCCTCAACCCAATCTTTCCAACTCAATAAACGGCTCTGATCCCTCATCGGTTTTATGTTGATTGCATCCCGCACAGTAATTCCCATACTGTGGAAGAGCACTTCAGCTCCACAATACATGATTGCATCCAAGAGATCCTTAGTATCCCTCGCATGGAGCTCATGATGTCTGAACTCAAACCACATTCCTCCCGCTCACAACAGACCTAGCAACTACTGGATCTGTTCCAATACTCCCCAGCCTTTTATGAAATTTCTCTAAGGCCTTCAAGCACTTTTGATCCCTCCCAGGCCTCCCTCCATTTGATCTCTATCCTTAGAATGTGAACACCCCTCCTAGCACCTATCCCACCTCCCTGCCCCATCCCATTGTGTACCTTCCACACTCTGGTTTTCTAAAACTGTATTTTTGTACACACAGTCCTACTGCATTCATGCGTTCCTAAAATTTTGTTGTTCCTGCTGCGTCAGGACTGTTTCTACATGCCTTTTTGTTACTCTGTTTTCTTTGCTTATTATATGTAAAATCTTCAATAAAAAGATATGATGTTAAAAAAAATGACTTCTATTTTATATTCACTGATGTATTTGAGCAAAAAAACCCCAAAAAACCTGCATTTGTGATTCTAGCCTAATTGTGAAGGCACACATTAATGATAGTCTGCACTGGCCTGCAACTTTGTTTTAAAAACGAAAGCTTAAAAATTTGGCTGTAATGCACAATGATACACAGGACTGAAGTAATAGACATGGAAATTACTCTCTATACTTAAAAGGGATGGCAGTTCCATGGCGATTGTTTGAGATGAATTGCTGACAGAGGCAACAACAGGTGAGGTTATGGGCTTTTGTAAGGAAACTGAGGTATTAGACATATGACAGCTAATATGGAATACAGAAAAATATTTAGAGAACAAAAAACTCACTGAAGCATGACTGTAGAGCAGGGGATCTAGGGACAGCAATAGAGAATTGATGAGGTGGGTAATGTTTATTTAAATTTTTTGACTCTTTCTAACACTTTTTTTGTATCCCTCTGGACAACCCTTTTAAATCACACAGGAGCTATGGGACAAAAAATTCTAAAAATAACAGTCTATAAACACATAGCACAAATAATGAAATCCATCCAGATACAATATTATATAACTATTATACTATTATATACTCTGTATTGCAATGGTGCTCTGATTTTAAATTCAAGTGAGCAATCTTTCTGAGTATTTATTATCTATTTACAAAGGAAAATCTCTTTTGTGGGCTACACAGAAAACAATGTCATGATCAGCTGGAAACTACACTGTAGATGTGTGATAAACACAGACAAAAAAAAGCTCTCCAACAATATAATTTACAAAAACAGCAGACAAAGTTTCTTCCAACCCTACTGAGTCACTTCGCCTTATAACCATCAATTTACAGTAGATAAAAATATACACAAATTTACAGAACTTCTCTAAATTATACAGAGAATAATGTGTGGTCAGAATCTTATATTTTATTGCCAGATTACGTAATCTAAAACATGCAATTTCAGTGCAACAAGTGTACAAGCACATGACAAAATTACATAATATTCACTGACTATAGTGGAAGGCCACCCCTATAGATCAGCTTCTCTCAAAACATAAAATAAGGGTTGTCCAGACTTCAAATGATTGCATACAAGGTTTATTTTTATTTTTTTTTTTTTTTTTTACTTGTTTCCCTCAGAAAGATATTTTTTGACGTTTAAGAATAGGAAAAATACTTTATGTCTACATACTTTTAGTGTTTAGAACACTTTTAGTGTTCATCATAACAGTTTTGTTTTGGGTTTTTTTTTTCTGTTATCTCAATGAAAAAAAAAAAAAAAAAAATCAATAAGAGAATGCATAATTTAGTGATTGCTTCCATAGCCCTATAATACCATATATGGTACATGGGATATTAAAGTGGTTTACCAACTTGTTTTTTTTATGGTTTAAGGGTATGTTCACATCTGCGCTCGGACTTCTCAGACTTCCCCCCCCCCATCTATGGGGTCTGTGGGTAACCACTTTTTAAGCGGATTAGGTTTTTGTTTCTCGGGTTCCCATGCTACTGGAGAACTCCTCTGATTGCCAGCGTACATGGGTGCCTGGGAGAGGGAACTGGGGGTCTCGTACTCGCCGGACGTGTGATCAACAGCTTTCCAGGCTTGCCATAAGTTCTCTACTGTATATCTTGTAAGGCACAGGAAACAAATTATAAGATCCTTTATCGATGGTACAGAGTCCCGTCTGTCCTTCATGAGATCTACCCCCTCCACCTCGGATCGCTGCTGGAGATGTAACGTTGACCGGGCACGATGACACACGTCTGGTGGGGATGTACACTCCTACGTCCCTTTTGGTCAGAGGTCCGTCGCATTTTTTGGACGGTCACTGGCGTCACTCTGGACTATGACCCTGCTTCCCTTCTCCTCTCCAACTTTCCATGCAAATTTAGGAGGTATACCCGTAAGCTACTAGGCATCCTATTAGTGGCAGCGAGGTCCATTATCCCTAGATTGTGGAAATCCCAGACGTCCCCCTTTCTATGGTCTTGGCTGCAGGAGGTCCTGCGTATCCGCAGTATGGAAACCTTGCTTGCAGAATTGAAACAAGACGACTGAGCCCACCAACAAACGTGGCTCCTATGGAACCAATTTTATTATTCTGCTGAGTTCCAGTCTGCCTTACCCCCTGTGTCTTCTTAGCCTTCCTTTCCTTCTTGTTTTTTTTTTTTACATTTTCTATTTCGATTTACATTTAATTTTCATCTTTGTTATTGTTTTTATTGTCTGCTCTGCGACAGAGCCTTTGTTACTGCCCCCCCGAGCCATTTCCTGTTGTCCTCCCTGTTGTTCCTTGTTCTCCCCACTCCTCCGCTCCTTTTCTTCATACCACCTTAGTTGAAACTGTTTGTTTTGTTTTATTTTTGTTCTTATACAAAACTTCAATAAATTACTTGGTGTTAGGGTGGCGTGCTGGCACATCATTTCGTGGGAAGATACACCTTCTCATGGTGTACCAGTGTGTCATTTTGCATTAAGGTGTTAAATTATAAAACTTAAAAAAAAAAAAAAAAAATGGTATATGGCACCGTGAAATTAAATCAGAAGAGAACAGGGTTATTTAGCAACCTATCCCAGTGATTACCAGCTATCTAGACTAAACCTGATCCTTGCAAGTCTCCATAGCCTTTCATCAGAGGCATTGGATTTTTTTTTTTATCCTAGTCTGAAATTACATTTTTAACACATACAAAAAAAAAATATAGTTTTTATTACTTATGGTCATATTATTTCGGTGATGTTTTGATGTGATATAATTATCCCCGCTGACTGAAGGGGCAGCAGGTCCAATCTTCTGTTTGCAGCCCATCAGCAGTGAAGTCTTATTTGTGTAAGCTGACCGCTACAGGTGACCGGCACAGGCCTCAGTGGTGACCTTTTTAACAAATAGCACCTCACAATAGTCATGAGGCCTGTGGTTGACTGCAGAGGTCACCAGGCACAATGGGGATGTCACAACTCACCCTGCAAACAGAAGATCAAACCTTCCGTGCCTAGAAAGAAGGACCATGAAGAGGTGAGTAAAGTTTTTCATGTCCTCTTCATCACCCCCCCTAAAAAAAATTTAAAAAAAGGTACTTGTGGAAATACAATTCATCAGTGTAAGGATGAGAGTAAACATACAGAAATGTGCATGTGTTCAGCACGTGTTCCCAGCATACATGGCCTCTTCTGAAGAAATTTCACTTTTAAAGTGATCTTTCAGTGACATTCCAAAAATGTCAGGGATATATAGTTGTGTTCAGCAATAACATTTTATTTCTGTGAAAAATATAGTATTGCCAGAAAGCCCGCAAGATGGAACAGGTTGGTGAAGTAGTAGGCTGAAACTATATTCCTCTGAGAGAAAGAACAGAATTGATGTGAATGGTACTACAGCCTACAGAAAACGGATACAACAGAACTGCTGGATCTTCAAAAATAAGGAATACTCACTGGGTCAACAGGGCTAGACAACAATATAATTAGGACTGGACTGGATTTTGGTCATGAGATATGAGCAATAAACTATGCTACTAGGAAAAAACAAAGACACACATTCACATTTTGTTGATGCAGTTTCAGGCTTGGTTACTGTATGTCCTGCGCTTTTTTTTTTTTTTTTTAAGCCAAAAAATTGTAATATGCTAGATTCACACTAACGTTCAGGGATTCCGTCTCATATTCCGCTTAAAATATGCAGCGGCGAACTCCATTATATTCTTTTTTTTTTTTAAGTGGATAGGGCTTACTTTTTTAGGTTCTCCAAGTGGACCCGAAGAACGGAATCCCGAGCGCTAATGTGAACCTAGCATAAGGTATTTATTTGCGGTAGTGAGTAGCACATGCTCCTATGGATTTCACTTGTATGATAATGGCCATCAAACTGAAAACCACTGATGTACTGACTGCAGGGCCAATTCTAGCCTTTCTGCTGCCTAATGCATATATTGAAATGGCACCCCCACCCCCCCAACACCAACTTGGGGTCAGAGCCATATCTGCCATGAGGCGAGATAAGCATCTCACCTCAGGCAGAAGATTGCAGAGTCCCTGAGGGGACAATGCTGATTTGGGGACAGATTCTCTTATGGATCGATCCCCATTATTAATAATATTACCTCTTATAAATAATCGTCCCTAATCAGTAATAGTTCCCTTTCATCAGTAATAGCCCCCCCTTATAAATAATCATCCCCCTTACAAATTACAGCCCCCACTTATAAATAAGAGCCCTCCAGTATAAATAACAGTCCACAATTATAAAATCGATCCCCCTTATTAATGATAGTCTAGGACACGGATTGTGTGCCGCCTCTGTCTACTTTCTGGAATAATATTTGGATCCACATGGAGTATGCCCCTGTTAAAGGCTGTGAAGACTGCAACTAACCAGGGAAGTACCACTATGTTTTCTTCATATAACTCGTTCATCATTTAGATGTCCCGGCTATTGTTATATTTTGTTGTTGCCATATGAAGCTGCTGTTCCTGTGTGAATGAATTGGCAAAGCCCGCCTCCCACTCTCTCCCCTCAAGCATCTGAATGCACAAGAGTAGTATCTTCAGAAGGCGACCAGGGAAAACCAAGTCGCCAGTGCTGCCCCCTCTGCAACTGTAAAATCTGCCGCATGAGGAGAGATGCTCATTAATGCAATTAAAAAACACATGCAGTGCTTCAGCAAAATAGGTAAGTGAAAATTGGTTGTTACCTGCTGGAGTAATCCAGTAGGTAGTGGCCCAAAGTACCTCTGAGGTGGAACTATATTGTGTGGGGACCTATAACGTGGGGCATTTACTGTATGGGGGCCTGTAACAAAGGCCCTTACAGTATGGGGACCTATAATGGGGAACCCTTACTGTGTGAGGACCTGTAACATGGGTCCTTACAGTATTGGGGCCTGTAACGGGGACAGTATACTGTATGGGGACCAAAAAAGGAGGCAATATATTGTATAGGGACCAATATATCACGTAGGTGATCAGTAAAGGAGGGCGTTATACCATTTGGGGTCCAGTAAAGCAGGTGTTATACAGTGAGGAGGCCATTTAAGGGAGCCTTATACTGTGTGGGGGCTGGGGGAGCCCCAGTCAAAAGTCAATCTAACGTCCCTGTTCTCACCCGTTATGATTCACACTTGGCTTTGGTTTCCAAAACTGTATTAACAAAACCTGGATATGTCCTGACATATAGCATTAACAAGTAACATACCATGAGGATTATAACTTCAATTTCATTTAACCACCGATCTAGTCTGAGGGTTTACATGGCCCTTTTCAGTTGAAAAACTGCATGTGTTTTTTAAATGCAGTACTGAGTAGCACATTTCACTCGTATGCTAATGACCAGTAGACCAAATGGCCATTAGTATACAGGGGAGATGCATAGTAACACGCAATAGGCAATACTGCAATTAAACACTTCTGACAATCTTCAGAAACAAAAGCACTGTATAAATCCAAATCCCTAAATGGAGGAGAGAAAAAAAAAAAAATCAAAACAGCTCTTGGAAAGCCTGCTACTACTAATGTGTCTTAAACCTGATCTAAAGGTCACAATTTTCATACACGACCTGCAATATGAGTAGATAACATATTTCACAGAATTTGTCCATTTCACAGACTATAAGTGACAGGAGCGAAACTGACATTTTAATATATTTGGCATAATCCCAGTTATTAAATTACATAAGTAGAGTTTTACTGTTAAAACCCTTTCTAATTCCCTGATAATTTGTATTAAACACCTGATGCAGCTGACTTCCTCCTAATGTTTCTCGCTGCAGTAAATGGCCCAGAGGGGGAATGCGATAGCGCACTTTCTTGAACTCACTCAAGATAAAGTTTTATGAAACTTTTATATTCTCAGAGGTGACTGACAGGTAAGTCAATACTTTGTGAGATGATTATAAAAAGTATAGCTTTACACTCTGGTGAAAACAATTGGCATTAACCAAAATATGCCTCTAACTTCTATCAGGGTAGTGACACACAATGGCCCAGGTTTACTACCATTGTTAGGGTGTGTTCACATGGAGGAATTTGCCGCATATTTCGCCGCTGAATCCGGAGCAGATTCCTCCTGAATCCGCCTACCATTGTTTTCAATGGGAGGCAAAGATCGCAGCAGGACGCGGAAAAAAGAAGAGTCCTGCTCGATCTTACCTCCCATCAACTTTTTTTTTTTTTTCATTTTCTATATTTTGCAGGTCTCTGGGTGCCTGAAAAATGGATGACACACGGATGTTAATCTGTTTTTTTCAAGAACCCATAGACTTTAATTGATGTGATGCATCCGTGTTGCATCAATATCAGTGAAAAAAGGACATGCTTCTGATTTTTTTGATTTTTGTACAGACCTACGGTTTGAAAAAAAAAACCATGGACATCTGAATAACGTCACAAATCAAGGGGTACATTTGATGTACATGAAAAATGTGGATAAGTGTACCTTACTTGATATGTGGACGTGTGAATAAGGTGCAAGTGAAACACGACTAATTATAGGCTATTTGTCAATCCTGGCCTCATAAGCAGCAAAACTTCACAATCAAGCTGTGTTTATACTGCACTTTGTGGCTGAAGAATTGCATGCAGGTTTTAACTGCAATAATGCCTAGCACATGTTACTATGCAATTCATCTGTATACTAATGGTTATTACATTGAAAACCTCTGTTTGAGCGACTGTGCCAAGCTGGTACCTCTACAAAGGGGCTCATAACCAGTATATATAGGCTCTTGTCCTCCCCTGAGGGACAATCCACCCCATCCCATAAATACATGGCTAAGTGGGCTGAAGCACTGAATGGACAGGTCTCGCCCGGACAGTGGCAGATCATATGGTCCCGTGCTGCCAAATCCTCGTCCTGTATTACGTTTCAGGAAACCCAATATAAAATCCTTATGCATTGGTACCACACGCCTTCTCTGCTTAATACCCTTAATCCCACTATTCCCTCTTCATGTTGGCGATGTCAGGCCTTGTTGGGCACGGTGTGCATGTCTTCTGGGACTGCCCCATTATCCGTTCTTTTTGGAAGGAGGTGAAACTCCTCACTGAGGCCCTCTTTATACAGGTGGCCCCGCTGGACCCTATGACTTACTTGCTCAACTTACCCCCTAAACATCTAGGCAAGGGGACGTCTAAGCTGTTTCTCTATTTATGTACTTCAGCAAAGACCCTTATTGCCCTTCACTGGAGGAGTGCGCTCCCTCCCACGAGGTCTAAGTTAATTTTTGCTGCCCTGAACCACACAGTGGAGGCCTTTGATTCTATCTGGTCGCATTGGGACACCTATTGCATTTTACATGGTTTCTGACCCTCTCTATACCACCCCCTCCCCACTCTTCCCTCAACCCCCCCCTCCGTCCAGTCTTTCTGTTTTTGTTTGCATTATTACTGATTTTTGTACTCTTTGACTATAGCATATTTTGCTACCATGTTAAGCCACATGTTGTGGCTCTTCTTTACTCTTTTTTTACTGCTGTATAATATATTCTAAAACACTTTAATAAATATTACAATTAAAAAAAAAAAAAGTACTGGTGTGCTGCTCATTAGCGTAAAGGTTAAATGCAGAGTAACACGTGCTACTCATCACTTCAATGAAAAACTACATGGGCCCCACATAGCGGGCCGTAGTGAAAAACCACTGTGGGTAAAACCACGGCGGAAATGCATTGCAGTTTTCCCCGCAACGCTTTTCACAAAAAGTCCACAGACTTTTCCTCTGCGGACTTTCTGCTTCAATTCTACCTATACGAAAACCACCAGCGTTTGCGTAGGTATAACTGACATCCTGCGATTTCCAAAAACGTGACTGTTTTGGAAATGTCAGAATTTCTGTGTCGGGTATTTTTCTGCAATGTGTGGATAAGATTCGTTAGATTTCCGTCCACTTTGCAGGGACTGTAAAATGCTGCGGTTTTTGCATCAGTGTTTACTCAGCAGCCAAACCACAATGTTTTATGCCACGTGGAGTCCCAGCCTTAAGGTCATGACACACTATGTCCCAGATTTACTACTGTGGTTATGATTAGACATTGGTGTAAATGTGGTGCATCTTTGGCGCATTTAGTTTGAGTTGACATTTTTCGACTTGATATACATGCCAGTGTGGACTCTCAGATAAAAGGGCCCTGGCAAAACATTCTAGTTCAAAGTAAGCCAATTCAAAGAAGTATAAAACGCAGACTAGACAGTCTAAAGATATGTTAGATTTATCATCAAGCATCAGCCAGTGTGATAAATCTGACACATTTTCAGACTGTCTAACTACAGTATTCGTAAATATGGGCCACAATGCAGTTATAACTACATTCAGTTCTGAGACCACAGTGAAACACGATTAAATACAAACTATTTCTCATGACTAACAATAAGTAAGCCTGGGTTCACACAACACTTTATTTGCTTAAGAAATGCACTCAGTTTTTAATTGCAGTAATGAGTAGCACATGTTACATGTGCAGTAATGGTTAATGTCGTAACTTGCTATGGTACTTTTCTAGAACATATGAAGAGAAGATGCAAGATTTTTAGAAAATTGCTGCTATGAAAACACTTGAGACAGCAGGAAACCTTAGTAAACCCTCAGCTCATAAGAACACACTTAACATAGTGATCTTGTAAGCTATTCTGGAAAATACTGTACATTCTTACACTAGAGCTGAAAGATTCATGACACAATGATGATGTGATGTGTACATGATACGTATAATCTTGCTGACCTGTAACTACTGAAATGAATAAAAACATGTAGTATAATAAGAAAGTAAATGTACTATTGTATTGCTTATGATGTTTATTTCTTGTCTAAAACTAAAAAGCAGTAAAGTCATTGCTATTATTACTATGATGCTTTACTCTGCCTGAAAGACTATCCCTATTTTCTCAACCACTTTGTAGCCATCTACTGTATGGCCTGCGCTCCACCTTAAGTAAATATGTGGGAACATGTTAACTCTGCTTTATGCTAACACTTGACAAAACTGCATTTCACAATCACTTCCTTTTACTGAAAATTGTATACATACTGTATGTGCATGGTCTTTCTTGTTTTGTAATCTATTTCATATTTCTAAAATGCCTCCAATTGCTCCATATCTGATTTCTGGGAAAAATTTCTGACAGAGCAACCAGATTTATGGAAAACGGCTGACTAGCGTGCCAGATGCCATCTAAAAAGGGGTTGTGTTCATAAGACAACCCACATCACATTCAATGGATATGTGAACAACATTTTGGGGTGCTCAGAAATGTTATCTTCACTGCTTTCCAATGTAGGGAACTTAAATTTGATGCCAATTCATAATTTTTTTTAAGTTGTTCAAAATTTTGTAGCACCATAAAAAGCTTGCAACTACTTTGACATTAAAATTCTGTATATCTTCAGTATTGTATATAGAGATATTCATTGGAGGGAACTTACTGGTGGGAAAAAGCCACATCAGTCTGACACAAGTGCCAACTACAAGATTTTGTGGAGGAAAGATTTGGGCCCCTTATTTTCAGTGAATAATTATGCTAATTCTATACAGAGTCAGACTAGTGTAACATCCATTCTGGGGAACCACTGTACAGCTACCTGCAAATATTACCTGACACTCATTCGCAATTTACAAAAATGTTGCAAACAAATGTATTTTTCTGTAGTAGCTTGATGCCTAGCCTGGCCTCGGATTGCTTCTGTCCTGTGGTCCTGTCAGTAGCCTGCTGTCTGCTGTCTGCTTAGGGCCCACTTAGCTCTGTGAGTCAGGGATATGTGCCTACCAGGCTGCAGGAATTAGCAAAACGCTACAAGATGATTGGGGCCCCTGTAGTGTGATTGAGTAAATGGAGCCCAGGAAGGAAGTATACTGGTTATTTGAAAGTGGCAAAGTCATAATTTTTGGGGGCAAAACCACTTTTTATGCTTTGTACGCTAGAAAACTGGCGTATAAAGGATAATATATCTGCACCAGTGTGTCTACAGCATATAAAATCAAACGGAGTAGTCTCTTAATCTACCCAATATATTATACAGATTTATAGCCTGGCTGAGATGCTATACAATGAGTATCTGTATGGAGTACAATAAGAATACTGTGCCATGTCAGGATGAGCTGGGGGCCCCTGGGGGATTCATCTGTTTACTTCTGGACCAGTCCAAGCCTGATTCTAGAGCATACAAAGCCATTTTAGACAATTGTATGGTTTTATCCTGTTCCAACATGAGTGTGCCCCTGTGCATATAGAGAGGTCCATAAAGACATGGCTTGGAAAGCTTTTCAACCCTCAAACAGAATATTACATCTTTTGGGTGAATTAGAACATGATTGTCAGCCAATCTTTCTTCTCTAACATCAGGGTCTGAACAAATACTCTCAAAGGTGTTGTCTGGTTTATGGAAATAATGAATGATCTCTGGCAGGGAATGTCTTAAAGTAAGAAAATAAAAAGTACTTACCTTCTGAATCTAATGACACTCTTCCACTCAGTCTCTCCAGCTTGACGCTGATGTTTGTTGACAGGGCTGCGACAGTAATGTGCTGCAGCTCCATCCACAAATAATGGCACAAAGCAGTGGAGACTGAGCACTAGAGTGTCGGGGGAACTCAAAATAGGAAAACAAACTATACTTCTCTTCTAAAGACATCTCTTTTCTGTGTCCAGTTTTTCTTTGAAACCAGACAACCCCTTAAAAGGTTGAATCTACTACTGAAATAGTAGAGGCAGAAAGGGGGTCCAATTCTACATTATAATCCATGTTTCTGGAATGGGATTTCCAACTCAAATAGGTTGACCTTATACTGTTCATTGCATCACTTCATGAATATTAATGCTTTTCATGGTGTGTAAGGTAATATATATAGCAATTTTAAAAATTGTTTGGGGTATTCTACATAAATATATTATATGCTGGGATCCAGTTTTGAAATATCTGCCATAGATAATAAGCACAGGAAATTAACTATTAAACTAAAAGTAATGTGACATAAGCAGTTTATTAAAAACAGCTTAAGGCAATTCTGTCAGCAACAATGGCACTGTACTAAGTGAGACTGAAAGAGAACAAAGAGGTAGATTGTTAGAAAATGCTCATCAGCAGTTATTTGCACAGGTTAAGTCACTGGATATCAGATCTTTAAACAATTGCTACTCCACTAAACTAAGCATGGGAAATTGAAGTGAGACTTAACCCTTAAGGATGAAATTGATGTCATATATGTCAGATAAATTCAGATATGGAAAGAGGAGTATATGTTGTACATGAAGTAAAGGATAATGTCCTTAATATTCTTGACACCATTTGTAATAGATGCTAAGAGTTTGTCTTATGAAAATAGTTTAAAACCTAAATGGTGTAGAACAGAAGTTTACTCGAAACATTTTTTTTTACATTTTGGAGAAGAAAAACAGACATGGACCGCACATCCTAATATTATACATTGATCTTATGCTTCTCAGCAAAATCTACAAAAATGAACACAAGGTTCTTAGTAACCATATTGATAAAGGTGTGTAAACCCACTAGCTACATCACGACGACCTCCGTATAGTGGGCACCTACTCTACTGGGTGCAGCGCTGCACAGCGACCACCACCACTGCAATGCAGTGCCTACAGAGGGAGTGACCCAGCAGCCCAGGAACATCCCTGCTGCCAGATTAAGCTCCCAGGCTCTGGACCACACCACCCCACAAGCACAGAACCAGAGGTGCAACAGACACCATGCAGCACCGCACCATGTTCACAGATCTCAAAAAGTAAAAACCTTTAAAACCTTTTTTTTTTTTTAAACTTTCTTAAAGGGGTTTCCGGGCAAAAAAAATAAAAAATTATTTCAAAAAAGGTCTGTTAGTGCTATTAATAGATTAATAATGCAACTAAATACCTTAAGCAGTGTTTTGAGTGATTTCTGGGTTTCTCTGCGAGCTACTGGCCTCTTCTGCATTTGTTTACATGGGCATCTTTCTGTTCTATGTTTTACTACAACTACCATGATGCCTTGGGCTTCACTCAGAGCTGACTCACACCACCTCCCTCTATCACTCACACCTCCTCCACTACTATCACTTCCTAACTAACTTAACCCTCCACCATCATAATTGCCTGTCTTCCCATCCGGACCTTCTGGGCACAGGACGTCACTTCTTCCGGGGGCACTCTGGCTCTATTGCACAGGCGTTTTTTGGAAGGGGGGAAATGGAATGTCACCTATACTAACCCACCTCTTCACTCCATCATACTTACCTGTCTTCTGGTCCAGACCTTCTGGGCATGGGACAACTTCTTCTAGGGGCACTCCGGCTCTATTGCGCAGGCTTGGGCGGCCAGCAGACATCAAAAAGAGGAGGTGTCGGCGATCTAGGTAAATATAGATTTTTGGTAACCTAAGTAATTTAGAAGGTAGGTGGGAGGGGGTAGGTAGGTTAGATTAGGTTCCGGCTACAGCACACTCAGATTGTGGCACTTTACTTTGCTTATTAGTCAAATCACATCAGTTGCTCTGGGGCTAAGCTTCTCCTTGACTACATGTAGCTCCTGCATACTTGGGCTGTATTAACACTATAATGCCAGTCTCTCACAAGACCTCATTCTGCTGGCTTCTGTCTCTGCATAACAATCTCTCTGGCAGGAAAACAACACCTGATAAGGCTTCTCTTTAGGTGGTGCCTCTCTGGGTAATGTGGCTCCTGTGCCCAGAGTCCTCACATGAGTGCAGGAAGGTAGGACTCCTGGGATGAAGAGATGACTAGAACTTGTGTTCCCACAACAGTGAGGATAAATTTAGACATCTTTCTGTTACTGAACTCTCCAGCTTAGAACCCAAGACCTGTGTCACACACACACAGCCCTGTCCTGCAGCCGACACACAGCCCAAACAGATCAATATGAAACATAAATAACAAATTCTGTATATGGTTTTAACTAAAACTATAGAGTGTAAGTCAATGTTAACCTCTGGGTTTACCCTTCAGTACTGCCATTTTAGTGGAAGCAAAACTTCTCCCATTTGTTACACTAGGCAGTCTTGTATATACACAAATGTCTGCATGATTCTTCTTAACAAGAGTTTTTGTGCTAAATGACCAGACACTTGTTAATATCAGACAGAACAGACAGCCATGCATTTCTTTCAATTCCTATGAACATACATTTTCAGCCATGGTGTTAAACATTAATAAGCTTTAGAAACAGAACATAAGTCTCAATACAGTCAATACCAGGGATGTGGAGTCGGTAGGCCAAACCACTGATTCTTCTATTACTCCACATCCTGACTTCAACTCCGATCCCCACTCCTTTAAAAATGGATGACAGCCATGGTCAGTCAAAATCAGTAAAGCTCCTCTAATTCATTAAAAGTGAAAACCTTTGGCCTATACACAGCGTCAGACTGCCTCACCGGAGGACTGGAGTACAAGAGCCTGGCCAAATCACTAATGGAAAGGCCTGCCCAGGGGAGGTGAGTAAAAATAATAAACGCTTATACTTACATCTCCTGGGTGTCCTCTTCTGACCTGTAGCTAAAGTCATGCATCCCCGGGTCATGGCATCATGACGTCAGTGTGTCTCTGATGACTGCTGAGGCCCAATGACTGGTAACCTAGGGTTGCATGATGTCACCAAGGAGGCCTGAATAGTATGACATAGACAGCGAAATGCTGAAAGGATGTCCAGGAGAGGTGAGGCAAGGTAACCTAAGAATAACTGTTTGTTATTTTTACTCACCTGGGCCTCCATTTATTATACTCTGTTGTCTGAGCAGAACCCAGAGAATAATAATAGCAATAAAATTAACTGGAGGGCTGAACCTCATGAATATTCATCTATAAAAATTTTGGGGGCATTCACCTGAAGCATCTTGAGGCTTGAAGAGCATATTATACTGTGTGTGTGGGTGGTCTGGCTCTTCGGAGCATTTTATACTGTACTGGGTTAGTGTGGGGAGCATATTATACTGTGCAGAGCTCTTGGGATCATGTTATGCTTCGCTATGAAGCATTATTCTGTGGGGGGCCACTGTGGAGCATTTTATTCTGTATGAAGGCACTGTGGAGCATTGTATAACATGTGGAGAATTATACTAGAGGGATTTATACTGTGTGGGGAGCACTGGAGAACATTATATATACTGTTTGGGGGCCACAGGACAGGAAACTATAAGATACATTTTAAATTTAGTTTCCGATTTCCTACAGAAAACCAGTACTATAATCTGGTTATTTTAGCTCACATTGCACCAAAAATGTGCCATGTTTAAGCCAGTGTCTAGTCATAACCACAATAATAAATCTGGGCCACTGTGTTTTCTACAGCGCTTTTTCCCCACAATGTGGGTATGAGATTAAATTAAATCTCCTTCATGTTGCTGGGACTGTAAAGTGCAGCATTCTCACAACATTCGAAATGCAGAAATTAAGTGTTTTTGGCTGCTGTGTGGAAAAAATGCTGCGTTTTACGTTATCAGCAAAGTCAATGCTGTAGTTTTATATTGCAAATTTTGTTGCAGCTTTTTTGTGGGCAAGTTTTTAGAGGAGGTGAAACAGCGAAAAGACGTTTTTGCACACAGGGATACCTAAAGTGTTCCACTTTAAGGCCCTACATAGCAAAATGCACCAAAAAAAAAAAAAAAAACGCTGCAGAAAAAAAACAAAAAAACACTTTTTTCCTGCAGCGATTTTCATTGGGTTTTTGCAGATTACCCAGAATCCCATTGACTTTGCAGGTACTGTAAAACACAGTTTTTTCTGCTGCGTTTCTGCAGCAGCAAAAACGCTGTGTTTTCGCACTGTGGGGGTTCAGCCTTATATGTGTTCAAGGAAAAGGGGGGAGATTTTTTTTATTTTTTATTGCACTGTAATTTTTAGG
The DNA here is from genome assembly GCA_947044405.1 of Leptodactylus fallax. Taxonomy (NCBI): domain Eukaryota; kingdom Metazoa; phylum Chordata; class Amphibia; order Anura; family Leptodactylidae; genus Leptodactylus; species Leptodactylus fallax. The sequence goes on along the minus strand of CAMRHE010000200.1, from coordinate 2,816,829 downwards.
TTGCCTATGGGATCTTGAATCCCAAGGGGTCTGATCACTAATGCTATGCAGTATGCTAATTCATTGCAAAAATGACAGCACACATTACAGACTGCATAGTGAATAGGAGACAAGCCTTGGAGCCATCAATAGGCTCTTGGCTGTCATAGTAACGGATCATGACCACTGAATCTCACTCCCAGGGCCAGCGATCCACGGGAAAATGGTGGCTCACTCCTATACGCTGCCAGGAGAATGGCGCCACTGTCAGCTTTGACCAAGGCAACGGGGGTGTTAAAGCCTGCGATCAGTGCAGGCACTGCCCCTGGTTCTCATCTGTATAATACTTAAATAATTGACATCTATCGTACTATTATGGCAAATGTCAAGAAAGGGTTAAAGATCTGCCGGGGTTCAACACCCGGGACCCCACCTAGTCAGCTCTTTGAAGAGGCTGCAGTGTTCGTGAGAGAGCTGTAGCCTTTTCAGAAATACCAAACAGATCTCCAAACATTTGTGCAATGGTTGTGCTTGGTATCACAGTTCAGCCAATTCACTTGAATGAAAATGGACGTGATGTGGTTTGTGAATCAGAAGTGAAGTTTAAGGAGCGCTATTGCCTCTTCAAACAGATGACTCCTGGGGTAACGAGTGTTGGACCCCCACGGAATTGATGAGCTATTCTAAGGATAGGTCACTAATTAAAAAGTCCCGGAAAAAAAGACCCCCTTAAAGTTTAAGAATTACCTGTTTAGCAGAGCCAACAACTTTGGAAGAAAGCCCAGGGAATGAATATAGAGGGGGTATACTGAGCTCACAACTACTTGCTACATGCTGACTGGAGTTCCTGACAGATTAGTGGATAGATTAGTAGCAGCTGTAAACAATGCTTAGTCTTTCACTACAACGAGCCTGGATTTACACTGCGCTTTTTCACTGAAGGACTGCATGCAGTTCATAATTGCAGAAATGAATAGCATATATTACTATGTATTTCACCTGTATGCTAACCGCCATTAAATTGAAAACCTCTAGTGTACTGGCATAGTAACATGTTCTGCTCATAATTGCAATTAAAATGGCATGCAGTTCTTTATAAAAAAAAAAAAAAAATGTGTAAATGCAGCCTAAAAAGTCAGAGAAAATAAATTCTAGATGATTTTACCAACTCACAGTCCATTTTCATATTCTGTACTGAAAATTACTACACAAAAAGAGAAAAAAAAATTATTTTTTATGTTTTTTTTTCTCTAAAAAGTAGTATAGTCAGAGGCATAGCTAGAATTTCAGCAGAGCAGGGGGGGGGGGCAAATTCAACCAAGTGGGCCCCCCAAATCAAGTATACCAATATCATTATAACGTGACCATACAGTTCTAGATATAGGCTCTGCGGACAATTTAGATTTAATTTTTAGTGGCTTACATTTGACATCTCTGACTTTAATTGTTCACATTTCCCATATCTCCCTCCAGATTGCCATAACCACTTCTTCCAGATATGACTTGTCTCTGTAAAGATTGTAACACAGACATCCACAATGTCCTCACCTATACAAAGTCCCCATCCTGCTTATACCCACAATTATAAAATATATAATATAAAAATCTCCTGGGAATGAATACTATTCCCTGCGTGCATCTTTAAATTAATCATTTAAAGATGCCCTTGTGGACACAGGACAGGGCATAAGTGTCTGATCGCCGTGGGCCCAATTGACCACTTGCGCTCCATTCACATGGAGGACTTAAGCTAAGGCCCCACATGGCGTCCCACAGCAGGAAAAAACACGGTGGCAACACATCGTGGTTCTTCCCGCAGAAGTTTGCACAGAAAGGTCGTAGAGGTTTCCTATAGGGAAACCGCCGGCATTTCCAAAGGTATAATTGACATGCTGCGATTTCCAAAACCGCACCAGTTTTAGAAATCGCAGCATTTCCGCAGCACGTATTCTATCGCAAAATAGAGATGGGATTCACTATTATCCCATCCACTTTGCTGTGTTTTTTTTTTCCTGCAGCGTTTACGCCAATGTGCAAACTGACGTCTACGCCACATGGGGTCCCAACCTTATGGGGACTTTTGGTCCCCCATCCTCCTGATCACTAGGGGACCTGGCAATCAGACACCTATCCCCTGTCCTGTGGATATGTGTCAATAGCGGGAAATCCCATTTAAATTAGTAAAGCCTCTGTGTGCTCTTATAAATTGTGCCTTTTATTAATAATTTCCTGTGTTTGCCTCCTAATTATCCTCTAGTCATTAATGAGGCTCTGATACTCGGTAACCCTGCTGATCAGTTATTTGAAGGGACCACGGTGCTTATGCCAGCAGGGCTATAATTACATAGCACAGCTGCTATTAAAAAAAACCAAAAAAACAAATATAAATAGAATAGTGGTCATGGCGCTTGTACACACACTGTGGGTACTTTAAAACAGCTGATCAGCAGGATTCCAGATATCAGAACCTTACTGATCTGTTACTGATGACCTAATCTAAGGATAGATCATCAATAAAAATGAGCTGGATAACCCCTTTAATAAAGCCCAAGTGCCTCCTTATATTATGTCTATGATATAAACACTGCCTCACTTGTATTAATAATGTCCCCTAATGCCCCCTTACATAAATGCTGCCTCTTTAGATCACATATAATGCTACTTTATGCCTCTAATAATAAAAATGCCCCCCAAAGTCTGCCAAAAATAACAAAATAAAGTTATACTCAGCTGCCTCTGATCCCTTGATGCTTTGAGTCACCGCATCTTACCGAAGGTCACTTCAGGCCTGTGGCTTACAAGGTGCCATGACCACAGACAAGACGTCTGCATTCCAGTGCAGGAGTTGCAATGGAAGGAAAAGCAGGGCCGCTTTAACCATAGGACCAACAGTGCATCCGCATCAGGCCCTATAGTAGCAGGGGCCCCCTCAGCTGCCCCGGATCGAGTGGGACAGTCACACATTTTGGGTGCTGTCCCGCTGTTTCAGGCAGCAGGCAGTGATTTCAACTCTGTCTATCTTATGTGGAGCTTGGGCAGGGAAAATTTAATTGTGTGTGTGTTAAGGGGGGGGTGGCTTTGCCCATTTACAAAAACTTTGATCAAGGCCCCCTAATCTATTAAAACGGCCCTGGGGTTAAGTGTGGGGTGAGTAGAATGGAATGCACATACTCTGGGCCTTAGCCCACCCCCTATATATAGGTTACATGTGTACATGCAACTAGCAACTACTTTTGCAATATGTTAATTATTTTGCCCCAGTCAAAATCGAAAGAAAGAAACAAAAGTCTAAATATTATACCAAGGATGTGTAACAATAATGAAGATATTGTTATTTTCTCGGCTACATGCCTGTATGTATTTAAATCCACAACATTTGCTATAAATGTCTCAACAGCAAAGCATAGGTAGGTATGAAGACTAGACACATGACTGTAACCATAGAGCTGTTTACGCATTAGAACCCAAAATGCTTTCTATTCAGGAAGCTTATATTCAGTGCAGTGTCGAGAATACACAACACAATGTATTTATACCAGACTGATCAAAGCCACAAAATGTTTTACTGTAAAGTGACAAATCGTCATTTACCGAATACCTGCCAGCTGTGGGCCAATGTATTAGGTCCATGCACTAGTAATCCTGAGGGACAAAACAAAATTTACCAGCATGTGTTCAGCCGTGTCATAAATAAAGATGAATCGAGAAAGTCATGGTAGAGCCTTCACACAGTGTGTAGGTCAGAGCCTTTCCAGTGACTAAGAACGAAATCAGTGAAAAGTCAGGGGAATCTTACTGTGTAGTAACCACCACGAATGGAATAAATGCACAAGGGAAGACGTGCGGAATGCAACCCACTTACATCCTACTTATCACAAAGTAATTTATTCTCATTTACATATACACCATATAAAAGAGTTATCAGAACTAGAGCTGCATACTCTACTCTCAATTCACATTAAAAAGTGCCAAATGATTCTTGGTAACCACGAGGCCAGCAACACTTCAGAGATCCACAGCCGATGTACAGTAGGACGGCTGACTGCATTTACAGAAAAATCTGTATGAAGAAAAAGGAAATTCTGACTTTGAGGTGAAGACTTTCACAAACAGTAGGTAGTAGGGAGCATATAAACATGCTAACTAAATGACCTATTATGTAAGATAATGTATAATGCTATAACTGCTAGATAGAAGACAAACTGTGTACAAGTTTTTTTTCCCACTAAAATGACAGGAGACAGTACAGTTCACATTTAGTACATAGGTAGGAAATGTAGTTATTTAGATAGACTAGTTTCTTAATTTTTGTATTCATTGGTTTCAGGTACTTTACTTCCAAAGACTGAAAAATGCCTCAGGGATATATATTTAATTGCATAGTATAATAAAAAAAAAAAATAGGATCCTTGTAGAATTTAGAAGCATAGGCGAAATGGCATAGGCATCCAGGTTCTGTCAGTATTTTACCCTTTACAGCTGTGAGTCCTTAGAGAGCAAAGTGCCTCAAACATATAATCTACATTCTCTTCATATTAATTTTTACAGATTTTTTTTTTCAACAATAGCCACAGCCATATTTTCAAAACTTAAGGAAAATATATAAAAAGTTATGCTTGACATATTGAACAATCAGTCCGTGGCCTACTTGTCTAGTGCCCCATTACATAGAGAAGGGACAAAATGATGGCAATGTCTGTAAAGTGCTGTTGAATATGTTGGCATACAACAGCAAGAGCAATAAATACACACAGAAAGAAAGAAAGAAAGAAAGAAAGAAAAAAAAAAAGAAAGAAAGAAAGAAAGAAAGAAAGGTAACTAGAATTTTTCAGATAGGGCAGGGGAGACATTTAGAATAAACCCATTACTTGTATGAAATACACAAATGTAACTAGAATTTATTTTTTTTTTTTTTAATAAAATAAAAAAAAAACCCAACATAAAACAGAATTATTCCAATGTGCAGAAGGCAATGTTTAATGTGTCTATCTATCTATCTTATGGTATATAGCACGTTTGTGATGGTTTGTCCACATGAATTGTGTTGTTCTACTGTATCAGTGACTGGAAATCCTTTAACCTAAATAGCCAATTTTACCCTCATTTCTATGAATATGTTTTTGTTAAGCAAGGAGGCTATTGTTAACAGGTTGTTTTTCACATGGTACATTTTTTTCAAGGTGTGATACAGGATAAAGTTAGAAGGTGTCATACTGAGGCTGTTTTTCCTGTTGAAGCACAGAGAACACTGATTCGGGCATCGTCTGTAATACTTTTACTAGTGAAAAGTACTACAACAGTGAAATGTGTACCCACAAGCACTTTGCATACACATATTAAGATATGACACACCGCAAGCACATAGGAAAACGCTATATACTTTAAATGGTAACATGATGTAAGTGTTGCAGCCACAGAGGGTCAAATATGCGCTAAAATACATGTTATGCATATTTAAGGAGGTCATATCTAAACAATAACTAAAAGGAGGGTAAAGATTTTGTTTCGATATTTCAGCAACTGAAACCTAACCCCTCTAATTTTTTCGGTTATGAATAATCCTGGTAAAGATTTCACCCCTGCACAGAATATTCCATACTGCAGAATTATTACTGTCGATTACAGGAATAAACAGCTTCGATAAGATACACAGGAGCCATACAGAGGTTTTCTATTACTAATCTAAACTTTATAGGTCACAGAGATGACTTATGTATTTACTGTTGCTCATTTCAAGCCTTCTGATAAAATAGTCTGAACACAATTCGAGTTTCCTTTATGTATGTTACATAATAATAGTTAATATGAGGTTATTTATCCTTTAGTATAGTATCCACAACTATTTGATAATTTCTTAGGGATGTTGGCTGTAGAGTGTGTGTGTGTGTGTGTGTGTGAGTGTGGGGGGGGGATAGGGGGATGATTTAATAATTTTCCCACCGCTTTATATAGGTTTATGAATGCAGAGGACTGATGGGATATAATTTATTTATTTGAGCTTGTGACGTGTATAATTATATTCAGCACATATAAAGACAAGGTTCCATACGAGAAACGTCTGTATTTGTGGTGTTAGTTTTACTTTGTTTTTGTATAGATAAAAATGTAGTATAATTATTAACACATAGTTTTTTTTTTTGTTTTTTTTTTTTAATAAAAACATGGTAACTACATAAATGAGTCTCACATGTTTGTGAATTACAACATGTCCCAGCACTTTAATTTTTTTTAATACAAGCTATGTTTATATGCAACAACTAAACTGCGTTTGACGTATTAGTACTACTAGTGCTTCGGACAATTTCACCACTATTATTACTACTTAGATAATAACAAATGCTGAGCTTGCCCATCGCCACACTGTAATGTATATTTGTAAATAAATTTCACAGTTAGTACTGACTCGATTTTACCTGATGGCTGAGATAACAGAACGACAGCTTATTGTACGACAGCTTATTGTACGACAGCTAATAACACTGACAGCGGCTGAGCTTTGATGAAGATGAGTAATTGGTCTCAATACATTCATATCGAACACTTAATAGTTACTGGCTTGGAAAGACACGATAGTCTTATTTCTGCAGCATATGTGGCTGTGGTATTACCAGTATGAATGACAATTCTTGTGATTGTATCGGCATTATATACTCATTCTACAGACATGCAAATACAGGTTACTGCTTTCTGGAGGATTCCGTCCACATGAAATATAATTTGTGATTTCACAGCTCACTCCTCTACACACTATGAAACATATCTGAGTACTGCAAAAGGTTTATGTGCTATATTTTTCTGAAAAATGGAGGGCGCACTACAGTTCCCACAGAAAAAGCATATATGTATAATGAGACAAACCAAATATTGCAAAAAAAAAAAAAAAAAATTCTGTGAACTCGCTGTTTAATCTTTCATTTAAACTAAACAAAACCAGCAAAATTCAGAAGGCTGACAGGGATCAAAGGATAGGACTACTCTGTGAGAGTAGACAGGTAGCAACAAGGACGACTGTGTCAGTGTTGGCATATGTCATAATTCTGTCCATTAGGCTGGAGAATAGACTCAAACCGTGCATAAAAGCCGGCAGAGACACCTTTGTTTTTTCATTTCCCAAATTACTCCCACACCCCCAAAAGGGAAAGGCTTTGATTTATGCTCTTTATTATGTGTCACTAAAACATTTTTCATTATTTTCAGTTTCAATTGCACAATTGTAAGAAACATAGGAGGGTAAAAAGCTGCTATATGTCGTCTTGTGTGGAACACAGCGTACATCCATTCTGAGACCTCTTTGTTCATAAATTGCATGATATGATGACATTCAGAGGACATTTCTATGATTAGTTAAGACTCTGGTTATTCAATCACTGACAATCAGATTACTAGTAAGTGACTTGACACTAGACTCTATTCTTCTATGTCATAGCATGTATTCAGATCATCCGACCAGTGTTTAGAGATTTTTCACTACTACTGACACTTGAAGCAAACAGCATTTCCACATGGAAAAGTAAGCAAGTCACTGGCAATATTGTTTTCATGCATTACTAAGCATTTATACAGTCCTGTGGTGGACAATTAAAATTTATGGTTGTAAATAAAATGTATTTTTCACACACACACACACACACCCCAAAAACTTTTAGCAAACTTGTGTTTTTTTGTTTGCTTTTTTTAAAGATATTTTTTAGAATAGAAAAAAAAAAAGACCAGAATTATTTGGAGGGTTGTATCTGGTATGGCAGTACAGCCCTTATCACTGGGGATGAGCTCCAATACCAGACACAGTCTGCTAACAAATGTGCTAATGTTTCTGAAAATAAAAACAAGACACCTTATTGGTCTAAGGCCTCACAAAATTGCACATTTTTATTTTGTTTTCTTGCACTTTTTTTTTTTTTTTTACACTTGTACATGGTTAGTCATAGCTTTGTCTCTTACATCTATAATTTATGGGTCCTGAAATAGATCGAGTAAACTGTTGTCACTTTGTCAGTATGGACCGGCCACAAAGCACACAAAGACAAAAAGAAAAAAACAGATTAGTGTGACTATAGGCTTGTAGTACAAACCATAAATCAGAAGAGATCAAGACATTGATTCTGTTTCTACATGAAAACACACAACAAAAAGTCTCTGATAAGGTAAAAAAGATTACTAAAGAGAGCATGAAACTGATAGATTCTCATTTGGAACCTGAATACATATAGAGCAATCCCACAGAGAATGTAGCATATGTACCACTGTATAACAGGATTAAAGTAAAACATCTGTATGCTCTTATGAGTTTACAACCTATAAAGAATATAATTTAGATACAAGAGTAGGGGCATAAGCATTGATACCTTGTGGGTCAGTATAAGAACTGCAGATAAGGGGGGAAACTTTAGGCCAATTTACAAGCCAATATGCATGATTATTTACAAGTAGTTAATAAAAACATAAAAAAGAATGAGGTAGTAAAAAAATAAGTCTGTAACTATATAACATATGTAGATGTGAAAATATTTGCCTAACCTAATACTGACTTTATAAATAGTAGGGAATTGGGGAAACGCTGAAGGAAACAGAGGTCAATACCAATTATTGAAAGATTTGGACGAAGGCCCCACTTTGTGGAAATGCAGCGTTTTTTGGTGCAGATTTTTCTGCGGTTATTTTGAGCCAAAGTCAGGAGTGGCTTGAAAATAGAAAGTAAACTCTTAGAGGTTTTCCTTCTGTTAAATCCATTCCTGACTTTGACTCAAAAAACCTCAAAGTCTGCAACAAAAAAACGTCGGGCCTTATCCTTAGCATCAGAAGATAGATGATGCTGCATGTCTTTTACAGCTTTGTATCAATGAATGCACTTGTATTAATGGACATGTACAACAGAGTATAGCATATTTAGAAAGCATGAGTATGAGTAAGGATAAAATGTACAACAAAACTATATTTCATTATTTCCATATATCTGGCATATTCTTAAGACATTAATTTAAATAATTACTGGCATGCATGAAAAAATCTTCAATGTGTTAATAAATGCCTCCCCCTAGAGGTAGGTAGGAGCAACTATTATGCCAGTGTAATAAGATGTCTGTCACTACTACAAGTACTTTCAGAACAAGTCACCAGAGGCAGCTTTTACAATTATTTAGTAAATGTCACTACTTTTACTTTACTATTTTACATATAGTACTAATGCAGAACATACACTTATATATCAAACTAACAAAAACAATCTGCACAACTAGTAGTAGCATGTAAGGGGTCTGAGTTTGTCATATCTGGGAAGGTTATGTGTTCCCATTCAACTCTTGAGTCTTTGCAGAAATATCTATTTGCTTCATAAATATGCTTAATATAAGTAAAGCTGTAAAACACCAGCTACAAAACTGGGGTCTGACAGGCCTTTTCCTCAGATAAAGCAGAGGTAAGATGGAAAGGAAGTTTTCCATCTGATCCAATTGTCAGCCTGGAGATAAGTGATACCTGAGACATTTGTAGTGAAATAACATGTACATTTGATTCAACATCAGATCTTAGTTTCAGCATACAATCATTCAGCTAAATGTGCACGGAAAAGATTCTGTCATGTAAAAGAGCGGTGTACAGTGCCTTGCAAAAGTATTCATATCCCTTGAACTTTTTCACATTTTGTCACCTTACAACCACAAACTTAAATGTATTTTATTGAGATTTTAAGTGATAGACCAAACACAAAGTAGCAGATAATTGTGAAGTGGAACTAAAATGATACATGGTTTTAAAAATTTTAATCAAATAGAAATCTGAAAAGTGTGATGTGCAAAAGTATTCAGCCCCCCTATATCAATACTTTGTAGTCACCTTTTGCTGCAATTACAGCTGCAAGTCTTTTGGGGTATGTCTGTACCAGCTTTGCGCATCTAGAGACAGATTTTTGCCCATTCTTCTTTGCACAATATCTCAAGCTCAGCCAGATTGGATGGAGAGCGTCTGTGAACAGCAATTTTCATGTCTTGCCACAGATGCTCAATGGGATTTAGGTCTGGACTTTGACTGGGCCATTCTAACACATGAATATTCTTTGATCTAAACCATTCCACTGTAGCTCTGGCTGTATGTTTAGGGTCATTGTCTTGCTGGAAGGTGAATCTCCTTCCCAGTCACAAGTCTTCTGCAGCCTCCAACAGGTTTTCTTCCAGGATTGCCCTGTATTTAGCTCCATCCATCTTCCCATCAACTCTGACCATCTTCCCTGTCCCTTCTGGAGAAAAGCATCCCCACAGCATGATGCTGCCACCACCATGTTTCACAGTGGGGATGGTGTGTTCAGAGTGATGAGCAGTGTTATTTTTCCGCCACACAGCGCTTTGCATTTAGGCCAAAAAGTTAAACTTTGGTCTTATCTAACCAGAGCACCTTCTTCCACGTTTGCTGTGTCCCCTATACGACTTGTGGCAAACTGCAAACGGCATTTCTTAGGTTTTTCTTTCAACAATGGTTTTCTTCTTGCCACTCTTCCATAAAGGCCAGATTTGTGGAGTGCACGACTTATAGTTGTCCTGTGGACAAAGTCTCCCAACTGAGCTGTGGATTTTTGCATCTCCTCCAGGGTGACCATGGGCCTCTTGGCAACGTCTCAGACCAGTGCTCTCCTTGCTCCTTACTGTCAGTTTAGGTGGACGAGCATGTCTTGGTAGGTTTACAGTTGTAGAATATTTTTTCCATTTTTGGATGATGGATTGAACAGTGCTTCTTGGGATGCTCAAAGCTTGGGATATGTTTTATAACCTGACCCTGCTTTAAACTTCTCCACAACTTTATCTCTGACCTGTCTGGTGAATTCCTTCATGATGCTGTTTGTTCACTAGCGTTCCCTAGCAAACTACTGAGGCCTTCACAGAACCGGTGTATTTACACAGACTAAATTACATATAGCTTGACTCAATTAATTAAGTGACTTCTGAAGTGCAATTGGTTGCACTGGATTTTATTTAGGGGTATCAGAGTACAGGGGGGCTGAATACTTTTGCACGTTACACTTTTCAGATTTTTATTTGATTAAAATTTTGAAAAACCATGTATCATTCCCATTCCATTTCACAATTATCTGCTACTTTGTGTTGGTCTATCACTTAAAATCTCAATAAAATACATTTATGTTTGTGGTTGTAAGGTGACAAAATGTGATAAGTTCAAGGTATATGAATATTTTTGCAAGGCACTGTATATGCCGTGAGGCTACAATAACATGACTGAGGTGCAAAATAGTTGAAAAAAGTCAATATTTAAACACCTGTCATGCATCCGAGGTGGACCTGTTCTCACAGATCCCAGATACATTTGAGTGTATGAAGGAGTCCGTAACAACGAACCATCAAAATAACGGTCATGTGAATAGCCCCCATTCACTCAAATTGAATTTAATACAGGTTCACATCTGCATCAGAGACTCCGTCAAAAATCAGCGGAAAGAAAAGTTCAGTATAAACGGACACCTGGCGGACCTGTAGTCTATGGGGTCTGCGGCTAACCACTGTTTTAGTAGAGGGTCTTTCTGTCGTTCTTTATCTAGCGCAAGTGTGAAGCTGGCCTTAAAAATGGACGTAACACGCCCATTATTCATTATTGACTGAATATAGTTAAGGTACAAGAGGCTGGATGTGTGCAAAAAGTAGGGCTGTGGAGTCTGAGTTGGGACTAATTTTGGCTGGAGTCGGATTCAGAAAAAAAAGACTTCAAAATAAATTAATAATTTTTTTTTAATTATACTATACAATTATTAATATGGTATAATTAATTAGATGTATAGTTTGATGCATATTTACTTTCCTAGGAATTCAAACACTGTCTCTCTCATGAATTAGAGGAGCTTTACTGCTTTTGATTGAACATGGCTGTCCATTTGTGAAGAAATGGTCTGTGAAAAAATACAAGAGTCGGTGGATTGGCTTATATCTGTAATATGGGGGCACCTCAGGGTGCAGTTCTTGCCCCTTTCCTCTTCAGACTATACACTGCTGATTTTAAGTGCAACTCATCTAGCTGCTACCTACAGAAGTATTCTGACAACTCTGCAATAGTAGGCCTCATCACAGACGATGATGACAGGGAGTACAGAGAACTGAACCGGGATTTTGTGGACTGGTGCCACCGGAACCACCTGAAGATTAACGCGGGGAAGACCAAGGAGATGGTGGTGGACTTCCGTAAATGCAGATGCCCTCCTAAACCAGTGGACATCCTGGGGACAGGCATCGAGATTGTGAACACCTATAAGTACCTGGGTGTGCTCCTTAATAATAAGCTGGACTGGGCAGATCACATGGAGGTCCTGCACAGGGAGGGCCACAGCAGGCTCTACCTGCTTAGGAGGCTGAGAGCCTTTGGAATCCGGGGGGCACTTCTTAGGACTTTTTTCAACTCAGGAGTGGCATCAGCCATCTTCTTCATAGTGTCCTGCTGGGGGAGCAGTATATCAACCAGGGATAGAAATAAATTTGACAAGCTGATTAGAAGGGCCAGTTCTGTCCTGGGGAGCCCCCTGGACCCTGTGCAGGTGGTGAGTGACAGAAGGATACTGTCCGTGGTGAGCTCCATGCAGGAGAATAAGTCCCATCCCATGCATGAGACCGTGATCGCGCTGGGCAGTACTGTCAGTGACCGACTACTTCACCCTAAGTGTGAGAAGGAGCGCTATCGGAAGTCTTTCCTCCCCACTGCGGTCTGGCTGTACAACCAACACCAACCTAAGCGGAGATTAGTCCATACAGAGAACTGAAATATCTTTCTGTTTGTGATATCCCGCCCCCCTGCTACTTCTCACCTGTCGGTCTACTATCAATGAAAAGCCTCATACCTTGAAACATTCTTGTACATGTTGTATTTGTATTGCTTATCTTTGTTGCTGTAACACACTGAATTTCCCCATGGTGGGACTATTAAAGGATGATGATGATATTAATTATTATTAGTATTATTATTATTATTATTATTATTATTATTATTATTATTAATAATAATAATAATAATAATAATAATAATAATAATATTACAATATTATTATTATAGACTCCTCAGTCCAGGCAGAGAGTCACTTATTGTATCAGTTATAATAATAAATAATTTCAATAATTTTATTTTGTAGATGGTGTTGGGAGTCCGTAATTTTTTTCTAGCTCCTACTCTGACTCCACCCAAAACTGGCCCTGAAACTGACTCCACAGCCAAGTAAGTATCCCAAAAAAAAAATAAAGCATGATTGAGCCTTAGGCTGGGGTTCACATCTGCGCTCTTTTACTGTTTGGGGTTTTCATCCCCCATTCCACTTGAAAAAGTGGAATGTGGGACGAAGCGGAAACCCGGCGGACCCCATTATAGTCTACGGGGTCCACAAGTTTCCGCAGGTAACCGCTTTTTAAGCGGATTGGGTTTCTGTTTTTCAGGTCCCCAAGCCGACTCGAAGAATGGAAACCCGAAGTGTGAACCTAGCATTACTGCTGTTTTGATACAAAAAAACAAAACAAAACAAAAAAAAAAAACAATGGCGCAAGATGTTCGTATGTGTCAGATTATCTATGGCAGCATTCAATAATCTTTAAACCCTCAAAACATCACAGGGAAAGGTCAAGGGAAACCAAATAGTGTGTATAGCTCTTTTAAGTAAAAGTTCATATAACCAGGGTGGAAGGAAGTGAAAGATGGTGGTCTTATCTTATCAACAGTACTGCTGTGAAGAGCACAGCTTTTTTTTTTTTTTTTTTTTTTTTTTTTAACTACAGATAGCAAAAATTTGTAAGAAATATTGAAAAGACAGCATTACAGTATCTACGAATCATATGTCATCTGGGAAGGTTACTGAGGTTTTATCTAAAAGTTGTGCTATTTGTTATGGGGAATTTTCTTGTTTTCCACCCACAATAACATTTAAAGTGGCCCAGCCTCCACACTTATTTTATTAAGTCAGTAAACAGCCCTAAATCCTGCAGTATATCTGAAGTTTCCATTCAGTATTGAGGCAGGTTTCACACAAGTGGGTTTTTTTTTTTTTTTAGCTTTAGCAAGTATGTCTTAAAAACACTGCCAGATGTTGCAGATTATTCAGTAAGAAATTATGAATAGTTTTAAAAACATAGCCTGTTTTTCCATGAAGGTTTTATTTCATGCTTTTTTTTTGGGGATATTTGGTGTTTGTTTTTTTTGTTTTTTCAGGCAGTTTCTTAATGATTTCACTACATGAAAAAAATGCTGTGTCAACAAAAACTGTTAAGGGAAATGCTCAAAAAAAAAACATAAAAATTCTGAACAATACTAGCTTATTTAATAGCTTTTGCTTTTTTTTCTTCATAAAACGAAGGAAAAATGTAGTGTGAAGGCTGCCTATTAAGTGTATATGGTACACTTTACAAAATAAATTTCTCTAAGTATGATGAATATTAATTTACTTTCTCCTTGTAACTTAAATTGTACCTACAGTTATAAACAACTTTTCATAAATAAATGGTACATTTTAAACTTTATATTATATCTGATTAATGATTTCGGTATTCTTCACTACTTAGGGTAGGTTCACACTTGCGCGGGCACTCCGTCCACCAGAATCCTACCTAAATGTCAGAAAACAGGATAGGGATTGGATAGGGAAAGGTTTTCAACGCTTTGCTTAAAAACCCATTCACTTCTATGGGTTTTTAAAACAATGCGCTGGTGTGCGATTACACCCCCTGCGCCGCGAAGCAGGTTTTTTTCGTCGGACACAAAGTCCTGCATGTCCGCATCACATCAACGCATTGCTTTAAAAACCCATAGAAGTGAATGGGTTTTTAAGCAAAGTGTCAGAAATCTTTCCCTATCCAGTCCCTATCCTGTTTTCCGACATTTAGGTCAGATTCGCGGCGGACGGAGTGCAGGCGCAAGTATGAACCCACCCTTATTAAGCTGCTTTCATCCTCCTTCTCTTTAATCTCACTGCTTGTTTACATTACATCTATCTCCGTATTCAGTCTCACACATACAACTCTATGGGGCAGGGATTCTCCTGCCATTGAGTTATTACCTCATTTTGTGTATTATGAGCTTCTTATCTACAACTTAGCCGTGTTAAAAAAGCAAGGAATAGCAGAGTGTAACAGAAGCAATTATTTGAGTGCATTTTATATCCCCCCTCCATTCTTCATAGACTAATATGGTGAATGTAACTGCCTGAAAAGTGGGGAAGAAAACATTTATTTAATAGGAAATGTTGCAGAGTTTCTTACATTCACCTGTACAATTCATTTATGAAAAGTTGTTCATAACTGGAGGTATGGTTTAAGCTTGAATAGATATAAGAAACCTGTTAGGCTGGTCATATATTAGCTGTGCATCAGTTAAAGCTGCCAATTTCAACAGGTTCTGTCAACCATCTAATGTGTGATGTGCCCCTTGACTATCCTCTACAGTAGATACTGGGGAAATACGGATCAGACCGTTGAATTTTAACTGCCTGATACCTTTGTTCATTTGGAGATAAGCCACTGCCAGAGAGTTCTGGCAGCTGCTTTCTCCCCCTCTCAGTTCAGTACACATGCACCTCTCAGCCAAGACAAGCATGTTTGTGTATCGAGGAATCATGTGAGACAGCAATCAGTTGAATGAGCTCAGCTAGTTCGGCTGACAGCTATTGAAAGAGAATGGCTGGACTATAAACTAATTCAGTAAAAGTACCAGTTAAGGTATATTCACAGTGGCAAATTTGTTGCAGAATGATTAAAAATCAGTTTTGTTCATTTGGTTGTTTTATGGCAAAGCACAGTAAATGGCTTACAACTGCCACGTACTCTACACTACTGCAAAGTAGTGATATCATCCCAAGTACTGTACATTTAAATATGCATTTGTGAGGCCAATCCAGCTTATCAACTACTGAACACATGACCATAAATCAGCCTGAAGAAGGATGTTTGATTGTTGTCAAAAAACCTAGGGATATTAACGGACGTGCATCATTAATTGGACAGTTACTGTAAACTGGATATAAAATAAAAAAAAGATCTAGCAATAAATGCAGCTATACCTTTCACAAATAATACACTATTTTCTCAAATAAGTTTTTCTTTCCATTTATTAAAGATGTTTTCTACCCAGTGACCTTAAGACATTCTTATCTATTTTTTTATTTTTTTTTTTTTTTATTTTTTTTAGGTCAATTGAAGGGGTGGCTCTCCATCCTCACAGGTAGTGTCACTGCACAGGAAATTAGGAATTTAAGAACGTTTTAAATGTTTTTAATGTGACATTCTTGACCCTTGTGTAAATGCACTGCTGCACATTGTATGTCTGTATGCAGATTTGGCCTTAGTAAACGTGGCACCCTGTGCAGAATTCACTTTTGATGCCTCTTACCCTTCATTAAAAAAAAAAAAAAAAAAAAAAAAAACACCACCAACAACAACAGGTAATTTAGTATCATATCCACACCAGAACCAAGCTGGGTTCCTAAGGAATAATACTGGCATCGTAATGACTTCATATTCCTATATGCATCACAAAGAAGGTATCAAGTAGCGCTTAGTAGCACCAGTGCTGCAAGTTGTTCTATTGTATTTGACTCTTAAAGGGGCATTCCCATCTCAAGGATTATATTTATACTGCCAGCTTATATACATTCAAGAGTTTTCCTAAATACATTGCTTTAGAAATGCTGCTTTGTTTGCCTATGTGAAATAATGTATCCCATGGTTTACAGTAACTGAGCCTGCATCTCTCCTTATCTAGCATTATAGGACGGTCGACTGTACCGCATTGTTTTGTGACTCTTTACCAATGATGGCCCATTGACTTCTGTCTCGGGCAACCCAGATTTCCCAGTAGGTCAACGCTCCCCCTTTCTGGCTTGCTCTACTGATTTAGTGCCCCTCAAATTCCACATATTATCTTCTTCCTCTTCCCTCACTCCCTACACTGACCTAGTCCCCATGGAACAGAGACCAGACAACCCAATGGCAATACCTTCAGGTACACTACTTCTATTTCTCCCTAAATAATTGCAGCAACCTCCATAGGTCTCTTCTCCCATTTGAGCGTCTTTGTGTTTGCCCCTCTATGCCACCACATCCTATCTCGCTCATCTACACTCTCTTTTCCCCTGACACAGATGGTGCTCTCCCCTTTTTTGTGGCTCACTGGGAAATAGAGATTGGGTCTACTTTTCCGACAGACGCGTGGCTCTCTGCCTTTTGCTCTTTCCATAAGTTTTCTGTCTCTTGCAGGGCACAGGAAACTAATAAGTTCTCTCTAGATGGTACCGGGTTCCATCAGTCCTTCACAAGATCTTTCCGGCAACTTCTGCCGATTGTTGGAGATGCTCAGCAGAACGAAGGACTATGCTTCATGTTTGGTCGAATTGCTCCCGCCTCCACCCCTTCTGGCATGAGGTTCGCAGGGTTATTAGGGAAGTGACTGATGTTGCATTGGAGGATGATACAGCCTCTTTTCTCCTCTCTATATTCCCTCACAAGATCCAGAGGCATGTCCGCCGACTTGTTGGCTTTAGGCTGATTGCGGCTAGGTCTGTAATTCCCTGCCTCTGGAAATCTACATCCCCCCCCCCAACCTTAAAGGATTGGTTGCAGGAGATTCTCAACATTCGCCAGAAAGAAGATCTGATTTCAGCACTTCAACAAAATGATATTGCTCATCAAAAAATATGGCTGCTCTGGAATAACTTTTACCACTCACCCACATTCCACTCCTCCTTTTTCCCTTCCATCCTGGGAACCACTCTCTGACCTCTGTAGAGTCCCTATGTACTTAGGCCTCCACCCTCTTTCTTCTTTACTTCTCATTCATTTTTCTGTATCTTCCACATTGGACTTGTTGCTTCTACCATTACCCCCTACCTCCCTTACAGTTGTTATTTTGGGGGTTTCCCCTCTTTTCCATGTTTATACTTTTTTTTATTTTTTTTTAAACTCTTAATAAAACTTCCTGCATTTCCGTAGGTATAATTGACATGCTGAGATTTCCAAAACCGCAACGGTTTTGGAAATCGCTGCATATCCACTATGCATATTTCGGGATGAGATGAGATGGGGTGAGATGAGATGGGATGGGATGAGATGGGATGGGATGAGATGGGATGGGATGGGATGGGATGGGATGGGGTTCCACTTTGCTGTGACTGTAAAACGCCGCTTTTTTGTCACAGCCAAAATTTCCACCTGATCACAGTCTCCCTCTCCCAAGCAACCCAAAACTTCCATTTTTGGACTTTCCAGTAAACATACCCCATAGGTTCTGTGGATTAGCTCTCAGGCATCATACCATAAACTTTCCAATTTTTTGCATCCACAAAACATATGTAAGAAATCTGCACCTCAGGCAACAGTCCTATACACTACGTGCACCAAAAACAATTGTAAGTGGGTATACAGTGCCATATGTGTGACAGAGCCTTCCTTCAGAGGTACAGGTTAGGGAATACTGTTCATGTGTGTAACAAAAGGATTAGACATTATGTGAACAGAGCCACTTTAACCCCTTCCCTACCTAGGACTCCGGCTGTCATGCACAACAGTGATATTCCCCATGAATGTTCTACCCATGTGCTATGCATAGGATTACAGTTAGAGAAGTTTTATTTTGGGGGGGGGGGGGGGGGGTCTGCAAAAGAAAACTCAAAAGTAATTGGAAAAGAATTTCAGATAAATTTTAAGAAGCACTAGAAAACAAGCAGTAGGACTGAATAGTTGGGGAATCTTTATGGCTTTACGACTACAGTATTTGTGGCAAGAAAACCAACAAGCTCATGTGGGTTTACATGTTGACTGGGATAGTAGTGTTAATTCCCCACCTACACAAACGTAGTTTCAGTTTCTATATGCTGTAGATATAATCATCTATTCCACCCACCAGCATCTGCCATTGTCTCTCTTATATACTATAATGGCTACAGAAGTTTACCATGTAAACAAGGCCACAGCTTTCATAACTTTAGAGGAACAAACTGAACAAAATAAAATGTCAAAGCAACTGAATTTAAGAAGCATGTGCTTGTGCGAGTATGTGGGAAAGGGTGCTAGAAAAGTAACATGTACTCAACTACCCATTCTGCCCCCCTTCCATAGTGCCATGCAGTTATCCCAACACAGTAAATTCCTTGATCATGTAATTTCTGTACTGCCCAATGTCCTTCCAGTACTGTTTTCTAGAAATTATAATGCTGTATGGATAGTGCCCTCAAAAAATAATAGCACCATACAGACAATGTTGCTAACACACAAACACACACACTAGTACCACAGAAGATCAAACAGACAAAATTAATGTAATCAGTTTGCAACCCTGACAGTAACAAAGCCCACACTGTGCCCTGATCAATAATATTTGATAGTATGTGTACCACAGACATAGCACATTGTGGTAAACAGATAGTTCCCTCAACTGTAGGGCTCTGTGGCACATGAGTGAGTGCTATAGTTTATTCATAGTTTATATAGGCAAGTTCAAATGAATGGAACAGAGCTGTGGTACCAGGCACAATGGCAATTATATTTTTCGGCAATGTGCATGTGTTAACATTGAAAAGGCTAAAGTGCGCCTTCATTTTGTTGATTGACTGAGGTCCCCGGGAGTCCCGAAAGATCAAACTTTGATAGGCTATGAATGTATAAGTCCCAGAAAAGACATTTAACACTAGAAGTCCCAGAGAGGGGTCATTTAACATTTCTACCTTTGGAACCCAGAGACGGGTCGAATGACCTGAAGGATTTTATCTAACATCCTATAATCACCGTCTTTTGTTCTGTAATTAAGGCCATTACTGTCACACCACAGGAGGTTGTTGTTTTCCATTGAGTTTAGCCATTTAGTGTCTAGTTAGTTCTATTCAGTTTATTGTATTTGATAATATAAAGACTATACATATTGTATTAAGTTTAGTTTTATTTGAGCAAAAAAGCACTGAAACAATTAATCATTTTTTATATATTTTAAATAGAATTAGAAATTTTAGAGCAAGGTACAGCTGTGAGTAATGACCAGAAGCATTTGTCTAAGGCAGGGGTAGGCAACCTTTTTTGTTCGGCGTGCCGATTTTAATAAAAAAATCAAAGATGAGGTACCCGGAGTGCCGGTCAATAATTGTAAGTCTGACGACCCCTAAACTAAAGTCATATACCACAAACCATAACACAGAAGTGCTGCCACCAGATGCTTTAGGACACATGCGTTTACTGCTATTTCCTGGGACACTCCTGTACTTTCTGATTAGAAGCAATGAAAGTCCATGTGCAGCCCCCAATTAGTGGTAAATTTATTGTGTCCAGGAGCCCCGTATGGCGGCATCCTTATGGTGAATACACACTATGTATCTGGATGCAGCTATATTTGGAACTTTTTCATTCAATGTAAAACTGGTGCATTTTTGCACAAAAAAAAACAAAGCCGGAGTTTTCTGTGCAAAAACACATCCTTAATATAGAAAACACACCGTTATACAGAATAATGTCCTATAGTGGTTCCTGCACATGGTATTATGTCCCATAGCGGCCCCTTCAACATGGTATATGTCCCATAGCTGCCTCTGCACACGGCATTTGTCCCATAGCTTCCTCTGCACACAGTATTTGTCCCATAGCAGTCCCTGCACACAGTATTTGTCCCATAGCGGCCCCTGCACACAGCAATATGTCCCATAACGGCCCCTACACACCGTATATGTCCCATAGCAGACCCTGCACACGGTATATGTCCCATAGCGGCCCCTGCACACGGTATTATGCTCTATAGTGGCCCCTGCACACGGTATTATGTCCCATAGCAGCCTCTGCACACGGTATTTGTCCCATAGCGGCCCCTGCACACGGTATTATGTCCCATAGCGGCCCCTACACACAGTATTTGTCCCATAGCTGCCCCTGCACACAGTATTTGTCCCATAGCGGCCCCTGCACACGGTATTATGCTCCATAGTGGCCCCTGCACACGGTATTATGTCCCATAGCGTCCTCTGCACACGGTATTTGTCCCATAGCGGCCCCTGCACACGGTATTATGTCCCATAGCGGCCCCTACACACGGTATTTGTCCCATAGCTGCCCCTGCACACGGTATTTGTCCCATAGCGGCCCCTGCACACGGTATATGTCCCATAGCGGCCCCTGCACATGGTATTATGCTCCATAGTGGCCCCTGCACATGGTATTATGCTCCATAGTGGCCCCTGCACACGGTATATGTCCCATAGCGGTCCCTGCACACGGTATTATGCTCCATAGCGGCCCCTGCACACGGTATTATGCTCCATAGTGGCCCCTGCACACGGTATTATGCTCCATAGTGGCCCCTGCACACGGTATTATGCTCCATAGTGGCCCCTGCACACGGTATATGTCCCATAGTGGTCCCTGCACACGGTATTATGCTCTATAATGGCCCCTGCACACGGTATTATGCTTCATAGTGGCCCCTGCACACGGTATATGTCCCATAGTGGTCCCTGCACACGGTATTATGCTCTATAGTGGCCCCTGCACACGGTATTATGCTCCATAGTGGCCCCTGCACACGGTATATGTCCCATAGTGGCCCCTGCACACGGTATATGTCCCATAGTGGCCCCTGCACACGGTATATGTCCCATAGCGGTCCCTGCACACGGTATTATGTCCCATAGTGGCCCCTGCACACGGTATTATGCTCCATAGTGGCCCCTGCACACGGTATATGTCCCATAGTGGTCCCTGCACACGGTATTATGCTCTATAGTGGCCCCTGCACACGGTATTATGCTCCATAGTGGCCCCTGCACACGGTATATGTCCCATAGTGGCCCCTGCACATGGTATATGTCCCATAGTGGCCCCTGCACACGGTATATGTCCCATAGTGGCCCCTGCACACGGTATATGTCCCATAGTGGTCCCTGCACACGGTATTATGCTCTATAGTGGCCCCTGCAGGCAGAAGCGCCCAAAGAGTACAGAGCGGCTGCGGAGCGTGGAATAGTGAGTACATTGTTTTTTATGTTTGATCATCTCCCCGGGGGCTCCGCTTATTATACTCGGGGTCTGAAGAGACCCCACAGTATAATAATAGCAGTTTCGTTTCGGCCGTGTTTGGTCCGATCGAAACTGCTGGGTGAGGAGTCCGCTGCCGTGCCAGGGGAAGTGCCATAGGTTGCCGACCCCTGGTCTAAGGCCTCAAGCACACTAGCGAAAAAAAAATTGCGCGAAAATCGCATCGCAATGCGATGCAATTTTTTTTCTGCGATTTGCCAATGTATTTCAATGGCACCAAGCACACCTGCGATTTTTTTTCATGCGATTTTTTTCATAGGTGCGATTTTCCTGTGATTTTTTTTTTTTGTGCGATTTTTTTTCGTGCGAAAAAATCCCAGAGGAGTGATCTATATGACCAATGGGACAGATCACAAAAATATCGCAAGTAGCTGTGATTTTTTTTGCGATTTTTTTTTTTTTTTTTCTGCACCCATTGACTTGAATCTAAATATACAAAAATGTAAATATACAAAAGAACAACTGTTATTTGTTTCTATGCTTTTTATTTTTGTTATGAAAATAATAAAAAAAATACAAGGAATAAAACAATTCCACACATATTTACAATAGGCTGTTGTGGGGGGCTGCGTGTGTGTGTGTGTGAGTGGCATGTCCTTCTTGTGTGACTAGCATTTCAGCACTCACTCAGCAGTCTGTCTGCACTGTCGGAACATACCTGGCACTGCCTGGGTATGTCCCTGGTACATTTGCCACACGTGTATTTGTAGCAGTAAACACATCTCTCAGTTGCACAATTGTTCGTGCATCGATGGTTGACCTGACACTTCGCCCTTTTGCCAGGGCTGGGTGTGGAAGGTTGTTGCCGAAGGAGTTTCTCCTTGCGTGCCTTCTTTTCAGTCACATGAGAGCCACCTAACTCTTTTGCATGCTCAACCAGGAAGTCCACCCGTCTCTCCTGCACCCCAGTGCATGCCTGATAAAGAACATGAGCATTCAGTGCTGCCATGTCAATCATGTTGTAGAACACGGCGAATGGCCATCTCCGTGTTCCTGCATGCAGGCTGTACTCCCGCACCATTTGGTCCATTACATCCACACCGCACTTTGTGTGGTTGTATTGTGTGACCGTGTTTGGCTTCCTTTTGTTGGTATCCTTAGTCTCAACCACGCTGTGCATGCTGCTGAGAATGTAGACGGCCTTCTTTCGTTTGGGTGCATACACTGTCAGTGTGGCATCAGTGGTTGAAAACACCTGAGTGGTGAATTCAGTGCGGTCCATCTGTCTAGCGGATTGAGGAATTTCCCGGCGACTCTTGTTGACTGTGCCGAGGATAGTGGTTTTCCGGCTAAGCAGTCATTGTGCAAGTGACAATGATGTAAAGAAATTGTCCGTGGTTACAGTTCTGCCCTTGTCCATGAATGATTCCATCAGCCTCATCACTACAGTTTCGGACAGTCTCTCCCCGCTGGGACGACTGGGGTCCTTGCCAAGATATGGGAGGACATTACAGATGTACTTTGATTTCAAGTCGCAGACTACTTTGAGAAGCAGTCACATCCCCCACAGGACAAAAGGCTGCATGCAAATTTGCTAAGGTGTTAGCAAATATTCCCAGCACAACAATGCAGCTGGGGGGTGGGCAGACACTCAGGAGCAGCTTACATTCTTTTCTTTACACTCTCTTACAAGACCTGAGGTGGATCAACACAATTCCCCCCTGCAGATTCCTCAGACAATGGCCACATTTACAAATGAAAGGAAATGCTAATTGGAGCCATCAGAGTTGTCAGTTTGGACCAAGGGTCATTTGACCCTCTTTCAGGACTTGAAGGGGGAGCTCGAAATTTCTGGGACTTCTCGTGTTAATGATAAGGAAATACTATAGCTTGAATAACCACTCATGGGTTTAGCTATGGCGGTGAAGAGGTACTCTAACAATCTCACCCAGGTCATAGTTGATTAGTGGACTCTTTTGTCATAAGACACCAATATTCACAGTGGCTCATGGTAGGTGGAGGCCCTGTTACATTTTCCCATTGGGAGCAAGGAGCCTCTTTAATCAGAGTTATCGGAGGCATTTGGTGAATTACAACTTTCATGGGCAAACCATGTACTAGGATAATGATATATTTGGATGTACATTCAATGTAAATGTTTCAAATTGTGATAGATGTAATATATAATATTTTCGAGGAAAGAAAAAACAAAAAAACAATGCTGTAACAATGTTGTAAGTTTTATTACAGGGAAGGTCAGCTTGACAATTACTGACTATTCATCCTGTCATGGATCAAAAATAAATCAATCAATCATAAAGCAAGTACAGAACATTAATCCAAACACAGTGCGCAAAGCCAGTAGTCTGGCAATTTTTATACACAGTCAACTGAAACTAATGTACATGATGAAAGACCCCAAACTCAGATTCGGCTGTAGAAATGTTTGCAGTGTGTTAACTTTCTGATAAAACACAGGTTAATTTTCATGAAACAAACTTCAAACGTAATGACTCATGCTGTATAGATAAAAGAGATTGGAGAATATGGAGGTCAAAGTGTCACACATTTTGGTTTTGTTACTATTGGCACTAGTCTGACACACTAATGTATCTGGTTACTTCAATTCATCCAAAACCACTAAGCCCCGCAATGTGTATCGTTTATGTAAAGCTTAAAATAGAGGGAGTTTTTCATTTTAACTGCCAAATAGTGAGACAATAACATGCAAGATAGTAAAATACCAAAACACTGAAAAGCAAGATGCATTAGACAAGTGTTTTCATTGGCGGCATGTATTGTCCCACTGCTTACTAGCAGTATTCAAAATCAAAATCAAGGTCTTTGTCACTCCGGGCAAACATTAACTGTAACATAAAGGTTGTGCCTGGAGCGTCATGTAAGACATAAAAAAAGTCTGTGCTCTATTATTAATGGCATGCTATAACAACAGAGAACAGTTATTTAATACAATGTTACAGTGGCAACTCTTTACAAGTTTATATGCTATTTCTAGCCTCTAAACACCCTGCTAACTATGCATCTTGGTTGAGAAATGCAATGCTATTATCAAAAAGGAAAAGTCGCCAATCAAAACTAATCATTATGCTTTGATATTTGTTCTTTTTCTGTATTTACTGAAGATCTGACAACTTTCAGAAGTCTCCAAAGTCCAGGGCAACCCAGTCCTACTTACTATGAATGACATATTAACCAGGGCTGTGGAATTGGTAAACCAAACCACTGACTCCAACTCTGCTGTTTTACACACTCTGGACTCTGGCCATAAATGGCTGACTGTTTCAGATAAATTCTCACATAGCAAAGCAAGAAGTCTTAGGACACTTCCAACCAATTCTGACCAAAGTGGTGAGAAACGAGAAAGAATTGTGCCAGGTGACAGACCAGGCAACTATCCAGATATGATTGGCAAAGTCCAGAAGCAGTGTCCAAAACTTAGAGGGCAGTGGAAGTTAATACAATCTAAAGGGGGCAGCACTCATCACAAAAGGACTGTACTTGGATCATGGCTGGAAGAACAACTGCAGTTTCTTGCAAGTGAGGACTACACAAGTGAGGACCTATGAGCTGACTGTGGAAGCCATATTACAAAGATTTCAGCCTATTTGATGGTAATGATGAGATAAGGATCAGACAGGAGAATGAAGAGTTCATCTAATTCATGTAAAAAGTCCATGATTGTGAGGATAACATAAGAAAACAGATCTCAAAAAGGAGACATCAATACTCCCTAAAACAGAAGAGTCCAAGCAAGAGCCTATCCAAATAAAACCACAGCTTTGGAGGAAGAGATAGAACTTTCTTATGACAGCCTTCAACAACAGGCTAAGATACGAAAGAAACCCTTGGTCAGAAATGGTCTATATCAGTTCCATATAGGGTCATTAGATTGATAGAACATAACATATATATCTAGGAAAGCCTGACCTATTAAAGAATCTCGAAACTTAACTAGAGAATTTACCCAAACCAGAGTCTCCTCCAAACAGAAAAGACTTGTCCCTCATCACTACACAGCAGGGTCAAGAACCCCTAAACTGCTGTTTTTACGTAAAGCATTTCCTGAGATAGACTTTGGAGGATGTACTACCAAACTCAGCTGCAAAGGAATGTGCATCCATAAAAGACAACAAGCTCAGTAAAGTTACTGCCCTTTACTTTTTAGTTACATCACAAAAAAAATACCTTCTTTACTAAACACCAATTTAGTAAGTATAGACAGGAAAAATTTGGTTCATTTGATACACTATGCTGAAATTGTTATTTTTTTTTCTTCTTCTTAATTTAGTTAGTGTTTTGTTGTACTAAATGGCACAATCCATAGCAGTTACACAGATATTATTGCGCAGACTATACTAAATTTATACAATTCTTCCATAGTAACTGTGAAAATGCTGAGTCACATCCTACCGCTTCTAGGCATTTTATATGTATACATGGAATCCATTAAACAGAGCCTGGTAGCCCCTTAAAGTCTGCTGAGTTTGTGCGTTTTATACCTACTAATAATTACTATGTAAAATACAAAAATCTGTCATTATTAGACCCTTCCACAACCTAGTCTGTAGTAATAGATTGCAAATGGCATTTATTAAAAGGAGGTTATTAGGAGATTCATGCTGCTGGAACCAAAGGTAGCATGAAATCGTTACAAGCTCTTTAGTTACAAACAGCTATGTTTTACACTGAAATACTGTGATATTTTGGAGATAACATGCTATATAAAAAAGAACCAGGAACAGGGAAAAGTGTCCAAGGGCAGCTTCTCAACTGCTTCACCCTACCTGGCTAGCTAGACTGACCGGTCTTTCCCTACTTGTAATAGGGGGGCCTTTCACAATTTCATGCCTCCTATAGTTTGGGTAGTATGACAAATTCCCTATAATTATATGGCGTATATATGAAAGTAGTACCTAAGCTCAGAGGGTCTGTCACTACTACATACTGCCCTAGGGCATCATGGAGATGACATGGACCCTTTGTATCTGTTCTCAGTATTGTCTAAGGGCTCATGTATATGGAAAAGTAAACACTTCACATGGCATTGTATCGCCATGCCATGATTTCAGCAAGTCATTAATACAATACCACAGAACTCAAAATAGGGAATTCGCCAATGGGTTTTTCAAATAATTCCTTAAAAATGTGGTTCTGGGTGGAAAATAGTAATGCTGTCCATCAGCAAATCAGCAATTATGGTTAAGGCCCCAAACACTTTGACTATTAAATGATAATATGTTATGTTTATGGTTCTGAAAAGAGATCCATTACAACAGACTAATATCTGCTCCGTTACTTCAAGTACTTATCCCTTATGACACAATTATAGCATTTATTATCTGAGATAAACGCATTTAGGACAATGCAAGGAAAATATTTAAATAAAGAGGGAAATCTGTATTTATGTATTATTTCTAGAAGAACATTCCCACTGATAAAAAGTATGAAAAGTCATCAAATTGTGGGCAAGTCTTTACATACAGTGCCTTGCGAAAGTATTCGGCCCCCTTGAACTTTTCAACCTTTTGCCACATTTCAGGCTTCAAACATAAGGATATAAAATTTTTATTTTTTTGGTGAAGAATCAACAATAAGTGGGACACAATTGTGAAGTGGAACGAAATTTTTTGGTTATTTTAAACTTTTGTAAAAAATAAAAAACTGAAAAGTGGGGCGTGCAATATTATTCGGCCCCTTTACTTTCAGTGCAGCAAACTCACTCCAGA
Source organism: Leptodactylus fallax (assembly GCA_947044405.1). Classification (NCBI taxonomy): domain Eukaryota; kingdom Metazoa; phylum Chordata; class Amphibia; order Anura; family Leptodactylidae; genus Leptodactylus; species Leptodactylus fallax. Next base: position 2,789,138 of record CAMRHE010000200.1, on the reverse strand, counting down.
AGTTCAGTGAGGATCTCTGAATGATACAATGTTGTCCTAAATGACTGATGATGATAAATATAATCCACCTGTGTGTAATCAAGTCTCCGTATAAATGCACCTGCTCTGTGATAGTCTCAGGGTTCTGTTTAAAGCGCAGAGAGCATCATGAAGACCAAGGAACACACCAGGCAAGTCCGTGATACTGTTGTGGAGAAGTTTAAAGCCAGATTTGGATACAAAAAGATTTCCCAAACTTTAAACATCCCAAGGAGCACTGTGCAAACGATCATATTGAAATGGAAGGAGTATCAGACCACTGCAAATCTACCAAGACCCGGCCGTCCCTCTAAACTTTCATATCAAACAAGGAGAAGACTGATCAGAGATGCAGCCAAGAGGCCCATGATCACTCTGGATGAACTGCAGAGATCTACAGTTGAGGTGGGAGAGTCTGTCCATAGGACAACAATCAGTCGTACACTGCACAAATCTGGCATTTATGGAAGAGTGGGAAGAAGAAAGCCATTTCTCAAAGATATCCATAAAAAGTCTCGTTTAAAGTTTGCCACAAGCCACCTGGGAGACACACCAAACATGTGGAAAAAGGTGCTCTGGTCAGATGAAACCAAAATCGAACTTTTTGGCCACAATGCAAAACGAAATGTTTGGCATAAAATCAACACAGCTCATCACCCTGAACACACCATCCCCACTGTCAAACATGGTGGTGGCAGCATCATGGTTTGGGCCTGCTTTTCTTCAGCAGGGACAGGGAAGATGGTTAAAATTGATGGGAAGATAGATGGAGCCAAATACAGGACCATTCTGGAAGAAAACCTGTTGGAGTCTGCAAAAGACCTGAGACTGGGACAGAGATTTATCTTCCAACAAGACAATGATCCCAAACATAAAGCAAAATCTACAATGGAATGGTTCACAAATAAACGTATCCAGGTGTTAGAATGGCCAAGTCAAAGTCCAGACCTGAATCCAATTGAGAATCTGGGAAAAGAGCTGAAAACTGCTGTTCACAAACGCTCTCCATCCAACCTCACTGAGCTTGAGCTGTTTCAGTTTTTTATTTTTTACAAAAGTTTTAAATATCCAATAAATTTCGTTCCACTTCACAATTGTGTCCCACTTGTTGATTCTTCACCAAAAAATTAAAATTTTATATCCTTATGTTTGAAGCCTGAAATGTGGCAAAAGGTTGAAAAGTTCAAGGGGGCCGAATACTTTCACAAGGCACTGTATATGACCAAGCTATTCAAAAATGTAGACTTGAGATTAGTCTAAGTAAAGTTATAGAAAACAGAAAATAAAAAAAAAAAATTAAAAATAGACCTAGAATTTAGGAGAATATTCATGATTTATGTAGAATCTCAAAAATACTATTTTGTCATGAAATATGAAAAACATTGACTAGATTTCTCATTATTACATAAAGCAAGACGTTATAACATAGACCCCCACTGCAAACATCCAAAAGGTCTCTTACGGTTCAGTTCACTGCCCTGATTCTTCATCTAAATAGTTCAAAGTGGCTTGCTATCTCCCCCCTGACAACCAGTAACTGGAGCGCATGCCTTGGTTGCTTCCCCTACAGTTCCTCTGGACCAATGAGCCCTGCACGTCACCCAACAGCACAGGGGGGTTTAATCTCTTGTCTAAAGGACTTACAGTAGCCACATGGGCTATGGTAATTTTTCCTTTCAGCAGCTTCCCTATTACTGCTAGAACAAACCATGGTCAAATGTGAATATGGAGGGGTTCCCATTTCAGGTTTCATTATGGTGCTAAAATTAGCTCTCTGCAAACAAATATTTGGAAGATTTTAACAGTGCAATAAAGTGTTTATGCCTAAGAGTTATGATGTGTAAGAACCTAATCTTTATAAAAGCAATCAGTGGCAATGCCCTAGCCTATGGAGAATCTATGGAGAATTTGAGGTGCTTTAATGTGTTATGGTATAGGACTGATCCAGGAATGATTACTTACAGCTACCTCTATAACTACCATGGGTGCCAGCAGGTGAATTTATGCAACACACAGACTCCTAATAGGGACACATTTACATAATTGCACTTTTGAGGCCAACTCTGAGAACGTTGGCAATTGTTTGAGCGCTTCATATTTGCCAGGTCATCAGACATTGCTTTGTCAGGACTAGAATAAACCTTACAATGCACTCAAATTACAAACACTCAGCATACACACACAAGTGCACTTTATGAAACTTGGTAATATCTCCCCAAAGATAGATAAAAAAAAAATAATAACAGAGGCTAAAAGCCAACACAAATAGGCAGCCATTTAAGGAATCGCTTTGGTAAGAGATTTTACTTGCAGCTATGAACAGGCTTATCAATAAAAATGAAACAAGGTTGAAGGAAAAACCATCATTGCCTTAGAGCTGTGAGGATGCAGTATACATTGTACATGGAATACCATTATGTGCAATTTATTGTAGGAATGTTTGTCTATATTAGAGAAGAGGGATCTAATGAGTGAAATCCCCTTTAATGAGATATGAAGAATTTAAGTCTGAAGAAATTACACACATGACTGTCTCACATGCAAAACAGATGCACAAATGCCATTTTCATCCAAGAAATAATGAGCTCTGGGTCAACAGTATAGTACTTACAGAAAAGTTAGATACATAATAAGGTATACTCTTATCCATGAGTAAAACCACATGTATTACAAAAGAGTTTGGATCAATCCCAGTATGTGTCCTATAAGGTCCCAATATAGTGCAATCCACTTTACCATTGATCCATATAGTAAAAGCATGATAGCACAGACACTGCAATTCATGACTTTTTTTTTTTTTTGCCTATAACTAAAGATAGATGAAGTTGAGGCCTTTCCCTGAATAACTTGCCTGATAAAAAAAAAAAAAAAAAAAAAATAAAAAAAAATATGTACAACTACTTAGCATTTCTGGCATGATTTAATGGTGATATTACCACATTTTTATGTAACGCTCATAATAGTATACAATACAATTTAAGGCTATGTTCATCTTTGCAACCACGTTTTTATAGTCTCATTGCCTGTAACTTTGCAATTGCCTTTAGTGAAAAATTTCCTGTCCTTTTAGTCCTACAGTTTATATGCAGACAATGTATCTCCATGGTAGCATACAACAAACAAGTCTTGTATAGTCTGATCCTCCATATTTTCTGATCCGTCATATTTTCTTCATTTGTCTGTTTGGTAGGTTAGTGTGGAGTAAGAGACAGCTAGATGGGGGTATGACTGCAGGATGAGACTACACAGGGTTTGTTTATGGTCTGTTTTCATGGACCCATATAGCCCTGATAGGAGATGTTTCGTAGAAATGGTATGGTACAATTATTTTTAAATTACTATATATTGCAAATTTTAACCATTTAAGATAAATTGGGACAAAGAAAAAAAAATAGATGCTATGGCACACTATCACTTTATTAATTTTAACATGTAACATGGAATCCATTATAAATACTGTACACACAGATACTAATTATAGTCACCCACCTTATAAATATACTTATATACTGTATCACAGGACAATTCAAAATAATTTGCACTACTGTGTATTATATATGGTATATACACAGCACCATCAATTAACACACACAGAATACAGATTTTATACAGTCCTCAAGGCTTTGGAGAAAGTTGTGGGGACAGTATACTAAATCAACTATCAAGTATGTGAAAAAAACAACAACATTCAAATATCATTTACCTTTGGTAGGTATGTTGGTAGCTAAGGGAACTCCTATCAGATGCTGCTGGCTGGTGTGCAGAACAAAGATAGAAACCCCAAATATCTGCATAAAAGGTTATATATAACTAATACATTTTACAATAAATAGAAAAATTAGTAGACAGGGGAGTCAGGCAATAATGGGGTGTTCACACTACCATTGGAAGTCCATTATGACAGGGTCCGTTAATAAACAAAAAAAGTGCGCATATCATAATAGTCATTAATGGACACTAACTGATGTTAATGTGTATTTTTTATTTTTTTTTTTAACTGATCCATTGTACCCTTTCCCAGCAGCCCACATAATTATACGTCAGGACAGGGTGGCATTTTTGTAGCAGAGGACGTATGTAGTATGTCCTTGCTACTAATACGGATTGATCAGGATCCATTAAAGATATGATGATGATCTTGCAGAATCTCATCTATAAAATAATACCAAGATCATCATGATAGCTCTCACAGATCTGGAGCGATTTGCTGGTGAAAATGCTGTTTGACATGGAGATCCCAATACAGATCTCAATTCCCGACAGCGTTTTAAACAGCAAATTACTCAGAAACTGTAAGTTCTATCATAATTGTAAGAGTGTCTACTTATAAAATAATTATATAACATAAACCATAACAGTAACCAATTCCAAGAATTCCAAGCAAATCTTTCCAGAATTATTGAAATAAATGAAGGCAAGTTTAGCTGCCATAACATACTTTGCACAGGCAGTTGCTGTCCTCTGACTAGAGTACTGGGTAGGACACTAGGCCATCATGTCTCATGTTCGCCCTCAGTGCATCATCCCCTTTCCATGTTCCATTAAATATGTGTAAGAGAGAGCGTATACACTTGTGGGTTTGTAAGAAAAAGATGGTGTAGAGATATTTGGGTGTCTGTGTCAAAGTTTCTCTATTTTTAGGATATCTGTGATCTTGAGGTCCATTAATTGAGCTAGTGAAGTAACACCATCTTTACGCCATTTGTAAAATATTGGTTAGACAATACTGTCCTGAAAATCAGAGTTGTTTGTTAGAGGGAAGATGTAAGAAATATTTTTGGTGAAGACCAAAAAAGCTGTCTGGTTCTCTGTCACTCCTAAAGTGAGTCTGCCGCTAGAAGTCAGTATATTCAACCAACCCCACAGATAGATAGGTTAGGGTCATTTGAATCAGTGTTTTTTCCCCTTGTGAATTGGTGCCTCCATTGCCAAGATTTGGTTATTTTTGTAAATATGCAAATGAGCTCTTTGCAGCAATAAGATTGTTGCCACTTACGTCTTAGGAAAAATGGAAACACCCTTTTTGCTCCAAAGAGCTCATTTGCATATTAACAAAACAGTAATATCGGGGTAAAGGTGACACTAATTCACATGGGGAAAGCACATTTGATTCAGGTGACTCTATCCCATCTATCTGCGGGGCTGTGTTAATATGCTGGATTCTGGTGACAGACTCCATTTAAGCATGCTAATAATTAGACGGTTGTCCCTGATCCCTTCAGGAATAGTATTATATTGTTGATGTAATACAGCCTGGGTTGAAAGTGTAGGGAAGAATGAACCATCCACTCTCAAGTTGTTGTAGTAAGAGGTACTGCGTAGCCGGTCAAATACAATTGGGTTGCCAGGTTATATTGGGCGAGGTTTGTAAAGCTAATCCCCCCTTTAGATCTTGGTTGGAACAAATCACTGTTTGGTTACTGTTATCCATTAGTTTACCTTGATAAACTGAGTAAGGCTGCGTTCCCATGTTCAGATTTTCAGGATTCTAGCACTTTATAGTACTAGAACTACTAGCAGTTTTTCAGCAGGTTTTAGCAGGACTGGGTAGTATAGATGTGAATAAATCTTACTGTAATATGTTCCCGGAAGCTTTATTCACTGTAGCCAGATTTCTTATTAAATTGAGCAATTTAGCAGGCAATAGTGGAGCTGATAAGAGATAGAAGCACTTCCCTCTTTAAACGATATGTTACAATGTTACAACCTACACCCCCCACAACCACTCTACTCAACTCTTCGGTGATCTTCCTCCATTACCCACCTCTCTACCATCACCATTGAAAAGTTCTACACCATAATTTCAAAATCCTACCTCACCACCTGTGCGCTCAACCCGATCCAATTGCACCTCATCCCCAACCTCACTGAAGTCTTTACTCTTGCTCTAACCTACCTCTTCAACTTCTCTTTAACCAGTGGTACTTTCCTTTCAGTCTTTAAGCACGCTACTGTCATACACATCCTTAAGAAACCATCCCCTAACCCGTGCTCTCCAGCCACGTATTGCCCAATCTCACTGCTCCTGTATGCCTCAAAACTCCTCGAACACCACTTTGAACTCTCTCTCATCCAACTTACTCTTTGACAGACTACAGTCAAGCTTCTAACCCTGTCACGCCACAGAAACCGCCCTAACTGCCAAAGCCAAATGGCACCACTATGTTCTAGACCTTTCCTCTGCTTGCGACACAGTTGACCACTCCATTTTACTACAAACTCTCTCATTCCTTGGCATCACAGACTTGGCCCTATCCTGGATCTCTTCATACCTCACCATCTGCACATTCAGCGTGCCCCACTAACACACCACCTCAATGCGCCCGGTTTCTGTATTTGTACCTCAAAGCTCTGTCCTGGAACCCTTACTGTTCGGCCTTCGTCATCTCATAGATTACTATGGTTTTCAATATAAATGTTATGCTAGCAAAACAGATCTCTCTCTCTGGCCCAGACATTACTACTTTGCTGTCCAGAGTGTATAGCAATCATAGCCTCCTTCCGCTTCTTCCACTTTCTCCAACACAACAAAGAAAACAGAGTTCATCATCTTCCCCCCCACCAAACACAGTCCCCCTACTTTACACATCCATCTAAGTTAATGGTCTCACAAGTCCACTGCCTGGGGGTAACTTGATTCTAACCTATCCTTCAAGTCTCACAGCCAAGCCCTTAACATGTCCTGCCACCTTCAACTCAGGAACATCCATCAAATCCACTTCCTCACCCCTGAAACTACAAAAATGCTAGTCCATTATAATCTCCCCCCATAGACTACTGTAACATCCTTTTCCATGGCCATCCAGCAATTGCTCTCGTTCTCCTCCAGTCCTCCCAAAACTCTGGCGCTTATTTAATCCACCTCTCCCCCTGGTTTTCATCAGCCTCTCCCCTCTGCAAATCCCTTCACTGGCTACCCATCGCCCATTGAATAAAGTTTCAAATGCTAATGCTGACAAATAAATCCAACCACAAAACCTACCCACATGTAACCTTTGTCCCTCTTAAGAGCACCTACTGCGCTCTGCACTTAACCGCTCTTCACATATCCGCCTCCAAGACTTCTCCTATGCATCACCCATACTAAAACTCACAAGCTTCAAGAGAACCCTAAAAACTCTTCAAGAAGGCCTACAAAAGCACTAGTGCCACCACACCACCATCTGAACCGTTTCTACTCTCACCTACTGTCTCTATCCCCCTTTCCTCACAGATTTTAAGCTTTTGTGAGCAGGGCCCTCTATCCCACTGTACTTGTCGGTCACTGTTAGTTATGTACTTGTTTTGTGTATTGCATGTAAATCCTTAAATGTACAGCACTATGAAATTAACACTCTAAAAATAAATAAAAATAATAAGGTTTCTTACATTCATCTGAACTATTCATGTACAAAAAAATATTTACAGACACTCTAAGTCATTTACAGTATATTTTGTCAACTGTTTTTGTTAATGTCATACTGCCAATTTTCTGTGTTCACATCACTGTCAATTTTTCCTCTAACCAATAAACACATTGACTCAGTAAAAGCAGTGACATATTTTGCATTCATTATGATTATGCATACTTATATTTTTTCCTTTGAGTGTCTTTCCTGTACAGGATATATTATTTACTTGTGCCATTGCTATTTACAGAGAAAATTGGTCTGAAATGTCAGCGTGGCAGTTGTACTTCTTTAACAGATGGAGTAAATAAGATGCACAGTATATAAGATATTAGAGGCACTCCATCAGGAAGTAGTTGCAGCAAAGGTGTATTTATTGAGTGAGACAAATTTTGGCGACATGGTATATAGAGTGGCCTATATAAGTAATAAGTGGTGAATCATATCAACCAGTGGAGTCCAGACATTTCGGCCATAAAACCTCCTTCGGTGGGATATAAATGTTTGGATATGGTTGCAAAAGCTGTGGGTAAGCACAGTATACAAGTAATTAATCAGCTTGTGGTCAAGTAAACACATATATAAATATAAATATATTTATATACACGAAAAAAAAAAAATACTGCACATAACTCAATGTCATAATAGTGTAGGATAAGTATAGCTGTCGCAAAATAACAAGGTAAAATATTATGAGGCTCTCCAGAGGGTTATGTAATATAATTGTACCACACCTATAGAGCAGGAGGAGTATATTTACAGAAGCAGGACTCCCAACAGATGCATTACCCTCAGATATAGAGCATAATATACAATAAAGGCAAGACAATTAGTCTCAAAAACAAGTTATGTCTACTTTAAGAAAAAGCCATGTCCATGTGTGTCACCAGGATTGAGGGGAAGAATGCTATCAAGGTGGTATGCTGCTCCTATATAGGAAGAAAGACAGTGTTTCCAGAGTAGCAGGGGCGAGGTCAAGTGTGCGTCCACTGGGGGCTGGAACAGGGCGTATAAGGAGGGAGGGGAAGGGATACATGAAATGAACTAGAATGAATAAGAGGGGTTATGAAAACACATATCAAAGAAAAAGAAAAAAAAAATTATGAGGAAAAGAAAGGAAACAAAAAAACAGCATATACAATAAGAAATCAAAATGGAAAAAAATGGGAGATAATAACACAGAATGATGCGTTAGGACAAGGACAATAACAAATATGATGGTATATGATTTCCTGATGGTAGACTTTATAAATATGGTCTTCCAAATGTTAGGTCATATCCCTAACATACATGAGACCACATGTGTATTTAAGTAGGTATACCATATTTGTGTTACACCAGCAGGTAACGGCCTATTAAAAAAAAAACAAAAAAAAAAAAAAAACACACACACACCAGGGTCCCGCCGGGACCCCTAATGTCCCGGGCCCTGTGGCAGTCGCTACCACTGCTACCCCGGTATTTATGCCACTGACTGGACTGCCATACTGGATTTCAGCATTCTTATAAATTGAAACGTTTTTAAACTACTCATGTCCCCTGCAGCAAAACGCATGGCTGCTGCTCGAGCTAATGACAACTCTCAGCAAACCCAAGCCCGTCTCCAATCTGACAAGGTATGACACAGACAACAGCAAGCTGCTGAAACAACCCAGCAGACCCAAGCCTGTCTCCAATCTGACAAGGCATTGTCAGCCACATGCACACAGCTGCACTCCATGTTTCCATAACAACCCAGCCATTTTTCTTCACTGCTGTGGGCCAGCTTTAAAGGGGCAGGGCGCTGTGGATGACACTGTTACACAAGGTCACATACACACAGCTTTACTCCAGGTTTTCCATAACAACCGATCGCAGGTCTTTCACTGATATCCAAACTGAGATACATATGATCACATGACGCTTATGGACCAATGGAAAATCGCAGGTTCTTCAGTCTTGACATACACACAGCTTTACACCAGGTTTCCATCGCAACCAAGCTATTTATGACCTGTATGAGTCAATAGCAGTTCGCAGGTCCGTAAGTATTCAGTCATATGACGTGCATCAGCCAATATAAGTTCACATTTCATTTACCAGGTTTCCATTGCAACACAGCCATAAATAGACTATACCTATACTGGATGTCAAGTGCAAAACTGGCCAATTCTTATGGAGTCACTACACAAACAAAAAATGAAATATACCCGTGCGAAGCCGGGTCCTTCTGCTAGTTAATGATAAATGTGATTTTTACGCTTTTATGACAATTTTTAAAAAACTTTTTTTTAGTTCCCCCAAGGGAACTTCAACATGTAATTGCTTGATCATCTGTATAGTATACTACAATGCTTCATCGCTTCATTATACTCTACATTTTAGATGCTTATTTGGCCCTGTCTCTGGCTGCATCTAATAGGCATTCACACATAGCAGCCCAGAGTGCTGCTGCTAGGGCACTAGGCTGCCATGGCAATCCCTTGGCAGCTCGTAATCAAATCGCTTGGGATGGGAGAATGAGCCACGATTCCCTAACCACTCGGATGCCATGAACGGTAGTGATCATGACATCTAAAGAATTAATCTGCTTGAATCTGAGTCATCTCCATGACTGAAAATGAGTGCAACTATGGCACAGGTGCATGCAGCTTTATGCCTGCTCTCTTGCAGCAGTGAATTATTATGGCACTTATCTTTATCCATGCGCTCGGTGTGATGTAATAGTAGAATGCAGAGTGGGAAGGGGCTACAGATAACCTCTTAGTATACGCTTGTTCAGTGCAAAACAAGCTTTTGCAAAGTTTCTGCTGCACTCAACCTAGGTAACCCTACTAACAATGTAACACATACTATATAATCCTATAGATAAAGAGAAGGAAAAACGGTGGCACTGCTAAAACCTAGTTCGTATATACCGGTATACATGGAAACATATCAAGTCAGACAGGAGTTGCAAAATAATTATGACGCCCAAACAGGTGGTGCTCACACCCCGTAATAACAGAAACACATGAAAAAAATCTAGAGAAGAACTGAAGGGGGCACTCACGTGGATTTTTTCATAAAAACATCCTTTTATTCAGTCCTAGATAAAAACATATCCATAGGATTAGATAGGGAGAGAGGAACTGCACATAGAATGGCTAGGCAACGTCCGTTTCGCGCAGGGCGCGCTTTTTCAAGCCTCAAGTATGCTGTCCAATCACAGGGTAAAGAGATAATTATATACAGACATCCCCCAGAGCTTCAGCCAATCAGAAGCTGCCTCCTGGAGGCGTGGAGGAGACACCCAATCACGAGGCGAATCTCCTCCACTCCTCCAGGGAAAGGCCCACCCCACAAAGAGGTGGACCTGAAGGAAAACTTCATGCATAACCATTTCAAATGCAAGGGGGAAGGGAGGACCTGAAAGAGAACTGTCAGACTTTTCCTTTACACAGTTTCTTTACTACGGAACGCTGAATAGCGGACCAGAAAGAGAACTGTGTGATCCTTTTACTATACTTTAGTGGACCAGAAGGGTCCTTTTTCAAATGTATTTTTACCGCTCATATGAATATGTAAAATGGACCAAAGAAAAAACCTTCGGTCTGTTATGTTTTAATTCATAATGTATATTTACAGAATTGAAAAGGAAAATAGGTCTTAGAAAGCAAAAAAAGCTGCAAATTTGTAGCATAATTGAATATTTATCATTTTTTATTTTTTATTATTTTATTTTGGAACTATTATTCCTTTTAACTCTTTCATAAATGGACCTCAATATTAAAAATCTCCTGTCAAGTATAAGTTCCCAAAAGCGGCAGATACCCATACACACTTTCAAATTCAGAAAATAGCTAAAGGAACACACTCATATCATTACGGTCATTCAGACCAAGGGGTCCCATGTCGTTTGTTTTTATAATCCATTTTGCTTCTTTTTGTAGAAGCATTTTTTTCCTATCCCCTCCATAAGGGGGTATCGGGACCTGTTCAATTCCAGCAAAAGTCATACAATTAGCGTCACCTCCATGAGACTCATTGATATGTTCAATGAGTCTTGGTGACGCCTCACCTGACCTGATTGACTTGAAATGCTCACAAAATCTTACATACATATGTCTGATCGTTTTCCCTATGTAAAAAAAAGCCACAAGGGCAAAAAAATAGTGTAAACTACAAAATTTGTTTTACAGGTTATAAACTGAGAGACTTTATGTCTAACATCTCCAAAAGACAGTGTATTTTTTCTACTATTATATCTACAAAATGCACAATTATTGCATCTAAAGTTTCTTGCTGGTGCTCCTTTTCCCAGCCAAGTATCTACATGTTCAGAAAAACGGCTGGACACCATTTATGAAAGTTATCAATGGCTTATTTGATGCTTTAACGGATCTGATTAGCCATCGGGCTAAATTTAAATGAGAAGTTGAATCTCTCATTATTCTTAATTTTCTTACATTTATTTTCCGAAAGAGGTTTTCTATCGATATTTTTAGCCCTATTGTATGCCTTTTGTATGACTCTCATAGGATAATCTCTGGCTAATAGACATTTTTTTCAAGTCTTCAGTCTGTTGTTCAAAAATTTGTTCATCATTATTAATCCTCTTTAACCTAATAAACTGTCCATAAGGACAGAATTTTTTTACATGTTGAGGATGGTAACTTTTATAGTGCAATAAGGCATTTGTAGCTGTAGGTTTTCAAACAACTTCTGCTGTTATGCCTTTATCTGATTTTTTCACCAGTACATCAAGAAATTCAAGTTGACTATCATTAATCTTTGAAGTAAATTTCATATTCATATAATTTATATTCAGATATTGGACAAACTCTGTGAAAAGATCATCAGTTCCAGACCAGAGTATAAATATATCGTCCTCATATCTCAGATACAAATAGATATATTTAGCAAAAATGTTTGTGAGGGAAAAAAACATATTTTTCTTCAAAATAAGGTAAAAAAATACTTGCGTATCTACATGTGACGGGCATATCCATCACTGTGCCATCGATCTGGGCATACCATTTATCTTTATATTTGAAAGTATTATTAGTAAGAACCAATTAAATCCATTAGTAATAAAGTCAATTAATTTTTGTTCTTTTTTGGGCATTTTGCAAAATGTGTGTTATTGCTTCTATACCTTGATTATGTGGGATTCTGGTGTATAAACTTTCTATATCAAATAGAAGCAAATTTTAAATTTGCTTTCACAATTAATGTCATTTATATTCATGAGAAAGTCATTAGTGTCCTTAACATAAGCAGTATAGTAGGTAGCAGCGGTTTTAATAGCCATTCCAGATATTGTGAAAGTGGTTCCGTTACCGAACCAATTCCTGCCACGATTGGTCTACCAGGTGGATCTTTTAATGTTTTATGGATTTTAGAAAGGAAGTACCATCCTGGTTTTTGTATTGCAAAATAGCAGCCCTTGACAAAATGGCTGCTTATGACAAAATGTTTATGATAGCCAGGCCATAAGTAACCTTAATTTGAACCCGGTATAAAGTAATGTCTATATACTCTGTTTAAGGACATATCTATACCAACCAGATCAACAGTTTATATTTGTATGTCCATACTAATTAGATACAGATTAGATCAACGACGCTGTTTAAGGACATACCTATACCAACCAGATCAACAGGTTATATTTGTATGTCCATACTGATTAGATCAAAAGAGCAACTCTGTTCAAAGCATATATGTCACGAGACATATTCAGGTGAAAACTGGCCCCTTCCACAGGAATATGATATTGGAGATAAGTGAGGCCTTACAGAAGTGTATCACTTCTGTAGACGCCCACTTTATGACATACACAAAGGGTATAAGATGAGAAAACATCCCCCAGCCTGGAGATGAAATCTGGACAGCAGTGATTGGGGACGCCTGGTTCTGCTTGATGATACCTGTCACCTGGCTGAGTGATGCTTCCTACAGATACCCTTATTTATGAAGCTTGGCAGTGTTGTAAGTATTTGATTTGATTACCGTGCTATACCTGCTGTATTGTAAGTGTGGAATATATATATCATAGTTTGATTGACTTTGATATTTGATTATACCTTGCTTTATTGCAAGGGTTGATTTTGGTATACTTTCTGATATTTTTAAGTGTTGTAAGTATTTGATTATATCATAGTTTGATTGACTTTGATATTTGATTGCACCTTGCTATACCCGCTGTATTGCAAGGTTTGATTATACCTTCTAATATCTGTTATACTTTTCCTTGTTGTAAGACCTTTTTACTATACTTTTCCCTGTTGTAAGACCTTTTGCTATACTTTTCTTTGTTGTAAGACCTTTTTTTCTATCTTCTTATACTATTCTTAATAAAATGTTAAGCTATTGGGGATAGTCCAGTGTGTTTACTCTATAACTTTATTCTATTACACGGAATCCAAAGAATCTGTTTCATTTGGCAATACAGTTTTTTCGGGAACTCTACGAGCAATTTCCCTGGAGGCGTTGAGAAGATTCCCCTCGTGTTTGGGTGTCTCCTCCACGCCTCCAGGGGGCGGCTTATGATTGGCTGATGTCTGTATATAATTATCTCTTTACCCTGTGATTGGACAGCATACTTGAGGCTTGAAGAAGTGTGCCCTGCGCGAAACGAGCGTTTCCTAGCCATTCTATGTGGAGTTCCTCTCTCCCTATCTAATCTTATGGATATGTTTTTATCTAGGACTGAATAAAAGGATGTTTTTATGAAAAAATCCACACCTGGGTGAGTGACCCCTTAATGTCTTCTCTAGATTTTTACATACTATATAATATATAGTCTATGTGTCCCCACCAATAGTAATAATGCTTTTTCAGCATGCTCCTTTGGTAATACTGCTGCCACCCATAATGCCCCTTTGTCATCTAGAGCCTTGTCATTTTATCTTCAGTGGCACACCAGCATTGATGGGAACCTCCTGACTAGTTGTACTCTACAGCTAATCATCTTGCTGCGGCCACTGTCACACATGCAGCCGTTTTCTTGGTCAGCTGTGGTGATTTCTACAGCCAGGAAGATCATTGCAGACATGGACTGCTTGGGCCTGCCCCTCTCTCTGCAGTTTGTAGTACTGGTGGCATAAGGGCACCTTGCTCTCTAGTTCTCTAATGTAGAAACTGTGGGATACAGTAACTTCATCGATACATGCCTGCACTGGCTAAGGTGGCATGCCCACAAGGGAAGGTGAAGTAGCGCAGAAGAGTCTGGACTTTTCAGTCTTGGCACCATTTTTAACTAGCCACAGCACTGCCTTTTAAGAAAAAAAAAAGCAAACAGATGTGGCACACATAGTTGCGTAAAAAAGATGGCTGCATGTGTTATTGTCAACTCTAAGATACGTTTAAATATAATGGGAAAGCATAAGACCTTTAATTTCCTTCTTCACTAGTGATTCTGTGGCTTGGCGCAGGCCTGCTGCATTGAGCCAGAGAAAAGAGGAGAAAGGGGGCTTAGCAAGCATTACTTCTTTTTTCTGTTTATATGGCACAACTACTATGTGGGTGTCTCTAGGGAGCATTATACTATGGGGGGCACTGGGGAGAGCATTGTACTGTGTGGGGGCACTAAGGAACATTACACTATGTTTGGGGGCAACTGGGAAGAAAAATATACTGAGTGAGGACCACTGGGTAGAGCATTATTCTTTGGAGGGGCCACTGGTAGAGCATACTCTGTATGGATGCCACTGGGACAAATTATACTGTGTGTGGGGGTCACATAGGCAAACATTACACTGTGTGGGGACCACTGGGAGAGCATTATACTGTAGAGGGGCCATTGGGAAAGCATTATACTGTAGAGGAGCCACTGGAAGAGCATTATATTGTGTGTTGGAGGCCACTGAGGAAGGCATTATTCTCTATAGGATAAGCTGAATCTTTTACCAAAAAAAGATGCATCAATCTCAGAAGATCCTCCTGCTCTATAAAATGCTGTCTGCAGATTGAAAGTAATTTCCATATGATAAATTCCCTTAAAAACCAAAACGGTTTCCAACACCAAAATGAATTAAAATAAAAGTGCAAGATTTCTTTGCGATATTCAACGCAAGTTACAGTAGGTTCATCTCAAGCCCACAATATGGAGGTGCCAACTTTACAAAGAGAGATAGACAAACAAGAAAGTGCACTAGACTTGGACTGCAGTTCCTTGGCAGCTGTTAGGTTAATCTAGGACATAATGTTCTCTCGTTGGTCGCACATTCACATATGCAAGGAAGGAAATGTTCAGAGTCTTTAATGAAATATGGAACAGGGATATGCTGAGTTCCAGGCACAAGATGCCAATGCCAACTGAGCTAAAACAAGTTTAATGTTTCAGGCTGCAGTTCACAAATTATACAGCGTACGTAAAGTTTGCCAGCTGGACCCCGTACTAAACACACTTCTTACCACAGTTATATCCTCTCGATTATTCATAGTGTGAAAACATAGTCATCAAAACTTTTTACACTTATGGTATAATATATCTATGAAGCAAAAATTTTTAAAGAAAGTGTCCACTTAGGACCTTTTTCTATGCAGCACTTTCTGAATTCATCTCTAAGGACTGACTGATAAATTTTGGCATTTTTCCTGCAGCACCATATAGCACTACTGAAATGCTGGTCATGTCATCGAGTACATGGACGTGGAGCAGTGTCCAGGCTGAGTGCCCCTGTTTGGATTAATACAGGGTGGTCTCTTTAGGGCATTTATATATCTTGCAAATGTTAACATGTATTTTCAAATGTCTGCTGAAATAAGTATATTATAGTAGTGTTGCAGTAGTATTGAATATAGTGTTATACTGTAACTAGCACACTTAACTGCACAGAGACATGAGGCGACTTTTGTTGCTATACTGTAAAGGTTACCACAGATAATGGACACCAGGGCACCGTCCTTGACATCAGTAAATGCTCCCCATTCTGTTGTGCCTACATGTCAAGGGCATTATTGCCCTGTGTATATTTATTATGAATTTATGCTTATGACAACTTTAGGGTTTGTAATGTATAGCCAGTAAAAGGTATATGTAAAACTAGGTTTTATTTTGCACGGATAGGTGCTTAGTGACCCTTCATAGTTGTTTCAATGGAGAATAGCCTAGGATAATTGACGATTTTAATAACTAATAATGGATTTTATTTTCCCATAGCCAGACCCAATAGACCAAATAAGGTATAGCAGCAATAAGGGACATGGTGGGTTCATGTAAGTGTAGTATGAGAATATCTCCCTGGGGTCACACATTATGACTAAAACTATCTGATCTTCTTTGCTTCTAATTTTAGATTGATTAATAGATTTGTATCAATAAATGTACTATACCGTTTTACTTCATACATACTTAGCACCCTCTGGATATGTGCTTTATAGTCAGTTTTTACATACAAGTTTACATATTCAGAAGAATTTTTGCGGCCATTTAAATAAAAGACTGCTGAAGAAGATAAGGGTTTAGGAGGAAAACCCCCTTGACCAGCAAAACAATTGGAAAGTATGCTTGAGTAATGAAAAGACCTCACTGACCTAAAATCAAACAATGGTTGAAGTTTCTGTATAACAAAGGCTCAAACTAGGGAGTGGTGTTACTATAGGTGACGTTTATCAATAGTCTCTAATCCTACTGAAAAACATCATTTGTGCCATTAGTATATGGTAGGCACAAGTAATATTCAGTATCTTGACAGGATCTACAAGTAGACCATCTCCACTTATGAAATTCAGATAAGACAGTACAGTGCTTCACTTTGGCACTATTCCCAGGCTGCACTCCCTTCTGACAGACACAGCTGTGGAAAGTCTTTAAATTGACATAGGCTTGTTTAACTTCCATAAAGGGGCACAACCCTAGATTCACACGACAGAGTTTGTGTTCGCCAAATTTACCAGCCTGAAAATCATGTTGGGCGAGGGACTAGCATAATAGTTATGTATGCTGCTAGGAGTCCCTGCCTCCCAGTGACATATTGTCCCGTATTATAATCACTACACTACTATACATAACTATTATGCTAAGTGTTGCTCTTCCGGCATGATGTTCAGGCTTATAAATCTGACCAATCCGAGAACCTTGATTGTGTGAATCTAGGCTAAGCCTTGAGGAAGGGTTTACATAGTGCTTTTTTTGCTGAAGAACTGCGTGTGGTTAACTGCAGTAATGAGTGGTGCATGTTACTATGTACTTCACCTGTATGATAACATTCAGAACACCACAGTTTAACGGCTGTTAATATATAAGAAACTATTGTAGGATGGGGAGGGGGCTAACAATAGTGTTCTTTATGCAATAGTATCAGGGAAACCAGAAGTGTCTGCCTTTAGAATTCCAAATATATCCACATCTCAAACCTCCAAAAACATTTAAAATGATTATTTCTCCATGGATGGGGTCACTTTATCATGTCCATATGTCATAGCAAGTCCTATGGAAAAGTGGGGTAGATTTATTATGCCTTGTATGCAGTTTTTGGGGTACAAGGCACAGAAAGTTGCAATTTTTTAAACTCTGTGATGCCTTAAGGAAGAGAAAAAAAAAAAAAAAAAAAAAGCGCCCATCACTGCCTCCCATTGAAGACAAGTCTTAGGATAGGTCATCAATATCAGATCAACAGGGGTCCAACAAAGTGATCAGCTGTTCTCTACAGCTGCTATACAGAGGACAGGGCTGGAAGCAGATAGCTCTGCTCTCTGTGTAGCAGATGTGCTGAGAAACTGCAGCTCAAGTGAATGGGAATGGAACTGCTATAACCAGCCATTAGACACAGAACACAGCTATCTGCTTCCAACTCAGTTTCACGTATAGCAGCTACTGAGAACAGCTGATCGGGGGGCTCCCTGCCAAGCTGATATTGATGACATATTTTCAAGATAGGTCATCGATATCATCTGCCTTTCAGACCCCTAGTGATGCTACTCTTATACCCTATCCCAGGGGTCGGCAACCTTTTTGGCATGGCGTGCCATTTTTTGAAAGAAAATGTACTGTGTGTGCCAATACCTGTAATTCATATGAAAGTCATATAATGCAAATCATAACTGCAACCAATTAAATTTGTTTGATAAATTAATATTTTATTGTTATCTGTCCCAGGTGAGAAGTTTAGATTTTGGTGGAGCAAGGGACTCAGAGAGGTAGTAATCCTGCTTTGTGGGGGGCAGAGAATGCCTCTCACACAGCTCAGTCTTTTTACTGAATGAATCCATACAAATCTGTCTAGCCTTGTTGATATGAATGAACACCCACTTTAGCATGGTCAGCTGCCATATATTGTACTTTTGCAGTTACTTCAATGTACAAAAATGACGGATATCCCGACAAGCTTCCTCACTGCTTGGACACTAGGAAGTTATGTCTCATACTTTCCCCTGTAGTGCTTCCTCCATTCAGATTGTGTTTCCATGAGAAAGAGGATAGAGAGACTGCCACCTGTAGCAAGCCTGCTCTCTATTTAAAACAGCAGAGAGAGCCATGTGCCAGGTAAATATGCCTGAAGTTGTAATGCAAGAAAAAAACCCAAAATGGCTGCCCTTGGTAAAATGGCTGCCCCTGACAAGATGAACATAAAGCCAGCTCATAGTAACCTTAATTTCAACTCTGTATGAGGTAATGTCTACATGGACAGCTTAAAGTTTAACTCTGTATGAGGTTATGTCTACATGGACATAAAAGCCAGCTTAAAGTTTAACACTGTATGAGGCTATGTCTACATGGATATAAAGCCAGCTCAAAGTTCAACTCTGTTTGAGGTGATGTTTACATGAACATAAAAGCCAGCTTAAAGTTTAACGCTGTGTGAAGTGCACGTGTCCCAGGAAACATTCCAGTGGAAGTTGGCCCCTATCACAGGAATGTGAGCTTGGAGATGAGTAAAAGCCTTACAGAGGTGTATACACTTCTGTAACCGCCCACTCTTATGACGCACACAAAGGGTATATAAGATGGGTAATATCTCCTGGCCGTTGTTGCAACCTTGACTGCAGGTTATTGGGGATGCCTGATGCTGCATGATGAGACCTGTCACAACGGCTTGGTGATATTTCCTGAAGCTACCCTTATCAGAATTCATCAATGAAGCTAGGTAGTGTTGTAAGTGTTGATTTGATTACCTTTTGATTAACTTTGATTACCCTGTGATTAACTTTGATATCTTTTTATAGCTTTCTTTATTGTAAGTGTTGATTAGACCACAGTTTGATATCTTGTTATACCTTTCTTAATAAAATGTTAAGCTATTGTTGATAGTCCAGTGTTTTATTCTATAACTTTATTCTATTACACAGAATCCAAAGAATCTTTTTCCCTTGCCATAACAGAAGTGCCAACCCCAGCACAGGTACCAGAGGTTACTGACCCCCGTCCTATCTCCTATCCTGTGGAGTTTCTGTATCTGTTAAAGTACACACTGTGGTGGGGCACTGGAGCAAATGAAAGGCTAAATGCCACTTCATTCTCAGCTGATAGAACTAATCATGAATGTGGGTATGTGGCACTACTTGGACAATCAAGAAAAGTTATTCAGATTAAATAAAAAAAAAAAAAAATAAATAATAAAGCATCCTGCTCTACCTTGAGGCAGAATATCAGCTGTGAAAATCCGACTGAAATCAAGGTTAGGGTGAAAAAAAAACTGCACGGTACATCAAAAACACATAAAAAAAAAAACACAAACTGAATTTAAAAACTGCGTTAAAAAAAAAAAACTTTTAGTACTGTTTAGTACATATTTTAAGCCCTTATTCAGATGGTCATTATTTTTGACCTATGTGCTGTCTTTGTGCACTATCGGCTGCAGTTCAACAGCACTTGGACCCATACTAGTGAATACTGCAATTCATACAACTGTTTTTCCATACAGACCAAGGGCCCTTGTAGAAAACACTGCAGCATGCACTACTTCAGTCCATTTTTCATACATTCATGTGAATCAGATGTACGGGTAACCAGGAAAATAGATATTCTTTCCATGACAGTTTTCTTCAAAAAGCAGTTGAACCATTAGTAAAGAACAAACAGTATATGCCATTTTCACTCCGTTTTTGCTAACTAATGCTATCATGAGAAATGAAGTCATTCTAATCATATGAAATGAAACTATCAAACTGCCAGTAAATGCAGTGATATTACCAGTAATAGTGATCTCAGTGAGTGGGTGTGAGGTTTGAGTGAGTTAATTTAGCTGGTACTTGCAGATTTAATTCACAAAGTCTTTTTTATTGAGCAATGCAAATTACTATTACTAGAATACTCTCTTTACCAAGCCAACCATTAATTCTAATCAAATTGTAAGTAAGTAAGAGGTTCAGCTGTACCCCAAGATGCAACAAAACTGCAGCAAGGTCTAAATTTTAGTGAAACAACAATAATAATTAACCTAATGTTTATATTTGTATAATATACAGTAGATGTAACCTGCTGAAATATTTTATGTGAGCTGAAGGAGCAGCTGTGGGTTAAACAAGACATTGTGGTGAATACCTTGTGTCCTAAATCTATAGTACATCATTTAGTATCCTTCATGTAAACATCTCCTTCATTGAAGGAGTTGCCCACATGACTTCTCAATTGATATATTTGCATGTTTAAGTCTAGAATTGGCTTTTATTCATATATGCTTTGTATGCTAGGTTTTCTGTATCTTTAATAATGATAGGGACATGTTTTGACTGGTGTTCTGACTTATTGTAATTCTGAAATTACCTTGCTGTTTGTACAGTAACAGTAATAATAAAGATAATACTTCATTCAAGTTGGATAGCTTAGGATGGTGTCAATGTAAGTGACTCTCTCTGAGTAATGGCCCACTGTACCTCCTATAACATGTTTCCCCACCCAGGGATCTCCTACTCTTACACTCACCTCAAAGAAATTTGTTGTGGAGTGGACGGTTCTTACTTACAAACCCACTGATCATCTTTGGAGAAACTGAAATCAGTTTTCTCTCTCTATGGTAAAAGTGACAGCTCTTACCATTGCTGTTTTCTATGGAACCCCTGACCAGATTCCATGGAATTCTGCTTAGGAAGCTTTGAGTTAGTCATTCTGTATTCTACTTACCACCAAAAAATAGCAATACCATTCTATTTACTGTGTAGTCTTTCATCTCTGATTCATTTCTTATTTTATAGTAGGTTGAGGCAGTGGTTGTAATGACCTTTTATGTTTTGTTTTTAAGTGTTAGGATCTTTCTTTTTTACTTAGCGAAGATATTGCTGACTGATGTATATCAAAATATATCTGGAACAAGATGCCAGTCAATAGCGAAGTTAGGGCAAATGTATGAAAGATATTCTGGCAGTGGAACTGAGCAATAGAGCATGTGTGACCACAAGTACTGGACACACAGGTGGGTGTTCTCTATGAAAAGTTAAAGAACACCACGGGGTATAATAACAGGTATGTAAGAGCAATAAGCAGATTAGAAGTGGTAATGTCTCTAATGAGAGAGAGACTAAAAAAAGGTGTAAAATAAGTTAAGGGGTTATCCCGTTTCTAACATTGATGACCTATCCTAAGGATAGGCCATCAATGTTAGAAACCAGATAACACCTTTACTAAAATGGTTAGTTGATGGGAGCAGGTTGCAGTACTCTGACACAGCCATTATACAATGTACAAAGCCTTCTGCTTCTGACTTCATAAACTGTATAGTTACTGTGCTGTCGGCTGCCAAGAACAGCTGATTGGTAGGGGTGCTGGGAAAAGATAGGTCAGCAATATAAAAAACCTACCAAAACCCAGAAAGACCCTTTAAAAATACTCCAAACACTTCAAAAACTTTTCACAATGAAAAATTGTTTATTATGTAAAAAAAAACAAAAAAACAATATGTAGAAAAAAGTACCATGAAAATGTCAAGTTATGCAAAGCCCTAACACCATGTAAAGGAAAAAAAAAAAAAAAAAAAAGATATGAATCTTAGAATATGGTGATACAATAACAAGTGTTTTTATTGTGAAAAGTAAAACTATGTATATTGTATGTAATCCAGAATGATGCCATCAAATATACAACTTGTCACATGGGTCTGACCACCAAAGAAAAAAAAAATTTCTCTCAGAATGTGGAGGTTATAGAAAAGTCCTTAATGGGGGTAAGTTTATGAAGAATAAAGATTACTGGACTGGTCATTCTGTAGACATTGTGACTTGCGTCGATTGTTGGTAGAGTTTTAAAGGGAGAAATAATAATATTCAACAAGAATAATAAATCTTATAAGACACAGCTGACTTCTTTGTAGAAATGACATAGTATGTGAATGAAATGCTCTTGAGGAAGGAAGCGGAAGTGTTGCAACCTCTTGTATAAGGGAAGAGGAAAGCTTACTGTTTGAGGTATTCATCAATGACAGCATTATTGCAGAACCTCAAACCCACTAAAATAGATATATAGATATGTAGATATGTATATATCTATCAATCTATGAAAGCATGTGAAATGTTTCCTTTGAAATCCATGTTTTTCTTGTATTATGAACAATAAAATAACTTAAATATAGTTACATTTATTATTGTAGAATTGCATTTGTAGTTTAGAGTAAAACTAGCCTAAAGTATACCCAGCCTTTACTTATCAGTGGTACAGTTGTACAATATGAATGCAGTTTGACAGCCAGGTGCCAAAGTGCCACATTTTATTTTGTAAGACAGAAGATTAAAGCATCAGATTCTCAAGCGTATGAAATGTTCTTCTGAGGATGTCTTTGTCTGCAGATATTATAGAGCACCCAAGAAAAGAAGAGGCTGCATAGGCTCATGCACGTGCAGCCCTCAGCTATAAAGTAAAAGAATGAAAGAAAAAAAACTTTTAAGCTAGGTTCACACTAGCGTTGGTCTCTCCGTCATGTCATTCGGGTCCACATGGGGATTGGAGTGACAGAGAGCCTGTCCGCTAAAAAAGCGGTTACCAGCAGACCACATGGGGTCCACTGGGTGCCTGTCGGGTTTCCATCAGTTTTATGCTGAAACCGGTGGAGAGTAAAGTCCTCTTTGCAGGACTTTTCTCTCTGCAGAATCTGCAGCGGACTCCAATGCAGATGTGAAAATAGCATTAATGATTCTTTTCTGTGGAGTGGTGCTAAAAAAATAGTGGTGATGTACTCTGTGGGTCCTGAGCAATCATGGGGTCCACAGTAGAAAGACTCGAACAGCTGCTAGTGGGGGGGGGGGGGTCAGCATGAGAAAAGGTTCCATAAAAGTAGAGAAAATCCTATGTTGAGCAGAAGAAGGCAACGTTCTGAACAGGCAGAATGTTCTATGAACAACTAGTAAAGTGGATCTCATGGACTCTATGGTAAAAGTCTGTTTAATTAGTCCCTAGACAAAATGTATAGATGACGAAGGCAATAGTAATGAATGTGGCACATTCAAGGTCCGGTGCTCTGCAGTTTTAGTATGGGCAAACTCTTTTTAAACTACTCATCTCTTATTTCTAGCCAACAAATTCTCAGTTAAAACACTGACCATGTTATTCCAAAGCTTTCAAAATTAACCCAGTTCCCATGGGAAAGAATAAAGGTGATAATGCCAAGTGAACTTAAATAATAGTGCCATACACTGCCTAAAAGATACAGCTATAAACTGAACAAATGTTAGACAATGTAATATCTGTGTAATATTATGACACGCTGGTGAAATACTACAATCATACAAGTCCCACATAATGTTGACACATTGCAGAAATAATACACTGTTTACATTCTATCATCAGTGTTCACATAATGGTGATAACAGTGCCTTGTACAGTTCATACTATTATGCAATGCTTACGAAATAGTATAATACAGTACATAGTTGTAAATGCAGACGGTCTCTTCATATCATGAGTTTACTTAAAACTGCCGATTCATGTTGCATTTGCAAGAATCATGCAGTTGAATATAGTAATATATATATATATATATATATACACACATACACACACACACACACACAGTATACCTTCGCCAACATAACAATCTACTTGTCGTACAGTGTCAGGAACTGAGGTGATACAAGAATTTTCTTGGATTTAGCTGAATGAATTCTGTCATCTGCTGATCTAGTCATGAATAATTTTAGAATCACGAATGGAAAGGTTGTAACACTCACCACAATCTGGCTAAGAGGTAAAAGCATTCTATGAAAAACACAAGTGAAGGTCATGACCGCTTTAACAGTTAGTACAATGCTAAGACTATTCTTATTCACCATTTCTTAATTAAGAAAAAAAGATTTATACACTGGAATCCATCACAAGAGTACAACATATGAGACAAGTCACCGTAAAGCCGCACATTTACAGAGCTCCCGGACCCCGAGCGCTTCTAGCTATCATTAAGGGGGGTAAAATTACTATAAAATCGCCCCTGAACGGCTTATCTGAGATGGTTAAGCGCCCTGGACGCAGGGGGACGACTTCCTCCTCCCTAACGGAGCCGCGCATCGCGCGTTTCTTGCTCTCTCCTTCCTCCCTTCAGGCGGAGGGAGCCAAAATGGCGCCGGCGCGAGCCTCCAGCGCCTCAGTAGTACCAGCGGCGCCTCTTCATTGCCCAGCGGACCCTCTGGACTCCCAGGGGAGGCCTCACACGCAGCTATCCCCTCCGCTGCTGTCTCAGCCGCCGACAGAGAGGAAATCAGCGCTTCACCGGCAGGTACCGGTCCCCCTCCCCCCCGCTCTCAAAATGGCGGCCCCAGCAGTGTTCCCTCGCTTCAGCCCTCACCTCCCTCCGAGGAACAGTTAACTCCTGAGCTCCTGCAGTCTCCCTCTCTCAATGAAATACCTGGCCCAGCTGGATCTGGTGCAGGCTCACTGTCTCACTCTCTCATGCCTTCTATAATTCAATCAGGGTCACTTTCCTTTCAGTCTATGACCTCCCAGAATAAACTACATCCTGTAGAGACCCCAGATGTTCCTCTGGAAATGGAGCCATATATAGCCAGGCCCTCTCTGGGCGGCATTCCGCTGACAACAGGAGCAGCCAGAGTATCCCACAATGCAATAGACCCACGGTCGGAGACCGTCGTCCCTGGCGCCTCAGACCAGCGTGAGGGTTTGAGACCTGACCTCTCGGGCACCCAGATAGCCCTTCACTCTCCAGCCTCCTCTGACCTATCTGACTTCTCTGGGAGAGATGCAGCTTCACCCTCCCACCGCCGAAAGCGTCCTAAATTGTCGGATATCTGGAACCTTCTCAGCAATATGCCTACTAAGTTGGACTTGGAAGCTATGGTCCGCAGAGTTGAGGAAAAGCAATAGAAAATCATGTCTGAGTTTAAAACGGAACTACAGACTCTATCTACAGAACTCTCTACTCAACAAAAGCAGGCTGCTTCACTGGACCAACGCCTCACTGCCTAGAAAATTTTCAGTCTACCCAAAGAGACCTCAACAGATCCATCCTTCTTCAGGTCGATGATCAAGAAAATAGAGGTCGTCGAAATAATGTCAAACTTAGGGGTATCCCTGAAAGCCTACCCCCCTCGGAGCTCCATTCGGCCGTGACCTTGATCTTCAACACAGTCCTGTCTCGTCCTTTGGACACGGAGATCACCATTGACAGAGTCCATCGGGTGCTGGGTCCTAGGCGTAAGGACACCTCGGAGCCTAGGGATGTCCTTTGTAGAGTCCATTTTTTCAGGGAGAAGGAGGATATTCTCCAGGAGGCCTGGCGTGGTGGCCCGGTCCCATTTATGAACACCCAAGTGCACCTACTACCGGATGTTTCCCGACGTACACTAGCCATGCGCAGAATCCTTAAACCAACCTTACAAGTCATCCTGGACCCTGGGGCCACATATAAATGGGGTCACCCTTTCCATGTTCAGATACGTCGCAACGGAGCTTCCTTTGCACTTCACTCTCCGGAACAAGAGACTTTGCTGGCGAAGTTTCTGGATATGCCTGATCTCTCTCTCCCTGACTGGCTGATCTATCCCCTGCCGCCTGTGCCTCCGGGAGGGCGCCCGCCTTCATCTGCCCTGACTCGGAGACGACCTCGAGGGGAGGGTGTCTGGCGGAGGTCTACTTGAAATGTGATCTATTTTCCTAGGGTGTTGCCCTTTAGCACACTTTCTGGTTAATGACGAGCAGGGCATCTGGAATGCTTTGTGTAAGAGGGGGCACCTTGCGGGTCTTTAGCTTTATTTCCCCCTGGGGGATACATAAGGGTTCTCAATCCAACGGAGGGCGGTTGGAGGCCCTTATCCTAAGTTCTTCCCCACTTCCCTACTTAAGTTGTTGAGCTTCTTGTACCTTAGCTCCCCCTACCTAGCTGTAAAGCATACCCTCGCAGGGGGTTACCCCCCCCCCCCCCGTCTGTTTGGCTGGGATTACCTTTTAGTAAGGGTTTAGCCGCCCTCTCTCTCCCACCTTAGTAGAGAGGTATTGATTACTCTTTCCATTCTCATGCTCGGGGAAAGGGTGGCAACTAGATTTGAGTTTTTACTTTTCCCCCGATAGTCTAGCTTAGCAGCTCTCTGGGCGCATACTGCGGTGTGCTCCTGGGACCTGCTTAAGTGGGTTATCCCACTGTTTTCTGTTTACTGCTCTTGGATTAGCCTTGAGCGGAATTAATTGTTGTATTTCTTGGTTTCTTATCCCTCCCTTTGCACTCTCTCGTCCCCTCGCTTTCTTCCCCCCCCACCTTTTTTTTTTTTTTTTCTTCCTCCTCTTTCTTTCCCTCCCTCCTCCCCCTCGGTGAGTCCTGTGTGTGTTGCTTGTTTGTTTTTGTTTTCTCCCTTTGCAGGACCCCGGCCCTCGCCATGGACTCTTTGGTGTTTTCCTCCATCAACTCTACTGGTCTCAATACTCCCGAGAAGAGATCATCCCTTCTCCACCTTTTATGGGGTAAGAGGGCCCAGGTGGCCTTTATCCAGGAGACACACTTTCGGGAGGGGGCGGTCCCTACCTTTTCCTCCCCAAGATTCCCCGACGTGTACCATAGCTGTTACTCCCCGGGGTATGACAGACAGCTCACGAGGTTCGAGGAGCCCTGCATGGGAAGGGGCCTGCTAAGACACTCACTTTCCGATTTCTATCTGCTCCTGGTGTCCCCTCCTCCGGGCCACAGACCCTCCTACTTAACCAGATGGGAGGCCGATCTGGCCATGACCTGCTCTGACCAACAGTGCTCCGGAATTTTTGAGTTTACCCACAAGAGTTCGATGGCTAGCAGTTATCAAGAGGCGGGATATAAAATCCTGACTAGATGGTACCATGTTCCGTCTAAGCTACACAGACTCTTCCCGTCCTCCTCTCCTGTGTGTTGGCGCTGTTGCTCGGAGGAGGGGACGCTTTTACATATCTTCTGGGAATGCTCGATATTGAGAGACTTTTGGGAGGGAGTACACAGGGTGCTAGGTCGGATATTCCAAACTTCCATTCCTAACATGCCAGCCTTCTTTCTGCTACACCTCTCGGATCACCCCCTGTGTACCTATCGCAAATCCTCCCTATGACATATGGTCAATGCCGCTAGGGCGTTTATCCCAGCGCTTGGGAAATCGTTTAATCCCCCTTCTCCCCTGCACTGGATTCGTAAAGTGGAGGACATCCAGTACATGGAGGATCTCACGGCATCCCTTCGCGATAAGAGGGAATCCTTCATGGCGGCCCGGACGCCGTGGATTCTCTTTCAGGGATCCCAGGCCTATAGAGACCTGACGGGTAGACCTTGATGTAGGGTTTACGCTGCCGACATGGAGAGGTCGGGGTCCTCGCATGCCCATCATTTGTGTGTTAACTTGATGTTCCCACATTTGTTCTCTCCCTGCCTTTCTTTCTCTCCCTCCTTCTCCCTTCCCCTCCCAGCTCCCCCCCCCCCTCTTTGTTCCTTTTGTCCCCCTGATAACTGCTTTGATTAGCAACAGTTGATGTGCTAATACATCTATTTCATGTTACCATGTTACTATGTATTGAAGCTGATGTATGCCTCGTTCCTTGAGGTCAAGCGCTTGTTTGGCTCACACCATCATTGTTTGTTTGTTATTTCTATACAATATCTAAAATAAAGAATTTATAAAAAAAAAAAAAAAAAAAAAAAAAAAGAGTACAACATATGTCAAGTAACAGTTCTAAGTGGAATATTTTTGTAATTGGTTGAATAAAAGCTCATTTTTTAGAATCTCAAAACCTTGTTTCACGAATAAATTATCTGTGGACATTGACGTCTGTCCTGCAGTAATTGTACACCAACAACTGGGTCCCCAGAAGTCCTAGAATCATGGAATAATGTTTGAATCTTTGAACAATAAACCTCACTCACTGGACTCCAAAAATGGCAGACCTTTCTGGAGCTGCATGGTTATGTTCAACCATCACAGTGACAGTGTTATCCTTGAGGTCCCAGAGCCATGATGTGCTGGCTTGAATTTGCAGAATGTGATACATGAGCATTTCTGGTCTACAAGCTCTGGTAAAAGAATGTTTGCTGCAACCAGCTTATATTTAATTTGCCTTTGCTATAAAGTAATACATTATATACCCCGAGCTACTGTTGCACACTATATAAAGTGGAGTGGTACAAAATAACACTATGCATTATAGTGTGATGATTTTTATATATTTCGATAATCCTACAAAAGCCTTACTCTGCACATTTCAGAAAATAAAAATATGAAAGCGCAGATCCAGCAAAAGAAAGCGCTGTATGCAAGACAAAAAAATAAAAATAAATAAATCTTTAAAGTAACTTTTGTATTTTCAAGTCTCTATACATGGTCATTGAGGCTTATATCCCAGCACTACACATCATTCAAATCTAATATGCCTTGCAACAGTGATACAAACTGCGATAAATGTGATGTACTAACGTTGCCAGTAGCACAATCATACAATAAAGTTACAAAGCTGTGTACTGCTATACAGTATTTCAGATAAAATAACCTGTTTGATAACATCATACATATCTACATACCCTCTAGACGACTAGGAGGTTCTCCAACTCTGATGAAGGTAACTACACACCTTAACTATTCATAAGAAAAAGCATACACCTAAAAGCAGATCCTGGTATCCAAGGCTGCAGAGCTTACTGTATTTCTTTTTTATTAAG
The DNA here is from genome assembly GCA_947044405.1 of Leptodactylus fallax. Lineage (NCBI taxonomy): Eukaryota > Metazoa > Chordata > Amphibia > Anura > Leptodactylidae > Leptodactylus > Leptodactylus fallax. The sequence goes on along the minus strand of CAMRHE010000200.1, from coordinate 2,759,731 downwards.
CATTTACACCTACAAGCTCAAAAAGGGTATAAAAAAAATTCAAACTTATAATGAACGAAATTAGTCATGCTGACTCACCAACCACCACTTCCTCTAGATGAATTCTTGTCATACTTCTGACTGTGACTGGTCAAATTCACATGGCTTTTGGATCTCTGCTGCTGCACTTCCAGTAACCACCCAAGTGTGAGCTAGCAAGACAGACAAAGAGAATCTTAATATTTCTTTATGCAAAGGAAATGATCTTAAAATAGTTGTAGAAAAAGTTATTCAGATATTATTCAGCAATATAGACACTGTATTGATTTAGTCATGTTCCCTTAACATGCAGCAGAAGTTGTAGAGAACGTAGGATAAGTTATGAATATCTGAATGGTGGGAGTCCAACACCTGGGACCCCCACAGATCAGCAGAAGTACTTGCGTAAGCGCCGCTTCCACTTCATAGACCAGTGATGTCACATTCGTACATCATATGACCTGTCTGCAGCTATACTTCATTTAAGTGAATGGGTCTGAACTGTAATAACCAAGCACATTCACTACGCAATGTACAATGCTTCAGTAAAGAGGCCACAGCATTCATCCAAATAGCTGATCGGATTATTATTATATTTTTTTTTTTCCATTCTTTTTGTAGCTACTACCAAGTTTGGCTCAAAAATCTGCAGCAAATTCTGCAACAAGAAAAGCACCTTTTCCGCAATGTCGGCCTTTAGGCCTAGCGAATTACATCCACACATTGTGTAAAAATACATGCAGCAATTATACCTACGGAAACTCCCGTGGTTTCCCTATAGATATAATTGAAACAGAAAGACTGTCTGTGAAAAGCGCTGCAGGAAAAACTGTGATATGTTACCACCGCGGATTTTCTTGAAATACTTTATTACTGCAGCCAGCTATGTGGGGCCTTAGCCTTAGAGTGGGTTCACACTACCGTTATTTAATGTGCGTTGCTCTCATCTATTACAGTCAGGTGTCTACCTGCATTCACCTCAATGTAATTAATTTCAATGTATCTATTGAACTTTAAGTTTTATGCATTCCTTATATCAGTGCTGGACTGTCTATTCAAGATTGTTCTGATGTTTTGGTTCACAATGCCTTTGTAGTAGGGAATTGTTTGTGGAATTTGGCTTGTAGTGTTTTCCTTGGAGTCCTCTCCATTAAATCACAGAGCAGGGGTCGGCAACCCCCATCACGAGGCTTATTTCCCTGGCTCGGCGACCCGAGTCCTAGCCCAGCTGTTTCAATCGGACCCCAGAGTATAATAAGTGAAGCCCCAGGAAAGATGATCAAACAGAAAAAATAACGTTACTCACCTTCCCTGCGCTCCATGGCGGCTCTGTGCTCTGCAAGGGCTTCTGCCTGAACTAAAAGACCGCTGATAGGGCCCTCAGGGGTCACGTCAGCGTCAGCGACGTGACCCCTGAGACCCAATCAGCAGTCGCTGACTTCAAGCAGAAGCGCTTGCAGAGGACAGAGCTGTTGCGGAGCACAGGGAAGGTGAGTAACATTGTTTTTTATGTTTGTCACCTCTCTTGGCCCTCCACTTATTATACTCTGGGGTCAGAAGAGACCCCACAGTATAATAATAGCTAGTGAGTGGCGAAAATTAGAATATTATAAAATTTGGAAATTATACTGTTTGGAGGGGCCACTATAGGACATAATACGGTGTGCAGGTGCCACTAGGGGACAGAATACGGTGTACACGAGCCACTAGGGGACAGAATACCGTGTGCAGGGGCCGCTATGAGACATAATACCGTGTGAAGGGGGCGCTATGGGACATTATTCTGTATAACAGTATGTTTTTGCACAGAAAACACAGGCTTTTTTTTTGTGCAAAAATGCACCATGTGAATGCAGTTTTACATCGAAGTAAAAGTTCCAGTGGCCTAAGAATATAGCTGCATCCAGATACAATGTGTTTTCACCATAAGGATGCTGCAATACGGTGCTCCAGGACACATACATTTACCACTAATTGTGGGATGCAAGATGGCGCTGCTGGAGTGGCTGCCTGTCACAGTAGCTCTGAGACTCTCTCTCTTATTTTTCCTTCTTTGTCTCGTTTATTACCTCTCTACAGTCATGGACAAAAGTTTTGAGAATGACACAAATATTATATTTTCACACGATCTGCTGCCCTCTGCTTTTTATGTGTGTTTGTCAGATGTTTTTATCACATACAGAAATATAATTGCATTCATATTATGAGTAACAGAAGCTTATATTGACAGTTAGAATGAGTTAATGCAGCAAGTCAATATTTGCAGTGTTGACCCTTCTTCTTCAGGACCTCTGCAATTCTCCCTGGCATGCTCTCAATCAACTTCTGGACCAAATCCTGACTGATAGCAGTCCATTCTTGCAGAATCAATGCTTTAATTTTGTCTGAATTTGTTGGTTTTTGCTTGTCCACCCGTCTCTTGATGATTGAGCACAAGTTCTCAATGGGATTAAGATCTGGGGAGTTTCCAGGCCATGGACCCAAAATCTCTATGTTTTGTTCCCTGAGCCATTTAGTTATCACCTTTGCTTTATGGCAAGGTGCTCCATCATGCTGGAAAAGGCATTGTTGAGCGCCAAACTGCTCTTGGACGGTTGGGAGAAGTTGCTCTTGGAGGACATTCTGGTACCATTCTTTATTCATGGCTGTGTTTTTAGGCAAGACTGTGAGAGAGCTGATTCCCTTGGCTGAGAAGCAACCCCACACATGAATGGTTTCAGGATGCTTTACAGTTGGCATGAGACAAGACTGGTGGTAGCGCTCACCTCTTCTTCTCCGAATAAGCTGTTTTCCAGATGTTCCAAACAATCGAAAAGGGGATTCATCAGAGAAAATGACTTTACCCCAGTCCTCAGCAGTCCACTCCCTGTACCTTTTGCAGAATATCAGTCTGTCCCTGATGTTTTTTCTGGAGAGAAGTGGCTTCTTTGCTTCCCTCCTTGAGACCAGGCCTTGCTCCAAGAGTCTCCGCCTCACAGTGCGTGCAGATGTACTCACACCTGCCTGCTGCCATTCCTCAGCAAGCTCTGCACTGCTGGTAGCCCGATCCCGCAGCTGAAACACTTTTAAGAGACGGTCCTGACGCTTGCTGGTCTTTCTTGGGCGCCCTGGAGCCTTTTCGGCACCAATGGAACCTCTCTCCTTGAAGTTCTTGATGATGCGATAGATTGTTGACTGAGGTGCAATCTTTCTAGCTGCAATACTCTTCCCAGTTAGGCCATTTTTGTGCAGTGCAATGATGACTGCACGTGTTTCTTTAGAGATAACCATGGTTAACAGAAGAGAAACAATGATGGCAAGCACCAGCCTCCTTTTAAAGTGTCCAGTGGTGTCATTCTTACTTAATCATGACAGATTGATCTCCAGCCCTGTCCTCATCAACACCCACACCTGTGTTAATGGAGCAATCACTGAAACGATGTTAGGTGGTCCTTTTAAGGCAGGGCTGCAATGATGTTAAAATGTGTTTTGGGGGATAAAGTTCATTTTCTAGGCAAATATTGACTTTGCAAGTAATTGCTGTTAAGCTGATCACTCTTTATAACATTCTGGAGTATATGCAAATTGCCATTAGAAAAACTGAAGCAGTAGACTTTGTAAAAATTTATATTTGTATCATTCTCAAAACTTTTGGCCATGACTGTACTTAAGGACTTTGCACTATGAAGAAACACACAAAGACTTGGACCCTTGTGATACTTTTTTTTTGTTTTTTATCTGTCTTTTTGTTCTGCTTGAAAATGGAAACTTTTGTGTCTGCAGACAATTCCTTTGTCTATACAAGAGAGAAACTTTCGCAGCTGAGAGGCACAGCAGGACTGCATACCATCTGGCCACACATCCCCCGCGAGCTTTGGAGAAAGAAAAAGCGGGTGAGGGGCTGCAGAGCTGGTACTCTTCAGAGGATTAAAAAGAGGCGTTACCGACCAGCTCTTCCCTCCATCATTATGGGCAATGTGAGATCTCTTGCAAACAAGATGGATGAACTAACAGCGCTCACCAGGCATCATCAGGAGTTTCGGGTGTGTAGCATGATGCTACTTACAGAGACTTGGCTCACTGAAGTTACTCCTGACCCTCTGGTCTCCTTGGATGGTTTTAAACTCCTTCGGGCAGACAGGACAAGGGAGAGCGGTAAGAGGAAAGGAGGAGGGCTGGCAATGTTTGTGAATAATAGATGGTGTAATCCTAGGCACATTGTGATTAAGGAGCAAACTTGCTGTGAGGACATTGAGCTATTAGCTGTGAGCATGAGACCTTTCTACCTACCAAGGGAACTATCACATGTCATCGTGATAGCTGCATATGTCCCCCCCTCTGCGAAAGCTGACACTGCCTGCGAGGTCCTACAAGCCACGCTGAGCCTTTTACAGTTAAAACATCCCCAGGCCCTCTTTCTTCTGTCGGGTGATTTCAACCATGCCTCTCCATCATCCACACTGCCCAGTTTCACACAGTATGTAACCTGCCACACAAGAGACAACAAAACACTGGACTTGTTCTTTGCCAACGCGAGGGAGGCATATAACTCATCAGCCCTACCACCCCTGGGAAGATCGGATCACAACCTAGTGCATCTCCGACCTGTGTACAAGCCACTTGTACGTAGAGAACCAGCTGTCACCCGCACAGTGAGGATATGGTCCGAGGAGAGTGATGAGGCGCTGAGGGATTGTTTTGACACAACCGCATGGGAAGTTCTGCAGGATTCCTATGGAGAAGATATAGAAGGACTCACACACTGCATAACGGACTACATTAATTTTTGTGTGGACAACACAGTACCCACAAAAGTGGTGAGGTGCTTCTCCAATAACAAACCATGGATTAACTCTGATATAAAAACACTACTTAAGGAGAAAAAGATGGCATTTAGGACAAGAGATAAGGAGGGGTTGAAGGAAGTACAAAAGGAGCTGAGGCATCAAATCAGGCAGGGAAAAGCCAGTTATAAAGAAAAAATGGAAAAGCAAATGGAAAGAAAAGACATAAGGGGGGGTCTGGGAGGGGCTTAAGTCAATTTCGGGTCATAAACAGTCTGTCTGCCAGATTGAGGCAGATGTTAATTGGCTTAATGAACTAAACCTATTCTTCAACAGATTTGATCACACACCAGCTCCTCCCACCCCAGTATGTCCTTCAGCTCCCCCCACCACAATGACTTCACCCCATGCGGCCACTTCCCAACAGACCAGTAAATCCAGAAATCCGTCTTTATCTGACCACAGTTTGACCTTCACACGGGCCCAGGTGAGGAAGGAGATGAAAAAGATCAAGGCGAGGAAAGCCGCAGGGCCAGATGACATCAGTGCAAGGCTAATTAAGACTTGCGGGGACCAGCTGTGTGGTATAATTACATATATGTATAATATGAGCCTGAGGCAGGAAAGAGTCCCTGAATTATGGAAATCTTCTTGTGTGGTACCAGTTCCAAAGAAACCCCATCCTATGGACCTCAATGACTACAGACCTGTAGCACTGACATCCCACCTGATGAAGATCTTAGAGAGTTTGGTTCTCACACATCTCCGCCCTCTAGTGAGCCCCGCTATGGACCCCCTCCAGTTTGCTTATCGGCCGGGCATTGGGGTAGATGATGCCATCATCCATCTTCTGCACAGGGCTCTGTCTCACCTGGAGAAACCAGGGAACACAGTGAGAATAATGTTCTTTGACTTCTCCAGTGCTTTTAACACCATACAGCCCAGGTTATTGAGGGACAAGCTGGGCCTTGCTGGAGTGGACCACCACCTCTCCAACTGGATCCTAGACTACCTCACAAATCGACCTCAATACGTGAGAGCCCAAGACTGTGTGTCAGGTACCGTGATCTGTAATACGGGGGCACCTCAGGGTACGGGTCTCGCCCCTTTCCTCTTCACACTGTACACTGCAGATTTTAGGTGCAACTCATTCAGCTGCTACCTACAGAAGTATTCTGACGACTCTGCAATAGTGGGTCTCATCACAGATGATGATGACAGGGAGTACAGAGAACTGAACCAGGATTTTGTGGACTGGTGCCACCGGAACCACCTGAAGATTAACGCGGGAAAGAAGCCGTAAAGACAGAAGCCCTCCTAAACCAGTGGACATCCTGGGGACGGGCATCGAGATTGTGAACACCTATAAGTACCTGGGTTTGCTCCTTAATAATAAGCTGGACTGGGCAGATCATATGGAGGCCCTGTACAGGAAGGGCCAGAGCAGGCTCTACCTGCTTAGGAAGCTGAGAGCCTTTGGAATCCGGGGGGCACTTCTTAGAACTTTCTTCAACTCTGTAGTGGCATCAGCCATCTTCTTTGGAGTGGCCTGATGGGGGAGCAGTATATCAACCAGGGACAGAAATAAACTTGACAAGCTGATTAGAAAGGCCAGCTCTGTCCTGGGGAGCCCACTGGACCCAGTGCAGGTGGTGGGTGACAAAAGTATACTGTCCGTGGTGAGCTCCATGCAGAAGAAGAAGTCCCATCCCATGCATGAGACACTGATCGCGCTGAACAGTACTGTCAGTGACCGATTGCTCCACCCTAGGTGTGAGAAGGAGCGCTATCGGAAGTCTTTCCTCCCCACCGCGGTTAGGCTATACAACCAACACCGACCTAAGCGGAGATCAATACACACAGAGAACTGAATATCTCTCTGCCTGCTAAATCCCCGCCCCCCCCCCCCCCCCCCGCTACTTCCTATCTGTCTGTCGGCTATCAAAGTAATGCCTCTTACCTTGGAACATTCCTGTACATGTTGTATTTGTATTTGTATGTGCTTATCTTTGCTGCTGTAACACACTGAATTTCCCCATTGTGGGACTATTAAAGGACTATTATTATTATTATTATTATTATTATTATTATTATTATTATTATTATTATTATTATTATAGTACAGGTGCGTCCCAGGAAATAGCAGGAAGCATCTTGTGGCAGCACTTTTGTGTTATGGTTTGTAGTATGTATGTGTATATATATATATATATATATATATATATATATATATATATATAACACACACACATACATACACACATATACATACATACATACATACATACATACACACACACACACGCACAGTGCCTTGCGAAAGTATTCGGCCCCCTTTAACTTTTCAACCTTTTGCCACATTTCAGGCTTCAAACATAAGGATATAAAATTTTAATTTTTTGGTGAAAAATCAACAAGTGGGACACAATCATGAAGTGGAACGAAATTTATTGGATATTTTAAACTTTTGTAAAAAATAAAAAAACTGAAAAGTGGGGCGTGCCAAATTATTCGGCCCCCTTAAGTTAATACTTTGTAGCGCCACCTTTTGCTGCGATTACAACTGCAAGTCGCTTGGGGTATGTCTCGATCAGTTTTGCACATCGAGAGACTGAAATTCTTGCCCATTCTTCCTTGGAAAACAGCTCGAGCTCAGTGAGGTTGGATGGAGAGCGTTTGTGAACAGCAGTTTTCAGCTCTTCCCACAGATTCTCGATTGGATTCAGGTCTGGACTTTGACTTGGCCATTTTAACACCTGGATACGTTTATTTGTGAACCATTCCATTGTAGATTTTGCTTTATGTTTGGGATCATTGTCTTGTTGGAAGATAAATCTCTGTCCCAGTCTCAGGTCTTTTGCAGACTCCAACAGGTTTTCTTCCAGAATGGTCCTGTATTTGGCTCCATCCATCTTCCCATCAATTTTAACCATCGTCCCTGTCCCTGCTGAAGAAAAGCAGGCCCAAACCATGATGTTGCCACCACCATGTTTGACAGTGGGGATGGTGTATTCAGGGTGATGAGCTGTGTTGCTTTTACGCCAAACATATCGTTTTGCATTGTGGCCAAAAAGTTCGATTTTGGTTTCATCTGACCAGAGCACCTTCTTCCACATGTTTGGTGTGTCTCCCAGGTGGCTTGTGGCAAACGTTAAACAAGACTTTTTATGGATATCTTTGAGAAATGGCTTTCTTCTTGCCACTCTTCCATAAAGGCCAGATTTGTGCAGTGTATGAATGATTGTTGTCCTATGGACAGACTCTCCCACCTCAGCTGTAGATCTCTGCAGTTCATCCAGAGTGATCAGGGGCCTCTTGGCTGCATCTCTGATCAGTCTTCTCCTTGTTTGATATGAAAGTTTAGAGGGACAGCCGGATCTTGGTACATTTGCAGTGGTCTGATACTCCTTCCATTTCAATATGATCACTTGCATATTGTTCCTTGGGATGTTTAAAGTTTGGGAAATCTTTTTGTATCCAAATCCGGCTTTAAACTTCTCCACAACAGTATCACGGACCTGCCTGGTGTGTTCCTTGGTCTTCATGATGCTCTCTGAGCTTTAAACAGAACCCTGAGACTATCACAGAGCAGGTGCATTTATATGGAGACTTGATTACACACAGGTGGACTATATTTATCATCATCAGTCATTTAGGACAACATTGTATCATTCAGAGATCCTCACTGAACTTCTGGAGTGAGTTTGCTGCACTGAAAGTAAAGGGGCCGAATAATATTGCACATCCCACTTTTCAGTTTTTTATTTTTTACAAAAGTTTAAAATAACCAATAAATTTCGTTCCACTTCACAATTGTGTCCCACTTGTTGATTCTTCCCCAAAAAATTAAAATTTTATATCCTTATGTTTGAAGCCTGAAATGTGGCAAAAGGTTGAAAAGTTCAAGGGGGCCGAATACTTTCGCAAGGCACTGTATATAAATATATATATATATATATATATATATATATATATATTTATATAGTTTAGGGGTCGTCAGACTTAAAATTATTGACTGGCACTCCAAGCACCTCATCTTTGATTTTTTTAATTAAAATCGGCACACCGAACAAAAAAGGTTGCCTACCCCTGTCATAGAGTTTAGGATATGCATACACACAGACCCTTTACAGGATGACTGTGGGAGAATTCCAGTTAGCAGAAAGATAAAACTTGCATATTCAAGATCTATGTTTTTTAAGCTATCTAGACATTACCTTAGTTAAAGGGGGTTTCTGTGGTAACAGATTCCCTTTAATGCAGAATGCAGCAGAAGAACACCCTGTGTACAGCTTATTATCTGGAGATCCTTTAAACAAAAAGAATTGTTTAAAGGGAACAGCTCTTTCAAGGTAGCTATACAAATGAGATATCTGTCTACTGAGCAACCAGTCCCCAAAGAAATATTAGCCACTATTTGCCATATAATCAGGGCTGTGGAGTTGCAGTCATGGAATCGGGACTAGTTTTGGGTGCAGCTGGAATAAAATTATGAATTATTTTTTAGTTATATTATAAATTCATTAGTATTGCAGAATTAAATTATATGCACTTTCATAAGAATTTAAATCACTGGCTTTTTTTTTTTAAACTAGGCAAGCTTTGCAGTTTTCTTTCTGACCATAGAGGTCAGCCATTTATGAAGGAGTTGGAGTTGAACCAGGAATCAATCTGTGGAAAAATAGAGGAGTCGGAGTTGCCGACTCCACAGCTCTGCTTATAACATGCATGTTTGGTTTGGCTAAATCTGCACATTATGTCTATGGAGGGGTGTTCAGCTTTCAGATACCTCTAACACCCAGTCATCTTTGTAGAAGGAGGACAAAAGTATTATCTAAAAAGAATGTCAACACCCAAAACCCTGTTTTGCCCTGAGAAGCGGCCAGCCATCACGCCAAACAAGGCAGATAACGCCGGCACAAATGGAGGCTGGTTTATTTAAATGCCTCTGATGAACTGGCGATTTTTTGTAGCAGACCTAATTAACTGTGGACAACGGGTGTGTGTTATGGTCAGTGAATCTAGATGTTGGCTCGAGTAAAAATATAGCCACTCTTCTGGCCGCTAAACCACACCAGATCACGCAGGTTAAGTGATATAGCTTTTTGTAGAGATCTAGTAGAGTTTACTACAGACTTCAGCTGTTTGTTGCGAGATTGCTCTCGATTAATATACACAACCTTTGCAAAAGCTTTAGCCATGCTGAGAGTACCTTAGTCTTTTGCGCACATATACAGTATGAAAGACTGAACTTACACTGTTGTCTCTTTAGTCCTCTAGTCTATACACAGGCCAACTAATAGTTACTGGGCTGTCATCCTCTAATCGTAGTGAATGAGACTACAGTAACTTGGCAACGTAGGATCTATGTTTTATATATACGCTACCAGTAGTGACGAAAATATGGCTGGACATGCGTAGTGTTTGTTAACACAAGTATCACGCTATCTCACACTTGTTTGACAATTGTGGAGTACCATGATACATGTGAGATGATTTTAGGTTTATTCAATTATTTAAATTATTAAAGTAAAAGTTTAGTGTACTTTTTTCACTCCTTGTGATTAGTCTCTCAGTCTAGAAGTAAACAAACCAGACGCTAATTCATTTCTTGAGGCCCTGAGAAATCAGCAACCAATTTGGTAGGCATACAGTGGGGAAAAAAAGTATTTAGTCAGCCACCAATTGTGCAAGTTCTCCCACTTAAAAAAGATGAGAGAGGCCTGTAATTGATATCATAGGTAGACCTCAACTATGAGACAAAATGAGAAAACAAATCCAGAAAATCGAATTGTCTGATTTTTAAAGAATTTATTTGCAAATTATGGTGGAAAATAAGTATTTGGTCAATAACAAAAGTTCATCTCAATACTTTGTTATATATCCTTTGCTGGCAATGACAGAGGTCAAACATTTTCTGTAAGTCTTCACAAGGTTGGCACACACTGTTGCTGGTATGTTGGTCCATTCCTCCATGCAGATCTCCTCTAGAGCAGTGATGTTTTGGGGCTGTCGCTGGGCAACACGGACTTTCAACTCCCTCCAAAGTTTTTCTATGGGGTCGAGATCTGGAGACTGGCTAGGCCACTCCAGGACCTTGAAATGCTTCTTACAAAGCCACTCCTTCGTTGCCCTGGCGGTGTGCTTGGGATCATTGTCATGCTGAAAGACCCAGCCACGTTTCATCTTCAATGCTCTTGCTGATGGAAGGAGGTTTGCATTCAAAAATCTCACGATACATGGCCCCATTCATTATTTCATGTACACGGATCAGTCGTCCTGGTCCCTTTGCAGAGAAACAGCCCCAAAGCATGATGTTGCCACCCCCATGCTTCACAGTAGGTATGGTGTTCTTTGGATGCAACTCAGCATTCACTCTCCTCCAAACACGAGGAATTGTGTTTCTGCCAAACAGTTCTACTTTGGTTTCATCTGACCATATGACATTCTCTCAATACTCTTCTGGAACATCCAAATGCTCTCTAGCAAACTTCACGCGGGCCCGGATATGTACTGGCTTAAGCAGGGGGACACGTCTGGCACTGCGGGATCTGAGACCCTGGCGGCGTAGTGTGTTACTGACGGTAGCCTTTGTTACGTTAGTCCCAGCTTTCTGCAGGTCATTCACTAAGTCCCCCCATGTGGTTCTGGGATTTTTGCTCACCGTTCATGTGATCATTTTGACCCCACGGGGTGAGATCTTGCGTGGAGCCCCTGATCGAGGGAGATATTCAGTGGTCTTGTATGTCTTCCATTTTCTAATTATTGCTCCCACTGTTAATTTCTTCACACCAAGCTGCTTGCCTATTGCAGATTCAGTCTTCCCAGCCTGGTACAGGTCTACAATTTTGTTTCTGGTGTCCTTTCACAGCTCTTTGGTCTTCACCATAGTGGAATTTGGACTGTGAATGTTTGAGGTTGTGGACAAGTGTCTTTTATACTGATAATTTCAAACAGGTGCCATTACTACAGGTAATGAGTGGAGGACAGAGGAGCATCTTGAAGAAGTTACAGATCTGTGAGAGCCAGAAATCTTGCTTGTTTGTAGGTGACCAAATACTTATTTTCCACCATAATTTGCAAATAAATTCTTTAAAAAAATCAGACAATGTGATTTTCTAGATATGTTTTCTCATTTTGTCTTATAGTTGAGGTCTACCTATGATGTCAATTACAGGCCTCTCATCTTTTTAAGTGGGAGAACTTGCACAATTGGTGGCTGACTAAATACTTTTTTCCCCCACTGTATGGGCACATTGTGATGATCGGGGACCCCCGCATATGTTGGTTAATCACAGTCCTTCTGTTGTAACACTCATCCTCTCACCAGGGGGTTTCCTGCTCAACCATGTTACAGATAGACAACCTGGCACTGCTTATAGATCAGAGAGATCATAGTTTTATGCTCATATCTCCTTAAGGGGGCACCCCACATTTACCCCGATAAATTCCGCAGATGCCCCAGAGAAAGACGCATGCGTTCAGTCTAATCATGACATCGTCGTGAGCACGACACAGCTCCAGACATTCAACTCCCTACCCAAAGGGAATTGGTGTGTCATCCTTGGTGTCTACACGATGGGGATCTTGCCCCAAGTCCCATCATACCACTTGCCTGACAATCCGGTCACCTGATGAGGAATCAGGACCGTTTTCTAGTCCTGTGTTTCCAAGCCGGTAGGTGTAACTTCCCTCCACAGTGACCTCACTCTGGGTGGGGCAGGGAAAACACAAACAACCTTCTATGTGGGGGCCACATGGTCTTTTCCTGCTGAAAGCCATCTGAACAGCATTGCCCATAGCCAAGGGTGTGCTGCAACTAGAATAGCACGCCTGGACGCATGTTTTTGGACAAACCTAACGACGCGCCCTGGGCTCACCATCAGAAACCCAGAGAACCAATCACAGGCTTGTGTTGGTAATATTTCCTTTTCTACTGTTTATTCCCATTTTTATTTTGTGCACAGTGTCATGTTGTCATGTCTTGTATTTTCATGACAAGCGCTACATGTATGTTCTGTATGTGTTAAGAGTCTAGTACCGACCCTTTTAGGGAGTAATAAATATATAAAATTTAGAAAGCTCGCTTTGTTTTCTCCTATGAGCCCAGAACACTCACTGGTGGTGGGTGTGAGGTAATGAAGAGATCTCAGGGGTGCCGAAAGCGATTTCAGTAGGACGAGATCCTTCACATTCATGTATACAACCACTGCCATGTGGCCATGGCAAAAACGTTGCAGAAAAAAAAACGGTGTTTTACAGTCACTGCAAACTGGAATCTAGCAAATCCCATCCTCACATTGGAAAAATATACACGCAGCGGTATATATGATTTCTAAAACTGTTGCGGTTTTGGAAATTGCAGCATGTCAATTATACCTACGGAAACGCCGGCGGTTTCCCTATAGGTATAATGGAAAAAGAAAGTCTGACTTTCTGTGAAAATCACTGCAGGAAAAAACCGCAATGAGTTGATGCCGAGGTTTTTCCCACAGCGCTTTTTTGCTGTGGCCTACTACGTGGGGCCTTAGCTTAAAGCAGAAATGAATATACCGAGAACTACCTTGTAAGGGGATACTCCCAAGGAACCTACTAGAACATGGAGCTTCTCCCTTTTATAAAATGCATACTTCTACTGTGATGCCAGTAAAGTAACTAGTGGTTTACGCCTGGTTACAGTGAAGGAAATAAGTATCTGATCCCTTGCTCATTTTGTAAGTTTGCCCACTGACAACGACATGAACAGTCTATAATTTTAAGGGTAGGTTAATTTTAACAGTGAGAGATAGAATATCAAAAATAAAATCCAGAAAATCACATTGTATAAATTTTATAAATTTATTTGCATTTTGCAGAGAGAAATAAGTATTTGATCCCCTACCAACCATTAAGAGTTCTGGCTCTTACAGACCAGTTAGACGCTCCTAATCAACTCTTTACCTGCATTAAAGACAGCTGTCTTAATTTGTCACCTGTATAAAAGACTCCTGTCCACAGACTCAGTGAGTCAGACTCTAACCTCTACAACACGGGCAAGACCATAGAGCTTTCTAAGGATGTCAGGGATAAGATCATAGACCTGCACAAGGCTGGAATGGGCTACAAAACCATAAGAAAGACGCTGGGTGATCATGAGTAATGTGAGAGATCAGCCTAAAACTACACGGGGGGAACTTGTTAATGATCTCAAGGCAGCTGGGACCACAGTCATCAAGAAAACCATTGGTAACACATTACGCCATAATGGATTAAAATCCTGCAGTGCCCGCAATGTGCAGGCCCTTCTGAAGTTTGTCAATGAACACCTGGATGATTCTGCGAGTGAATGGGAGAAGGTGCTGTGGTCAGATGAGACGAAAATTGAGCTCTTTGGCCTTAAATCAAATCGCTGCCTATGACCCAAAGAACACTGTCCCCATTGTCAAGCATGGAGGTGAAAACATTATGTTTTGAGGGTATTTCTCTGCTAAGGGCACAGGAATACTTCACCGCATCAATGGGAGAATGGATGGAGCTATGTACCGTAAAATCCTGTGTGACAACCTCCTTCCCTCCACCAAGACATTAAAAATGGGTCGTGGCTGGTTCTTCCAGCAGGACAATGACCCAAAACATACAGCCAAGGCAACAAAGGAGTTGCTCAAAAAGAAGCACTTTAAGGTCATGGAGTGGCCTAGCCAGTCTCCAGACCTTAATCCCATAGAAAACTTATGGAGTGAGCTGAAGCTCTGAGTTGCCAAGCGACAGCCTCAAAATCTTAATGATTTAGAGATGATCTGCAAAGAGGAATGGACCAAAATTCCTCCTGACATGTGCGCAAACCTCATCATCAACTACAAAAAACGTCTGACTGCTGTGCTTGCCAACAAGGGTTTTGCCACCAAGTATTAAGTCTTGTTTGCCAGAGGGATCAAATACTTATTTCTCTCTGCAAAATGCAAATAAATTTATAAAATTTATACAATGTGATTTTCTGGATTTTATTTTTGATATTCTCTCACTATTCTCTCATATTAACCTACCCTTAAAATTATAGACTGTTCATGTCTTTGTCAGTGGGCAAACTTACAAAATCAGCAAGGGATCAAATACGTATTTCCTTCACTGTATGGCATGTTACTTTATGTATAGTTAAAGAGGCTGTTCAGACATCTTTTTTTAAAGCCTGGACAACCAGGGAAGGTGAAAAAGAAAAAAATAAATAAATAATAATATCATACTCACCTGGCCTCGATATTCTAGTGTCCTCCGGCTGCGTTCCAGGCCTTCTGCTCCAGCATCTTCTCAAATTGAAACTGTTCACTGGCTGTGACGTCACGAATCCGTTCCGTTGAAGCCGCCAATTCGCCTCAGATGGGAATACACCTTTAAGCCTTGCCCCTTGACCAAGACCTCCCACAAACCAGCTAGGCCCACCTCCAATCCAAGTGGGTCACCCCATTTTGTGGTGGTGTTTTCTGAGCCCTCACCCTTTTTGGCCTAGGATATGCCTGAATTTGTTTGGACAATTTCCAAAAATTTGGGACAGTCTAAATAAATTTGAGACAGTTGGCAACAATAAATGAGAGAGAATAGGTTTGTCTGCATCTTTCCTTGTAAACCACTGCACATGCACTACTTTCCTACTGTACAGTGGGAAAAGGAAGAGGCAACTAGTGCACGTGCAGTGGCTTTCAAGGAAGGATGTAGACAGAACTCTCCTGTCATGTTGTCCCTTAGTATACGGCCATATTAGGATGGAGTAGTGTGCAGTCAAGAGAAGAGGATGTATAAACCAGGGGGGTGGCTACACAGGTACAAAAAAATACAGATAAATAAAAACTGTAGACAACTTCTAAAAAGAAAGTTTTAATAAATTGCATACTTTAAGGGTGAATGCAAAATTGTAAATTCTGTACTTACAGTGGTCAAATATGACTATACACTTTCAATTGTTATTCGGCTAATAAATTCCTGATGAACTCCCCCATAAACACTTGGTTCAGCTTTGTACTGTGCCATTTCTCTGTTATTCTTCTTGGATGTATATGGAAAAAAAAAAAAAAAATTAAGGACTGGGTGTTACCATTCCACTTGTCAACTGGGTATGACACTGCTCAATCTGTACTGAGTATTATGCCATTGACAAGGGAATTATTAAGTTATGTTTAATCAGTTTCTATTAAAAGTTTTTTAAATAAAATAAAATAAAACATAATGCGCATATAGTCGTGCAAACCTCAAAAAGCAGAGAAGTGAATGGGTGAGTAAGGCATACGCCATCAGACCAACTTATATGAAATACAGTTAGGAAGACATGGTCGGCGAAGAGAGTGGGGTTCAAGGACCCAAAGGAGGTGAGTGTTCTGGGTGAGATGAGAGGTACACATGTGGTAAGACCACCTTTGTGCCACCAGCTATGGTACACACATTATTAAAAAAAAAAAAAAAAAAAAAAAAAAAAAAAAGGGGATAGAGGACAACCAGACAAACGAGGGGGAAACTCACAGAAGGTAGTAGAGGTACAAAAGGCAGAGGAGGAGTAGGGAAATAGCAAGGCTAAGAGAGAGATCAAAGGAACATCTCCAGGTCAGGAGAAAAAGTTGGAGAACTCTGAGGATTCCTGAAATGCCACCCACAACCACCAGAGAGACTCAAACTTGAAGGAGTCAGGAGAGTCCTCCGCCATCAGAGCCTCCATTCTCCAAATAAGGAGAGGCTCCTGTAGAAATTCCACCAGGGTGGGTGAAGCAGTACTACGCCAGTGCCTGGAGATAACCGTTTTGGCGGCTGTAAGGAAATGCCGCAGGAGGTCCTACACCGCAGATATTCTTCTAGAGATGACTAAGAGAAGGGCTAGTTGAGGAGAGGGTGTGAAGGACCGACCGCTCACTTTGGTATAGAGCTCAAACACTGCTTCCCCGAAGGGGAATTAGGAAAATAACAATGATACACAAAAAAATTATGCTCTAGCACTATTAATTTGTGTGCATACAAACACGTACAAAAACTGACATGGCAGGAGAGCTGTCAAGTCTACTTGGTTACTCTGGAGCAATATGTTTAACACTTTACATTACAAGGCAAAACAGCAACCTGTCCATTACATATCATTGGAAACATCTTACCCCACTGAAATCACTCATATGTATACCAATGGAGATAAAAAAGTGATAATACTAGTAAAATCATAAAAACTATAGACAAATAGGAAATGCCTACCTTCATTGCTCTGCATCTCTGCAAATGATATGTGTTGAAGCAATATACTAATGTTACAAGAAGTCTAGTCCTACGCTTATCTTAAGTAATCGGGATGAACAAATACATTTTTCCCACGGTCAATCACTAAAATAAATTTATGGCTCTTGCCAAATGCATTCTGACAAAAATATTTTCTCACGGAAATAGATCAGTGAGATCTTTTCCAATGGAGCCACTGAAAATAAGGAAGTGAATACGTAGACTGGATTTTATTTAATCACCACATGTACATACAGTAGAATAATACCACAGCAGTCTGGTGTACATTACCAGATGTAGTAATTCACACACTGACAAAATGACATTTTAACTGTGTTTCCATAGATTTTAGTAAACTAAAAGCCATAAAATATGTATTAATCAGCTCACGGCATCGGCATTAAAAGAATTTTTGCAGACCTTTAAAGAGGTACAGTATTCACATCTAATAATGTTATGGCTTGTCACGAGGATATGCCATAACCTTATTATCAGTGAAGGTCCGGTCTATGGAATTCTCATCAATCATGAGAATCCAGGGACCTCAGTTACTTCAGCTTACTCTCTGGAAAGAGTCTTTTCTGGGCCACTAACTGTACAGGGACCTGCAACACAGCCCTATGCAAGTGAAATGAGTTGTCTCACCAAAGACATTTATGGCTAGGGCTGGGCGATTATGATCTACTTCAAAATTGAGATTAAATCAAGCATTTTACCTTGATTATGATTAATGGGCACAGATAGTCACTGGTGACATATACAAGTGAAGTCTTGTGACCACTGAGGCCACTGATTAAAACAAGCCCCTGGGCACTGCTAGAGCAGCGAGGGAGAGGTGAATATGTTATTTTTGTTTAATTTTTCACCTTCCCTCCTGTCAGAGATCTGCAATTCCTGAACAACCCCTTTAGGACATGCCCCTTTTTAATTACACCCTTTTTACAGTATGACTAAGTGTCAGGCGAACACGACCGAACCAAAAGGGTTATTATAACCACAGACTATAATAAGCAGAGGACCAGGGGAGGAGATCAAACATAAAAAACAAAACAGTCTTGCTCACCTCGGTAGATGCTAGAATTGAGTGGTTAAAATCATGTGCTCCCTGGCATGCCATGGATCTAGTAGGTGGGGCTGCCTCCTGTGACTGTTAGTTTGAGGCATCACCTCCTGTATCCACATGAAACCAGGCGGATTAGGGCTAGGGCTGCAATTTTCAGATTCTTCATCAATTCAGAATCTGAAAATGCCGAGGCTCTGGGTGTGTTAGCTGTGACGGGCTGGCAGGGCACCCAGGCTGAAGAGACTCCAGAGTGTAATAATAGCTGTTTTGGTTCGGACTTGTTCGGTCCCAACGAAACTGCAAATATTGTAATAACCAAAATCACAAAGAAAATCACATCAGTTATCCTGGTTGAAGTTTGGTTTCTGTTATTTTTCGATTAAATCGCCTAGTCCTATTGATTGCATATCAACAGCAGGTCAAATATTTTGCAAGATACGACCAAAGATAGCATTTCACTGGAGCAACCTCTAAAGCATGATCATAAAATATTATGTTTTGGAGATATGCGAAACCATCTCTTACAAAACTAAAACTCATCTGAAGAACAACTTTGCAACATGACAATGACTCTAAATATACCATTATACAATAACTACAGTATGTTCAGCTCACAGTGGGGGTCGGCAATGACAGAGTTCACACAGGCAGCAGGTTTTAAACTCCCAGGGTGCTTTTATTCAAATTCTTCAGCACAAAAAACACTGTGCAAACAAAACAAACCTAAGCCTGTTTGGCTCTAACTATACAACAGGATGCCTCACTATCCCAGTGCAGGACTAATACCTGACACACAACACAGTAGCAAACTGTCCAGAAACCCTGTCAACCCTCCTTTTTTACCAGGCTTCCTTCCCCAGTAATGAATATCAGGAAGCCTCACCTGAGAACACCTGGAACTAGGGAAAAACCCGTAGGGGACTAGGGGTGTGAACTGTAAGACTCCCACTGCCAACCTGTCCTCCAGTCCAGGAAATCCAGCCCATGTAACTTAAATAAAGAGCCCTAGAAGACTACGTTCTTCTAAAGCAACATGTATCCTTCTGGATTTCCGCTACCCTGCCTGGCTGAAGAAAACAGGTGAGATATACACCCCGTCCACAACTTTACCATACACTTTACTACAAGCAATACGAATAAATGGAGAGTTGTTGAATGGTCACAAAGTCCAGGTCTAAACTTCATAAAAGATGATGGGGGACATTTAGGCTAAGACCCACGTTTTTCCCACTATGCATTTCACAGAAAGCCTGTAGTTTTCCTCTGACTTTCTGCTTCAATTATACCTACAGGGAAACTACCGGCATTTCCGTAGGTATAACGGACATGCTGAGATTTCCAAAAACATGACAGTTTTGGAAGTCACAGTATTTCCACTGCACATATTTTTCTGCAATGTGTGGATAGGAATCGCTACAATCCCATCCATTTTGCAGGGACTGTAAAAAGCCTGCCGCCTTTCTGCCACGGCCAAACCATACTGTTTACGTCACCTGGGGCTCTGGCCTTAAAATTGTCTTTGCATGCCAAAATCCAGAACCACTTGGCTGAACAATTCTCCATGTTGGAGTGAGAAAAAAAAATTCTGCAATTGATGACAGAGACCCGCAGGAGGGAGCAATGTCAGGTATTCAAACTACTTGTTTGTGCATTTGTGTATGTGTGATTTTTGATGAGCTACTGCAACATATTTTCTTATGTTAAAACCAAAAAAAAAAATTACATGGGGCTTCCTAACTTTTCTATGTTTCATTGCATTTCAAGGAATTGATGTTGCCCAAAACCAAAAAGATGGATTACATCTAAATGAGTAACCCTGCATGTGGAAAGTTCAAATGTAACGCCTCATTTAATGTAATGATATCTTCACAATTAGGTATAATAGGAAATAGACCTGTTGTTATTGTGTGGCTAACTGCAGTTGTGCTTGGCCCCACTTAGCTAGAATAATTTGTGAAAATCATTTATAACCCTCGGGTTCATGACTCACAGCCCAATTACTGGGAAGTGTCTTTCACTGCTTTTTAATTTCCTTTTTCTCTGTTTGGTTTGTAAGTTGCCTTTACTGTAACCTCTTCATGGCTATTCAACCATGTTCTGCTTTATGAAGGATAAAGTTATAAAGGATAAACATAATGGGATGGAAACTGCTTTTATGTAACACAAAGTGGCAGTTTTTTATTTGCATAATGAAAAGTTTTGTGGCAAATTAATTTTTAGAAACTCATATTTCCTAAATTGTTGGGTGTGAAGTTATCATTATGTCAGTAGGCTTCTATTATTCGAGTTATACAATCAATGCACCTGGAAAATATTCAGACTGTCATTTTTTTTTTTACATTTTGCTATGTTGAGGCCATCAATCTGCACTCAATATCCCATAATGAGAATATGAAAATAGAATTTTGAAAATGTTTACAAAATTATTAAAAAAGGGAAAACCTAAATTTTGCATAGACATCGGTATTGAGACCCTTTTCCACGACACTTGAAATTTAGTTCTGGGAGCATGCCATTTCATTTGATTATCTTTGAGATAACTTCAGTTCACCTGTGAAAAGTCACTTCATATAGCCCTGTATATGGAAATATAAAAAAGTTAAAATATGGCAACTCCAATAAATTCATTTTTCAAAGGTTTGGATTTTTGTTAAGGTGTTAAAACATAACAATAACTATATCAATTCGGTATAGCCGTAATTGTAACAACCCACAGAATACAGGTAACGTTATTTTGGCGGGACAGTGAACACTGTAAAAACAAAACCCAGAAGAAAGTGGTGTGAATGCAGTTTTTCTCTAATTTCATCCCATTCTGAATTCATCATATGAAACATTAAATGGTACAATTACGAAGTACAATTTATTCCACAAAAATTAAGCCCTCATACAGCATTGTGAATGGAAAAACTAAAACGTTATAGCTATTGAAATGAAGGCAGTAAAAAAACAAAAACTGAACAAAAACTAGCTGAGGTGGAAAGGGGTTAATACTTGATGGGTCCTTAATCATAAGCCTCCATTTCCAGCGCCAGCAGCTCAGTTCATCTGTGTACAGGTCACCCAGCTGTTTGTGCCTGGTGACCACTGTAGCCAGTCACAGGCCTCAGTGGTCACCTCTTCACAAATGGCCCATCAGTCACACGCCCTTGTTGAAAACACTGCTGAGGCCTGTGACTGGTTGCAGCAGGCCCCCAGCACAATCAGGATGTCACTGGTGACGTCAGTCGGGGGACCTACCGCTGAGAGAGGCAAGTACTGGTTTGTTATGTTTAAGGGCCCCTCAGCCGCAGTATTTGTTAGATTGGTACAACTAAGAAATTTTCTAGAGCCATAAATGAGGATAGCACCCTGTTGTCAATAAATCAACAGTTGGAAATCATGAAAAGTTCTTGCATAGGATTCTTTGTAGTACTGCACTACTATAATGTCCCAAGTTCACATCAGCAGTAAAGCTATGGCTCAACAAGTGAGCTTCAGTTAGGTAAGTTGATATGACATCACAAGTGGGTTCCATTTAGGTAACTGCTGTGACATCATAATTGCGTTTGTCAAGTAAATGCTGTGACATCCCAACTGTTTCAGCCAGAAGATCAGTTGTGCCATCACAACCATGTTTCTGTGAGGTTGCTGTTGGAAAAAGGTCTGTAAAGGAAAAACTTTGCTTGCTCTGGTGGACTACTTCATGTATTTGATTGATCCATATGTGAAATAAAGTATTGACTGTAGTCGACAGATGCAGGCACTGTGAGTATCACACTTTTTGATAAATACCCTGATAAATTGTAACTACAGTGAAGCTACAAGTGGGTTTTAGTTGAGCTTTAGTCACTCCACATTATTTGCTTCACACATTCAGTATCATACTGTGAATTTGAAGGTTGAACTCGGAGCATTGCCATTCTTGAACTATATCTTCCAGCCAGGAGACAGAAAATATGTCCTCCATGAGATATGTACAACTATTGTTTAACCCTTTCCATAGATCTACCAAAACAGTATATCTGCATGTCTATTCTATTGAGGCTGGGCCTTCCTAGAATACTTTTAGTCTGTCTACACTACATTAAAATGTATAGGTCTTTATAGGCATTTTGTTTTTTTTGTGAAGAGACTTGTTCACTCTTGTTGTGAGACTTGTTGTGTATGACATTTTATCACTGTAATGATATCACATTGAACTAAATTATTATATATCTTGTCTGCTTAGTCGGCATTGGTTTCCTTGCCTCATTACAATCAAACTGGTGACTATATCTGTGACTTGTAGACATAGCATGTTTTTGCATATAACATGGTGATTTTCCCAGAAACGTTTCCCTCCAGTGGCAATATGGGTAAAACAGGAGTCTGTAATGGAACACAGAACGGTCTCAGTGAATTGAGTACATTGGCAAAGCTAGTGACCTCACACAGAGGCAGAAAAAGTAGATCCAGCACTCTTGTATATTAAAACCATGAAACCGTGTTTGAATCACTACTAAAAATCCAGTGATGCCAGTAGTTACATAGGGGATAGCAGCATAGCACCGCTGTGGAAGCGACACTTATTGAACTGCATTGAACTGAGTTCTTTGTCAAGCATAAAATACACAGCGACCCAGGGGCGGACATATCACATTTGCAGCCGGTTCACTCAGCTGTTACAAACACTGGGGAGTAAAAATGATACATGAAGTAAAGGGGTCAGCCTGGTGGCCAACTGTCTATACCTTAAAAGTAGAGGCTGCCGGGTGGCACAGAGAGTATTTGTTGGACAAACCTTGAGAGATTCATCTGAAACAAAACTGCTATTATATTCTGGGGTCTCTTCAGAGCTTCATATTACAGCATAATTTCTTTGTTTTTGAAGACTGGCTCTTCCACCAGCAATGAGGTACAGCGATGGGGAGTCCAGCTGCCCCAACCTTTGATAATTTGTACCTCGGCTGGTGGGAGGCCCAGGTCGTTTTTGGAGTCCATGCAAATATGAACATCTTCCATCATGCTCTTGCTAAGATACAGCGATGATGTCCTTATTTTATATCATCGGTGCATGAATTTGAGGCTTTTGTGGTTGCTCTCAACATCAACACACTAGATCTTAAGTTCACAAGTGAGATTCATGACAAGAATCTAACATACCATTTATACTCAGGCTCACCATAAAGATACAGCCACAAACAGCTTCATCCTGTGGCTCTCAAACAGGGGATACCACGGGGACAGTTTCTGCGCATTCATAGAAACAGTTCCACAATTCGAGACTCTGATAAACAGGCCATTGAATTGGCAGACAGGTTTGGGGCTAGAGGGTTTCCCTACCGATTGATTAATCAAGCCAAAAGTCGGGAAAGAACAACAGATAGGGATCAACTGTTGGTACCTAAGGCCAAACCTATGGAGAAAGGAGTCACTAGGTTGACTGGGACTTTTGATGAGAAACATGTAGAAGTCATGGGGATTCTTAGGAAATATTGGCGCATTTTACAAACGGACGAAGACATTAATACACACATCTCCCAACATCCCTCGATTACATATAGGAGGAGCAAAAACACTGCGGAAGGATAACTAGAAGTCTGGAATCTGAGCAACAACAAGGCACCTGGTTAGATTGTGAAATTTCAGGCACATATCGCTGCGATTCTTGCTCAGCCTGTGATTTTATCCAAGAAATTTAGAAGTGTAACTACAGGGTGGAATACGTGACTTTATTAATTGTAAGAGAGCAGGTGTTACATATCTTATTACCTGTCCATTCCCTCTAAATTATGTGGGCAAAACTGTCCATCAGTTTCGAAGATGCGTCGGGTAACATGTCCTTGATGTGCCACATGAGCATGATACCCCTATAGCGAAACATGTACATGAATCCCATCAAGGGAAAGCAGAATCATTGCATTTCTAGGCCATTGAGTGGGTTCGCCTGTTTCCACAAGGGGTGGAGATTGGGACAACTTATTAAGAAAAGAAACCCAATGGATATACAGGTTTAACTGTACTGTATATCCCCCAGAAGCCTCAATGATAGCATTTGTTATACTTGCTTCATTTAGAGGTCTTATTTTGACCTGGTTTTCCAGCCTTATAATTCTTGGCTTTCACATTTATTATTAGGGGACATAGAATGTGTCTAATAAAGTTAAATTAACTGTTCTAGTATCTCTATCCCTTAGTCCATTAGTAGTATCCTCCCCCCTTTCTCCATTTTTTGTATGGTACTTCCCTTTCCATGGGAAAACTGTCCTATTTTTTCTTTTGTTTTGGTTGCAACATTGTGTTGATATTGGTTTGTGTGTCCAGGTTTTGAGGGTTTTTTTGAGGGGTATTATCCCCTCCTAGTCCTCCCCTATGGGGATTACCTTATGCGTAACATAGGTACTATGGCAGTATCACTTACAGTTTGGTTTCCTCAGATTAGTCTTTATATCAGGGTATCTGGGATGTTGATGTGAAATGACATTACTATTTACTTTTCAGTCACAGTTCTGCTACTGTATTATGGTGGATACAGATTTGTTATACTGACTGGATTGACATGTCTGGCTGAGGATTAATGTGATCCTAGCTACCCCTTCACATTGCATCAGTGGATGTTCGCTGCAATACATTTGCTATGAACATCCAACTTTGTTAGTTGCGGATCATATAGATTTTGTTCTATGCCCTGGGTTTATCGGTGCATTATTATTATTATTATTATTATTATTATTATTATCTTTGGGGTTCTTATCTGGGTCTTTGCATTATCATGCCGTTTTTAATCAGTGCGCGACCTACCTCTCAAACTGGATAAGTTATCTCATGGTGCTGGTAGCCTTATTGTGGACAGATATGTTGCACCCATATCTTATTACAGTTCATCTTCTGCCTCATTGTCCATACTTTACCTGTCTCTAATCGTGGAGTGTTTACATTTACAAGATCATAGCAGCTGGGACGCTCTGGGCTGTAGGGTCCTTCACTATGACAACGGGACAAGCCTCCTGGTTACACTTACCTGATTGGTCCTGCCATGGGAGATGGGTGGAGAGGTAAGCTTGCGTCATGGGGTTTATCCCTATGATGTGGCGGACTCTGATTGGTCCATCCTTAGTTGTAGGTGATAAGTGGGCGGGCTCTTACCTGTAAAGGCCGCTCCATGAGCTCAATTCAGCGTGCCACTATTATCAATGCGGACACACTGCTAGAGTGTGTCTGTATGATACCTTCTCTAGGTTTGGTGTATTCCAACTGACCCCTGATGAAATTTTGACACCACAGGAAACGCATAGCGTAAGGTCTTTACAGTTCAGGGCAGCAGTCAGCTTCCAGCATTATTAGGAAGACTTAGTTCAGGAGACCTCGTACCTGGGCTATATGCCTGGGGGGGGGGGGCTCTTATGGAAAGCACCAGCTGGTTAGCATACACTTTGTGCTAATTTCTAGGCTGCCCATACACTATCATACGAGGGTCCAACTCTGTTACATCATAGAGCTGGTCTCCTCTGGTAGTTTTTACCATTTTTGGTTGATTCTGACACTCTTCTTTTGAGCAAATACTATATTTTTTTTGTTTTATTGGCTAAATTAATAAAAGTTAGGTTATTATTATTTTTGGGACCTATGATTCTATTCAGTGAACTCTTGTATGAAAGACATCTGTAGAGTTTGCTGTTTTTTTTTGTTTTAAACCAAACTCAAAACGCTCCACAAACCTGATTTGAAAACAACCCCAATAAACTGGTTAGTAAATGATTCCTTTTTCTTTTTGTAGAACCTAAGTAGACTGAGATCAATAGTTTAAAACCACCACATCTGGCACAATCTTTCATTGGCAAAATCACAGAAAACATTTGCTTCCCAGTTCTGCAGTTTGATCTTAGTAACTGAACACCTCTGACCATATCTGCATGTTTTGATGTACTGAATTGCTGCCACATAATTGGCTGTGTACCAGGTGCATTGTTTGGAACCATCTCTATATGTTCACTGTACTTGAGCTTTTGATGCCTGAAGAAAATATAGCTCTAGACACTTTCTATTAGGTATACATTTGTTTTTAGGTTTTATCTACCAAAATGGAGACATTGGCAGCCTAGAAGTTAAAAACTCAAGCCAAAAAAATGAAATGCAGCAAGGAATGTAGCCATCTTTCTATATCACGTTTATGCTGCTACGCACTATTTGTGGTTATGGCGATTTTATTTCTTTTGGCATACTTGTTTTTTATCCATTTTTAGCAGCAATACTTAAAACCTGGAGGGATTCCTAAAAGCTTTGCTTACAATTTAAAAAAAAAAAAGTCTAAGTCTGACCTGGCAGGGCAAACTGGTACACAAACGCTGATCATATAGTTTTCAAATCAGTTGTTAGTGAGGATTACTGATTTATGAAAAACTTGTATTTCTGTATAGAGCTCAGGTTACACAAGATGGTAAATCTATTACTGAAGGAGCAGAAGGATTAAAACATCTACTTTATAACTTTCTTCCCCTCTCACTATTCATAACGGTACCCGACAAGGATGTCCCCTATCCCC
The DNA here is from genome assembly GCA_947044405.1 of Leptodactylus fallax. Lineage (NCBI taxonomy): Eukaryota > Metazoa > Chordata > Amphibia > Anura > Leptodactylidae > Leptodactylus > Leptodactylus fallax. Next base: position 2,733,162 of record CAMRHE010000200.1, on the reverse strand, counting down.
GCTGCTATATACATTGGTGATGGAGCACTTGCTAGTAGCCATTAAGAACAACCCGGATATCCAGGGTCTCAGTGTCCGTGTTCTGCATTTGAGAATCTCAGCATTTGCAGATTATGTTCAGCTCTATGTCACCCAGCCACTTACTACTATCCCTTCCCTCCTCCGTGAAACTGGCACCTATGGTTATTTTAGTAACTATAAAACTAATCTGTCTAAAAGCACTGCACTCAATGTTTCATTACCTACGCCTTTATTCAGTAAGCTCCGATCCACATTTCCCTTCACATGGTCCCCGAAAGCGATTAAGTACCTGGGTGTGCAACTCCCCAATAACTTGTCTGACACAAGCTCGTTAAATTTCCGCCCGATTTTGCGCACTCTCCAGACTGATCTTGCTCGTTGGGATACCAAGGGTTTCTCTTGGCTAGGTCGCATTAACCTGCTGAAGATGAATGTACTCTCCCGTCTCCTCTCTCTCTTCCAAACCGTTCCCATAATCTTGCTTAAACATTTCTTTACTGCAGTCCGGAAAGCCTTTACAAGGTTTATCTGGACGTCGAAGCCTCCATGAATTGCTAAAAGTACCCTAGTTAGACCTAAACGTAGAGGGGGTTTGGCAGTCCCAGATTGCTCTGGATACTTCTTGGCTACAGTTACGACTCGCATTCTTGATTGGCACTACTCTTCGCATTCTAGGCTCTGGGTGGTCCTGGAGGAGTCGCTGAGCCCTCTTCCTCTCACTGCTCTTCCATGGCTACATCAATGGTCGGACAGAACGACTCATGTGCTCCCTTACGTTTCCATATCCTGCAAAACACAGGAGATGAATTACAAGATCCTCTCTAGATGGTACACAGTCCACTCTGTCCTTCATGAGATTTACCCCTCCACTTCAGACCGCTGCTGGAGATGTAATATTGACCGGGGCTCAATGGCGCACGTCTGGTGGGGATGTACACTCCTACTCCCCTTTTGGTCGTGTGTCCATCGTATTATTCATACGGTCACTGGCATTGCCTTGGAAGATGACTCCTTTGCTCCTCTCTATCTTCCCACTTAAGTTCCAGAAGCATACCCACAGGCTTTTAGGTTTCCTACTAGTAGCGGAGAGATCCATTATCCCTAGGCTGTGGAAATGCACGACTCTCCCTTCTCTATTGTCTTGGCTTCAGGAGATCCTAAGCATACACAGTATGGAAAATCTGCTCGCAGAGCTGAAACATGACGACAGCGCCCACCAGCAAACGAGGCTCCTTTCGAACCATTACTACTACTCTGCTGAATTTCGATCTACCTTTTCTTCTGTGTCCTCCTGATGTCTCCTTTTTCCCCCCCCTTCTTTTGCTACTATTTTCTCTTCCCTTCCTACATGACGTTAGATTTGTTTACCATGGTATTTGAACTGATTTCAACGTTTTTGAACTAATTATTTGGCTCTGCTGCGACTGAGCTTTTGTTTCCCTCCTCTCCGTATGTTCCCTTCCTGTTCCTTATATGCCGTTTCTTGTTTTTCCTGCCTTCCCCGTCATCCCTTTGATCCTTCCCTCTGCTTTGTATGCCCATTATTGTTGATTTTGTCTGATTTGTTCTTTGTATTGTACAAAAAATTTCAATAAAATTCTTAATGTTAAAAAAACAACAAAAAAAAAAAAACCTATTTTATATACAGTTTATATATTTACTTCATATGTTGCCATGCTATTTGCTATGCAGCATTTAAAAAAAATCTCTGTAGGCCAATGACCATTTACACAGAGAACAAACCATGCCTAATTGCCATTATTTGTACAGCGGCATCATCTTCCCTGGCATTGTGATAGAACAAGCTGTACAAAAGACTGGTCAAACTGGCACTGCAGCAAAAGTCATGGCAGGTTATACGTTTTTGTTTTTTTCAGGTTTCAGCAGAATTTATGAACAGTAGAGGAGTGGTAGGCAATTCTAGAGGAAAGGGGATGCACAGGAGAATTTTTGAGGTGAGCGTGCGAGAAACACAGAGTAGAAGACAAAAGCAAAATCATTTACAGAGGGGTAGTTGCACTCTTTGGGGATGTATATTAAGATTAGCAAAGATAGGCAAAAAAGCTTCATTTTTTCATAAGCTTTTTATTTACAGAAAAAAAAGTCTAAGGCCTTATAATACACATGGCTGTGCCATTTTTCACAGACTTAATGTCTGTAAAAAAAAAACGTCCGTGTTTGTCTGTGTAAGTCCACAGAGGGCACTTATTCACATGGCCATTATATATAAAACCCATGAGTTTCAGTGGGTCTATAAACATGGCACTATCTATCTATGTCCCTTTGATGACTACTATTAACTGATTAATATTAGGTTTTCTCTGTTGGAAAGAAAGTATTTTAAGCCTAGGTATGTAAAGCTATTCCTTGACCCTTGTCTGAACATTAACTTGGGCTATCACTGTCTAATTAATAGTGTGTTAATTCATGGAACCTGTACTAACATTAGTACTCCCACATATCCCATACATTAAAGCACTTACCACAGTTTGCCTAAATATTGTAAAAGCAGCCTCAAATTTGTAATATACTAGAAATATAATACCCTACAATATATATAGCAAATACAGACCCCTACCATATATGTAGTCACATAACATTCCCATAATACATATGTAATAAGGTTTTTGAACTCAGCTTGTAATGATTTTACAGATCTATAAGTCTTTAATTTTCATCTGATAAAAAGCAGTCATGTTAAAGGGATTTTCCGGGATTACAATATTGATGACCTAGCCTAAGGATAGGTTATCAATATCAGATGAATGGGGGTCCGACATCCATCACCCCACCAATCAACTGTGCAAAATGGTGTTCAAGTAAGTATTGCTTTCATTTCATAGGTCGTGACATTGCATTCATAAGTTACATTTCAGCTCCATCCCATTCCAATGATTATGGCTTAGCTGCAATACTAAACACAGCAGTTATACAATGTATGGCACTATGCTTGGAAAGTAATGAAGAGGCTACTGTACTTGTCTAAATGCTGAAGACTCTTCAAACAGTTGATAGGAGGAGTTGTTGGCTGACCGAACACCACCAATCTGATACGGATAAGGATAGGTTATCCATCTCATAATCCTGGAAAACCCCATTAGGCAAATGCCTCACGTAATGAAACACAGCTAACTCTAAGTTCACACCAGCGTTCAGATTTCCGTCCTTCGGGTCTGCATGAGGACCTGAAAGATGGAAACCCTGTCTGCTTAAAAAGCGGTTACACACAGAAACCCACGTATCCCATAGACTATGATAGAGTCCACCCAGGTTTCTGACGATTTTATACTGAAACCGACGGAGAGAAAGGTCCTCTTTGCAGGACTTTTTTTTCCAACGATTTTAAGTGTAAACTTGTATGGAGACTCTAAAACTAGGGTGAACCTATCTTCAAAAATGCAGCAAAAACACAGTGCTTTCTTCTACAGTGCTTTTTTTTTTTTTTTTTAAATTGTCTCATTCATAACGAACCATCCTATAAAAATAATAATATATGATATTGAAAGAAAGAAAGAAGTCCGTAAAAAAATAAAGCTACATAATAATGCCAGAAACGCTGCTTTCTGGTAATATTGCTGCTCAAAAAAAGCCAATAAAAATTAATAAAAAGGTGTATGTTCTGTAAAAAACAAAACACACACAAGCCTTCAAGCAGCTCCAGTGATCAAAAAATAAAAAAAAATATGGCTTCCAGAACACAAAAATAATTTTCTTCAGAAAAGTGTTTATATTGCGCAAAAGGAATAAAACACCAAAAAAATAAATAAATAGAAGTTTGGTATCACCATAATATCACTGACCCATAGAATACGAATAATGTATTTATGTACTACAGCGAATGGTGTAAAAATAGTGTAAAAAGTTTTTTTCAATCCCTCTCAGAAAGGGAAAATAAAATGCAGCCAATATGTTATAGTCATCTCAAAAAGTACCATTGTAAAAATGTGTCCTGCAAAACACAAGCACTGAAACAGCAACACTAGAGTAAAACTTAAAAAAAAAAAAAAAAAGTTATGGCTGAATTCTAAATTTTACCAAGAAAATAATTGGGGGAAAAAAAAAAAAAAAAAAATCATGAAACTGTCATCAAGGGGTTAAAGACTAAAATACAAAATAATTGTAGTATTGCACTTTGACTCTAAGCGAAGTGACACTGATAAACATATTCCCAAAAATATGGAAGCATAGCTGACGCCAACAGTTTTCATTATTCTCTTCACAAATGCAGCTAGTAAAATGTACGCAACTAGGAGGCAGCCCTGTTCATAACATGTATGTCTTCAGTTCCCTGCCATAACAGCTGTGCCTCTATCCCAGAACATTAGAACATTGTAAATATGCTTTTATTTAGATTTATAGTCACTGTAAAGTTTGTACATCTATTACTAAATGTAGCTGAAATCACTCAGGAAGAATAATAATCTGGAACATGACACTAGTAGGTATATAAAACCGCGCAGTTTCCCTTATTATTTCTTGCACATAAGTATGGAATCCTAGAACATCACAGGGATATCACTAACTGATAACCCATTATCGCAGTCATTAGGACTTGATCAATGAAATAAAGCATCCCCTTTTAAGATAACGTCTGCTCAGGCTATTATTGCTGTGAATAGTTTTTTTTTTTTTTTTTTTTAAGCAATGACTTAACGCAGAAGATTACATGGAATGCTGCCAGCTGGATAAATACATTTGCAGGTGCACCCACACTGGCTGCCAAAAAAGTTTGGATTGAAAAGTACACTCAATCCATTCCAGCAGTACAAAGGGTATGAACATTTAAAAGATGAATCCCATGCTGCACGCTTTACTCTAGCTAACTCTCTGAACTCTAAGACATGCAAAATGTCAAATGTGATGTGGAAGCAAAGCATCTCACTAATAAATCAGCAGCTACTGTACTCACAACATATGCCTTCTCTGCACTCTTTACATTACTTAAAGGGGTTGTTTCATTACAGACACTTACCGCCTATCCACAAGGATAGAGGGTAAGTGTCACATGGCTGGGAGTCTGACTGCTGGATCCCCCTGTGATGATTCCACTTAAATATGGCTATAACTCAAAGATGTATTTTGATCTCTGGGTAGCGTATCTCTCTCTTAATTCCATTTAATCTAACTGTGCGTAGCTCTAATCCTAGGTGTATGTTGTCAGTAGTGGCAACAATGTAACAATAGGGCTTTGTACTCTTCCCAGAATGGCTCCATTGAATTCCTACATAGCCCCTTGGTGATCAAATACACATGTATTGTTTAGCCTAGGCTGTTGGATCAGACATGGTTGATAACATATAGACGGCATTGTGTCATTCCACTTAATCCCATCTCCTTACAAAGAATCTTGACTTGAGTGCGTTAGTCAATCAGACTTGCTGTCGCCGGTGACCTCATTCTGGATGGTGGCATAAAGGGTAGATAAGATGAGGTAGGGATCAGTGGGAGAGATGCTACTATGATGAGTTGCTGAGATGCTGGCTGGAATGCTGTGTTGATGCTGCTGCTAGGAGCCTCCACTGGTTACCCTCACATGCCAGGGCATGTGTGAGTGTTGGATTATAGAGCCACATCAAGGATATGTGTGGTAAAGTAATTATTTCACTTTTATTCCCTTTTTATTTTATGTGCTGTATATTGTAACTAGTAACTGTTAATGCTTGTATATATCTGCATATCTGTTCTGAACTGCATGTGTTAGATGTTAATACCGACCCATTTAGGGGTTAATAAATATACAAAATTTAGAAAGCTTGTCTTGTATTATCTTGTGAACCCAACACTCACTGGCGGTAAGTGTGGTTTTTATTAAAGAAGTCTCAGGTGTGGGCCAAAGCGGTGTTGGCGCACTGAGGATCTTTCATACCCCCAAAGATCAGAAGAACGCGAGGCTGAAAGTCCCTGTGCACCCTCACTGTGACTGAAGTGCCAGTGTGTTGTGTGACCAGCACTCCATTCACAGCTACAAGGGTGCTGAGATTGCAATTTCTGGCAGCCCCAAAGAAGTGAATGGAGCGCCGTTGATGCAAGTACACTGGTGCTTCATACAAAAGGAGGATGCAGGGGGTCTTTCATTTCCCTGATCGCTGGAACCTCCAGGGATGTGACAATTATTATCCTGCGGCTAGGAGATTAGTGTCTGCAATGTCACTGTCCACTTCTCTCACTGAAGAGAAATGAATTGTCAGAATACAAACAAAAAAAAAAAAAAAAAAAAAACACCCCTCCATGTACACGTAAAGTACTGTTTTGTTTGGGCAACATGGGCAGTAATCGCAACAGGATAGATGTCAGAACGTTGTCATAAGCTAAACAACTACAATCTATAATGGCAGAACTTTGGATGAAAGTGAAACATAAATCTCATCCATGTGCTGCGAATAAACCCACAACATGTCAATTATTGATGCGGGTTTTACCTGTAGCTTTTAATCTTTGCAATGCAAGTATTGAGAGCTGTGCTGGACCCACAGAAAAACCTGTAGGAGAGTCACAGTAAAAACCACCCGATAGAAGGTGTTTTTTTGAAACCACAGCTCGCAGAGGAGCACACTGCAGAATTTCCCTGCTCTGCCACTTCGAGTTTGGACATAGCCGACTGCGCATGCGCGGGATTTCGATCCCGAAGAGGCACTCGACTGCTGCTGATGCAGCAAAGAGGAGGGGACGAGTCAGGAACAGAAGCTGGAAGCGATGACGAAGCTGTGCTCTGAGCACAGGGGGAACGCCTCTTTGAGCATAATTAGCATAAAGAATAAAAGATGAAGAATTTGAAAACAGTGGCGAGGACCTGCAAAATAAAGGTAAGAGATGATATTCCTTAGTGCTTTTAGTTTAAAAACTTTTTTTTAATGGTAAAATCTCTTTAATATGTTTTTATGTCACTCAGCTGAGGAATTTCTACTTAGAATGTATGTGTGATCAGTTTTTGATCAGTGGGAGCATGACTGCCAGGCCCCCACATATCCTGAGATATAGGATCCTATCCTATCTAAATGTACTGGTAAGTGACTCATTTCTTTGCACATATTTGAGGGACATACAAGTTGCTCATCGCTGCAAAACGCTTATACAAGGCACGGAAAGCGTCAATAAAAATGTTTTTGGCAAGGTTTGATGCCTGTAAACTCCTTTCCAACCAGTTAAAATAGTTCATGCAATATAATTCCCAGAAAGAAGAGCTATTGTGTGACGAAGTATGATTTATAACTATGATATCTCCAGGCAGCTGCACTGCGTCGTGACCAGTGTGGCAGGATCACTGATCTTGATGTCAATGTGTGCTAATGTGTGAAAGGCAAAGCAGTGCTGGCATCATGTACATGTCTCACTACAGTTATATAAATGTCACACTCAGGAATCATTTCTGGCAGGTACAGTATGTTACTGAAGAGGAACACCAAATCTCAGAACAGGACTTCTGCAGTCTTGCTGGGATTTGGACACAGATAAGTAGGAGTGCTATTTCTTTCTTTTAAATATGGCTTGAGCATAGCACAAAATCCCACAATTCTTTTCCATTATGATTTTCACAAATGTACAGACACCCAAACAATATAGTAGGCTGATATTCAATACTGAGGATTGTATAAATTTGTTTACCAGGCAGCCAAATGAAGTAAAAGTGAAATGATACTTATAGTACAGCAGCCACTTTCTACATGTGCTATTAGGATATATGGGCATCATAGAAGAGGATGTCCCACTTGAGACTTCCCTCTGTGAGTCAGAGCATAGAGCTCTGGTAGACTTTACATAACCAAGTACTTATAACTATTACATGGTTAACCATTCACTTGAATGGATGCCAAGTATTAGTACAGGTTGGCCACACAGAGCTTCCTCCAGTGCTAACAGCTGTTACCAAGGATTAGAGAAGCCAGACATGAAAAGCAGCTGACTGCAGACCAGATGATATCTTCAATCGAATAAGGGGTTGTCAGATGGATATCCTCTTTAGGCTAAGGCATAGCGAAACAATCGAAGCAGCTCCTGAGTGGCTGCCATATTGAAATAGCTGCCGTCCGCCGTACTATTATGGCAGATGTCGGGAAGGGGTTAAATTTTTAGGGAAAATGCTACTAAAATTATAATGCTGCATTGTTCAAACATGCACTAGTTTTTGAAAAGCAGCTTTTCCACACAATGTGTAGATGAATTCAAACAAAATCTCATTCACATTGGTGGTACTATAAAAATTTCCACAGTAGCCAATATAGCTGCGTGGGACTTCTGCCGCATAACCTTTACTGAATCCTGTCCTTAGACCTGTACTCCAAGCATCATAGGTCATCTATGATGCTAGGAGTCCCTGCCTCCCTGCGGGATAACTGTCCAGTATTAGATTAATGAATACAGTAAAGAGCAGTTATCCCGCAGGGGCTCCTAGCATCATAGATAAATATGATGCTTGGAGTCTGGGTCGACAAGGTTCAGGACAGGAAATGTGGTCCATAGAGAGATTTCCAGACCATATTCGAACATGTGTAGGAGGGATAGGACTAGGTTCACACAGGAGAATTTGTAGAAGCTGAAAAATTCAGCTGCTTCAGGAATTCAAAGCAGAATTTTTCTGCTTTACCAAATACATCTGCAGTGGAATGTTCAAATTCTGCATCAAATTCCGTTCTGGCCAGGCAATATTTTTCCACCTCTTATTCATTTCAATGGGAGATCTCAGGCTCAATCCGCCTGACAATTGAGCATGATGGTTATTTTTTTCCGCTAGCTCTAAATATCAACTAGAGTTAAAAATCATTGTCTGACTCCCACTGAAATGAATGGAGGCTGAAGCTGCCTCAAAATCAGTTCCAAATTCCTTCACATGAACATACGATTAGAAGGCACTTGAAGTCCTTTCTGTAATATCCGATGGAGCACAGCAGAATTTCTTTTTTGTGTTGCATTCATATATAACTATAATGGTACAGTATCATTCAACTTTAGATAGTAGATATAAAGCTGACCTGGGTCATTTAGTAGAGACATAGCTGCTCGGGTCATAGGACACAGTTCTGATAACTGTACTATAATAAGCTGTGCTACTGGGCATCTATCAGAAACCAGGACAGATGTCAACTAAACATACAAGTATAATGGTTATCTTTTATATGTTGGTATATTTCTTAGCTGCATTAAGACACAGCTACCGTATGGCACATACTGGAAAGTTATTAAAGCATATGAATGTCAATGAGGTAATTCTCCATTTAGGCCCTTTCATATAAGCTAGCCAGCATGTAATACTACATTTAATACTATATAATAGGAGTTCTAAGTAACATGAAATCTCTCTCTTTTCCTTTCTTTTACCTTCAGTTGTAATTTTTATTAAAGTTTTCAAAAATGTACAAAAACAAGAAAACATAGCTGCATCACGATGCAAAAATGATATCAGAGAATACGCCACGCACGGCGTTAACAGGGAATTAGGAGAAAACAAGAATATTCATATAATCAGACATAGCATAAGTAAAATCAGAGGGGAACACAAGACAAGGACCAAGAGGAGAGGGAGAGGAACATCATAGGGGGAAGGGAAAAATATACCTCCGGGGAGTTAAAAAATCATGGTGAGCCCAGAACGTATCACAGGGTTCCCAAATCACCTGGTACTTCTCCTTCTCATTATTCAAGAGGGTCGTCAGGTACTCCAGGGACTGGGATTCTGAATTCTGAAGTAGACTTCCTCAAGAGCTGGAGGGAATGTCTGTCTCCAGTGTTTGGCCACTAGACATATGGATTAGGAGCTGCAAGGTATGCTTACACAGCCGTTCAGAGGCTAGATTAAGCAAGAACATCTTAGGAAGTAAGGGGAAGTGTATGCCCACCACTTGCTCAAAGTCTGGACTTGGTGCCAATAAGGCTGGAGGAGGGGGCACAACCAGAACAAGTGGTAAATATTAGCTGGACAGGCTCCACAGCTCCAGCAGGTATTTGGTACAGACATGTTAAAAGAGTGAAGCAGAGCTGGGGTGTGGTACCAGTGCATGCATAAAGTAACTCTCAAGTAACTCTCCCATCGTCTCATGCAGGGGTGTTTGGGCCGGACATCTGGGGTAGGATCTGATAGAATCCCATAAATATCAGGCCAGCTGTGGAGATCTCAGACTTACACAACTTCTCAAAAAACGTAGGCACAGGAGCACTAGCTCCCCAAATAACGCATAGGCTAAATGGGAAATCTGAATGTAGGGAAAATTCACTAGTGTGAGTATTCAGCCGCAGGCTCAGGATGAGTGGCAGGAAGATCAGGAAGTGCAAAGTCAGGTAGCCATCACGGTTAGCATATAGGCCACGCCCCTATGATCTACTTCCTTTCTTACCACAGGTTCAGTCTGTTTCTCTAACTCTTGCCCATACTTTACACTGCAGTTCTGCCTATATAGGTTAACTCCTATGTATAAGCACAGTCAAGAAATTTTATTTCCACCATGATTAGAATTAATATAAAATAGACAAAGCTAAACCATTAGTGAGGAAAAGAAGATAATCTGGTAACTGTCAAAAATAGACTAAAAGAGAAGGAAACTGTAGAGCTGTTTTTATCAGTAGGATTATACCACAAAAATCAGAAGATAAGAATGTTTTTTTCATGTACTAGATACTGATGGATTACTATAGCTGTCAATCAGATGGAAACCATTTAGTAGATGCTAAACTATTACATGAGTCTATGTAATGGAGACCACACAGATCATTTCTGTTCTTTACTTTGGAGTAATGATATAAATAGGCTGCTTTCATTTTTACATCATAATAATGATACATATACTTTTTTTTTTTTTTACGAAAAAAGACCATCACTGTGTTCAGAATCAATAAGTGTTAACACCAGATGTGAGGAAACCTAGGTATTTATCAGCAAAGTGGTTATGTGATTCTTAGTGAAACCAATTCACTCCCAGTCATCAAAATAGAGCACTCCCACGGGTATCACTCACTGCACGAGACAGCATTTTGTACTTTTTATCACTATACTACCTGTAAATGAAGAAAGTAGAATTAATGCTTATTGGATAACATTTTACTTGGTAAAGAAGCAAAGAAATAACTTGGAAGTAAATTCTTCCAGATCAGTCAATAGGTTCTAAATTCTTAAGTGGGTTCTCTACGTTGGACAATTCCAAATTGTTAGAAAAGTCCCTTGACAATAAGTTCACTATAAATTCTTCCCTTGCCGAGACCTCCAGCAATCATCTGTAATCTGTCAGCATACCCTGTGATCAGTTTTCCTCTCGTGCCTCCAAAGGGGAAATTAGGCATTACACAGTGCCGATTTAAATCAATGGGCTGTCAGTGTTATACAAGACAGGACTGACCCTCCAGAGAATCACTCTTCGTAACCGCTCTACTTTCTGACCAAAAGATGAGGATTCTAAACATTGGGGCCAGTTGCACATAGCTGCATGGTACTATTCTACTCTCTGTGTTGTATACTACAGACTTTTTGCTTATTAGACTGTGTATAAATGTAATTTTACTTGGAGAAAACCCTCAAATATGAAAAGGAGGATTTTTGACAATTACCAGTCAACCAATATGGTTTATTTAGAAAGCCAGTGAACTGACCGATTACATGCACTTTAATCAGACACTGGACACATGCAGCTTTGGTTTGATCTCACAAAATGTGTTAAGCCAAACATCTGTACATATTTAAGTGCTGAACTGTAGTACTTCCTTAGGATATAGCCATTGGAGGGTCTGGTCACAGAAAAAGGTTTTATTTACTATATATAGAAGTGGTTGGTATTAAGATCTTGATCCCCATAGCTGGACTTCAGTGGTGAATAACATGGAAAAAAAAGACTATGTACAGTATATGCTACTTTACATGCAGGCAGTGCATCAGAATTCCGTTGCAGCATCCCGCTCCTGATTAGGCCCTTATCTGGAGGTAGTCTCGAGCCACGGAACCCGTGGCAAGATCGAGCAGAGCGCTTCTTTTTGCCGCGTCCTGCTGCAATCTCTGACTCACATTGAAAACAATGGGAGGCGGATTCCGGGAGGAATCTGCTCTGGATTCGGGGGCGAAATCCGCTCCCAAATCCGCGGCAAATTCCTCCGTGTGAACATAGCCTAAGAATTCCCAGCAGTATCTACCTTGCTTATTCAATGTTTCTAGTTAGAAGCAGGAAACAAATGAGAAAAAAAAAGATGGTAATGATGGTACAATGGAAAGATGCAATGTCGACTATACAAAGCAGACTTTCAGACGAGCGTGCAATTGATTATGGGCTTGTTCATATGAATGATCCCACTATCTATGTTAACAACTAAAATGGAGAGAGTCTGTGAAAGTTAGCAGAGGAATGTCCAAAAGTGGCCATTCATGGCAAACGCTGATAGTTTTAGTCAGTCGACTGCCAGCCAAAAATATCCAGCACAGTCAAACTGGTTTTGGTAAACTAAAACTGATCGTGTTGAAATTTTCCTTTTCAGTGCTGAAAATTTAATGTGAATGGATGGCTTTCAGTGTTATTTATCAAAAAGTAAAGCAAAGTTTCACTTTAAAAGGAGTCTGTTACCAGGGTGAAGCATATTAAACCAGCTACAGTTAGATAGGTCAGGCTCACTTGCAACATCTTTTTTCCGCATAACAATTTGTGCCTCCATTGCCAAGTTACTCATTTATTTCACAATACGCTTCACTGTGGTGACAGACTGCCTTTAAAGAGGACCTTTAACCACCTCCACCAATTCAAGTTCTTAACATCTGTTAATAGGCGTTGCTCTACTGATTCCAGAACAGCTGGAATTTTTTTTTCTCTAGCCTCCGCCATTCCAGAGCAACAAGCACAGTTAGTTTTGATGCTTGATGTGCTATTTAAGGTCTGTAATGTCAGAAGAACAGTGTCAGGCAGGGGGTGTGATTCAGAGCTCCAATCAGAGGCAGCCAGTGTCAGAGCTCAGAATCACACCCCTTGCCTCCTCCTGCCTGACACCGCTCTTCTGATAGTATAGAGCCTAAATAGCTCATCAAGCACTAAAACTAACAGCATTGATTGGGGGCTAGACAAAAAATAACAACCATGCCTGAATCAGTGGTAATTATGTAAAGAGCTGGACTTTTTGGAGATGGTGAAAGGTTCTCTTTAAGAATGGAAAAATCCCCCTTGTCACAGTTGAATCAGACAGTTATGATTTATTTGAACCCCCTATTATTGTGGAACTGAGATGGTATATTGCAGCTTGTGAGAGTGCCCATTCAAACCATGTTTATGGGTTATATCAGAATTATACAGTGGCATACCCAGGGTCAACTTGCTTTCATTAGCATACATTTTTTGGTTGGTTTACAGGATAACATAGGCTGTTCAACTATTTAGTAGCATAAAAACAATTACATATATGCTACAGCAGTGGTGGACATTTGTTGTCCCAGGGTCTACATAAATCTCTAGGGTACTTCTCCTGTGTCCTTTGGCTGTCCCTTCCATTTGTGTACTATACAGTAGCTAGCACTATGTGCATGTTTTTCTGCTTTCTCATATGTTCTGCAATCCTGCAGACATACAATGCTTTGCTTAACTTGAAAAAAGGATGAAAAAAATTCACCTAGCTTAAATTGTGACACAGTGTGGTACAGGACAGATAAGTCTATATGGTTCAACAGAAAAACATGCACACTTCAGAGCCAGAATGCAAACAAGTCTGCCCCGTTTTCTTTTGGTTTATACACCCTCAGCACTAGTCGTATGACACGGTGGCTCAGTAGTTAGCACTGTTGCCTTGTAGGTGTTAGGGCAAACACTAACTCCCCTTCTCCCTGCGCTTTGAGTCCCTTGTGTGAGAAGCCCGCATTACAGATGTTTGTCATCATTATTATATATGGGTCAGTGTTTGCAAGCCAAAACCAGGAATGGAGACTACACAGAGATAAGGGGTTATGGAAACCTGCACCTTTTGTTTTCAACCCATTCTTAGTTTTGACAAACACTAATACAAAACACAAACCAAAGCACTAACGTGTGAATGAGGCCTTAGGGTAGGTTTAAAGAGAGTAGAGACGCTGCTGATTTTTTGTGAAAACTGACCTGTACTGTGGATTTAAAATCCTAAGGTGGCAATTCTTTTTGCTAATATTAACCACAGATTTCACCCTATTCATTATAGACTGCTGAATTCTGAGATAAACTTGCACCAAAGACTTCATGTAATTCATGTTACTTTTGCCCCAGATTCACTATGGGGGTATACGCTTAAAGGTGTTTTCCAGCCCCTAATGCATGTTTCATAACAATGAGCTATTCACAAGATCATCAGTATCTGATCTGTGGGGGTACAACACCCCAGGCTCCACACAGATCAGCTCTTCTGATAGCGTTCAGGCGCCAAAAGCTGCTGTAGTGGATGGAGAGTGGATGCAGTCTGCTCCTATTCAAATAGAAAAGCAGCTGCAGGTCCATCCAATGTATAGCCCACAGGCTGCAGAAATAGCTGATCTGCACATGGATTTTGGTATCCGACCCCCACAGATCAGATACTGATGACCTATCCTGTGTACAAAATGTGCATTAGAGGCTGAAAAACCCCTTTAGGAGTATAACCACTGATTGCTTCTGCCATAAAGTGTTTGATAGTCAGGTGGCCACTGTTATCAACTTCATTTTTCCTGTAAACCAGTGTTTCCCAACAGGGCTGTGGAGTCGGTACGCCAAAGCCCCGACTTCGACTCCTCAATTTCCCCTGACTCCGACTCCAACTCCGACTCCACCAAAATAGGCACCGACTCCGACTCCACGACTCCGACTCCACAGCCCTGGCACTGCTAAACCTTATAGGTTCACTCAGAACTCAGTCCCATCATTATATGAGGAATAGAACAGACCATTACAGGACATTTCATCATTTTCAACATTTCATCATTTTCCCAAATTCTTATGAAAATATATTCAGCACATACTGCATTGTACTACTAACTGTACCAATTTATTATATATTTAGGGAGTTGGAGTCGGTCCATTTTATACCGACTCCGACTCCACCAAAATAGGCTCCGACTCCGACTCCACCAAAATAGGCTCCGACTCCGACTCCACGACTCCGACTCCACAGCCCTGTTTCCCAACCTTTTCAGACTTGACACCCCTAGAAAAATAAAAATTCCGGGAAAGCCCTACCAAATAATTTTTACCAAAAGTCAAAAACCACCCTAAGGACACAGATAACGTTGCGTGAAGGCATGTGGTCATCCTCCCAACCAGAGTTTTGTGGACCCCTAGCAGGGAGCCAAGGCTGGCGTTAGGGGGGGGCAGACTGGGCAATTGCCCAGGGCCCCCACACCCATAGGGGCCCCATCCTTTCCCTACTATTCGGACTAATGATCTGGAGTAGAGAAACCATTGGCAGATGCAGGGTCTGCTGATTGCTGCTTGTAAAGGTTCCCGGCATTTAGCAGCATCCTGTGCAGCCCTGACTTCCCCCCTCCCCCTCACAAGCAGTGACTTATCCATCTGATCAGAGTGTGTGAGGGGAGAAGTACTGTGAGATGTAGGAGCTTTCACTACTGCCAGACAGAGCTGCACATGAGTTTCCTCCATTTCCATTGCACCCAGCAATTCAGCCAAATGTATGTATTTTTTGGTTAAAATATGTATATTTAAATATGTATATACAGTATGTGTATATTTGTCTACAGTATGTGTCTTATATACTGTGTGAGTACTGTATGTTGTAGACAGGTGTGTGTGTGTGTGTGTGTGTGTGTGTGTGTGTGTGTATATGGTATACTTGTAAGTATATACAGCATAAGTCTCTCTCTCTCTATCCCTCTCTGTGTGTTTTCTTCTGTACATGTGTACCATTATGCACACTAGAATTGTATTTTATAGTGTGATGCACAGTATATTGAGATGTTAAAGAGGTTGGTGAAAAATAAGAAAAAGAAAACTCATATTCATCTGTCCCCGGTGCTCCAGTGTCTCCCACAGCTGTCTGGTCCAGCAGCGCCCAAGGGCTTGTTCTGGCGGAAGTCCTCGCTGCATGTGACTGCTGAGGCTAATCAGCGGCCTAAGGAAAGGAGACAGGACATCACAGGTGACGTATGTGAGCGACATCCCAGTTCCTTTCCTTAGGCTGCGGAGGATGCTGATTGGCCTCAGTGGTTAGCGTGGAGAGGACTGCCGCTAGCACAAGCCCTGTGGCGCCGCTGGACCAGACAGCGGTGGGAGGACCAGGGACAAGTGAGTGTGGGTTTTATTTTTCTCCTTCCTTCCAGCCTCAGTGCAAAAACCTGTAATGCCCGGACAACCCCTTTAAGGATTAGGCCCAACACAGCGAAACGCAGCTTAAAAAAAAACAAAACACAACACTAGAGAAAGAAAGCAGCGAAAACGCATTGTTTTTTTCCATAGCATTTTTTCATTGAGCTTTTGATGCATTTTTCTCTGCATTTTCTTCCCCTATTAAATATATGTGGAAATGCTTGCAATATTGCAGCTAAAATTAACCTGTTGTGGATGAGATTAAATGATTACATTTTTTTTCAGTTTGCTGGCACATTTCTGCAGCAGCCATAATTGCTGTGTCTAATGTTATGGAAAAGCAGCTTTTTTGTTGCAGATTTTTTTTCCATTTATTTATATTCAACAGACATGCTTACTATAACAACAACTATAGAATAGAATAGAATAGAATAGGAAAAATAGTGTAAACATCGTACAGAAAATGCCAATCCTTTAAAGAGTCTGTCAGCAGTAAATTGGTTATAAACCTAATCACAGTACCTTGTAGAAGTGGATTCTACAGTTTCCACATATACCTATGTTATACATCATGTAAATTGACGTTTTATTCATATGTAAAATAAGGGGAATCCAGAGCTGAGACCAAAGCCCAGGAGGGCAAAGACATGCCCCCAAAGCACTACTCCCCAATTTACATGTGAATAAGCGATTTACACTAAAATGGGGCTCCAAAGCTGAACAACAGAGGCATATTTGGAAACTGCAGAATTACCTCTACAAGGTGCTGTGATTAGGTTTATAGCAAATTTACTGCTGATAGACCCCCTTTAAGTCCTGAAAAACCACTTGGAGAATTGAGGTAAAAGAGCATCCAAAACTGAAAAAAAAGTTATGATCTAAGCATTAGCCGTATGCAGTTAATAACATACATTTTTTTTAAGACTACAGAACATCAAGTTTAACATTTCATATAGTTTAGTGGCCATTCTGTAAAATGTAGGCATCACCAGTAACATGATCCACCTTACAATGACCTAGACCAAGCTTGTTTAAAACGCTGTTGCCAAGGTCACATCATGTCACGTATGAAAACATAACCTCATTAAAGCAGTGAAGGTAAAATGCTTGGGGAAGTCTACACTTTGCATTTAAAATGATATATGCTCTTGGAAGAAGAAATCACATTTAATACTTCTGGCTTCAGAGTAAAATCAGTTTCCAAGTGCTGAAGATCACAGCCAGAGGAGTTAAATGATCTGCACGGGAAAACTGAGGCCAGCTCGTCTCAGCCACACAATCTACTTTTTTCCAAAACAGGGTGAGGTCTGTCCAAAATACTAAACATTTTATACACAATCATTTTTTGAGCTTTTAGTTAGGGAATATAAATAAAGACCTCATTGGTGCAAAAGAGGAATTTGCTCCTAGCGCCACCTATTAGAAGGTCGCTCCCTATAGATTAATATCTGGTTTTCAAAGAAACCTAAGGGTATAATCTGGCGATAATAGCCAAGCCAGTATGACTTTTCCAGAAGGAAAAGGTTCCCATCTCCAGACAACGGTTTCAAGGTTTTTCCTCTCATCAGTGCAGAGTAGGGTACTGGCTGGCTGTGTGAGAGGTCTCGATATGGGTGAGAAGGGATAACTTTTTCCAGACATGTCATTTTCCTTTAAGATCCTTGCGTCTACAGTACTTTAGAAAACCTAGTAAATGTAGAGCTGCATGAGTGAAAATGCAAGAAAGTCAATGCCCTTGAATTCTAGGGATAAGGAAATTTTCTAGATCCTGAACATCCATTGATGAAATATAAGGATACTGGGTCATAAACCCATGTTAATGAGCATGTTATTGCAGGTAAGTGTACAGAATAACCACTGAATATATGTGTATTTGTGCCAGAAGCAGATGGCACAGTATACTGTGTATAGTGGCGTGCCACATCACTGGAGCTCAGCATCCCCATTAAAAGTAAAGGATAGGCCATCAATATAAAGTCTTGGAAACCCCTTTAACCCTCTTACAATTTTGAACATCTTTTGTTCATGATATCCTCTCCCCCTTCCCCCATCAGAGACCATACTTGTCATTTAACCACTTACATGCTGTGGTCAATGCTGGTGCTGCAGTCAATGTTTTATAAAAGTAGACAATTTTTTCCCCTTGATTTAAAAAAAAAAAAAAAAAAAATATAGAAATACACAAATGGTATTGTCACATCCATAATGACTTCTAAAATAAAATTAGCACATTATGTATTCTAAGACTATAAACCTTAAAATCCAGGTGCCAAAACTGAAGTTTTCTGTTCACCTCGCCTCAAAAACAAAAAGTAATAAAAACTGATCAAAAAGTCATATGTACCCAACAAAATACAAGGTCTCATAAAGCTACATTGGAGAAAAATTTAAAGTTCAAGCAGGTTCAATAGGTCTAATAAAATACTATAAAAAAACTAAAGTTCAAATCATCCCCTTTGCCTAGAATACATATAAAACTAAAAAAATACTGTGAACTAAAGTAAAAATATTTTTACCCGTAGTGGGAAAAAAATCTAAAACAGATGGGTGTCAAAATATGGCGATTTTAAGAAAAATTTTTTGCTAAATTTTGGATTTTTGTTAAGGGGTTAAAATGTAAATAAAACTATATAAATTTGGTATCCATGGAATCGTACCGAAACTTAGAATATAGGTGACATTTCATTTTGGTTGCTCAGTGAATGCAGTAAAAAAGAAGTCCATAAGAAAGTTGCACCTATGCACTTTTTCTCCAATTCCACCCCAATCTGAATTTTTTCCAGCTTCCCAGTACATTGTACAGAATAATAAATGGTACCATTACAAAGAACAGTTTGTCCCGCAAACATTACGCCCTCATATAGCTCTGCGAACAGAAAAATAAAAAAAAAAAAAACAAAAAAACAGTTATTGGGTTTGGAAGGCGGGGGAGTCAAAAACGAAAATTGAAGAATACCACCAACGGGAAGGGGGTTAATGCTCAAATTACTTTGATCACTAAAGCTTTATGAGGATAAGGCTGCAGAGTTATCTGCCAGATATATTTACTAGAGCCATAAATTCAAAATCTGTACAAAACAAAAAGTGACATTTTCGAGAGCATTTTTGCTATTTTAATGCGACTGTCAGGGGTTTAATGGCTATAAGAATAGCTGATGCTATTAAGTAGTTAAGTAAACAGTAGGTTCGGTAATGACAAGCTATTGTTTACTTTTTCCACCTTAATATAAGAACTTGAAGGATACATTATGTAAACACGGGATGTTCAGAATAGGCTTGTTGCCACGTCAGGCACACGGAGGCGTAGGTACCAGTTCATATGTGCAGTTTTATTGGAAACAGTTCACATAGGCCAACTTAAAACAGCTTACTTCATCAGAAACTAACAAAACAGGTAACATAAACAGTCCTTAATTTCAGGGGCACAAAACAGTTCCAAGGAGCTGCTCACCTCCACACAGGGCAGTGTGTCTAGCAGATGAACAGGCTTTGTTCCAAGAGACAGCCACATCACTCTGTTCTCTGACAGTTTTAAGTTCTTTAATGGCTGCTCACACCTGGTGCACCAGGTTCACATATCTAACTCCAGGAATGGAGTATAGGAATGGACCTGCAGTAACTCCCCAAATCCCAGATCCACACTCCAGTCCCTACCTCACCGATACTAGCCACCTCAGTGGCAGATACTTGCCATCCACTATTTTACCCTATGCCTGTTTGCAATTAGCATGTTCATGTTTTTTTTATTTTACTTTGGCTGAACCTTCACTATACTGTGTCCTATATGATTTTATAGACTACTGAAATTGACAAGACACAAAAGGTTTTTCTTTTAGCATACAGACCTAGTCTGAAACATTATTGAATACACAAGTATGGTTTAGTCCACCAAAGGAGAATTAAGTGCAAAGAAAGGGTTCTATATACAGATGATATTACATATCTACAATGGTGAAAATCCTGCAGATTCTGGAGGTTAAATACCAACAATCCTTCTGGCCATCATCACCATAGCTTTTTTTTCATTGGTTTAATTTTGTGGTTTTAACTTTCCAGTTTATTGATCATATAAGACACTATTTATTTCTTTGGATCTGCAAAGTACAATAACTTCCATTTGTCAGGCAGAACATTCTTAATATACAGTACCTGAAGCTGCAGCTAGACTAGCTGATTTTGTAGTAAAGGAATATAGTACAGACATCTTAAGGTCATAAAGGTAGAAATGAAGTCTGCCTTTACACACATTCCGGCTTTTGACATTGTCTTGTGATGCTCATGGATTGCTAGAATGAAGGGGTTGGTGTTCTATTCTGACCCCGCTATCTTCTAACTGATCTTCAGAATGTTTCATTTTCTGCACTGGGACTGCATGCTCATTACATTCCCATTGAAATACAGAAAGAGGCTGTCCATCCAGGCAAAATAAAATATTTTTAAAATAAGCTGTGTGGTTTCTAATCTATTTTGATGGTGGTAGACTCCCTTTACACCGGTTATATATTGGTGCATGTCACTTCACCCTAGCACCTTAAGTAGTACAAATTGAACAAAAGTACAAATCATTGTAAAATTAATATAAAATAATTGTGCCCGTTAGTAAAAACAATGATGCCCTGACTAATGCTCTTCATTAAATTTCTACAATCTCTCTTCCAGTTTAACATCAGGATGAGGACACTGTGGTTTGTTTGTTACAGTCAGCTTCTGACATCAACCATTACGGTAATATAAAGCAGTTGTAAAATGACTTCTAAATAACTCATGACTTCAAGCCTGGAAATATATGTATGGGAAACCCATGGTGTCATTATTATCTCATCTCAAACACACCCTTTGTGGTTGTGTATAGATTACAATTTAATGTAGGATCAGGTTTTTTTTGTGGAGAAATGCTGTCTTCTGTTCCATGGTGGGTCCTATACGTATGATGTTTAAATGCATTTTCTTTTTCTACAAATGAATCAAATATCTGGCTACTGTTGTGGACAAGCATCGTACCTCTCTATTAACTGGTTAATTTAATATGAACCAAGTCACACAAGTCACATTCTCAAGCCAATGCCACCGTAAGTGCTCGCTCCTTCAAGCCACAGGCTTTCCTATCCTCAATGTAAATGTTTGTGGATATTTAACAAACACTGAATAGATTGGACTACAGGTTGTAGTCTGTGTAATAGCTGTGTCACATGGCAGTGTTTGAGCCAAGAAAACAGTCCATGTATCAATTTACCAGTCCCAACAAGGTTTAGCTGTATTAAATTCAGCAAGTCAGTCCAGCCACAACTGTGTAGAACAGCTTATAAAATTATTTTGCTATATAACAATAGACTTTTTTTTTTTAACCTTGTAAAAAGAAAGTCTTTATTCAGCAGAACTTAAATCATAAACAAAATAAAAAAATCTCACACACACAACAACTCAGAGGAGACTGCAAAGATATGGGCGTTCAAGACATTCCTGAGGGCGCCGCACAGGGTGAGGGGCAACACCCAGGGGCGTTACGGGTGCGCAGCAGGATGTCCAGTCATGGGGTGAAGCGGATTATACTACAGTAGAGGAGATGATTCCCACAGTGCAATTAACCAGGGGAGGGGGCTCCAGCAGCAGCTCATCGTGAAGCTTCCCCCTCAACCAATAACATGCCATGAGGGGGGGTCCCCAATAGTGTACAGTCCAAAGGCTCCCCAGAAACAAACTGCAGATAACAGGGTCAGGAGAGGGGCGTTAATCCACTTCTTCCATACGAGAAGCGTCGGTGACAGGAACTGCAGACTCCTCCACCGTACTGTCATCATCATCGATACAGAGACCCAGTTTGATCATCCTGTAGACTCTGTTGGAGTGAGTTTGTGGGTTGTCCAGGGAGAAGCCGGAGGACAAGAGCGCCGTTTCAAAGAGGAGAACTACAAGGTCCTTGACGGCTTTGTCGTTTTCGTTGGCGTCGGCCTTCTGCCGCAGAGTCTCCACAATGGGATGGTCTGGGTTGATTTCTAGATGTTTCTTGGCCATCATGTAACCCATGGTGGAGTTATCACACAGAGCCTGTGCCTTCACGATGCGCTCCATGTTTGCCGTCCAGCCGTAGGTGCTGGTGACGATGCAGCAAGGAGATGAGACCAGGCGGTTGGATACGGTCAGCTTCTTGTCCAGAATTTCTTTCATCAGTTTGCACAGACTCTCAAACTTTGTCTTGTTCTCCTCCATCTATTTCTTCTTGTCTTCTCGTCGTCAGGAAGCTCAAGCCCCTCCTTGGTGACAGACATCAGCATCTTCCCATCAAACTACTTCAGCTGTTGGACGCAGTACGATGGGCTCAGTCATGTACACCAACTCAAAGCCGCGCTTCCTCACACGCTCCACAAAGGCAGAGTTGGCCACCTGCTCCTTGCTCTCACCTGTGATGTAATAGATGCTCTTCTGGTTCTCCTTCATGCGGGACACGTATACGGTCAGAGGCTATCTCGTCACCAGTCTGGGATGTGTGGTGCCACAGGAGCTCTGACAGCTTCTTCCTGTTGGTGGAATCTTTATGGATTCTAAGCTTCAGGGTCTTGGAGAAAGCCTCGTAGAACTTCTTGTTGTTCTCCTTGTCCTCGCACAGCTCAGAGAAGAGCTCCAGACACTTCTTCACAATGTTCTTCCTGATAACCTTCAGGATCTTGCTCTGCTGCAGCATTTCTCTGGAAATGTTCAGTGGGAGATCCTCAGAGTCCACCACTCCACGGATGAAGTTGAGGTATTCTGGGATGAGTTTGTCGCAAATGTCCATGATGAAGACCCTCCTCACATACAACTTAATGTTGGTGTTTTTCTTTTTGTTCTCGAACAGGTCTAAAAGGAGTACGTCGTGGGATGAAGAGAAGCGCCCGGAATTCCAGCTGACCCTACACGGAGAAGTGTTTGACAGTCAGGTGGTCCTCCCAGTCATTGGTCAGGCTCTTTTAGAACTCTCTATACTCTTCTTGACTGATGCCCCGTTCTATGGCTATGACTTCACACTTATCAGTCACATGGCTACAGGTCAGTTCCATTCAAGTGCATACCAAGCACAAACCCTATGCAATCTACGGTACTGGGTTTGGTATTCAGTGAAGAGATCGCGGTGCTTATCCGAATGCTGTGGCCTCTTCAAATAGCTGACCTGTGGGGGTCCCAGATGTCCGACCCCGCCGATCATATACTGATAATATATCCTAAAGATAGATCATCAATAGTTCAGTCCTGGAAAACTCATTTAATTATGCTGAAAATGTTTCTTTTTTTCCTATTTTGGGCTGATTTTACTTCACAGGAACTAAGGAATGGACAGTCATTTCAAATTACATTATCTCTTGTACAAAGGAGAGCCCAAATAGCATTGCAAAGTGGCAGAATACCACTACCTTGCTTTTAGTCGCAGCAAAATGAGCCCTCAGCCTTTAAGCTGTATAGCAGCTGCTATGGCTTTTGTAGCTTTAGTGACATCCATGCATGGTTTCAATAAAAATCTATCAGATTATTCCATCCATTTGGCGTTCCTTGTGCACCTGTGTCATAACTAAGGATGTTCAATCAAAGTGTCAGGCCTTGTGTTAAAATGGATCACAAGATAAAGGGGTGATATTATATCTTCAATAATACAAAGGCAAGGAGATTAAACCACTGACTTGGAAGCATAAATATGGCTTTTAATGTGTAACACCTTTTGTAAGAAGAAAACAAAATCAGTTAAAACTACTGATCCTAAAAATATCTTATATATTAAACCAATGTCAGAATTTCTTGCCTGTTCCAGCTGCATCCTATCATTGGTTCAGATCTTGATTATTCTGGCAGCTTTCACTGCTTTTGGCTAGAAGTCAGTGTGTAAAAAAAAAAAAAAAACCTATTTTGAGTCCAGTAGTTTGGGAACCTCAGCCAACATGTGTAAACAGTGAAAAGATGTTCCAGAGCAATGTATTTTTAATTCTGATAAAGCACTATACTATATGTTATTGCTACTCTGTGTTTACCGAACACATCTACTATTAAAATATATTTCATAGCAATTTTCTTAAAGCATAATAATGTCTTTACTTTCCATCTCTAGTTACATTTTTACATTACAAGTAATACCTCGTACATTCGCGAGGTTAGGGTCCAGAACCGGTCGCGGATCGCGAGGAATCGCGAATGTTTGGTACAAGCGCTTAGAAGCGCTTACAATGCCGATTTCTAATGTTTAACCCCTAAATATCAATAAACTTTACCCTACAGTACTGTACAGTATACTAAAGTATACTGTACAGTACTGTATATTAATACATTCATTCATTTTTCTTATACACTCACAGTAAAATGAAACTAATTACCGGGTACGTAACGAACAGGACGCTACTACCCAATAGCGAAGGTGTTTTTTTTAAATTAAATTTCACAGATCTGAGAAAAAAAGAGCAAAATCTATATATGTTAGTTGCCAAAAAAATATCGCGAATCTGTGAATTCGCAAATTCGGAAACGCGAATGTACGAGGTATTACTGTATATATTATATAAACAATATGAGACATAATATGGTGGGGTGCAAAAGTTTGAGCTACAGTATGGCCAAAGCATCAGGAATCTTTGGCATGGTCATGTGATGTCCCTATGGACATCAAGCTGCTGTGCTGGAGGCCCATGGTATGGAATCTGCAACAGTATATTTTTACATTGCTGACAACATTAGTTATGATTCCTAATTCTTAGCAACCCAGAAAACCTTTTTAATTACCTGTATGTCTAGCAAGGTTGTCATCATGCCAAGGCAATGCCTTGGAACTCTTTGTGATTCACAGGGTTGTCTTAAGTACCCACAGCACACTGCCACTATAAACACAATAAGGTTTAACTCGCTGCTCTCATTGTTTTCTCTTGTAGTCCACAGATTACTTTTGGTCTAAGGCCTATAAAGGTACTGTAAATCCAGGGTGATAAAGGGTGACAAAGACTTCAACACATCTACCTTTGCCATGTCATGCCATGACATTGCAGGTCAAAGACCAAAAGAGAAGTCATTATGGACTCATGGAAGTTCAGAGAAGAATAGTGAATGACTCCAATCAAAGAAGATATCAACCATCATTGGATTTCACTGTACTAAATTCACTTATATGGTCTACCACTATACAAATAACTGTATGGTAGTAATATAGGACTTTACAGTGTTGCCTATTCATGATGGCAATACCGAGTCACTATGTGGTGGCTAAGGGGTTATGATGTGGCATGTGTGTAATATTTGACCTTTGTATAGGTGTATTTTATGGTGACTGTATATTATGATATATAGATTAGGTTTTTATTAAAGGGCAAATTATTTGGAGGCAGGTTTACTATGGATACAGGTTCTAGACCCCTCAAAAATTGATTTTCGTGAGTAAGTAACATACTAGGACAGTTTAATTCTGAGGTGGTGTATCTAAGCCTAGTATGAGTTCTTAAAGTTGTCTTTGAGTGGCTAAGGAGACATATGCCATAAATATAACAACTCTCCTGTAACACAACATATTAGATAACATTTATTAGACATCTTGAAGCACAGTACTAGCTTAGTTCAGGGTGAGTAGACTTAATATAAAATATGTTTTTATATAGTAATCTAGTTTTAGATTATTTATAAGCTTCTCAATAGCAAGAATGTGATTTTCATAGTTACACAGGCACTTATGCTGAACAAAGACATTTCTCTGACTTATCCAGATATATTATTGCTGGTTGTCTTGTTCAGCTTTACCCTTCAAATTTTCCAACATACTGTAGCAGTCCACTACATTCTCAAAAGTGTCACCCAGAACAGTTTATAATGTCACCCACAATGTACGGTACCTGATTTGATACAAAGTTTCCTGGTGACAGACTCCCTATCCCGCTGCTGGGGGATTACTGCACTGATAAAGGAGTAGGTATTGGTAGATTGGTAGCCTGAGGTGTGATCAGACTCTAACTGGTGAGCATTTTTTGCTTACATGCACCTATGATAGATATCTCACACTTATGGTATGTAATTCTATAGCAAGAAAATGCGTTTGCTATGACAAGTGAAAAGTGCTACACCATCAAACTGTGCAATGTACAGTATACTCTGCTGCATCAGACACTACACCACAAGCAGGAAAACCTTAACCAAGTGCAGGTTGCCAAAGCTGTTTCAGTGATGCTTCTTTTTAGGTGTATGTGTCACTGACATAAGCACTAACCTAAGGGATCAGTCTACAACTAAATAGGTGCAAATAATTTATGTTTTATAGACCCCCACAGGAGCAAGATGCTAGTTGGCTGCAGAAACACTAGGTAACTGTTTGCCAGAAACTTATACTCCTTGTGAACAGAAGAACTGGGGCAGATCAGCCAGACAATGAGTATTTTATATGTATTGTCCAGTGCATATGATCAGCTTTATGGTTAACTCCAAGTCAGGAGATACTGTAAGTTTCTCTTATGCTTGACAATAACTTTCCCATGTATGCTTGTGAAAATCTGTCCACTTCCATTCTTTGCACACTCACCCCAATATTATCTTTCTTTACACATACTGATAACATAGGTGTTAGTATTTGATCCACTTGTTTGCCTGCTTTCTTTTACATTGTATGAAGTCATGTTATTATTGCAGTATGGTCTGTCATTGCTTTATGTAGACAGTCAAACCCTGTTGGTCTCCTTACTTCAGTTCCCATCCTCCATGTTGGACCCCATTGTGAGCTACATGCAGACATAATGGGTGATAATCATATGCCAGCATAAAGATTCTCCCCATTTCTATACATGGTATACATGAATCTTGTAGTCTTTGGAGCTCATGCCACATGTTTGGTCGGTCACTGGAGAAAAAGGAAACATAAAATTAATTGGGGCTATTGTTTCACATTATAGTCTATTATTAGTCTGTCCATTATGTCTGTTATGTTTTGCTCAGATGGAAGCATTGCATATGCTAATATTAAAAGTGGTGATCTAGCTATGAAAAAAACAAACAGTTAAGCAGGTTATAAAATAATATAATAAAGTCATACTCACAACACCAATTCCCCCTGTTCCACTTCCACCACTGGTCTCTACTTTAACTTCCTCCTGACATGTACATGAGACAACTACAGCCTATCATTGCCTGTAGCTGGTGATTGGCTACAATGGTCACATCTCCATGTCAGGATGTCATCAATGGAGCAGAATGTAGAGACTCAGGGGATTGGTGAGATGACGTTTTTTGTTATTTTATAACACGCTCAGGTATTTTCAATGTCATTTTTCCTCACTAGACAACCCCTTAAGCCTCAGCACAAAGAGATGAAAATCAGCTTGTGCATATTTGGTTAACATTTTTTTTTTTTTTTTGTAATTATACAAGCCCTCTGTGTCATTTTATAAAGAAGGAAGAAAAACAGTATGAGAAATATTCCCAGGGAAAGGCAATGTGTGTGCATGATGACCTTGCTCTAGCAATATTCATGTCTTCACCAGCACAGAATATTCTGATCTTCATGATGCATTGATTTTTACAAGCTGTTGAAACTGAGCAAAATACGTGCAAAGAGCAATGTGTAATATGAGACATAAAAGAAGAAAGTAACAAGGAGGCCGTTCAGTCATCTCCCACATTAAAGCCTGTGCATCCCAGGGACTTTATTTAATGACTTATGCTTCATTTTTCTTTTTGTTAAGCTTTATAATTCTGGAGTTTCCAAGAACTGCAGTGATATAAAGCAGTTCATCAGCCAAATGTAATATTTAGAAACTTGGGAGTAAGTACTTTGCATGTTGCTTATTTAAGTGAAATGTTACAGGTTAAAAAAGATGGGAAATGAAGAAAACATAATGTATGCCAGCAAGTTACACCTCCATCACTTCATTTATCACAGACGTTATCTCAGACAAGTCAAGCTTTACTAGGTAATAATTGACCGCTCAGTATTAAAGGGACAGACACTGATTTGTGATTTGCATTGCCCTCAAACTATTAAACTGAATTCTCCAACAACAAAAAACCTTCACACAAGTGTTAGACCGCTGAAATCAGCATGTCTGTCACTATGTTAGAGAGGCTGACCGTTCTACGTTTTTGCTGCCTGTAGGTACATACCCATATTCACACCCACTATAAATCACTACAATATGTCTATTTCCTTCCGGTTGTATTGTTGTCTTACAAATGTAAATGATTTTCAGCAGGATACTTCTTGCATTTAGTCTAGTACTAGCACTTTGTCAATGGAGTAAACTTGAGGGTCACTATCCAAAGAGATCAAGCCGGGTGCTGAGGCTTCCAGTATGAAGACCCAAAGACTATTTTTAAGAACACTACTACAGGGTTTAATGTGCCTAAACACTGATGGGGTCAAACCATGAGAACGGAGGAACATTAAAACTCCCATTAGTAGCTTTATCAGACGCAACAGTGTCCTCAGTCATGGGCTTCGCATCAACTGAATGAAGCCGAGCTGCAGCTAAATAGATATATGTGCCATCAGGTTATATGCCCACGTTGCAGCCATAAAGAGATAACTACAATGTGTTCTTATTAGTATTTAGGCCCCTAAAAACAGACAATCCATAGTGGTTACATACTGATCGTGAGAACCCACAATCACACTATGTAAGTGGTAATATGCAGACATTTGACATAAACAGGGTGAACAATACAACAAAAACCAATAGCACTATAAATCCCTTACATTTATAAAACACCAAACCAACAGCCCTTACAAAGGTAAACATGCATTAACCTGATACAAACATATTATTAAAGGGGTTGTGTCCAACATAGTTCTGTTTCAGAGTGGAACAATCTCAGCGAAAGAACGGCTGGAAGTGGTGTCCAAAAGAGCAGCTCATTCTGGTACACATAAAGAGACATATAGAACATGTAGTACTGCACTATACTGTATAGAGGCGCTACTAGGAAACCAATCAGTGCATGCACCTCACTAACACAAGGTATTAGTCGCCAAAAGAAAGGAGGGGGGAGGGTGTTCATGGGCAGAGTGGGGCGTTGCAGTATCTCAGCAACGGAGTGTTACAATCAGGTGAGCGTGGCCTAACTAAATGTGTTGCTTTTTTCATTAAAAGTTTTATTGAAGTTTTCACAATAAAAGTAAAACAACACAAACCACAACTGAAGATGGGAAGGGAAGAGTTTGATGGGGATGGAGAGGGACACTGGGAGGGATAACAACAGGGAAGCTGGGGGGAGGAAAAGAGGGCAAGAGAACAAGTAAGTACTCTGACGCAGCAGAGTCAAACAGCAAAATATAACAGAGAAAGTATAACAAAAAGGTCAAACATTATAAAATTGACAACCTACAAAAAGTGAGAGAGAATACTGAGGGATTGGGGGGGCATCTGGGGAAACAGAGAATAATCAGAGGGAAAGACGGGGCTGGAAGCCTCAGCTTGAGGGCAAGAGAGAAACCAAATAGGAGTAAAAAAGAAAATCAGGAGGGATGGGAGTTAAAGGCGGACTGAGAATCAGTGGAGTAGTAGAAGGCAGGGGAGTAACTTGAGGTGGTACAGTTGCACCTTGGCCTAGGACTCTTAAGCAGCCCATAAGCACTGGCATCAGTATTGAGATTGCAGTTTCCATCTGGCCCATAAGCCAAGGAGACACACAGATTACCTTAACCACACTAATGTTGATTAAACTCCTTAGCACCCATAACCATCACTACAACCATCAAGAATTCGCTGTAGGGATGAGGCAGACTTTAGTTACGCCACTGGTAGAAGGTATCCCAGAGGAGCCATGTCTGCTGGTGGGCCCTATCATCCCGCTTCAGTTCAGCAAGCAGGTTCTCCATACTATGTATACGGAGAAGTTCCTGTAGCCAGGACAATAGGGAGGGGGAAACGGGGGACTTCCACAGCCTGGGAATGACAGTTCGAGCCGCTACTAACATGAATAGTAGGTTTTTCTGAATTTCCTAGGGAATATGGAAAGGAGAAGTGGAGCAGGGTCATCCTCCAGAGCGATACTGGTGACTGTCCGAATAATGCGTCAGACATCCATCCAGAAAGGGCGCAGGAGTGAACTTCCCCACCAGATGTGCGCTATCGTACCCGATCAGTGTTACATCTCCAGTATCGATCCGAAGTGGAGGGATAGATTATGTGTTGGTTTTTTAATATGCTTTATCCTTGACAGACTCCCTTCAAGGCATTTCAGCTGCTAAAATCCAAAAACTTCACTTGGACCCTCACTTCCCAGGCCTTATTTCAATGCTATATAAATGCCTAATCAACTCCTGTGTACATAAGCGGAAGCTATAGTGGCACACTGACAGATTCAAACATTGGATCTACCTGTAAAATGCTTTTATGCTGGTATGTAGTTCTGACTTGAATTGCTGACACCATTTCAGGATTACCCTCACCATGTAATAGGGTATGTTCATACAGCAGAATGTGGGGAGGAATTTAGGGTGATTTTCTGCCTCAAAATCCTCTCCTAGAACCAGCCCTATGGAACCCACACGCTGGTTAGCCTTAAATACAATAGGACTGATCAAGTGTGAGGCCATGTGCCATGGTTTTAGCAGTGATACAGCCGCAGAAACCACAGCAAGATCGTGGACACTTTTTTTTTTAGCTGAAAAAAGATGCTCTATCACTGCCTCCCTCACATTGAAAACAATGAGAGGCAGATTTTAGGTGGAATTTGTCTCAAATGTACCTCCCTCTGAAAACAATGGAAGCCAGATCTTAGGCAGGATTTGGATCTGATTTTGATCTGGACTCCAAATTCCTCCATATGAATGCATAGATCTCTATATGTGAGAGACGTTAGGTCACATTGATGTGCAAGTGTGTGATGATGTCATGAATGATGGATAAAGGGAGATATGCCCTTGGGTCAAGGAATTCCTCATGTTGTGTAGGTAGTGACGATTCATTGAAGAGAGTAACACTAAATTCACACGACAGTGATCGGCCATGTGATAGGAGCTTTTTAACGGCCTTCACACGGTTATATTAAATTCACTGTATATGAATGGAGGCTATTCACATGACTGATTTTTTGACTCTCCACAGAGCATCAAAAAATTGGTAATGTCCTATTTCTACCACTTTCATAGATCCCTAAATACACTGAAATATATGAAGGATGCATGAAAACAGGCAAGCTTCAGTGCAAAATAGGCATGAAAAACGTCCATTTTTCATGGACTTTTTGTACCATGGCCATGTGAATGTAGGCTGTTAGTGATGGTCGAGAATTTTACACTGAGGTTAGCGTGAGATCAGCTCGATGTTCATGCAGATGCTCCATGTTGGTAAGCAAAAAAAACAAAAACAAATAAATAAAGAATTTCATGGCAGTAGGGGTGAAACTTACAGACCGTGCAGAAAGACATAGAAGGTCGAATTAAAGAAGGAGTGTGAAGGATCACGCCTTGCCATCTGCGCCTTTACTGGACGCACCTGAAGAATTTATTGGAGCGCCTGTAAGAGGTTCCCCAGGGAAGATATGGTCTGTGACAATTGGGGGTAGTTTAGCATCAAAGGTTGCAGCTTCCTGGACTTCACAGAGGTGTTTGTGGTACTGGGTGCCAAATAAACAGCATATCAGGTAGTGGCAATCCAAAATAAATGGCTTTATTCAGCTTGTAAGTGACAACAGGAACAAAAATAACAAAACAGCCTAGCCCACACACAGGGCAATACCTCACTACTTGAACCCTGACTCACTTCTGAGGGCAAGCTTTACTGAGGTTTCTTCTTAGTGGTCTGGCTCACACTGAGCTTAACCAGTCCTTTCTGGAATCCAGTCCTCTTGGGACAGACCGCCTGTCTGTCTCCGACTGGTTCCACAATCCACCTGCTTTCTGCAGGTCTCCAGAAGCACTATCCTGCCGTATGGAGTGACATCCCCACCTATGGGAGTGGTGGAGGACCCCAAAAGACATACTTACCTGTCCCCAGTGCTCAGGTAACCCAGGTCACTGTCCAGTCCAATAGAAGTCCTCATCACACGTGGCCACTGATTGGACCAGGAAAGAACCCAGGATGTCACTCACATATGTCAGTTTTGATGTCCTGTCAAGTGCAGCAAGGACTTCTGCTGGAACAAGCCCTTGGATGCCGTGGGACCGGACAGCGGCCTGGGGCACCAGAGCATCAAGGATAGGAGAGTATGTTTTTTTTTTTTGTTTGATGGTTTTAAATTATTTTTCACTTTCCACGGCTTCCAGGAACAAAAATAAAAACACTATTCTTCCTGGACAACCCTTTTAAAGAACTTTCACCACCTCTGCCAAGTCCAGCTCTTTGCATCATTTAAATGATGTTGCTCCACCAATTCTGGTATAGTTGGATTTTTTTTTCTCTAGCCCCCACCATTCACAAGCAATGAATGCTGTTAGTTTTGATGCCACATATGCTATTTATTTTTGGTCTCAGCCAGAAGCAGGCAAGTGGTGTGGTTCTGAGTTCAAACACAGCCTGCCTCTGTTCAGAGCTTTCAATCACACTTCATTGCTTCCGACAGACATGCAGAGCCTAAATACCATATCCGGCACCACAACTAACTGCATTGATTTCTCCGGAACGGTGGGAGCTAGAAAAATAATTCCAACTGTGCTGAAATCAGTGGAGGAGCAGCTGTTAAATGATGGAGATGATAACAGTTCTCTTTAAAAGCCATGCACCAAAAGTATTGCCTCCATATTTGTTGCAATAGTGAGATCAGATTATTACATTTATAACAGATTATTAAATCTGTTAACTTATATTGAGTCACTTTCAGCATAGTTTCTTATACAAATAAGGCTAGG
The DNA here is from genome assembly GCA_947044405.1 of Leptodactylus fallax. Classification (NCBI taxonomy): domain Eukaryota; kingdom Metazoa; phylum Chordata; class Amphibia; order Anura; family Leptodactylidae; genus Leptodactylus; species Leptodactylus fallax. The sequence continues at coordinate 2,700,162 of CAMRHE010000200.1, read as the reverse complement.
TTCACATGTGCACCTGTATTACGTTCGGGGTTTCCATCCCCGAACCAGCTTAAAAAAAAACGGAGAGAAAAATCAATGGGGTCCACGGGTAACCGCTTTTTAAGCGGGTTAGGCTTCCGTTCTTCAGGTCCCCAAGCGGACCCGAAGAACGGAAACCCAGGTGCAGGTGTGAACCTACCGTAAACAAAATAAACGATTTAGCCAACAACTCGGGTTATTTGTACATACCAAGTAATTGTCCATCCATTCAGAGATATAGCAGTTCATATAAAATTATAGAAAATAAACAGAATATAAAAAGTTCCCCTGAAACACAACAAAAGTGGAGTTCTTTATGGTTTTAGCTCGCCCCCTTTTGGCCTTTTTTCTTATTTTGTACTGTATTCTATGTTGCACTGTCTCACAGACTACAATTCAGATTTACAGAAAATATAATGAATTTGAAATTCTACAATTCTCATGATGAGCCGAGATCTTACTTTTATCATTTATCATATACAGGATGGCTGGAGCTTCTCTCTATAAGATACTATCTTTTAAACTTCTCTTTATGCTGTATATTCGTGCTTCTACATATCACACCTGTTTTTCTTTTTCAGTGTTCACTTCTTAATGCTAATCTATGAGGGAAAACCACAACTGACCTCAGGCCTTCTGAGTCATAGCTTAGAAGTGGATCTGGTGCATCATGACACTTTGATAAAATAAAAAAAAAAAAACACTACCAGCCACCTGCAATCTCCAAAAGCGCTGTTCAGCAATTTCTTTGTCTGTGTGAAAAATGCTGTAGTTGTAACTATTAACACTAGCCAGATGGTGCAAACCTTCCTTGTAAAGCTCCCATGTAAACCAAACCACTCAGCTGGCCAAACTAAGCTGGCAAGCGACCATACAAACTTCAGCAGTGTACATACAAAGCATGGACAAGTGTTAGTTATCAAGTAGATGCATTTATAACATTCTTTAGGTTTTCAATATACTATAAGGTGTAAGAAGAAATTAGACTAAAGCATACAAAAAGAAGTACACCAGCACCCTTTACACAGTAACAGTAACTATTACGATGGCAGCCAGCAAATGTTAAAACTACCACACTAACAGTAGCATCGATGCTCCAAGGAATAATTTCACATTTGCACTGACAAACACAAAAAGATACTTGTAGTGCATTCCGATAATGCAAACTTCAGAGAAAGCTGCTAAACATTACCAAACACTTAGATATACAGTGTCCTGATCCATACTAAGTGAAACTCACAAACAAGCAGGATACTGGGTATAAGGCCAGTTGCAAACGACCGTAGGCGAGATCCGTGTGCTATCCTTGTTTTTCGCAGATTGCACACTGACCCATTCATTTCTATAGGTACATGCAAATGACCATATTTTTCACTGATCAGTGTGCGAGCCGTGATTCCGCACTAAGTCAAATAGAACAGGTCCTATTCTGTTCAGTTTTTGCAGAATGGACTCGCCCATAGAAGCCTATGGGAGACTAAAAACCTAGGATGGCACACTGATGTACTCAGTGTGTTATCAGTGTGCTGTCCGTTTTCATGGACAAGCTAGGAATATAATTAGATGTCACTTGTGTTTTTTATGGTGGATCCGCAAACTAGGATCACACACTGAAGACACACTGTCCATTTTTGCGGACATAAATCACTGACGCTGAAGAAACACTGAACACACAATGAAGACACTCTGTCCGCAAAAACGGAACACTAATTACTAGTTTGCGGACCGCAAAATACACACAGTCCTCTGCAACTAGCCTTAGTTTGCATTATTAGCATTTATTTCAAGTGACAGTTTGTGTGTTAGCTTCATGATGCTTATGGCTGAAAAATGTAAAAGGTTTTACATAAATATTACTATATGAAATTTTCAACAGAAAAAGGTATCACTCTTATTTTGGAAGTTCAAAGGTTTGTCCCTTTTCAGCCAGTACATTGTAGGAGCTGAAAAATTACAGAACACCATGTACTGTTCAGCTGGGTTCACCATAGCAAGAACCGCTGTTTGTGAGCAAGTGACAAAACTTTTATGCTACAGGATATAAAATAGTGTGTTCCCAATTTTGTAACATTTTTCAGAAGGCCTTTTTCAGTTTCCAGACATCAGCTGAGGCTGAGAATGCATACAGGGTGCTAAAATAAGATGCGTCTCAACAGTGTCTAATGTCCGGCTTAAAAATACAATACACATGATTTCAACAGGTCAGTCTTGGGGCAAGTAACAAACGCATGCATCATAAAGTGCACACAGTTATAGACAAAATATGGGGTAGCTGAAAGTGAAAACAAAAAGTTGGTAGGAGCCCATCCAACCTACCAGTTACTAAATGCCTCTTATCCCCTTTTGCATGCCTTCAGCTCTTTCCAAGTACTGTTACTGCTGAGCTGCCAGGTATTCATGGGAAGATCTACAAGCCAGTATTGCTGAATTATGAAGAAAAATTATAATGCAAGTTCTTATAAATGGCACGTATCCATTTACTGACATTGACTGAGGTGTGGAAGCATTGTGGCATTTGTGTGCTGAGAGTGTGGCACCAGTGACTCTACGTAACCGGTGTACCATGTTTAGGTATGTGATGCTGCTGTGCAGGGAGCAGTGACAGAAATCACACTTGTTAAATTTCATTTTGGGTCGCACTTTTGTGCTGAATTAATTATAATTCATACTGTTAAAATCTGTCAACTAGTATGTGTCAATGTGCGCTAAAGCAGCAGCCTTAAGGCATAGATTCAGCCAGTCTACGTCAGGATACCACAGCCTTCACTCAACTACCCTGACAAGCAGTCAACTAAGCTTTTCAACTTGACAACTAATCTATACTTTTACTTCAATGCAGCTATATGAAAGGCATACAGTTATATACGTATGTTAGAATACATTTAGCAGACCATTTCAAACATATTGGCCATACACAATGTAAACGTAGCCTAATTTGTATGACATATCGAGAGAGATAGAGACAGAGATTAAAGGGGTTGCCCAAGCAAATATGTACAACCCTTTTAACTTTTAAATCGGCAGGGGGCATTGAAAAAATTAAAATAAAAAAAAAAATGCATACCTCACCTGTCCCTGATGCTCTGGTGTCCTCCCAGCACATCCCGGTGGTGGCTTCTCCCGGGTCTCTTCCGGAGTTCTGGTGAAGCCGCTGATTGGCCTCAACGGTCACGTGACCGCTGAGGCCAATCAGCGAATGGCATGCGATGTCACTACCTGTGACATCACAGGTCCTCTTCCTTAGGACTCCTGAGGCCACTGATTGGCCTCAGCGGTCACGTGAATCAACGGCTTCAGCAGAACTCCGGGAGAAGCCGCCACAAGGATGCGCCAGGAGGACACCAGAGCATCGGGGACAGGAGAGTATGCATTTTTTTTTTTTTCAATGCCCCTAGCTGATTTAAAAGTTAAAAGGGTTGTACATTTTTGCCTGGACAACCCCTTTAAGCTTTGTTTTTTTACAATTCAATACATCACTTCACTTCACTCAGCAGCAATAAAAAGATAATATATAATCGGGTCATTCTTGGCTGCGGCTCTCAACCCTGACACAAGACTACACTTGAGAATGGTGCAATAATGGTGGACATAGTACAGTACAAGTCTACGAGATTTTACGTCAACAAAAAACACATACAATACAAAAGAGAGCACACAGCAGTCCAATTTAGAATCAGGACACAATGCTAGAAGAAATCCATAGCTACTTGCAGAATATACTGGGTCACTGCCTGTCCTAGCAATGTACGCTGATGGGGTCCCAGACTAGACTGCAGACCACCTTCTGGACATAGTGGACGGGTGTACGGCACTCTATTTCATGGCTTAGGGGTCATTCACACTACCACTGGAGACCGTCAGTAGTGTCCGTTACAAAATTTTAGCAACAGACACTAGCAGAACCGTCACAAATCCATTAAAATTTCCATTCATTTCAATGGGATTATATCTTGTGACCGTTAGTGTCTGTTTTACACCAAATCCGTCACATGTCCGTTATTTTTTGTGGACAAAAAATACGACATGCAGGACTTTTGTGTCCGTGAAAAAAATGACAGACATAAAGCGTCTTATTTTTATCAATAAAGTCTATGGGTAAAGGACAGTAACGGATGGGTGTCCATTATACTGTCCGTTATTACTGTCCGTTTTTTTTTCTGCGCATGCTCAGAAAGCAGAAACAAAAAAAAAACAAAAAAAAACAAAACACGACAGTATAAAAACGGACACTAAACTGATGCTAATGTGTCCATTAAATCGATCAGTTAAAAAAACGGACACATTAACATCAGTTAGTGTCCGTTAATGTCTGTCATGATAAGTGTCCGTTTTTCGTTATCATAACGGATATCCAACGGTAGTGTGAGCCCACCCTTACTTCACTGTGGAACAACCCAAGGCACACTAATCATCCCCCTTTACTCCAGGTATACAGCCTTTAGCACTATACAGTAGATTGGGCCTTTTGTTTTCAGTTTTGTCCCCCATATAGATTCCAGAGGCTGCTAATCGACATCAGGTACAGATCAGGGTAAAAGTCAATTCCCCTTTAAAAGGTCTTGATGATAATTCCTGATGACGTTCTGCCTGTGAACAGGTCACTTCTGCAGCTAATCCCCAGCCCTAGAGCAATTGACTGCAGAGGTCACTTATGCATGTTGGGTGCCTTGTGCACAAGTCATTGCTGAGTCCACTGATTTGCTGCAGAGGTGTCCTGAACACAAATACAGCTTTATCAGGAAGAGTCGTCAAGAACCAGTTACCCCAATAAAAGGACTGCCGCTGCTGGGGCACAGGACCTGTAAAAGGAGAGTTAACTTTTTTTTTTATTTACACATCCTATACAATTTTTATTGAAGCTGGACAACCCCTTTAAATAGGTCCTGTCACCACTTTAAAGTTTTAGTAAATACTAATGAAATAACATTTTTTAACAACATTCTTTTCCAGAAGACATAACAGGGAAATAGCACAATGCATATTTATTTAAAAAATATGCTCACAAATTGTTATTTCCTAAAGAACACAGGTATTTACTAAAACAGACATGTCAAAAGTCCTCTTCAATATGGATTTAGTATTAGGTTTAATTGAAGCTCTCTAAATCTGTATGCTGTAAGCTCCCTCTAGTGGCTGTGGCAGTCATAATTTAACCCCTTCCTGCCATAGACTTTTTTTTTTTGTATTTTTATTTTTTACTTATATGCCTTCCTTGCAGAACTAATTGTATTTCCTATTGGCACTAATTAATATTTTGTACCATGTATGGGAAAACTATTTGTAATGGGGTAGAAGTGGAAATAAAAATGTAATTGTGCCATTTTTGTTTATATACTTTTCCCTGAACGACAAAAATAACATGTTTATTTGGGGGGTCAGTAAGATCACAATGATGCCAAATCTATATTTGGCATGTTTTAATACCTTTAACCACATCCCGCTGCAGTCATTTTTTTATTTAAAATTTTTTACGTTGCAGCATAACTTTCTTTTATTTTTCTGCTCACAGAGATGTTTGAAGAATTGTTGTGTGACAAATTTACCATATGATGTATTGGGAAGCTGCAAGAAAATTCAGAATGGGGTAGAATTAGAGAAAAACTGCAATTGCACCACTTTCTTCTGGGTTTTGTGTTTTGTTTTTTTGTATGAAATAGATATCTCTATATTTTAATTGTACAGTCGTTTTCAAATCTGGAGATATCCAAAAGGATTATTTTTTTTGTTTATTTCTAATTAAATTAGGGACAGTGAGGGTAAGGTGAGTTTTAATTTTTTTTTTACTAAACTCTCCCCCCCCCCCCAAAAAAAAAAAAAAAAATAGGACTCAATACAAACATAACAGTAGCAGGCCTGATTGCCATGGCAACTAAAATTACTTCTACAATCTTGTTGCAGGGTAGCAGTTCTGGAAACCTGTAGGGTTAAACGGATAGTCCCATTAAAGACACTTATCCCCTTATCCACAGAATAGGGGATAAGTATCACATCACTGGGGTTCTGACCGCAGATTCCCAGCAATCAGAAGACCGGTGGACTGAAAGTCCTCCATGTGAATGAAGCACCAGTGTGCTGGAAAATCAGCACTCTTTCCAAATGAAGTGACACTTGTTAAGAGTCTTTAATGGGAAAACGTTGATGTTGGGTCTCTCTATCATGATATCCAGGGCTGTGGAGTTGGTAGGCCAAACCACCAACTCCAACTCCTCTATTTTTCCACAGCCTTGACTCCTTAAATGGCTGACAGCTGCAGTAATGTTCCTCTAATTTATTAAAAAGCTACTTGTTGAACTCCTATGAAATAAATGTACAACAAACTATTCATCAAATTAATGATGCAATATTAAAAACTATAAAATTACAAATAATTATTAATTTGTTTTGATGTAGGAGTCTGATTTTTTTTTCCAGCTCAGCGACTCCAATTCCACAGCCCTGAAGATATAATGACATTCCTATTTTAATAAGGCTTAAAACCGAAATGTAAAATAAAAAAAGCAAATATAATCTATTACTATAATTATTAGTGTATTCTTCTAATACTAAACTAATAGTATCGCTGTGGTTTTGTTTAATGCTTTTGCTAAATCTGCCATCCTTTTCACTAGTGTGACTGCCAGGACAACTTCTATTTTGTTTGTCTTCCATGGATTAGATTACTTGTGATTAATGATTAATTAAGTACCATGTTATTAACAAAGTGGTTTCCCAGATATTCGCATGCCCAATGGTATAAATTATTATATGATTTGTTTAGAAACAGTCCCCATTTCCAAGGAATGTAGTAATTTCCTTCAGTGCTTCCCATCAGATAAAATTTGACAGCGGATAGTGAGTACCAAACAAAAACATACAATCCATAAAATTCGCTTATTACACCTCATAATGAGTTGCAATTTGTAGAATAAAGTTTGGAAGGTCCTTTCAAATATCTAGCATGTCCTTAGAGGACTTTGATGGTAAACCTGGCAGATCTGCACCTATAACCTTCATACTGCCATGTCCTTGTACTAGATATAACAGAATATTGCATGTTATTGGAATATTCATATCTACTCTAGCCTACCAAAAAAGTAACATCATCCCACAACATATTTTAGAATAATAATCAGTAAATAATAAGTAAACTAGAAATTCCACAGAAGGCCTGTGACCATATAAAAACATGAAACTGGAGTTCCACAACGACTTCCATGTATTATTCTACCAGGGGTTGTTTGCTTAAAACATATTCTCTTTATACGATTTCTTTATCGACAAATCACATTCTGTAGGTGAAACCGGCAGAAATTCCTGCAGCGGCACCACAGGGGAAACACAGTATTAAACATATCTCATTTAAATCAAATTAAATCCTTTGAGCCTTTCCTGACATTTGACATACATAACATGCCCTAAGAACCCCACAATTGCATCAAAGTACAGGCAATGTCAGATGAAGCCCCTTCCGTCTGTGTAACCACTTAGATGTGGCAATTGCTATTGATCATGGCACCTAAGAGGTTAGACAGTGAGCTGAATTTCTAGTATCCAGTAAAATACAGGAATGCAACTAACCATGTGTTAGAGCCAGCCTCTTGCTGCAGATCATGTAGGCACACGTGCACTATCTGTGCAAACTCCATGACATGCACAGTGTATCCATCATACAGCACAAAACTGCCCCTTTCTCACAATGAAAATATATACAGTACCAGTAAAAAATTTAGACATGACTTTCATTTCATGGTTTTATTAAAAATTTTTATATAGCAGATTCATATTGATGACATAAAACTATGAAGGAACACATATGGAATTAAGTACCTAGTAATAGCAATAGTTAAAGGGAATCTGTCAGGTCAATCTGGGACACTAAACCACCCACAGTTCCTTATAGACCTGGCGTTTAGTGTCCCAAATTGCCCTGTTGTAATGCAATCCGCAGGCATATTAAAAATAAAAAACCTTTATACTTACCTAGAGAAGGGTCCCGTGAACGCTGTTCAGTCGAGAACAGTCCGGCTTATTCATGAGCTTCTTTGTTGGCACGCCTCCCAGCGCCTGCGCTATTCTTCAGTGAAGCCAAAGATGGACACCCCGGCTTCACCGCGCAATTGAGGGTCATGCGCACTGAAGCTGAGGTGTTCTCCTCTGGCTTCACTGTAGAATTGCGCAGGCGCGGGGAGTACAGCAGCAGGGTGAGTATAAAGCTTTTTTTTATTTTTAATGTGGCCATGGATTGCGTTATAACAGGGTGATTTGGGACACTAAACCCCAGGTCCATATGGATGTGTGGGTGGTTTAGTGTCCCAAATTGCCCTCACAGATTCCCTTTAAGTAACAAAAAAGCATTAACCAAACCAGTATAATTTTACATTTTACATTCTTTGACATAGCCCTCTTGTTTTGATGACCGCTTTGCACACTCTTAGCATTCTCTCAATAAGCTTCATGAGGTAGTCACTTGGAATGGTTTTCAATTAACAGGTATCCCTTGTCAACAGTTAACTTGTGGAATTTACTGTCTTTATAAAGAGTTTAAGACCAACAGTTGAGTTGTGCAGAGGTAGGAGTGGTACACAGTTCCATACAGTGTTTAGTCCTATTCAAGCACTGTTACAATCTATATTATGGCAAGAGCCATTCAATTATGTAACGGAATACATATTAAGACATTAGGTCATTTAAAATGTCAAGAAATTTTAAAGTTTTCTTAGATGCAATAATAAAAACCAGAAAACACTATGATGAAACTGAAAACTCTCATGAGGACTGCACCAAGAAAGGCAAACTGTAAGTTACCTTTGCTGCAGAGGATAAATTCATTAGAGTTAACAAACTCAGAAACAGCAAATTAACAGCACCTCAGATTAGAGCCCACATAAATGCTTCACAGAGATCAAGTACCAGACATATCTCAACATTCAACCTGTTATGGTCGTACTGCTGTAAATAAGACACTACTGAGGAACACCATGAAAAAGAAGATAATTTCTTGGGTCAAGACACACAAGAAATGGACATTAGACCAGTGGAAATCTGTACTTTGGTCTGATGAGTTAAATATTTATATTTTTGGCTCCAACTGCCATGTCTTTGAGAGAGGCAGCAAAGGAGACTGGATAATTTCTACATGTGTGGTTCCCACTGTGAAGTCTGGAGGAGGAAGTCTTTTAGCTTGGGGGTGCTTTGCTGGTGACACTGTTGGTAATTTATTCAAAATTCAAGGCATGTTTAATTGGCATGGGTACCAAAGCATTCTGCAATGACATACACGCAGTAGAACCAATATTTGTTTTTCAAAAGGACAATGTCCCCAAATACACCTACAGGCTATGTAAGGACTATAAGATCAAGAAGGAGAATGATGGAGTGCTGTGTCTGATGACATGACCTTCACGATCACCCAATCAAAACCCAGTTGAGATGGTTTGGGATGAGTTGGACGACATACTGAATGCCCTTCTGAGAACAACTTCAAGACTGATGGAAAACCATTCCAAGTGACTTCTTCATGAAGCTGACAGAGAATGCCAAGAGCGTGCAAAGCTGTCATCAAAGCGAAAGGAGGCTACAACAAGAGTTTAAAATATAAAACATATTGTGGTTTAACACTTAAAAAAAAAAAAAAAATTGCCTATCTTATCTCTTCTGCTTTTCAACAAGTGGAATCTTCTCTAATTAAACATTTGTGGCATTAATGTCAATATCCCATTAATGCTTCAGGTCAGAATACCACTTTAAGTTTGAAAAGAAGGTTATACACATTTACTGCACAACCTCCATATTGCTCTGTCTAGTCAGTAGAAATAATATGTAGAAGCATAGATCTATACAACTGCCAATGCAAAAAATACCTACTAAAATATTACAGTGCCAAAGAGTGGCTTTTCATGCTTCAATAATATGGACTATTCAGCTATTCAACTGGCTCTTCGACAATAACATGATTTATTGTCTAACACATTCACAGTAATGAAATCACCGCCTTCCCTAATAAAGAGGCATGTAGAGAAGTCTCAAAAGTGGAACAGATTTTCTAATCTTGTCTAATTTTTAGAAAGTCTAAAAGTCTAGTCTCAATTCATGCCACCTATTAGTTGGTTTACTTTGCACCAGAAATTGGTGCCCGAAGTTTACCACATTTATTTGCACAGTAAGGCATATAAACTAATAAAAATGTACCAGAATTTTGGAGTAATTTGTGCCAAAAAAAAAAAAAAAAAAGGTGTACATTGTTATGCACCTTCTGTGCCTTGTCTGACGAGTGGGTGGGGCTTAACATATGATCTTGTGCAAATGTTTTGGCCCATTTTTTGTCATAAATTAAACCATATTATAAGTGGTGTAAAGTTAGACTAGATAATCTAAAAGTGTGCCAGATTTTTCAAACAGTATTAGACACATTGAAAAATTTGTCATAATCTTAGAATGTCTAGTTTATGTTTGTATTAGTTTATTGGTCACAGAGATCCATTTCAAAAGCTTTTCAAGGTTAGAAATATTGATGAGCTATCCTACTCAGTTCAGCCACTACACAGAGAACAGAGATCTGTAAAAACAGTTAATCAGTGGGGTCAGACCTCACCACAGGTTTTTATACCACAAGGGGTCTTTGTGCCAGGGGGAGGCAAAGTTTATCTTTCCCAGTCTCTTTTGTCAGATGTAGCCATTTTCAACTTAAAAGGGGTTGTCCGGGCTAGAATTTTATTTTTGAATTAGGCTGCGGGAGGTGTAATGTCCCATTGTCCTTTCCTTGGGCCGCTGATTGGCCATAGTGGTCACGTAACCGCTAAAGCCAATCAATAGCCTCAGCGGAAGGGACCCGGGATGTCACAGCAGGCGAAGAACTCCATTGCAAGAAGACAGCCGAACAGCAGGATCAGACTGCGGTGAGAGGACACCGGAGCACCGGGTACAGGTGAGAATGTGAATGTTTTGTTTTTTATGCACCTCCTGTGGCCTAATTGAAAAATAATATTTTAGCCTGGAGAGCCTCTTTAATTCTGATAACTAGCTGCATTGTGATAACTTAATCACAAAAGCTATTGAAAGCAATGGAAAAAAGTAAAATCATTTTTTTTCTGCAGTGTTATTCACTGAGTTTTTGTTGCTTTTTTCTCCACCTATTAAATCTATAGGCAACATGACTGTGATTCCACAGCTAAAATGAACATTATGGGATTTTGAAAAAACAGCTTCAATTTTATCTCATCCACATATTGCATGGAAATAAATTTTAATTATTTAGCTGGAACTGCAAAATGCAGTGTTTTTTCTGCTGCATTTTCGCAATGTAGGGTCTTAGCCTAAACGAGATTAGCAAGAGTTTACTTAAAGGGAATCTGTCAGGGCAATTTGGGACACTAATCCACCCACACGTCCATATGGACCTGGGGTTTAGTGTCCCAAATCACCCTGTTAGAACGCAATCTATGGCCACATTAAAAATAAAAAAGCTTTATGCTCACCCTGCTGCTGTACTCCCCACGCCTGCGCAGTTCTTCAATGAAGCCAGAGGAGTACACCTTGGCTTCAGTGCGCATGCCCCGCAATTATACAGTGAAGCCGGAGTGTCCATCTTTGGCTTCTTTGAAGAACAGCACAGGCGACGGGAGGCGTGCCTCATGAATAAGCCAGACCGATCTCACCAAACTGCGTTGATCGGACCCTTATCTAGGTAAGTATATAGGTTTTTTATTTTTAATGCGCCTGTGGATTGCATTACAACAGGGTGATCTGGGACACTAAACCCCAGGTCTATAAGGACCTGACAGATTCCCTTTAATGCATCAAAGGTCATGTTAAACTTGGCTACGTCTGTAACTCCTCTCCACAATCACAGTGAGAAACCAGTCTAAGGCCGGGGCACCACGCAGCATTTCACAGTCAGAGCAAAGTGGATGGGATGCTAGCAAATCCCATGCCCACCTTGCGGTAAAAACCGTGCTGCGGATATGCGGCGATTTTCAAAACTGGCACGGCTTTGGAAATCACAGCATATCTATTATACATACGGAAACGCCAGTGGTTTCCTCATAGGTGTAATTGAAACAGAAATTCCGCAGAGGAAACCTCTGTGAACTTTCTGTCTAAAGCAGTGCGGGAAGAACCACGATGCGTTGCCACCACAGTTTTCCCCGCATCGCTTTTTTGCTGCGGGGCCCCACAATGTGGAAAGGCTGCTTTTTTGTTGCAGATTTTGTCGCGTTTTGTTGAGAAAAAGCCAGTAGTGGATTGAGTAGAAGGGAGAAGTATAAGTATTCCTAGATATTTCCCACTCCTTCCGTAGCCATTTCTTAGCCTAATGCTAAGGACCCAAGTTGCAGAAATGCATCTGAAAAAAACCACTGCATTTTACAGTACTAGGAAAGTGAAAAAGATTTCATTATTCTCATCCACACAATGCGAGAACAAAAAAAAAAAAAAACCCGTTTTACAAAAAAAACAACAAGTTCATTTCAGTTGCAAATGCAGTAAAAACTCAATGAAAAATGCTGTGGAACACAACATGACACATTTTTCCTGTGTTTTTTCTGCAGTGTTTTGCTACATGGGGCCTTAAGGTCTACTTTACTGCAAGGGATGGAAAAGTGCAAACAAGTGCAATATTCTCTGCTTTAATGCCACGATGGGCATAAAAGAAGAACCACTTAGATTTTGGTAGAGTCCAAAACAGATTAAATAAAATAGAAAAAAGTACCCTTTTAAAAATGTATGAAATTGAAAATTCATACTTTCCCTCCAAAGGCTGTATTTTTGATGTATTTATTGAATATGGGGACCCTTTAATACTCAATCGTGCCAAAAGCTATCTAGTAAAATTTTAAATTAGGAAAAAAAATTTTCACTGTATAATTTATAAAGCAGCACAGCACAAGTTTAAGTATCAATATGAGACTGTTGTATATAGGTGGCAAAAAAAAAAGTACATACTCAGTAGAAAATATTAACCTGGAGAGATACTTTTAACTTTTCAAAGATTTTTACAATGCTTCAAAAATAAAATTTCTGATAGGTTGTTCAAATATTCTTGTTTTATAGAGAAAGAAGTTTCATCCATATAATATGTGTGATCTGCCCAAAAACTGTTGTATTACAGAAAATAATCTAGCAGTGGGTCTTGTGTAAGTGATGACGGTATCTATACAGCAATGCAGACTATGCAGGTGATAAATATAAAAATAGTATACCCTTTTCACTTTGGTTACCGATTCACAATATTCTTAATCTCCAAGAAGAATTACTTCATTAGTAACCAGACACTTCTGCTATTCTATCAGTAGGTGGCAGATTTGTCTCATAGTTCTAATAAACCTTTATTTGCCTTTCATTCCTAAAGGACAAAGTTTTATATTAAAAATCAGAATACTGGTCCACTGATTAATGGTACACACTTGGGAGTGGTGACCGCACAAACACAAAAGTGAAAGAAAAAGTGGCAAGTCTTTAATCCCTTAAGGACGCAGGGTAGTTTGTACGTTAGTGCTCGGTGACTTTTCTCATATTTTCCCTCCCCGTATTCCAAAATTCATAAGGGTCATTTTGATGTTTTTGGTTGTCATTATGATTTAAAAAGAGAAAACACAGAAGTTTGACAATAAATGGCTTCAACCAACCACTAACAATGAGTGGAGAAAAAGTTAATTGTGTTATTCATATTCTCTGAGAAAAGGCCAAAAAAAACAAAAAAATCTGCCGGGGTATGTAAACTTTTTAGCACAACTGTATGTCAGGGCTCTTTATTGCTATTTTTTTTGGGAAAGCAAAGTGACCAAAATACGTTAATTTCTGCATTGCGGTATACCTAACATGTTTGTTTATTCATTTTTGGTTTACATTATATATTTTTTTAAATATAAAAGGTGGTTTTTTTAAACTTATTTAATTTATTTATTTTTGTGTGTTTTTACTACAGTACAGACCAAAAGTTTGGACACACCTTCTCATTCCAAGAGTTTTCTGTATTTTCATGACCATAAAAATTGTAGATTCACACTGAAGGCATCAAAACTATGAATTAACACATGTGGAATTATATACTTAACAAAAAAGTGTGAAACAACTGAAAATATGTCTTATATTCTAGGTTCTTCAAAGTAGACACCTTTTGCTTTGATTACTGCTTTGCACACTCTTGGCATTCTCTTGATGAGCTTCAAGAGGTAGTCACCTGAAATGGTTTTCCAACAGTCTTGAAGGAGTTCCCAGAGATGCTTAGCACTTGTTGGCCCTTTTGCCTTCACTCTGCGGTCCAGCTCACCCCAAACCATCTGGATTGGGTTCAGGTCTGGTGACTGTGGAGGCTAGGTCATCTGGCGTAGCACCCCATCACTCTCCTTCTTGGTCAAATAGCCCTTATACAGTCTGGAGGTGTGTTTGGGGTCATTGTCCTGTTGAAAAATAAATGATGGTCCAACTAAACGCAAACCGGATGGAATAGCATGCCGCTACAAGATGCTGTGGTAACCATGCTGGTTCAGTATTCCTTCAATTTTGAATAAATCCCCAACAGTGTCACCAGCAAAGCACCATCACACCTCCTCCTCCATGCTTCATGGTGGGAACCAGACATGTAGATTCTATTCGTTCACCTTTTCTGCGTCGCACAAAGACACGGTGGTTGGAACCAAAGATCTCAAATTTGGACTCATCAGACCAAAGCACAGATTTTCACAGATCTAATGTCCATTCCTTGTGTTCTTTAGCCCAAACAAGTCTCTTCTGCTTGTTGCCTGTCCTTAGCAGTGGTTTCCTAGCAGCTATTTTACCATGAAGGCCTGCTGCACACAGTCTCCTCTTAACAGTTGTTGTAGAGATGTGTCTGCTGCTAGAACTCTGTGTGGCATTGACCTGGTCTCTAATCTGAGCTGCTGTTAACCTGCGATTTCTGAGGCTGGTGACTCGGATGAACTTATCCTCCGCAGCAGAGGTGACTCTTGGTCTTCCTTTCCTGGGACGGTCCTCATGTGAGCCAGTTTCTTTGTAGTGCTTGATGGTTTTGGCCACTGCACTTGGGGACACTTTCAAAGTTTTCCCAATTTTTCGGACTGACTTACCTTCATTTCTTAAAGTAATGATGGCCACTCGTTTTTCTTTACTTAGCTGCTTTTTTCTTGCCATAATACAAATTCTAACACTCCATTCAGTAGGACTATCAGCTGTGTATCCACCTGACTAATGAACAACACAACTGATGGTCCCAACCCCATTTATAAGGCAAGAAATCCCACTTATTAAACCTGACAGGGCACACCTTTGAAGTGAAAACCATTTCAGGTGACTACCTCTTGAAGCTCATCAAGAGAATGCCAAGAGTGTGCAAAGCAGTAATCCAAGCAAAAGGTGGCTACTTTGAAGAACCTAGAACATAAGACATATTTTCAGTTGTTTCACACTTTTTTGTTTGCTTCAGTGGTTTTATGTGTATACAATGGGAGATTGCCCTTTGTGGCCAGTTTTATTACCCCTGGACAAACAGATGTCAAGGGAGGGAGAGAGGGCTAATGACCCACAGCTCAACCCAGACACAGCTTTCCTGCAACAGGAAAACATCCTTCTTTCTCAGGATCCTGCAATGGGGGTAAGAGGAGAGGGGCTACCTGTCCAGGAGGTGTGACTGGACACTGGTCTTAACTGGGAGAAAGACCTAGATTCTTTGTCAGATCTTGGAGTCAGCTAAAAGAGCTGGATGTGTCCATTCTCCCTACAGAAGATCGCCAAACTCCTGGAACCAAAGACTTTTAAGTATTCTTCTGCTTTATTCCTTTTTATTTTACAGCTGTTTGTATTGTGTGTCATTTGTTATCTCTCTATATCTGTAGCACTGAACCATCTTGTTATTAAAGTGTCAACTTTAAGGCTATTTTGTGTATGCTCTATGAACCCATTACCTTTTTTAAGTGTATATGTGCGCAAGGTGTCTGCTGGACCTTGGATCAGCAGTGGTGGCGGCGTGTATTTGGGGTGTGTGGAATGTGTTGGGGTGCGACTTACGCTCAATTTGCAGCCTGAGTGAGGAGTGAGTGCAATATTGAGTGAGCAGAGTTGAGTCGACCCCCGACAGCCGCACCCGTGTCACGTGCTAGGACGGTCCGTATGGGACACCCCCAATGATGAGAAGAACGCTATACTTAGCCTACCTCAGGCTCTTCCACTGAAATGAATGGAGTGGTGCGCATTGCCCAACCACTACTTTACTCAGAACTGGGGATGATCAGGATGTTATCCTGATCAGATGGGATCTGCCTCTCTACCCCCAAGTCATCCCCCTCTACCCACATCAAAACCCTTTCTGTGTACTCAGAGCTAAAAATAGTGGTGAAGCAGGAAACATTTAGCTACATGCTCCATCATTTGGGCAGCTGCTAATGATGTCTGGTGCAGGCTTACCTAAATGTAATTCCTTTTTATCCCATGAAAATTTGTGCCTTCATTTCTGGGATATTCATTTTTTTCATAACATGCAAATGAGCAGTCTGGTGCACCAAGCATGGCTCTGCTCTAATACACCAGGGGAACACAAGAACAGAGCGCCCTGTATGATGTCATCTTAGTTTTGTGACCGTATCACTAAAATAAGGGAGGAGGGAAGGAGAGCATTATAGAGAGACTACAGAAACTATAAAGCACAGTACCCTGCTTCCAAATGGGGCCGGATGCTGAGAAGTAACCACTCACCATGTTGGTCTCCAACGCATATGCAAAGTAAGTCTACAGCCTCGGCTAACAACTGCACCCCACAGAGGAATGTCTGTGACTGAATGTAAACAGTAATGGCTATCAACATGTACATCAGTGCGAGTCAAGTGCACATACGGTATAACAATACATATCTGCATTGCTGATCCAACACAATAAGGGGCCAGATAAGGCAGCACATACATAAAGGGGACAGTTCACGACGATCAAAGTAGGATATAGCAAAGTACTCAATGGTGCCCAGAGATACAGATACATTGGTAGACAGTATCATGGGTCTCTTTATATGAAAGCATAACTGGCCAAGTACTGGAGGTCCATAAATATACATTTGTCATAAGATAACTAGTCATTAGCAATGAGGGCATAGATGTATATATTGCTATAAAAAGATAAATGATAGGCAAAAAGCCTACATACAATCAAAAGATATGCATGCATATGAGTACGAATATATCACATAAACACTATTATGTCATAGATAGGGCTACTGATATATTGAAACAACATAATGGACACCTAGTGACAATGCATTCCCATACAGGGAAAAGGAAAATAAAATTGCGATAATATAGGAGTAACTACAAAGTGAAAAATGGACTAAAATGACTGGGACCCTAGCATTATTCCCTATGCGGCAGAACCAAGGTGCAGGGTCAATCTAATCCCAAAGTACCAAGGAGACCAAGAAATTGCCAATAAAACAAGTAAAATTAAGTTGGTCATTCAAGCCATGTGGGTTCAGGCAATAGAGTCTGTAAATCCATTGTGCTTCTTTGTGAAGAATAAGATTGTCACAATCACTTCCTCTGGCTGGGGGACTAATCCATTCAATCACTTGAAATTGCAGGAATTTCACCCCCATGTATTGTCCAAACTTGTTTCAAGAATGGGGTTTCCTTCTTGTGCATAACATCTCCCACATGAACCTGAATTTTCCTTTTGAACTGGCAGATTGTTTTTTTCTACATAATTATATACATATTGGGGCAAACTACCTCCATCTTTTTACAATTAGTATTTGACCAGTATTTGCACTGCAAAATGTTCTACCAGTTTTGATGAACAAGCACTCCATTCCCCACATATAAAAGTACAAGGCAGTTGCCTATCCAGCCAGGTGACCTTCTCCCTTGGTGGTTCAAAATTGCTACTTATTAATTTATCTTGAAGGTTTCTGCCCCTTCTGAAGGTAACAGAAGGCTTATTAGAGATACGATCAGAAATCTCATCATCTGTAAATTTTCCAATATCTTTTCAGTATTTCAAACACTTCCAGATGTTTACCATCAAACATCTCTATAAGTCTGGTGATGTTTTGAGTCTGATCTGATGAGGCTTAGGAATTAAGACAAACACTTTCCCTGACAAATTTCCTAGCTTTCATATAAGCTTATTTGATCACCGTTTTAGGGAAGCCCTTTTCAGTAAAGCTCCTTTCCACAACTCTTGACTAATCATCAACGTCTTTGGAGTAGCTACAGTTACAGTGGAGCCTCAAGAATCGCCCTCTTCATACCCCTCTTTTGAAAGCCAGAGGGTGGCAGCTATTCCATTGTAATAGATTATTTGCTCCAGTAACCTTTCTGTGGAATAGTATGAATTTTCCCCCGCTCTGACTTAATAATCTTGAGATTCAGAAAGGAGAGGGAAGTGGGATTTATCTCAGTGGAGAAACTGAGACCTAAATCGTTCACATTGAGGTCTACAACAAATTGCCCAAATTCCTGCTCTGATGCTGACCAAAAGAGATATATCGTCGATATATCTAATCCAGAGTATAATCCATGATGTCCATCTGGCATACCTATGCAAAAACACGGTTGTGTCCTCCCACCAGCCAAGGTACAGATTTGCAAAAGTTGCCACAGATGGTGGAAGACACGACCCTTGAACAAAAAATTTTTTTTTTCTAGAATGAATTTCAGCAATCGTAACACAAACTTATTATGTGCCATATACTGAGTCAATTTTGAATTTAAATAAAACTCCACCTTCTCCTTTATCATGAGGGATGGATGAATATACGGCTTCAATATCCAAACCAGCTATAAGGACGTATTGTTCCTAAATCTCTTCAAGCTTCTTAAGGACGTCAGTGTTTATAACCCGACACTACTGATTTCCCTTTCAATGGGGGATAACCCTAAAAGGTGGCACAGGAAATCTGGGGAATAGAAGATCAAATTCCTTCTCATCAATGAGACCTACATTTCTCTACCAGTGGCCCTCAGTTCCTCAAATTCTTTCAGCAGATTTGCAGATAGTTTAGTATAGTACTCCCTATCCAAGAGGATCTTTTCACACATCTATTTGTATCACTATTTATGATGACAATGTTACCACCCTTATCAGATGGCTTAGTGACCAGATCTTTTTTCCCCATTTCAAACAGGTACAGACCTGCCTCTCTTCCAATGTGAGACTATCATGTTCAACCAACCTATTCGGATCCAGCTGTATCAGATCAGTTGTTATCAGATTTATGAACAGGTCAAGGTGGGTAAAATCCCCTACAGAGGGAAGTTTTTTTGTTTTTAATTTTGAGATCCATAAAAGGTTCGGTCCCTGGGGTTTTATTAGATTCCTAGCAGAGTCCTTCTTGGACATCCAGGCCCTCCAATTCAGATGGTTCTGAACCCAGTTCGAAGTACCTTTTCTACTGTTCAGTTTTAAAGAAAAACTTTATCCACTTAAGTTTTCTAGCAAAGAGATGCAGGTCTTTTATCCATGAGAATGGCTCAAACTTCACTGTAAGGAGAAAAGAAAGCCCCTTATACTTTATCAGAAGCTGAGAGGTCTCTCGTGTCTAATTTGATTGATTAATAATTTGCAATTGATCCTCTACTTCTATTCAAAGATCCCCGTTTCCCCTCAACGTATATCAGGGGTTTCTTGGCTAAAAAATTGTTACTGTTGGCCAGTGCTGGTCACCTGGCTAGATAGGCAACCACTTGGCTAATTTTAGATGTGGGGAATGTAATGCATGCCCATTCATCAAAACTGGTAGAACATTTTGCAGCGCAAATACTGGACAGCAATTTGAGATTCGTAATTTCACAATAGGGGTAGTTTACCTCATTACAGGCCCATGTCCATATAATTATGTAGGAAGAGCAATTTGCCAGTTCAAAAGGAGAATTAGGGATCATGTGGGAAATGTTATGCACTACAGGGATACCATAAGCTCCAAACATGTATAGACAAGACATGCTAGATGCCTCAATTTCCAAGTGATCGAATGAATCAGACCCCCAACCAGAGGAGTTAATTGGAAAAATCTTATTCTTAACAAAGAAGCACAATGGACTTACAGACTCAATTGCCTGGACCCACAAGGTTGGAATGACCAACTTAGTTTTACTGGCAATTTCTATATCTCCTTGGTACTTTGGGGTTAGTTTGACCCAGCATATTGGTTCTGATGCATTGAAAACAGGGACCCGGTAATTTGGTCCATCTTCCTCTTGGTGGTTACTCCTATGTTAACGCAATTTTATTTACCTTTTTCTAAAGTGGGATTGCTATGTGTCCATGTCGCTGTTTCAATACATCAGTAGCCCTATCTAGGGCATAATAGTGTTTATGTGATATATTTGTACACATATGAACACTTATGTTCTAATTATATGTAGGCTTTATTGCACTATATACATAATGGTCCTCATTATATGACTAGTATGAGAGTGTGAACCTAGAGGGCGCTGGAGAGCGACCCAAAAACAGGATTGAAAAGGTCCTCGACCACACCCATATCGGGGGCTTCACTCCAGAGGGAGTATACATAGCATGAGAGAGCTGCTGGTGACCTGCAGGGAGCAGGTGGATGGTGGACCAGTTGGAGACAAACAGGTGGCCTGTCCCAAGAGGACTGGATTCCACAAATGGACTTGGTTAAGCTCAGTGTGAGCCAGACTGCTGAGGAGAAACCTCAGCAAAGCTTCTTGCCCCCAAAAGTTAGTCAGGGCTCAAGAAGTGAGGTATTGCCCTGTGTGTGGGCTAGGCTGTTTTGTTATTTTTGTTCCTGTTATCACTTACTAGCTGAATAAAGCCATTTCTTTTGGATTGCCATTACCTGATATGCTGTTTATTTGGCATCCAGCGCAACCAACACCTCTATTAAGTCCAGGAAGCTGCTACCTTTGATGCTAAACTACCCCCAATTGTCACACTAGTTATCTGATGATGGATTCTCTTCTAACAAAAGAGTATTTATGAACCACCAGTACTTGGCCAGTTATGTTATCATATAACAAGACCCATGATACCGTCTATTGATAAAGCTGCATTTCTGGACACCATAGATTAATTTGCTATATCCCACTTTGATCGAAGTGACCTGTACCTTTTATGGATCTGCTGCCTTATCTTGCCCCTCATTGTGTTGGATCAGTGATCCAGATACGTATTGTAAAATGATGGGCATACATCAGTCACAGGCATACCTCTGTGGGGCACAGTTGTTAGCTGAGGAGGGCATAGACTTACCTCACGTATGTGCCAGGGACTGGTTTAGATTGGCCTGTATAACTTGTTACATGATGTGTGCCCATTAGTGTATCGTTCCTGTCTCATACAGCACATGGTGAATGGTTACTCCTTGACATCCAAACATGTTTGGAAGCCGTCACTGTGCTTATAGTCTCTGCATCCTTCAGTATGAAAGCCCCGCTGCAATCAATTCAGATGCTCATTGTTATATGTGTGCAAATAAACATTATCATCATTAATAAGTCAAAAATAAAACATTGCATTCTTTGGTTTGCTAGATATCTTACAGTAGCAATTGGTACACTATCTGTTTTTTAATACACATAGCTTGGAGGTGTAACACAAAATTGTACACTCCTGAGTTACTATTCTTTTAGTGACATGAAATTGCCATTTAAGCTCTTCATGTTCCACTTTACTCAGTGAACTTTAAATTAGAAGGGGAGCTTAATAAGTATCTTTTACTGTTCAGTGAATTCTATATTTAGGTGAGCCTGACCTATCTAACTGTGTTCTTGGTTTAAAATGCTTCATTCTTGTGACAGACTCCCTTTAAGAAATTTTTACTGAAAAGTACTGAACAGGACAATTATACTAATCTTCTATATACCACCACTATATTCCACAGGATATGTACATTCAAAATCAGATATTACAAATCTAACAAACTTTTTATATTATAGGCATGAGGGCTCTGCTCACAAATGCTTACAATATATAAGAAAGTAGTGATGAAACAAAAGGTAAGTGTATAATGGCAGTAAGATTTCTTACTCCCATTCACTTCAATGGGAGTTTCAGTAGAACCCACCCGAAGATAGAGCAGAATGCTTCTTTATTCCGCTAGCTGAAGCGTTTGCCTCAATTAAAATGAATAGGAGGCAAAATATTTTGATTGATTCCACCACAAAAACTCCTCTGCCATGTGAATTTACCTAAAAGTACACATAAAAACACATGAGCCTATCAGCAGCATACTTAGATGCTTAGGGTGCAAGAAATGTTGGAGTTCACTGTTGAATGAAGAGATAAAGATAATTATATAGACTCAATCAAAACAAGTGGGCGATCATAGCCCAACAGTGAGCAACATCAGGATGAAAACATGGCACTAATGTGAATTACTGTATTACACAGCCAGTGCCATGACATCACTATGTACATTATTCCTATACATGACATATAATGGTGTACATAATCTGACTCAACTGTAAGAGTATGTAAGGTGTAAAGGTGGCAGCTGCTTCTGGGAAATAACGCCAGGAGTTGTCCAACTATTTACAGTATCTGCCAACTTATGCTATACCAGTACTAGTAATTGCATGGAACTTGGGGGACTTTCTTCTAGATTTTGCATTGACATATAGAAACTTCAAGTAACCCCCCATAGGGCATATGTACAGTTTGTCATAATTCATGATTTGCAGAAATGCATTAAGCAGGTTTAGAATTCACACTAAAAAAATTTTCAACTGTGCATCTCATGTTAAACCAGTTGCTGATTTTACTAAGGAGTTCCTCATTTGTACTGCAACTTATAAAGCATGTGGAGGTTTTTATATTTTTATTCCGGCACTGAATAAGAGATATAAATTCTACACAAAAAGCCAAAACAAACATGCTGAAAAACAAATCCTAATAAGAATAGGAAACCTGTCAATAAATGCCTGTTGATAATTCTTATGAAACAACATGACGTAAAAGAAACCAAGCATTTATGTTAAAAGGACATGAAGATGCTAGAGTTTACATTATGTGACTGTCAATGTTACTCAAACCTCATAGATTGTAAGCTCTTGCGAGTAGGGCCCTCAGTCCCATTGTGTGAATTAACTATTACTCTCTATGGTATATTTTTGTCTGTACTTGAACGCTACAATTTGTAAAGTGCTGCGGAATATGTTGGCGCTATATAAATAAAATGAATAAAATAAATAAATAAATAAATAAAAAGGGGGGGGGGGGGATACAACTCACCACACCAAAGTCCGAATACTCAGTTTCTTCACAGACTGTGCATATCAGATGGTAGGTGGAAAAGCCTGCAGGACAGGCAGAAACATCCAAAACCTTTAAGTTGACCCAGCACCAGTAATATGTCATCCACAAAGATAACACACAGAAAACTATATTTTATTCCAACATGTTAAAACTATGGGTATGGCATCCTCCACTCACTTACACATTTCCAGCTGCTATCAGCTCTTACTTCTAGCACATTGTACTTAGGCTATTTGAAACTAGACCAAAAGACTGTGTTGCTAACCACACTTAGTAGAAGCAGGATGTTTGTATCTGCTGCTTTTGTGAAAATAACTTTTCAAAGAAATTTTTTCTTGTATAATTCTAGTTGGCGGTTTTCTCAGCCTTTGGTCACCCAAATGTGCAAGGTTTCCTTAAAAGGTAGATTTCAGAGGAATTTGATAGTTATGTTTAAGAAATAGATACATATGCTTTGTTAAGGCACAGAACTGTTGAAAACACTAAACTGTAAGGAAAATGCCTGCTTGTTCTCACTTTTGGCCTCTATGTTGGTTTAATTGTAATATTTCTGTGTAAGTTTTTCTTTTTCTTCTATATCTTTCAAGAGGAGACACTTATAATTAGTGGCCACTAGGTGGAGCTATTTGAAAATATTTCAAATTCCTTGAACATACAGATTTAATTAAGATGAAAGTAAGGTAAATGTAAAAGTACTTAAAATCTTTATGAGAAAAATAATATATAAAAATATACACTTAATGACGTACATGTAAAAATGTGACTGCCTATACTGGAATAGCAAAGCAAAAGTCATGAATAGCCAAAGTGAAATTTCACTTTTTGAAATTCCATTTCTAATGCTAAAATCAGATAAAGCAGATTTGTTGCAAAGTTCTACAACTGTCATCTGAATTATGCTTGCAAAATCCCATGCACATGCTGCAGAAACAACCTCATTTCATTTTCCTACATTCACATAAATTGCCATATATGACAGCCAAAGTGGAAAGGGTAATTATCAAGCTCTTCAAACAACTTCTAAAATGGAGTAGGCTTAGATTTGCGCTGTAAAATGTCATTCATGGCTAAAGGGGAGACATTGGACACAAGTACCAGGGGAAAGCTGGAGCATTTATAAATGTCTGCAGGCAAATCTGGCACATCAGTACCATGGTGTGAAGATGAGAGACCGCCAGCTATGTATTTCTCAGATATGTATTTTGTGTCAGTGTGTTGTCATGTGCTCAGATTACTCCTACACCAAGTGGTATGTCTGCTGTGTATCCAACCCGTTTTTGTCCCACAGATCCCCAGAGAGTCCCTTACACAAGCCTTTGTTTACATAACAGTGTTACACTCGTTAACACGGCAGGGTGTTCTGCATAAAGGATGTGCTGGGCGGGCTCTCTGTACACAACCATCAGACAACATGGAGCCAGCTATAGATCAAAAAGAATATTGTTTTATAACAATATCTGCCCCGATAAATTTCCCAGATGCACCAGGCCTAGGCACACATTTAGAGCCCACCCATGTTACGGTACAAAACCTGGAAAAAGTCCAGACACTGATCTCCTTACCCAAAGGGGATTGGGGTGTCATCCTTGGTGTCTACACGATGGGGATCTCGCCACGAACCCTATCATACCTCCTGCCCGTCATCGGGCGAGGAAATATAATGAAACATGGTTATAGAGAGAGTTTAGGAAGGAAGGTGGGGCTACTCCTCCTAGTGAAATCACGCAGGGAGGAGACTGGGGATAGTTATACAGTCTCACCTGAGGGAAGGGGGGGTCTTTGTTATCTTGTTCCTGGAGAGGATGTGAGGGCAGGACTTCAGCCATGTGGCCTAGCCATGCGGCTTAAGAGGCAGGCCTGGTCTTCTTATTCTGGACAGCACATAGGAGACACATGCTCACCCGCTCTGTAACTTGCTTAAAGAAGAACCCTGAAGCCTACCACATGGACTCAGAGAAATGGACTATCTACTTGTTCTGGTATTTTTCTATCTTTTATTTCCCTTTTTATTTTGTTGTGCTGTATTTTACTTTTATCCATATTTGCTTGGTAATTGATATATACAGTGAAGGAAATAAGTATTTGATCCCTTGCTCATTTTGTAAGTTTGCCCACTGACAAAAACATGAACAGAATGGATGGAGCCATGTACTGTAAAATCCTGAGTGACAACCTCCTTCCCTCGGCCAGGACATTAAAAATGGGTTGTGGTTGGGTCTTCCAGCAGGACAATGAGGCAAAACATACAGCCAAGGAAACAAAGGAGTGGCTCAAAATGAAGCACATTAAGGTCATGGAGTGGCCTAGCCAGTCTCCAGACCTTAATCCCATAGAAAACTTATGGAGGGAGCTGAAGCTCTGAGTTGCCAAGCGACAGCCTCAACATCTTAATGATTTAGAGATGATCTGCAAAGAGGAGTGGACCAAAATTCCACCTGACACGTGCGCAAACCTCATAATTAACTACAAAAAACGTCTGACTGCTGTGCTTGCCAACAAGGGTTTTGCCACCAAGTATTAAGTCTTGTTTGCCAGAGAGATCAAATACTTATTTCTCTCTGCAAAATGCAAATAAATTTATACAATGTGATTTTCTGGATTTTATTTTTGATATTCTCTCACTGTTAAAATTAACCTACCCTTAAAATTATAGACTGTTCATGTCTTTGTAAGTGGGCAAACTTACAAAATCAGCAAGGGATCAAATACTTATTACCTTCACTGTATTTCTGTATATGTTAATGCTTAGTACCAACCCATTGGGGTTAATAAATATATAAAATTTAGAAAGCTCGTTTCGTATTATCCTATAACCCCGATCCGCTCACTTTGTGAGTGGGACTTTAAGAAAGAAGGTCGGTCGCAGGTGTGCCAGGTCAAGGCGACATCCTTCACACCTGGATTTTTCATAGTGGTGGATCCTGGATGATAAAACTGGTGCTCCTTTAGACGGTCTAGTCTTGAAGTTCATACCGCCTACTAATTAATTTACTTCAAGCCAGAATCTTTGACAAAGTTTGGGTGCATTTTATATCTAAGGTTTCATACTACATTCCCAACTTTAACTTTAGTTTTTCATAGCTAGAAATGAGATTTCAGAATCTCTGCTTCCATATGACACTAGAACCACTGCTCTAGGTTGTATAAAACTATAAAGCCATCTGAAGTGACAAGTCCTGCACTTTGCCAACTGATACATCTGTATATGCTAGCAATACACAGCCTGCGAAGAAGAGGCTGCAGCCTCTTTATATATCTGTTGGGCATTCTGGCACAATAAGGATGGTAAGGTAGGGAATGGCATAGATTTGCATTCTAACTCACACCAGAAAACTGCCGAGAGTTATAATAAATTAGTTGGGCCAAACGTGCACCTCAATATCATCCCTCTATGCCAGAAAACTTGCGGAGAGGGAATGATGAAATCCCCGCCCCCTTCCCCCACAGTGTGTACGGGATGGACTCTCCCTGGCGATGCTTAGACGGTAATAAAGTACTGTATATTACAAAAATGTTTACCAAACATCCCCCTACACAATAGTAAAAAAAGAAGTGAAATAACATTTACACTCTAAAATATTAACATTGTGCAGCGGCTGAAACGGGAAGTTGGCTGCAACTACTGCCGGAGCTCACTTAGAGAAGGCAGGGAAGGTTCATTACTGTCCCTGCCTTCCCGATCGCCATGATGTGGCTCCCCTCTGACCCGGTGGTTATGTGATCCGCCGGGATAAGAGTCTGTTAGAGCTTCTGGGTCCCATAGGACCCAGATCAGCTCTGTAGTTATGGGCAGGAGGCTGTATGCCTCCTGCAACTGGGACTAAGGTATCAGTGCCAGTTACAGGTGAAATCAGCCTACCCACCAAAAAAAGTAGTGGACAGATGTCCCCTACTATTATGACCTTATGGGGATACAATGTAAAATAAATAAATAAAATAAAATGAATAGAAAAGTAAAAAAAAAAAAAAAAATTAAAGTAAAATAATTAAAAAAATAAATTAAATACACCAATAACACACCCTTATTACAGGTTCTAGCCCCACCCCTGACAACACAGTACAAAATAAAAATTACCGGAATGGAGAGGAAAAACGATTTTAAGAAGTTTTTTAGTAGCATTTTGTGCTATTAAGAAAAAAAAAAAAAAACATGAACCGTGAAAAACAGACACGTTTTCCCTCCTCTTTTGTTTATATTTTCCCAGATATAAAAAAAAATAACAACATAAAAATAAAGCTCTACGTGTCACCGAAAAAAGACACAGAAATTAGTTGAGTAACGCTAATGATAAAAATGTTACAGCCCTCAAAACCTCACATACAAAAACCCGAAAATGTGTCTGGTCCTGGACCAGAAATTGGCCCGATACTGAAGTGATTAAAGACTTTCATCTGTTAATTTTCCAAGAGTCTGGAGTAGTTGAATGCTCATTGAAAGGTTTGTGGATGTTCATGTGTTTGGGACAGTTGGCCTTATGACCAACCAAACACAGCTCATTTCAGACGAATGATGGCTGTCAAAAATCTAATGTGTATGGCCATTTTTAGGCCTAACCCTAATCTTTGCATGTGCACTATTTAATCAAGGTTAAAATAAAAGAACACATTTCCTATTGGGGCTATTTTGGACCTTCCAACAGCACACATACAAAACGAACAAAAAAAGCATACATTTACATACAGGAAAAAAAAATGATCCAAAGTTGAGTCTTGGAGTGATGATCTTCACATTGGCAGCCAGGACAGGAAATGCTGAAGTCACATACTGTATGTATTTGAATTTCAGAGATTATCTCGTCTGGATGGCAATTTCTGCAAAAAAAACATCCAGATTTTGTGTTGTCACTCACAAACCATATCCTTCATTGTAAAGTAGTCCCTGGACCAGACCTTAATACACAGTGCTGCTCAAGATTATACAATAAACAACATGAAATACAATGCTTTCACTGGACTTGCCATTGAAAAGGAGGTGGTTTTGAACTATAAGGAAGGAATTCCCTGGAAGAAATCTTTTAGTTTTTTCAGCCCACACATTACTCTAAATAAGATTATAAAGTAAAGGGAAGTTGTAGGAGTGCACATTCATTTTATAAAGTGGTAAACTATACAGTGGAGGTAGGAATGTTGACTTGGAAAATACATTTCTTTCAACTATTGCAATGTTCTACTTTCTTTACACATTAAACCCCATATCCACATTCTACGCAACTCAAAAACATTTCCCATAAAACCATTTTGTGCATTGTGTTAGTAAAGATTTCTTCTTGGCAAATGCTGTGAATCTTCTAAGTTTGAACTTGAAGAGATTCTCCCCTTCAAACGGCACCCCTTCCTGTATCCTCAGTGCAGCTCTTCTACTTCTAACTCACGTTAGTGTTGTAGCAAGAACACACAGTATTTAAAATACACATATACTGTGCAATATCTCTGTAGGGAATAGTCGGCGTCTCAAAATCAGAAGACCTGGGCAAATCACCTCCTTAGCCTTTTTTTTTTTTTTTTTTTTTTTTTTTTAGTAAGATATCATTTGGGGCTTCATGCACGAAGCAAGATTTAAAGGGATTCTATCATTAGATTTAGGCAACTTTGCCTAATGACATGTTGGAGTAGCCTTTAGAAAGGCTATCCTATCCCTACCTTTCTTTCTCTTTTCTCTGACGCCGTTTTTGAAATAAAGACTTTATTCTTATATGCTAACAGCACCGTCATATCCAGTATTCCACCTCCTCTTGCTGCTGCACACCCCTTCATGCAAATCTCGTGCATGCGCCGTAGTGGGAAGTGCTGCTGCTAACGCAGCGAAAAATAAAAAGAGGAGGATATTCCAACATGTCGTTAGGCAAATTTGCCTCAATCTAACAATAGAATCCCTTTAAATTACTTAGACATGCTGGAAAACGGTCAACTTCATTCCTTTCGCCGCAAATTCTCCTTGCTTCCTTTGTTTTCCTCGTCCATGACTGATCTGGAGTCTGCCCTCTCTCACACGGTCACCACCCCGCGTGCACTATCGTCACTTTATGGTATTCTCCTCAAGGCTGCTGCATCCAGGAACAGTTGTCATATAGGCCCCTGGGAGTCGGCCCTCCATATGAGTCTCTCTCCTGCCAGCTAGGATAGGTCTTTCTTGTTTACGCACAAACTCCCGTTGCCTTGCACTGTGCAGGAAAAGAATTTCAAAATACTGACTCGATGTACCGTTCTGATCTCCTCCATAGGTTTTATCCTGGCGTTTTTGACTCTGAGAAAGGTACACTTTACCATATCTGGTGGGAGTGCGATGCACTTAGACCCTTATGGGATGCGGTGTTCGATCCATACACTAAAGAGAGTGGTCGGTCCATTGCTCCTTCACCTCAATGGGCCCTTCTCTCAGTTATACCTGGGAAAATTTCCGTGGTTAATAAGGATCTCCTGCAACATTTTCTCAGCCGCCAGAACAGTCATTCCCAGGCACTGGCGCAGTACTGTTGCACCCACCTTGGTCGAGTTTCCACAGGAGCTTCTCCTTATCCAGAGAATGGAGGCCCTGTAGCAGAGAACTCTCCTGATCCTTCCAAGTTTGAGTCACTCTGGCAGCCAAGGGTGGTATTTCAGGAGACTTCTGATTTTTCCACTTTTTTCTCCTGATCTGGGGATGTTTTGTACATTTCCTTTGGGAGGCTGGCCATTTAGCTCTGTTACCCCCTTACTCTCCCTCTGTCCCACTGACACCTCCCCTTCTATGCGTCTTCCTTCTGTTTAATTTGTCTTGTGCTTTTTTTTCTTGTCCATTATTGTTTCCACTTGTTTCT
This sequence comes from Leptodactylus fallax, assembly GCA_947044405.1. Taxonomy (NCBI): domain Eukaryota; kingdom Metazoa; phylum Chordata; class Amphibia; order Anura; family Leptodactylidae; genus Leptodactylus; species Leptodactylus fallax. The sequence goes on along the minus strand of CAMRHE010000200.1, from coordinate 2,670,172 downwards.
CCCCCCCTCCCCTCTTTCTCTTGTGTTTTTTTCTTTTTTAGAGGATAGGGTTGAGGTGGTCCCCATAACTGGACCTCTACTCATTGGTATGTTAATCCTACTGTTGGTCTGTTACTCCACGCGACTCCTCAACATCAATGTCCTTCTCATTATTATCTTCAATTTGTTTGGCAGAGCATGTTTTCTGCTCTAATTGTTCTTTTATGTTCTCTCTTTTTTTTCCCCTATTTTTATTTGAAAAAAATCTTTTTGATTAAACATAAATTACTTAGATATCTAAAGTGTATCCACAGTGTATGCCATAGATGTCTGTTAGATAAATATCCAGAAGGCGGGGAAGGGGAGGGTGTGTCTCCCTTCCATGCTTGTGAGGCAGCTTACTTACTTCAATCTATGGGGTCTACATAAATAGCCAAGCATCATGTACAGTGACATGTCCATTCATACTCCTTGTGAATGTGGCAGTCAGAATTCACCTCTCCACGCAAGCCATAGAACTCCAAGATCTGAGGATAGGTGTAGGTCCCCTGAGGTGTTACCTATCAGAAATATCTGGCATATCCCATGTAAAATAAATAACCCAAAAAATAAATAAATAAATAAATTTTTATAACATATATATATATATATATATATATATATATATATATACACATACAGTACAGACCAAAAGTTTGGACACACCTTCTCATTCCAAGAGTTTTCTGTATTTTCATGACTATAAAAATTGTAGATTCACACTGAAGGCATCAAAACTATGAATTAACACATGTGGAATTATATACTTAACAAAAAAGTGTGAAACAACTGAAAATATGTCTTATATTCTAGGTTCTTCAAAGTAGCCACCTTTTGCTTGGATTACTGCTTTGCACACTCTTGGCATTCTCTTGATGAGCTTCAAGAGATAGTCACCTGAAATGGTCTTCCAACAGTCTTGAAGGAGTTCCCAGAGATGCTTAGCACCTGTTGGCCCTTTTGCCTTCACTCTGCTGTCCAGCTCACCCCAAACCATCTCGATTGGGTTCAGGTCTGGTGACTGTGGAGGCCAGGTCATCTGGCGTAGTACCCCATCACTCCTTCTTGGTCAAATAGCCTTTACACAGTCTGGAGGTGTGTTTGGGGTCATTGTCCTGTTGAAAAATAAATGATGGTCCAATTAAACGCAAACCGGATGGAATAGCATGTCGCTGCAAGATGCTGTGGTAACCTTGCTGGTTCAGTATTCCTTCAATTTTGAATAAATCCCCAACAGTGTCACCAGCAAAGCACCCCCACACCATCACACCTCCTCCTCCATGCTTCACGGTGGGAACCAGACATGTAGATTCTATTCGTTCACCTTTTCTGCGTCGCACAAAGACACGGTGGTTGGAACCAAAGATCTCAAATTTGGACTCATCAGACCAAAGCACAGATTTCCACAGGTCTAATGTCCATTCCTTGTGTTCTTTAGCCCAAACAAGTATCTTCTGCTTGTTGCATGTCCTTAGCAGTGGTTTCCTAGCAGCTATTTTACCCTGAAGGCCTACTGCACACAGTCTCCTCTTAACAGTTGTTGTAGAGATGTGTCTGCTGCTAGAACTCTGTCAGGCATTGACCTGGTCTCTAATCTGAGCTGCTGTTAACCTGCGATTTCTGAGGCTGGTGACTCGAATGAACTTATCCTCCGCAGCAGAGGTGACTCTTGATCTTCCTTCCCTGGGGCGGTCCTCATGTGAGCCAGTTTCTTTGTAGCGCTTGATGGTTTTGGCCACTGCACTTGGGGACACTTTCAAAGTTTTCCCAATTTTTCAGACTGACTGACCTTCATTTCTTAAAGTAATGATGGCCACTCGTTTTTCTTTACTTAGCTGCTTTTTTCTTGCCATAATACAAATTCTAACACTCCATTCAGTAGGACTATCAGCTGTGTATCCACCTGACTTCTGAACAACACAACTGATGGTCCCAACCCCATTTATAAGGCAAGAAATCCCACTTATTAAACCTGACAGGGCACACCTGTGAAGTGAAAACCATTTCAGGTGACTACCTCTTGAAGCTCATCAAGAGAATGCCAAGAGTGTGCAAAGCAGTAATCCAAGCAAAAGGTGGCTACTTTGAAGAACCTAGAATATAAGACATATTTTCAGTTGTTTCACACTTTTTTGTTAAGTATATAATTCCACATGTGTTAATTCATAGTTTTGATGCCTTCAGTGTGAATCTACAATTTTTATAGTCATGAAAATACAGAAAACTCTTGGAATGAGAAGGTGTGTCCAAACTTTTGGTCTGCACTGTAGATAGATAGATAGATAGATAAAAAAAGTAAAAATATTTGAGAACAGTTTGATAAATTTTATATAGGCAGGGGGGAGGTGAAAAGAAAAAAAAAAATTAAAAAATTATATATATATTAATCATCATACCATCCTGTCCCTGATGCTCCTCTGTCCTCCTAGTGCAGTCCAGTCCTGCTGATCTGCTGTCTTCTCAAAGTGAAACTGCTCACCGTCTGTGACGTCACAGATCCCTTCCGCTGAAGCCACTGATTGGCCTCAGCTGTCAATCAGCGGCTACAGCAGGCCTCAGCAGTCACATGTGGCTGGGACTTCCGCACACGTCAACTCTGGACCGAGAAGACCGGACCACACCGCAGCATTGGGGAAAGGGGAGTATAACTTTTTTACATTTTTTTTCACTATCCTAGGCCGTAAAAATTTAAAATATTACATTTAATGTCCAGTTTTGCCTGGACAACCCCTTTAAGAACAAACATTGATTTTGCATCTGCTCTACTCTAACAACCACATCGCTTAGTGGGCCTCTAGGGAAGGAGAAATCCAAATCCTGTCAACACAGTACCAATGTTGCATATGAATCAAATTTCTTACCATAGTCATATTCCTACAGCTTACAGACACTTGCTTAATGTCTTATGAATTTACAAAAACATGGAATTCTGCCTGTGTGTGCTGAATACATTTGGAAAGCTACCAATCAAAATTTCCTGACCGTAGTTCTACGTCCGCCATTTGTATATATATTCAAAGAGTTTGTCCACGATTAGAAAAATAAATCTACTCTTATTTACAGAAACAATATTATGTATATCCACGCTTGGGTTTGCATCTCATTCTGATACCAGAATAGTAATTGAATGATGATAGTCTGAAAACTTAGGGGTTGTCCCAGTCTTTTTTAATGTTTAATAACGTTGCTGAAAGTGCCATGACCATAAACAAACTTTATTCACCTCTCCCCAGTATAATTATGAAGTGATACAAGAGTAGAGGATGTATATCTGCCTATCTAGGCAGTTTTGCTGATCAGGAGTCAGGAAAATTTTATATTTTTAAAAGGGAAAGTAGAAATAGTATCCGCAGGTACCCAGCTATCAAGTGTGGGTTCAATGGATCCCACTGAAGTCAGGAAGATCACCTGACAGCTACCGCCCCTCTTCAGGAGAACTGAATGAAAACTTTCATATGCACCCAAAAAGCAGAAGATACAATGGTGGATGATGACACTAAACTGGTATAAAAGAAAATGGAGGCAATTGTCCATAGCAACCAATCCAACTTCAGCTGACATTTTTCCAAGGCGCCTTTTAAAATGAAAGTACTAATCTGACTGGTTACTATAGAGTAGACAATTGCTCGACTGGACCTTATCATGTAAGATTATGTAGTAAAAGTACACAACCTGCTACCAACAGCCGAAAATGTTACAAAAACCTGCGCTAGACGAAGGCCAGTTTTCCACTGATGTAATACAGACCATGTTTGTGGACATACTACAGCATGAAGTAACTATATCTATACAGCGCTGTGCAGAATTTTAGGAAAGTGTGAAAAACTGCTGCAAACCAACACTAGGATCACACTAGTGTTCGGGTGTCTGTCCTTTGAGCCCGCATGGGGACCTGAAAGACGGGCACCCTGTCAGATAAAAAAAGAGGTTACACGCGGAAACCCACGGACCCCATAGACTATAATGGGGTCCACAGGGTTGCCGACGATTTTATAAGGAAACCGGCAGAGAGAAAAGGCCTCCTTGCAGGATTTTTCTATCCACCAATTTTCTGCAGATTCAGCGGCGAAGTGCTCAAACGCTAGTGTGAACCTAGCAATAGAATGCTTTCAAAAGTAGAAGTGTTACTAGTTTATATTTTTTTTAGCAATTAACAAAACGCAAAGTGAATAAATAAAAGGAATTGAAGTCACGTCAATATTTGGAGTGACAAATTTTTTCCTTCAAAACAGCATCTTCTAGGTCAGGGGTCGGCAACCCCTGGAATGCGTGCCACTGATGGCACGCATGGCATATTTTGCTGGCACGGGACCTACATGCATTAAATTGCTGCCCTCCCTGCCCACCAATGAGAGGGGTGAGGAAAGCCCAGGAGGCGGAGCCATGTGTATCCTGCAAAGAGGAGGAGGAGAGGGGAGGAGGAGGACAGGAGATGAGAGCTGGGTCTAGCAAAGTGAAAATAAAAAACCAGGTACATGCTGGGATTACTATTCTTATTAATGTCAGGCATTTGGGGTTATTAACTTAGTTTTAGTAACTCCATGTGCCTCACATTAATAGCAATTAACCCCATCATGTCCCTACATTATCTCCTGTGTGCTTCACATAAGGGTTACTAACATGTGAGACATATGGGGTTACTAATAAAGGACCTCAATAGTGAAGATACTTAATTAGTACTGTACCTCCATGTCTCTCACATATCAGTAACTCTTATGTGAAGCACACAATGGTTACTGTGAGGGACATGATGGGGTTAATTGCTATTAAAGAGAACATTTCATGTCCTCATCAAAGTGCGGTTTTATATGCCGCTAGAAAGCTGACAGTACGCTGAATTCAGCGAACTGTCGGTTTTCCCGATATGTGCCCCGGAGCTGTAGAGAAATTAATGGCACTGATATCTCCCCACTTTCAGAAGGGTGTTCCTTACCTGGGCTGTAGGGAACGCCCCTCTAACAATACAATTCTATGTTAGAGTACAGTCAAGGGGAGTTGTTTACAGCCCAGTGATGACGCTGGTTGGTAAGGAACACCCTTCTGACAGTGGGGAGATATCGGTTAATTTCTCTCCAGCCCTGGTGGACATATCGGAAAACCAACAGTTCGCTGAATTCAGTGAGTGTACTGTCGGCTTTCTAGCAGTGTATAAAACCGCATATTCATGAGCAAATGAAAGGCTCCCTTTAAAGAGGACCTATCATTAGATTTAGGCATTAGCAGCAGCACTTCTCACTACAGCGCATGTGCGGAATTTGCATGCGCTGTAGTGAGAAGTGCAGTTGATGCAGCAAAGAATAAGAAGAGAAGGATCTCTTCACATGAAGGGGCGTGCAGCTGTAAGAGGAGGTGGAATACTGGATATGACTCTGCTGTGCTCCGAGCACAGGGGGAACGCCCCCTGTGCTCCATGCACAGAATTAGCATATAAGAATAAAGTATTTATTTCAAAAACGGTGTTGGAGAAAAGATAAAGAAAGGTACGGATAGAATAGCCTTACTAAAGATTATTCCAACATGTCGTTAGGGAAACTTGCCTAAATCTAATGATAGACTCCCTTTAATATGAGGCACATGGAGTTACTAAATTGTAATGCACATAACTATATACTTATTATCCACATTTGTGGATAGAAGTAGGGAGCCATATATTTCAATGGGCCCATACACATAGATGTTGTTTTTGCGGCTGTGTGTCTGGACCAATTTGTAGAGCTGCAAAATATAGAGCAGGTCCTATATCTGTCTGTATTTGCAGCCCTGTCAATTCATTTTTAATGTATAGGTCAGTGAAAACCACATTCATGCCATTTGTGTGCAGGAGGCCTAAGGGTGTTTCAGTACTTACAGAAAAGGGAAAGTACTGGCGGCCGGGTACTGGATGCAGCATCCAGGTACATAGTGTGTCACCATCCTACAGGTGTTACCTCACTGCTCCCAGTCATATACATTTACTACTAATTGTGGGTTACACATGTACTTACATCGCTACATGTACAAGTGTATCCAAGCAAATAGCGGTAAATGCACGTGACTGGGAGCACAGTATGACAGTACCCCTATGTTATGGTGTGTGCTATATGACTTTAGTGTAGGTGTCGTCAGCCTTACAATTATTGCATGGCACTCGAGGACCTCATTTTTTTTTTTTTTTTTTTTTTTATTATTTAAATCGGCATGCCAAACAAAAAAGGTTTCCTACCCCTGTTCTAGGTATACTTGCACACAGTTTTTGAAGGAACTTAGCAGGGAGGTTGTTCCAAACATCTTTGAGAACTAACTGGAGATCTATCCACAGACCTTCAGTGGATGTAGGCTTGCATCTGTCTCTCGATGTTAAGATCAGGGTTCCGTGGGGGCCATATCATGACTTCCAGGACTCCTCCTCAAAAGGTTTGTCACACCAAATATCAATGTTTAAGTGAATGAACAAGAGAGAAAACTAGTTTATCTAAGTTACTTCTCCGGTTAGTTCTCAAAGTTGTTTGGAACAACCTCCCTGCCGTGTTCCTTCAAAAACGGTGTGGAAGTGTACCTAGAAAAATTGATGCTGTTTTGAAGCAAAAAAGAGGTCACATCAAATATTGACAGGATTTCAATTTCTTTAATTTATTCACTTTGCATTTTGTTAATAATTTTTTTTTTTTTTTAATCAATTAACACTTCTACTTTTGAAAGCATTCTTACTTTGTGATCCTCTGATAATGGTCATTAACAGCAAAAAAGTGCTATTTATATGTATATATAAAACTCTCTGATAATGTCTGATAACAGAGACCAACAGTAACGAGGACTAAACTGTCAGCTTGCAAGTAGGTGAGGAAGTTGTTAGGAATAAGAGGGCAAAAGGTGAAGACATTATAACTGTGGCTGGAGACAGCCCTCCTATCATGGCCCTGTGATGTTCAGCAAGGTTGGGGGCTTCACTGCCTGAACAATATATCTATATACCAAATTTACGGTCCTATAAAAGGACAGACATTCACTGTTCTAATACTGTATATATATTAAAGTTTAAAATGAAGTTACCGTGCATAAACTGTATTAGTAAATAGCTATTTCTTAGCATTTTTAAGAATTTTTTTGTTCACAAGTTATCCTTGCTCATTTCAGCTCTGTATTAATATTTCAACTATGTTGTGAAAGCAAACCACACAAAACACAGCAGCTAAGGCCAGAAATAAGTGTTTCATATCAGTAGTTTATCAGCATTCTTCTTGGTCTTTGAATTCTGAGATACAGTTAGGGCTGCTTTAACCATAGGGCCAATGATGCACTTGCTGCGGGCCCTATGGTAGGGGGGGCCCCATTGGGACAGCACGACAGTCCTGCATATACTGTCGCCACAGCTTTTTTTTTTTTTTTTTTAACAGGAAAGCGCTCTGAATCTGTAAGGTGCATGATTATATTGGTATAATTTTAAAGATGAGATTCTCATCTTCAAAATGAATCCAAGGTCATCTTCATAGCCCTAACAGATCCTGAGATATGGGGCTCTAAAGTGTCCTCCCCCTCCTGCCTGAGGCAGCATCTTAGAGCTGCATGAATGAGCAAGGAGAGAAAAGTAGCAGAGCTGCAGAGACCATAATATATCATCATTTTCTGTGCATAACCTGGATGTGACCCCAGAGGGGTAGCAGGGACTTTTGTCCATGTTATCCTCTCTCCCATCAATCAGAGAGCATACTATACTGTCACATAGAGGGATAATGTAATAGCCATATGAGCCTAATCAGAGGGGTATTCTTATGTAATACCCCTCTGAACATAACCAGGAAGTTATTAGTGGTGTGACCCAGACGTTTACCATCGTCCAGTTCGCAGCACCAGAAGAGTTGCACCAAACACTTATACAACACATGCACAAAGTCAGCAATAAAGTTTACATTTGTCACTGTCCCTGTCCTGTACATACCTGATCTTTATAGAATTAAATACGCCGACCGTCTCTCTAGTGATATTCATTACATGCTAAAATAATAGCAATAACAATTACTACTAGAGATAAATGTATAAAACATTTCTGACAGGCGGAAAAGTTCCATCAGTCAGATAATACATTGTCACCCATTGAATGTCACCATATAAAATCCAAGTTTTTGGCAGCTTTCAGATGGGTATAATAGTGGGTGGTGATGGAAAGGTTGAGGGGGTTGCCCACTTATGAAACGTTCGCACTGGGCCCACCAATGTGTTAAAACGACCCTGCATACAGCAAATCTAAAACAAAACCTCCCTTTTATACATTTTTATCTTGTACTGTATATGGCAGTGAACAGATTCATAATTTTAAAAAAAGCCAATTGCTAGCAGCACTATTTCTAAAACACATGTACAGAAAAAAAAAAAAAAAAAGCTTTCTGGAATACAAGACATAAAAAATGAAAGCCTCCTTGACAACCTTCCTTAAGTTTATCATCATTCCATCAAATTTATCATCATTTTCACCAGACATCGAGCTGGAGTACATTTTCCCCAAGCCACACAGCCCAGCAGAGGGGTGGAGCACCTTATCACATATAAGGTACACCTTTTGTCGGCTCTGGTGCTATGAAGATTGGAGTTATTAATGCCAGACTTCATAAATTAGCCCCACTTTTTTTTTTTATCACAGTGATGCACGCTGGGAAGAAAGGACCCCTAATAAAAAAAATAAAAAAAAAAAAAAAAAAAGAAAAACTAATTTCCAAATTTGGGCTTATTCACATGTCCATTTTATATGGGGATTTTATTTGGGTGTGTGATGTTCACGTTAATCACAGAGTGCGTATGCACCCTTTAAATTTTAATGCACGCAAGCAGATATCCAGAAAAAGAACAGAGATGTGCTCTATTTTGGTCTGTTTTGCCATCCCCTTTTTACAGGCTCAGAGACATTAAAAAGTATAGATAAAATAAGTTAATTAAGGCAGGGGTTCCATGAGGAAAAAAAAAACGTGACGTTTTCCACACACGGCGGAAAAAAATGTGCCACAGACAACGCTGCGATTTCCAAAATACTCGCATTTTTGGAAATTACAGCATGTCAATTATATCTATGGAAATGCCGGTGGTTTCCCTATACGTATAATGGAAGCAGAAAGTCTACAGAGCAAGCGTCTGTGGACTTTCTGTAAAAAGCACTGCGGGAAAAAACGCAATACGTTGCCACTACGCTACGTGGGGCCTTAGCCTAAAAGGGTTTTCCCATGAACATAACCATATTTAAATTTGTAGACAACTAAAAGTTAAACATTTTTGAAAATAAAAATAATTTATATTTAAAGATTTCTCCAACCATCTAAAGTGGTGACAGTTTTCTGTCGGTTTTTAATGGATACAACCATGAATGCAGGAACTCTGTGTGATCTGGGACTGGTCAGAAACCCAGTCATGATTTCCTTATTGTGGCTGGGTTATCTTCTCATGTATATACAGTGGGGGAAAAAAAAGTATTTAGTCAGCCACCAATTGTGCAAGTTCTCCCACTTAAAAAGATGAGGCCGGCCTGTAATTGTCATCATAGGTAGACCTCAACTATGAGAGACAAAATGAGAAAACAAAAAAAATCAGACAGACAATGTGAATTTCTGGATTTAAGAATGTATTTGCAAATTATGGTGGAAAATAAGTATTTGGTCAATAACAAAAGTTCATCTCAATACTTTGTTATATATCCTTTGTTGGCAATGACAGAGGTCAAACATTTTCTGTAAGTCTTCAAAAGGTTGGCACACACTGTTGCTGGTATGTTGGCCCATTCCTCCATGCAGATCTCCTCTAGAGAAGTGATGTTTTGGGGCTGTCGCTGGGCAATACGGACATTCAACTCCCTCTAAAGGTTTTCTATGGGGTTGAGATCTGGAGACTGGCTAGGCCACTCCAGGAACTTGAAATGCTTCTTACGAAGCCACTCCTTCATTGCCCTAGCAGTGTGCTTGGGATCATTGTCATGCTGAAAGACCCAGCCACGTTTCATCTTCAATGCCCTTGCTGATGGAAGGAGGTTTGCACTGAAAATCTCACAATACATGGCCCCATTCATTCTTTCATGTACACAGATCAGTCGTCCTAGTCCCTTTGCAGAGATACAGCCCCAAAGCATGATGTTGCCACCCCCATGCTTCACAGTAGGTATGGTGTTCTTTGGATGCAACTCCGCATTCACTCTCCTCCAAACACGACGAGTTGTGTTTCTACCAAACAGTTCTACTTTGGTTTCATCTGACCATATGACATTCTCCCAATACTCTTCTGGAACATCCAAATGCTCTCTAGCAAACTTCAGACAGGCCCGGATATGTACTGGCTTAAGCAGGGGGACACGTCTGGCACTGCAGGATCTGAGTCCCTGGCGGCCTAGTGTGTTACTGACGGTAGCCTTTGTTACGTTAGTCCCAGCTTTCTGCAGGTCATTCACTAGGTCCCCCCGTGTGGTTCTGGGATTTTTGCTCACTGTGATCATTTTGACCCCACGGGGTGAGATCTTGCGTGGAGCCCCTGATCGAGGGAGATTATCAGTGGTCTTGTGTGTCTTCCATTTTCTAATTATTGCTCCCACAGTTGATTTATTCACACCAAGCTGCTTGCCTATTGCAGATTCAGTCTTCCCAGCCTGGTGCAGGTCTACAATTTCGTTTCTAGTGTCCTTCAACAGCTCTTTGGTCTTCACCATAGTGGAGTTTGGAGTGTGACTGTTTGAGGTTGTGGACAGGTGTCTTTTATATAAAAACACTACTTAAGGAGAAAAAGATGGCATTCAGGACAAGAGATAAGGAGGGGTTGGGGGAAGTACAAAAGGAGCTGAGGCATCAAATCAGGCAGGGAAAAGCCAGTTATAAAGAAAAAATGGAAAAGCAAATGGAAAGAAAAGACATAAGGGGGGTCTGGGAGGGGCTTAAGTCAATTTCGGGTCATAAACAGTCTGTCTGCCAGATTGAGGCAGATGTTAATTGGCTTAATGAACTAAACCTATTCTTCAACAGATTTGATCACACACCAGCTCCTCCCACCCCAGTATGTCCTTCAGCTTCCCCCACCACAATGACTTCTCCCCATGCGGCCACTTCCCAACAGACCAGTAAATCCAGAAATCCGTCTTTATCTGGCCACAGTCTGACCTACACACGGGCCCAGGTGAGGAAGGAGATGAAAAAGATCAAGGCGAGGAAAGCCGCAGGGCCAGATGACATCAGTGCAAGGCTAATTAAGACTTGCGGGGACCAGCTGTGTGGTATAATTACATATATGTATAATATGAGCCTGAGGCAGGAAATAGTCCCTGAATTATGTAAATCTTCTTGTGTGGTACCAGTTCCAAAGAAACCCCACCCTATGGACCTCAACGACTACAGACCTGTAGCACTGACATCCCACCTGATGAAGATCTTGGAGAGATTGGTTCTCACACATCTCCGCCCTCTAGTGAGCCCCGCTATGGACCCCCTCCAGTTTGCTTATCGGCCGGGCATTGGGGTAGATGATGCCATCATCCATCTTCTGCACAGGGCTCTGTCTCACCTGGAGAAACCAGGGAACACAGTGAGAATAATGTTCTTTGACTTCTCCAGTGCTTTTAACACCATACAGCCCAGGTTATTGAGGGACAAGCTGGGCCTTGCTGGAGTGGACCACCACCTCTCCAACTGGATCCTAGACTACCTCACAAATCGACCTCAATACGTGAGAGCCCAAGACTGTGTGTCAGGTACCGTGATCTGTAATACGGGGGCACCTCAGGGTACGGTTCTCGCCCCTTTCCTCTTCACACTGTACACTGCAGATTTTAGGTGCAACTCATCCAGCTGCTACCTACAGAAGTATTCTGACGACTCTGCAATAGTGGGTCTCATCACAGATGATGATGACAGAGAGTACAGAGAACTGAACCAGGATTTTGTGGACTGGTGCCACCGGAACCACCTGAAGATTAACGCGGGGAAGACCAAGGAGATGGTGGTGGACTTCCGCAAAGGCAGATGCCCTCCAAAACCAGTGGACATCCTGGGGACGGGCATCGAGATTGTGAACACCTATAAGTACCTGGGTTTGCTCCTTAATAATAAGCTGGACTGGGCAGATCATATGGAGGCCCTGTACAGGAAGGGCCACAGCAGGCTCTACCTGCTTAGGAAACTGAGAGCCTTTGGAATCCGGGGGGCACTTCTTAGAACTTTCTTCAACTCGGTAGTGGCATCAGCCATCTTCTTTGGAGTGGCCTGCTGGGGGAGCAGTATATCAACCAGGGACAGAAATAAACTTGACAAGCTGATTAGAAGGGCCAGCTCTGTCCTGGGGAGCCCCCTGGACCCAGTGCAGGTGGTGGGTGACAGAAGGATACTGTCCGTGGTGAGCTCCATGCAGAAGAAGAAGTCCCATCCCATGCATGAGACTGTGCTGATCGACTGCTCCACCCTAGGTGTGAGAAGGAGCGCTATCGGAAGTCTTTCCTCCCCACCGCGGTTAGGCTGTACAACCAACACCGACCTAAGCGGAGATCATTACACACAGAGAACTGAAATATCTCTCTGCCTGTTAAATCCCCCCCCCCCCCCTCTGCTATGTCCTATCTGTCTGTCTGCTATTAATGTAATGCCTCTCACCTTGGAACATTCCTGTACATGTTGTATTTGTATTTGTATCTGCTTATCTTTGCTGCTGTAACGCACTGAATTTCCCCATTGTGGGACTATTAAAGGACTATTATTATTACAGTCATATGAAAAAGTTTGGGCACCCCTATTAATCTTAATCATTTTTAGTTCTAAATATTTGGGTGTTTGCAACAGCCATTTCAATTTGATATATCTAATAACTGATGGACACAGTAATATTTCAGGATTGAAATGAGGTTTATTGTACTAACAGAAAATGTGCAATATGCATTAAACCAAAATTTGACCGGTGCAAAAGTATGGGCACCTCAACAGAAAAGTGACATTAATATTTAGTAGATCCTCCTTTTGCAAAAATAACAGCCTCTAGTCGCTTCCTGTAGCTTTTAATCAGTTCCTGGATCCTGGATGAAGGTATTTTTGACCATTCCTCTTTACAAAACAATTCCAGTTCAGTTAAGTTTGATGGTCGCCGAGCATGGACAGCCCGCTTCAAATTATCCCACAGATGTTCAATGATATTCAGGTCTGGGGACTGGGATGGCCATTCCAGAACATTGTAATTGTTCCTCTGCATGAATGCCTGAGTAGATTTGGAGCTGTGTTTTGGATCATTGTCTTGCTGAAATATCCATCCCCGGCGTAACGTCAAATTCGTCACTGATTCTTGTACATTATTCTCAAGAATCTGCTGATACTGAGTTGAATCCATGCGACCCTCAACTTTAACAAGATTCCCGATGCCGGCATTGGCCACACAGCCCCAAAGCATGATGGAACCTCCACCAAATTTTACAGTGGGTAGCGAGTGTTTTTCTTGGAATGTTGTGTTTTTTGGACGCCATGCATAACGCCTTTTTGTATGACCAAACAACTCAATCTTTGTTTCATCAGTCCACAGGACCTTCTTCCAAAATGAAGCTGGCTTGTCCAAATGTGCTTTTGCATACCTCAGGCGACTGTTTGTGGCGTGCTTTCAGAAACGGCTTCTTTCGCATCACTCTCCCATACAGCTTCTCCTTGTGTAAAGTGTGCTGTATTGTTGACCGATGCACAGTGACACCATCTGCAGCAAGATGATGCTGCAGCTCTTTGGAGGTGGTCTGTGGATTGTTCTTGACTGTTCTCACCATTCTTCTTCTCTGCCTTTCTGATATTTTTCTTGGCCTGCCACTTCTGGGCTTAACAAGAACTGTCCCTGTGGTCTTCCATTTCCTTACTATGTTCTTCACAGTGGAAACTGACAGGTTAAATCTCTGAGACAACTTTTTGTATCCTTCCCCTGAACAACCATGTTGAACAATCTTTGTTTTCAGATCATTTGAGAGTTGTTTTCAGGAGCCCATGATGCCACTCTTCAGAGGAGATTCAAATAGGAGAACAACTTGCAATTGGCCACCTTAAATACCTTTTCTCATGATTGGATACACCTGACTATGAAGTTCAAAGCTCAGTGAGGTTACAAAACCAATTTTGTGCTTCAGTAAGTCAGTAAAAAGTAGTTAGGAGTATTCAAATCAATAAAATGATAAGGGTACCCAAATTTTTGCACCGGTCAAATTTTGGTTTAATGCATATTGCACATTTTCTGTTAGTACAATAAACCTCATTTCAATCCTGAAATATTACTGTGTCCATCAGTTATTAGATATATCAAATTGAAATGGCTGTTGCAAACACCCAAATATTTAGAACTAAAAATGATTAGGATTAATAGGGGTGCCCAAACTTTTTCATATGACTGTATTATTATACTAATAACAATGTCAAACAAGTGCCATTACTACAGATAATGAGTGGAGGACAGAGGAGCCTCTTAAAGAAGAATTTACAGGTCTGTGAGAGCCAGAAATCTTGCTTGTTTGTAGGTGACCAAATACTTATTTTCCACCATAATTTGCAAATAAATTCTTTAAAAATCAGACAATGTGATTTTCTGGATTTGTTTTCTCATTTTGTCTCTCATAGTTGAGGTCTACCTATGATGACAATTACAGGCCTCTCTCATCTTTGTAAGTGGGAGAACTTGCACAATTGGTGGCTGACTAAATACTTTTTTCCCCCACTGTAGTGTCCCAGCCTGATAACCTGACTACAATAAGAAGGTCATGGATGGGTATCTGAAAGGTGCCAAGCAATATAAAGTTCCTGTATTCATGTTCATTTTCATTGGCAGCCGATCAAGGCAAAAGAAATTTTAGTGTTATTTCCCTTACCGGAGGGTAATATAATTTAATTTCAGATTCAGTATTAAATATTATAAATCATTGGCGTATTTAAAAGAAGGTTGTCACCAGAACCTTTAATATCAACCCAGCCTTGCAGATAGATAGCATTTGATTCAGGTGACCCTAAGCTTTTGTTTTACTCTTGTGAATCTGTACCATCTCTGTTAATATGCAAATTAGCTTTTTGGAGCAATGAGAGAGTGTTGTCACTTACCTCTTGAGAAAGATTTTGCTTAAAATCAGAAATGTGTTTTCTTAAAATGGAAAATCTAATTAATTAATTTAACTGCCCAGTCCTAATTGTCAGATGTCACCCTAACAAGACACAGATACCTTTTTAAAGGCAGTCCCAGGTTTTATATATTAAATACTGATGACCTATCCAAAAACAAACACACACACACACACAAACACACACACTACCTGGGGGTTGAAAAACCTCTTTACACAGGTGTTGGTTCCACCACCTTACACATTTAACAGGAACCTGTCAGGTGGTTTTTCTACCCTATATTGGCCCAAGCAAGTAATCAAGCATCAAGTAATGAATTTTCCTATGGTGACTCTTACCAAGGATAAAAAGTCAAGTTATAAACTTTCAAACCTTAGACCGCACATTTACCTTATCTAGTCATGGAGGTGGAGAGCAGCTTCATATAGTTATGCAGTCATTGCACTAAATCACAATCCGTACAGAGTGACTCACATGTCCATTCCAGTCAGACCTCAGCCTTATTGCCTACCTAACTGCTGGATTGGCTGTGTATTAGTACAATGACTACAAGACTAGATGAAGCTGCTATCCGCACCCCAATGACTAGTTAAGGTAATTTTGCATATGCTGATCTGGGGTATTAAAAGCTTATAACAGAAGGCTTAATGAGAAGCGTCATAGGAAAGGTCATTACTTGATGCTGCATATGCTGGGGCCAGTTTAGGGTGGAAAAAACACTTAACAGGTTCCCTTTAATCACTGTATGTAAATGGACATTGTGACTATCAAAATTCGTACTGAAAGTTGCAAATTTCATGTGAGACAACCAGAAAAGTTTAGCAAAAAGATCATTAATGCATCATCTCTAAGAAGCAGGAAACATTCTTCTTGAATGACAGGAATGCTTTTAGGTTCCGCCTATTGGCACAGGGATCATGTTGTTTGACTTATGATATTGTATTTGGTAAAGAAAGGAATGTAAAGCATGCAATCTCTAGGCAACTGCCCATGCTAAGTCTCAATACATTCCTCTCTTAATAAGCTTTGCTATTCTCAACATGACTGCAATACAAAATAAGTTTAACCTGTTGTTTAAGTCTTTCTTCTATCCAAGCTCAGCTTTCAAATAAGAGTTCTGGGACTGTAGTTTTACACCCTCTATTTGCAGTTTTTTTTTTCCATGCAAATTGCAGTAAATACATGCAAGATTGCCATGTAGTAATGGAAACCAGGGATTTAAGGGTATATTCACAGGACTGTAGTTTTTTATATATATATATATATATATATATATATATATATATATATATATACAGTGAAAAATGGATGAAATGATCCTTTTTCCCCCCAATTCTCTTAAAGGAGTCTTTCCATCTCAGGATTTCAGCTGCCCTCCTATTTCGTCTAAATCCAGCAGTATGGTAGCGCTTGTAAACTCCACAGTTATTGCTGGATTTACATAAAGAGACAGAAGCACTGATCAAAAAATAAAAAAAAGTTCTAGCCCTTATCAGGACTCAGAGAAGGATAATGTAACATTACAGAAGATTTATGGTAGCTGGAAGCTTGGACAGGGAAATGGCAAATGAGTTTTATTGTGGAGAACTGTTAAAGTTATGCACCTGGGCCGTGAAAACAAGTGTTACAATTATGTATTAAATAATAAAACACTATGTAAGACTACTGCTGAAAAACACTTGAGGACATTGGTGGACTGAAAACTAAATTTTAACAACCAGTGCAAGGCAGCTCCTGCCAGAGTAAATAAAATTATGGACTGCATTAAGAGAAAAATAAATGCTCAAGACAAGGGTATTGTTTTGTACCTTTACAAATCACTGGTAAAGCCCCATGTAGAATAATGTGCACAATTTTTGGCACCAGTATATAGGAAGGATAGAACTGAACTGGAGCAGGTACAGTGGAGGGCGACAAAGATAATTAAGGGGATGGGTGGATTAGAATATAAAAACTGGTTATGAAACTTGGGGATCTTTAGTTTGGAAAAAAAAGGCTTATGGCTTATGATGTGGAAAAATATAAATGGACAGTACAGGGATCTTTCTACTGATCTCTTTATACCGAGGCCTGTAAATGTGACATGGGGGTATACGTCCACAGGAAAAAAAGATTTTACCATAGTCATAGGTTGGGCTTCTTTACAGTAAGGGCAGTGAGACTATGGAATTCACTGCCATATGATGTGGTGGTGGTCAGTGATGACTGACAGCTTATACAAGTTCAAGAGCGGCCTGAATGCCTTTCTTGAAAGTAAGAACATCAAAGGCTATGTGGGCTAGAAATTTTAGGGATAGGATGTTCATCCATGGACATAGTCCAATTACCATATTTGGAGTTGGGAAGGAATTTTATTTCCTCTGATGAGGCAAATGGTGTCAGCCTTGTGGGATGAGGGGTTTTGGCTTTCTCTGGATCCAATTGGCAGAGTTATAGGTTAGACCTGATGAACTTGTATCTTTATCCAACCTTATCTACTATGTTACTATGAATTTTGGAAGGCTGTGATGGAAAATATGAAAAAAGTCGCCAAGCATTAACACCCAAACTACCCTGTATCCTTATTGGGTTAAGTGTCTGTTGTTAAGTGTTAGTGGATTCATGGCTGCTTCTAAAATTAGTTACATCTGAATAAAGTATGTGGAATAGCTCTTCACCACTAGGAAGAAAACTGTTTCTTTAGTGCCAACTAACAATTGTGGATACCTTCAGGGACATTATTGCATTGTATCTATATTGGGCTTAAAAAAATTGCAAGAAAAATGTTTTTAAACATAGAAACAAAGTGATTTTTGTATACTCTTTCCCAAGTAGCATTGCCCTAAAGACCTCCTTCTTATGCTAGATCTCCACCAAGCAAATCAGTACCTTCCAAGTCTTAACTATTGATACCTATCCTTAGGAAAGTCATCAATAGCAGATTGGTGGGGTCTAACTTGTGGCACTCCTGTGGATCAACTGAGTGACGGAGCTGCAGACTACCAGAACTAAAAAGCATAGTATGCTATGTAATGTCAATTGAAGGTGCAACAACCCTAGGTCACTTTCAAGTGATTAAATGGAGCTGTATTGTGCTGGGAATTGGAGCCCTGCTGACCTGCTGCTGATGATCTATCCTAGGATAGGTTATGAATGGTATAGTCCTGGTCTATCCCATTAGGGACCTTAGACTAAATAAGGTACAAAATAAGCTCAAGCAGTTGTAGAATACATGCAATGCGACATACACCACTATGATAGAGAAATAGACAAATAACCATGATCTCTTATGCTGGGTCTAATATAAGAGGGCACATGGATGCCACCAATGTCTCCACGGCCCCATTCATTTTCGTGAGCTCAGGCTGCAAAACAGATAGGTATATACCTGTCTTGAGTTTTGCCTTGGGCTCACGGCCACATACACTGGCCGTGATAATGGCTAGCCCCCTGACAATATACACACAGTCATGTGCATGAAGCCTTCATCTGGAATTCCTATTATCTAGGAAGAATTTCAATATCAATTGAATCCTATTGCAAAGCTCAAATAGCCAAATTATAAATTTAAAATATAATACCCTATATGCTGTTTTTTTTTTGTATATTTGCCATGGTATGTGTGAGTCATCTCAGATAACACCTACAATATCTGATTCATGAAATAAGATCATTCTGACTGATACCCTCCAATATCATAGAAATTTAAAGAGAAAGTAAACTGATCTTTGGTTTAAAGTAAGGCTGGGCTTCAATCCTTTTGATTTACAGGAGTTACCTAACTGAACCTATATAACTTATCAATATCGTTTTATAGGCAACCACTTCCTGTGCATGAAAAAAAAAACAAAAAAAAAACACCTCAGCACTTACTGGAAATAGGAGAGGTTCATTCTGATAGTCTCCATTTAGCCTTCTAAGAATAAGGCCCCATATTAATGTAAGTAACATCTATACTGTGCAGGTGTTTTATATGTGATTTTCTATTACATGTATTAAAAGTACAGAAAGTATAACTTAAAAATTAACAGTGCTTATTGATGCCCATTTTAGTCATTTAATGCTCCATTTTCTCCAGGTAGCTTCTCCCATTGCCTCATCAACAGCAGGGCTAACCTTCATTAAAGCAAATATAATAAACCTCCACTCCTAGAAGAGCAAATAGACATGTAGACATACAGTAACTAGGCCATGCGGATCTTGATGGCATTGCTAACGCAGAAACAGTAGAAGCCCACACACAACTCTGCTAACCTGGGGTTCAATTTATTTCCTATACATGTTTTTAACAACCTTGTGCTTGGACATATAGTTACTGTTGCCACCTGAGCTGAAATACTATTGAACTTGTGTCTATAGTTTATATTTTACATACAGACCTGCCTCACTTGAAGGTCTTTTCCAAATGTGATGTCAGTGGGTAAGAAGGAGACTTTAAAAAAAAAAAATATTTCACTGAGAGCATGTGATTCTGAAGCAAGTTAGCATTTAGAAATAAATATTTTCAGTCCTTGTAGCATTTATTTGCATGATTGAGGTTCTTTTCATTCTGCAATACCCGCGTTTGTCCAAGCTTCACATCTGGAGGTGTGTGTTAATGAACATAACTCATAATTTAATGAAGGTGTTGCCACCTTCTGTTCAACAGTTGATAAAATCAGGAGGACGAGGTGTCAGTCAGTAGGGGGCTGTTGCCTTGCAATAAATGTTGTGGCGCTAAGAGTGTTTCAATGCAATGTTTTTAGGTGAGGCTAAGGTTCATCTAAAAAAGTGCATTTGGCGCCAAGTGAGTGAGTTTGTGCACTGTAAGATGATTACAGAGATCTGCTATTAGAGAAGCCTGCAGTATGGGCCTATGGTAAGCCAAACAGAAGCAAGCTGGTGGGCTAGGAGAGTCTGACAGGGAGTGATAGAAGCCTAAGCCCCCTTGCAGACGACCATATGAATGGTCAGTGTGCTATCTGGGTTTTTCCCAGATAACACACTTGCAGCATCCCAGAGTGCTACTGCTTTAAGTGTTTGTCATTTGTGCCTCTGGGTTGTGTTGGTATGTCCCATCGTCTATGTTCTGTGTTACATGTCACTGTAATGCATCTTCAAACCCTTTCCCTTGGTTCAGCTCTGGCCAAGCACAGGCTACTGGGGCGGGGTTGTAGGAGACCTAGGTCTTCTGGGTGTCCAATGAGGTCTCAGTTCAGTAGTAGCAGTGCAATCTATGCTGGACTGTACAGAGAGGATATCGGCTCTGGACCTCAACAGCTATCCATACAGCCTCTAGGATCATTATTACCTGCCCCAAGCTCAACTAAAGACAGTCCTGAGAAGGGAGTTGTAGCTGTCTGGACATTTGGACACCGTGCCAGGAGGAGCAGGAGAGGTCCCTGACAGAAGAAACGTATTCGAGCCTAAGCTGAAGGTAACCAGGTCCCTGACAGGACTCCCTGCACTACTGTCCCCAGCATCCTTATCTGGGAGTGGCATGAGAGGAGGAGTAGTTGAAGAATAGAGCCTGTAACATCCCTGGGCAACCTCCTATAACCAAGGCTGGGGGAATTGGACATTGAGATACTACTACCCCCATTTGGGAAGCTGCCGTTTGTACCTTTCCCAGTTACTGCAATAAAAACTGTTCCTTGTTCAACTGCAACCATTGGCTGCCTAAGTTGTGCCTGCATTATCATCAAGGCCCTTCTGAACACCATCACACCGGCTCAGAGAGGAGAGGTCCCCTCTCCAACTGGAAGCGCCCCACCACCACCACCATCAGGTAGTGCTGCAGGACCCCCCTCGACGGTGTCCGGCCCAGGAATGGGGCTGGAGTGTTCGGCTGAGTGTGCTCGTCCTAGCAGGTGGCACATCATCCGACACTACTACTCCCATCATTTCTATGGGCCCATACACATGACCGTGAATTACGGGTCGACAGTCCGGGCTGCAAAATATGGAACAGGTCCTATTCCTGTCCAGTTTTGCAGCCCTGCTTCCGCGGCTCCTATTCATTGAATAAAAGGAGCCGCGGAAGCACGGCCACGGCAGCTGGTTAGCACACGGTCGTGTGCAACCGGCTTTAGGATGCTGCAGAGAGTGTGACGCAGACTGTTGATGTACGGGAGCCAGCAGTTTGCATACTTTCGATGGACTTTTAGAACAGCCTGGAGACAAGTTCAGCACCTACTGAGTCCAGGTTACCTGATGGTCTAGTTAAAAGTTAAAAGGTCCAGCCTGATGGTGTGTGCTTGGGATGAAGGAACAAGTTTCTGAAGTGATTAAATAAAGAGCTAGAGCATGTAGTAATGCCCTACATGCAAACTGGGAAGGGAACTAGTGGTCAGAACAACCAAATTCATATGAGGAAGAAAAATTCCTTTATTCGTGAAAGTCTCAGTGGTGTAACTTCTGGTGCTCCTGGCACCTGTATTGGTCTGTAAAATTTTTATTGCAAGCACAGATGGCTTTATAACAGGGCAATTTGGGACACTAAACCCCCCCGGTACATAAGGACTTGTGGGTGGTTTAGTGTCCTAAATCACGCTGACAGATTCCTTTTAAGGAAAACAGACGTGTATATACACATTGACTTCCATTGTTCTAAAAATGGACAAGTGACAGAAATGTTGGACAGCTTATGCATCTGTTAATCTGCAGCCACAGGTGGTCAGGAAAAAAATTCTTGTGATAGGTAGCAGCCTAGCAATAATGAAGAGGCAATCGTACACAAGAAGTTTGTGCAACCCCACAAATTACACCTAGGCAGAGGAAACTGTGCTGAGGGGGAGCTTTGCAGAGATTCACAGTGGCACAGTTGATTCAGACAAGAGCAACCACCCATCTGACCCTGAGGTGCAACCTGGCCCTCTGAAGGTCTAGTGGTACAGTGTACTCTCTTCTGGACTCTGGTAAGATACCACTAAGTAGTTCCAAGCTAAAACTGGTATTCTTCAGCTGTGCATGTGAACCACTAAGCTCTGTGTTCCATTTAAAGTGACAGTGACCATCAACAAACATATTGTTCCTCTGAACAAAGAAAAACGATCTGTGACACTCCAGTAATATGCCACCTGCTTACATGGAATTAGTTACAGCGAATAAAATTTAAATGCAAATTTGCTACTGGGGAAGTATCAAACACCTTCCAAATCCAGATCTACCTAGCAAATGTGCAGTGAAACCCACATGAACAGCAGTCAACCAGTATATTAAAAGAGATCTGCAGTAGTAGAAGCTACTACATATCAGTTCTCCTGATGGGCTATGTTTTAGCCTGGATATGGTTATAGCACATTTCACTTTATTGCAAAAGATACTATATTTCGAAGCAGAAAGTGAAGTAGTGAGGAAGTAAGATCCACTCTACTTGTACTGTTCTAACTTTTGTGGGTTTGGTTTAGCAGGGTGGTTGGATGTTCGCTGTCAAGCTTGTTTTCAGTCCCTGCAAAGCTTTTGTGGTCAATAGTGAAAGCTAAAGTATGTGTAAGACTATAGTATTGATTCATAAAATGCAGCAATAAATTAAATAATGTATGAGGATTCCACCCATTTATTCTCAGTAGAAGTCTTCGTATGCTTTGGATATATAAAAAAAAAAATCCAAATTCAACATTTTTTCTTTAACTACTGTATATACATAAATATGTACTTCTATAACCAGCATATTTAAATAAAATTCATGAAATTAAGTAAATCAGACATAAAGACACATACATGCACACTTACACACTATTCATTTCACTAATGTAAGCCTAATATTGTGAAACTTCATGATATACAGTACCTGGAACTGATCCACATGACCTAGAAAAACAATATATCAGCCAAAACAACATTCACACCTGCATCAGAAGCTCGATTAGGAGGCACGTCTGCAGATTCCATCAAAAATGGCATATAAAATACAGCATGCTGTGTGATTTTATTTGGTATATTTTAGGCACCATTACAGAAAACCATTGAACCCATTATAGTCAATGTAGTTTATCAGGCACTGTAGGTGTTTTCATGATGTAGCTGGCAGCTATATCTGCAAGTAAGATCACACATACTGCATTCCATTGCAATATCAAATACAGTGTCAAAGAAAATGCAGCATAAATGTATTTGTTGCTAACATTGGTGGAACTTGCACCTTAATATAGGCCCTGCTAATTGGCACTAGGCAGGTAAGAAAAATGTGGCTTATCAATTTTAACCCATTACCTGTATAGCACATCAATAGCATGTTTGTAATTCACAATTTGATATATTTTTAAGTATTGTCCAACGCATGTAAACATTTTTAAGCAACTGTTCTATGGACTGTGTGATTGTAAATACATAACTATAACTTTATAGGTTTATTACTATGGTAAAATAATATAAAAAAAAAACAACCCCGTTTTAATTCACACATTAAAGAGTTTATACCAGTAATGACACTTATTCCCTATTCAGAGGAAAGGGGATACGTTTCAGACTGATGGGAGTCTGTCTACTGGGGAGCAATCAGGAGAACACACCTTTCATCAATTTCATGAGGATGCCAGGACGGACATCTCTAGACTCCTGTTCTCCTGATCGCTGGTGGTCCCAGCAGTGAGACCTCTAGCAACCCGACATTAG
The DNA here is from genome assembly GCA_947044405.1 of Leptodactylus fallax. Classification (NCBI taxonomy): domain Eukaryota; kingdom Metazoa; phylum Chordata; class Amphibia; order Anura; family Leptodactylidae; genus Leptodactylus; species Leptodactylus fallax. The sequence goes on along the minus strand of CAMRHE010000200.1, from coordinate 2,646,527 downwards.
TACAACCCCTGTAAAGTTTAATGATGCAGCAATTTTATGTAAAGATTTCCATTAAAGTGGTTATCCCACAAAAATGTACTGAAAAGGGGTATTCCCATCTCAAGGATCCCATCTCAACTGCTAGTTTATGTAAATTCAATAGTTTTCCTAAATACATTGCTGCTTTCTTTACCTGCTATGTTAAATAATTGTTATTACAAAATGTTGCCTTGTTCTCGGCCTGTTATCTGATCGCAGGACACAGAAACAACTCACTGCTCTCTGGAGAGGATTGGGGCTGAATTCTCGGATGGTGCTTTCCCTCAGAGCTGTTATCGTCTGCTTTTAAGCCCAGTGCAATCAGGTCAGGGGGCTTGGTCAGTGCCCATTATCTCACAGAGATAATTGTTAATTAATGCAACCTCACTCTCCGTCCTAGAAGCATGAAAGTTTTTTTTTTCTCTCCAAACCAGCGTAATGTAATATATATTTACTGTGCAAATTATTTGATCTGCATATATATTAGATTTCTAGTAATCATAATAAATAATCTCTCATGGTAAAAGCAATGGCTATATTTACTGATGTACTTCATAGTGTCTTGTTCATCAAACAGTCAGAGCCCCTCACCAACTTGTTGAACAATACAGGAAGTGAGAAGAAGAGAAAGGAGACAAACTGGGAAGAGAGGGAGATGGGAAAACCCCTTTAACTCCTATCCACAGGATAGTTGTTAAATGTCTGATCACTAGGAATCCAACTGCTAACACCCCCATTAATTACAATAATAGGGTTTCCCTGGGTGAATGAAGTGGCTATACACATGCAGGACCATTGTTCCATTCACTTTTCTTTCTCCGTCAGTTCCATAAAAGCTAACGGAGCATTGGTCTTGCATGTTCACTACCGCTCCATACTCCTAGGGAACTTGAAGGTCCAACCATTAGGATTGGGATAGGTGAAGGTGATGAATGTCTTTAATGAATCGCCATTAAAGGGATTGTGCACTTTCAGACCAATATTGAGAGACAAATGTTATACAATTTTTCAATATACTTTCTGTATCAATTTCTCGCGGTTTTTTAGATCTCTGCTGGCTTTTATTCATTCTGCTTACTCCCAGTGAATAAAAGTGAGTCCTCGGTCATGTGATGGACAGTCCTCGGTCATGTGATGGACAGTGGTGCACAGCCCATTATAGTCACAGAACGGTAATCAGACATCTGCCTGGTAATGAGCTGTGTGCCTGTGTCTTCATCACATGACCATGGGCTGATTTTTATTCACTGCAAGTATGCACGATGAATGACAGCAAGCAGAGATCTAGAAAACCGTGAGGAATTGATACAAAAAGTATAATTATCTGAAACTGGACAACCCTTTTAAAAGACCATCTGAAATAAAATAAGCTCAGTTTTTAGCTGACTGACGTGCCTTTTTTTAAACCCGAGAATCCAGCTGCTATTTGAAAGGGAGGCTCCATACACAGTGGATTGAAAACAGATTGTTGATTCGAACAGATCTTTGCAGTTTCTTTTTCTATACTGCAGCTCATCAGGGGTGCCAATATTTGGTCTGAGCATTTACTATGTAAAGGGCTATAGTGATATTCTTGTTTGGTGTTTTTAAGTTTTATTAGTTTAAGATAACTGGACTACAAAAAGCTAATATTAACAACTTAAACAAGAAAACCAAAAGCAATTCTCTAAGAAAAATACAGTAGCTCGTACGTCAAAACAATACTACTTCTACAGTTCTGACATTTATACCATGTGCAGTTAGGTCATTCCAAAGTAGACTTAGACTGTTTTAATATTTACTTCCAAAATTACCTGCTAAATCACCCTAAACTAATAAAGCAAGTGCAGAAAAGTACACAGTCCATTTCATAACTGTACTGTAATAACCATCACTAGTGCCTACACGGTTTTATAGTTATAAAGTAGAAATGTATGAATCACTGTTACTGCCAACACACCATCCCACATTTACTAATAGTAAGACTAAAGTAGTGTAAACTAAAAACAACCAGATTGTGATGTTGGATGATAAATCTGGTTCATAGTTGGTATGGCTGTACGGTTAGTACAAATAGCCTAGAATGTCTGATCTAAGTTTATATTACCTATTAGGTGAGTTGCGTTGAAACAGAATTTTAAGCCAATCATGTGTTGAGTGAAAGCAAGAAGTGTATGAGGTGCAACTTCAGACAATAACTGTAGCTCAAGAAGTCATATTAGAGTGGAGAATTATTTTTGAGAAGCAGCTGTACCGCTCAGTAACATTGAGCCATTTTGTTTACTGTGGTAATAGCCTATATAGTGTATAGATCATCCCATCACTGCATAATGACCCTTGCGGAGGTCACAGAGCTTGCCTAAAATAATCTCCCATGGAAGTCAATGGGGCAGATTTATTAACATGGTCTAAGAGCAAAACTGTCTTAGTTATCAACAGCAACCAATCACAGAGCAGCTTTCATTTTGTATTCTGCTCCTGAAAAATAAAAGCTGCATTGCGATTGGTTGCTATGGGCAACTAAGGCTACGTTCACATCTGCGTCACATCAGTCAGTGTGCGCCAAAAATCAGTGTAGGAAAAAGTCCTGCACGGAGGACTTTTTCCTCCGTCAGTTTCAGTTTAAAAACGAAGACCACCTAACGGACCCCATTATAGTCAATGTGCGTTACCGCTGCTTTAGTGGTCCGTCTCTCCATTGTTCGGGTCCACCAACGGACCCAAACAACGGAGGCGACGCTAGTGTAAATCTAGCATTAGACAGTTTGACTTTTAGAACATTGCAATAAATCTGCCCCAATCAGTCATCTCCAAACACCAGTTTTATGTGACCACTGGCTCAGTGACACAATGTTTTAACTAGATTTAGTCCTTTTGAAGTACTGAAACGTTGCATTGCTTGAAGCTGCCTCATGCTTTATGGGGCAATTTTATTAAAATGGTCTAAAAGCAAAACTAATTTAGTTGCCCATAGCAACCAATCACAGTGCAGCTTTCATCTTGTATTCTTCGCCTGAAAAATGAAAGCTGCATTGTGATTGGCTGTTATGAGCAACTAAGTCAGTTTTGCTTTAAGACCATTTTAATAAATCCGCCCCTATGAGTTCTATTGGAATAATCCAACAGGTAACTGCCTAATGTGAGGGCCATAAAATACAGTGTTATACTGTGTAGGGGTAATAAAAGGGGGCAATGTACCATGTAGGGTGCCTAAAATGGAGCAATATACAGTGTGGGGGCAAACAAAGGAGTAATTAAACTGTCTGGAGCCCAATGATGGGGGACTTTTTTTGAAGTGCACTCCCCAATACAGAGGGGGTGTGGCCTAGGAAGTTTGATTGGGGGGGCCCCCAGACATAATTTTGCTTGGGGCCCTCAAAATAACAAACCAACCCCTGATCATTGGATAGGTCTTGTGACTTCACAGAACAGGGCTTTATTTTGCTTACTCATATAGCACCATCATATTCCACAGCGCTTTCACAGGCATTGATTGTCACTGTCCCATATAGGGCTCACAATCTAAATTCCCTATCAGTATGTCTTTGGAGTGTGGGAGGAAACCAGAGTACCCGGAGGAAACCCACATAAACTTATTTTGGTTTTCCCCCTCCCCCAGCACCACTTGCTTGAAACAATGGTGACAGCTTACTGAGAAGAATGGTAACCAATGGTATTATTTTAGTGAACATCAATCATTTTCAGTAAGTGCACTGAAATACTAAAGCTCCTTTTCCACTGCATGGTCCTGATCTCCTCAGTTCGCCTTGACCTGCTTTTGTAATTTTTTCAGTGCAAAAAAACACCAAAAAATACCTGTTACCTCGCACTTTTTTAATACCTATATTATAATGTATACCTAGTGAACCTAAGTGTTACTAGAAGGTCACTCTGCATAGCTAATTGGTCATCAATACAAATGACACCCAGCTACATAAAGCGGGTACCTTCTGTAGTGAAAAACAATCTTCACAGTACCCAAACCAAGTTCAGACGAGCTGAACCGAGAACAGTACTATGCAGTGAAAAAGCAACATAAGAGCCAAAATGACCCCTTTCCACACTTAACCAAGAGCCAAGTAGTTTCAATATGAATCCTATTTTCTGAAAATCAACTATTCTTACAGTCGGCAGTCTTAAATGGGTAAAGAGAAGCTGTAATGTAAACCCTATTCATAAGTGCAATATATACTGTCCTGCTGCAGTGCTATTAATGCCCAGGTCACTGTGGAGTGTCATAATAATTGTACTGAAATGTTTCACCATAGATCTATCTATCGCCCATCTCTTAGTATTCACTTTTTAGCGTATATATTGTACATCCCCTTAAGGAAGTTGTACAAGGTATAGCTTTTGCATCAGGGACCAGTAGTGTCATGTTATAGATCTAAAACTTTGCTGGCCGCACACAAAAAAAAAAAATCAGACATACTGTACTCTACTGATATAATCTCCTCTCTATCAAGTGTTAGTGATATAGGGTTGGGGTTGTGTGTCCAGCAATCCAGCATAGTTTTCCCTCCAACACAGTACAAAAATACTGTAGGGAAACTGATGCTAGAACTAATCCCATTATTTTCTATTGGAGCGTTTCTGGCATTAGTTTGACACTGGATTTCTCCATGTGCAGGACAGGAGAAAAAAATGCTGCATGCAGCATTTTTCTATAGGACTATGGATGGATGGATGACGATGGATGCAAAGTGGCCAAAAAAGTCCAACCCAGGCATAAAACTGGCCAGACACAACTGATACATGTAATCCCAGACTAAGAAGAGATATCTTCAGATTTTGTGTCAACCATCTAATTATTAAAGAGCTATTCCCAAATTTCTGGCGAGGTGCAAATAACTGCTCACAAGTCTCGACCAGCAAGGCTGGACTTATAGAAGGCATGCAGTACTTTTTTTACACCATTTCCATGACTTCCTTAGAGATAATTGGAAGTTATGGAAACAGTGTAGCATTCTAGCATCCATTCACTTCAATAGGAGTTTCGTAAACAATGTAGAGCAGCATTGCTTGTTTTTTTCCATAAATCCTGCCCTGGTGGTCAGGATTTACAAGCAGCTACTACTGTCTTGGCAGAAATGTGCTGAAATGGGAATAACCCTTTAAGAATACATTACACAATATTATGCAAACAAAGGTGAGCTGTTTTTCTATTTACTGCTCTACCTCATGCCAATCTTTATTATGTCAATTCTTAGGGAGTCATTTCTCCTTTCCTCTTCTGTATGACCTTGGGTTGTTGGGGGGCTTATAATACATAACAGCTTAGTACAAACGCTAAGACTATTAGATGTAAATGTGGGATAGTAATAATAATAATAATAATAATAATAGTCCTTTAATAGTCCCACAATGGGGAAATTCAGTGTGTTACAGCAGCAAAGATAAGCAGATACAAATACAAATACAACATGTACAGGAATGTTCCAAGGTGAGAGGCATTACATTAATAGCAGACAGACAGATAGGACGTAGCAGAGGAGGGGGGGGGATTTAACAGGCAGAGAGATATTTCAGTTCTCTGTGTGTAATGATCTCCGCTTAGGTCGGTGTTGGTTGTACAGCCTAAACGCGGTGGGGAGGAAAGACTTCCGATAGCGCTCCTTCTCACACCTAGGGTGGAGCAGTCGGTCACTGACAGTACTGCTCAGCGCGATCACAGTCTCATGCATGGGATGGGACGACTTCTTCTGCATGGAGCTCACCACAGACAGTATCCTTCTGTCACCCACCACCTGCACTGGGTCCAGTGGGCTCCCCAGGACAGAGCTGGCCCTTCTAATCAGCTTGTCGAGTCTATTCCTATCCCTGGTTGATATACTGCTCCCCCAGCAGGCCACTCCAAAGAAGATGGCTGATGCCACTACCGAGTTGAAGAAAGTTCTAAGAAGTGCCCCCTGGATTCCAAAGGCTCTCAGTTTCCTAAGCAGGTAGAGCCTGCTGTGGCCCTTCCTGTACAGGGCCTCCATATGATCTGCCCAGTCCAGCTTATTATTAAGGAGCAAACCCAGGTACTTATAGGTGTTCACAATCTCGATGCCCGTCCCCAGGATGTCCACTGGATTTGGAGGGCATCTGCCTTTGCGGAAGTCCACCACCATCTCCTTGGTCTTCCCCGCGTTAATCTTCAGGTGGTTCCGGTGGCACCAGTCCACAAAATCCTGGTTCAGTTCTCTGTACTCCCTGTCATCATCATCTGTGATGAGACCCACTATTGCAGAGTCGTCAGAATACTTCTGTAGGTAGCAGCTGGATGAGTTGCACCTAAAATCTGCAGAGTACAGTGTGAAGAGGAAAGGGGCGAGAACCGTACCCTGAGGTGCCCCCGTATTACAGATCACGGTACCTGACACACAGTCTTGGGCTCTCACGTATTGAGGTCGATTTGTGAGGTAGTCTAGGATCCAGTTGGAGAGGTGGTGGTCCACTCCAGCAAGGCCCAGCTTGTCCCTCAATAACCTGGGCTGTATGGTGTTAAAAGCACTGGAGAAGTCAAAGAACATTATTCTCACTGTGTTCCCTGGTTTCTCCAGGTGAGACAGAGCCCTGTGCAGAAGATGGATGATGGCATCATCTACCCCAATGCCCGGCCGATAAGCAAACTGTAGTGTACCCCTTGTTAAAAATAACAGACTAACTTCTATAACAGTGATCACATTACATCATCACATGAAAACACATACTTCAGCACATGGCATACAGATGGGTGCCATCACAAGCAAGTACAATGTGGTGAATGCAATCTACTTTGTAAGTGGCGCCAAAACAGGTCACATGACAGAAACAGGTTGTCACGTAACCCATCTGCGGCTATCCACCGGCATCACTTCAGCTTTATTTGAATTTCAGAATTAATCTTTAAAAAGAAACAGGAAGTTTCACTAGAGTTACAGAAGTCTGTGATCACACTCCATCTACCACACATACACTTCCTCTTTACAGCTTTATCTCTATGTGAAACAGCAATTTTAAATAAAACCCTACAGGAAAGAAAACCATTAATACCAGGCCAGGCAATCCTGATAGTAAAATACTGGATGTACTGAAGGGAGCAAATAGTGTAGTCTTATAACACTGCAAGAAAGTGTGAACAAAATGTGCAAAAAATAAGTCAAATTAAAAATAATGTAATTTGCTGTATTCAAGTGTAATGTAATGGAGAACTGACAGCAGAATGACAGTGCATGGAGGTTACTATTGTTACATAACCTGGTATATTCAGCTGCCAGGTAGCAGTCCTAATGTCAAAAAAGCTTCAAGAGTTAATGGAAACCTGCTGCACAATATTTGACTACCCTGGTGCTGTAGTACTACAACTCCCAGGATATACCACAGAAATGATTTGCCAAATACATAGTAGCCAACAGTCGACTCCCCGGGTGCTTTAGTACCACAACTCCCAGGATATACCAGATAAATTATTTGCAAGGCTCTAGTTCTACCAGCCATACACATCTATAACTACTTGAGATTTACACATTTACATTTTAAGGCTGCCCCCTTCACGTACTCTATTCAGGAGAACTGTAAACACACTAAGCACACACTCCAAGCTTTTAGCAAGTGATGCACTGAAGTACTTACCAGGTGGTGGTCACAGTGATATAGCTGCCTTGCAGTGGTCCTGCTGTCTATCTTTCTTCAGTGCATATAAAGATGCACAGCTGCTGGTAAGTTCCCTGACACCTTGTGAGTGGTGGTTCCCTGCAGTGAGCTGTCAACAGGCAGTGCTGGAGCTGTCACACATGCGCGCTCCCACTCACGCCCACTAGGGCGCGCTTTCCATCTGGTAATGAATGAGGCGTGGGCACGTGTGGTGAGTGAGAGCGCGGGAGAGCGAGCAGACTCTGAGCAGAACTAAGCCACAGGCTGCACGGTCACAGAGATTCTTGTGGCAATATCTAAATGTGCTCATGTAGTAGAAAATAATCTAGAAATAAAAATTATAGTACATAATATTTAATTAACTGAATCATATTATATTAAAGTTCACCTGCAAATATGATATCACCTTGTCTTCTTCCACTGAACAGTTAAAACATTTTTTTGGCCATTACTAAGGGTTCATGCAGTGTTTAGGCACTGAATATCTGCTTATCCACTACCTGTTTTTGTGTAACAATATGGCTGCTGTGGGGGTGGCCACTTATGCAGTTATTTATACCCCACTCTCCAATCTATGGGACAACGCCTGTGATATCCGTAATATTGGCCATATTGTCACCTGTCCTAACTTACAAATGAACAGCCTCTTTCAAGCAAAGTGTCTGTTACAAAAAGGATGTGGTGACCAGCCCTTTTTGGGACCTATTTTTCCTCCTCATTATACTCTATGGAAGCTGCCCTTCCATCAGCAGACCATCTCTTATACTGACCAAAGATCACTTTTTTGTGCCATTGTTTGAGTAGGAATATCTTTCATAAGACCACACATATGACTTACAGCAGGTGTACCCTGAAATGTCTGACAGTAGTTTGTGAGTGACTTGACTGTATGTGCTGGCTCTTTCAAATGAACAACAGGAATTGTCTCCTGTCTGAGAGCCAAATCCTTTCACTGCTTTTCTTGTCCTGCAGACAGGAAGCCTCGCTCCCTCTAGCCATATGGTTGCTGTCTGCAGAGCACAGAGAACTCTATTAAATAGGGAGCGGTGCCTAAAGATCCGGCTCACTGAAAAGAGCCGAAATTTCCATCACTACTGCATAGGGGTTTATAAGGCACATGAGAGTTTGAGGGGAGAGAATATGGTTCTATGTCACTGGAGCAGAGAGAGCAGGTGGAGGAGCATTTTGTAGCACTAAATAAAACAGGTGTAAACCTGAAACCTGCCACTGGGATGGGAAGGTTTGCAGTGAGGGTTGGAAAAATAAAGAAGGGAGCCATGTTCAGGACTGGGTTTGAGAGGGGAGTCCTGCCAAGGAGCAGAAATGAAAGGAAAAGTTATGCTGGGGGCTAAGATTTAGAGGGTTGTCATGCTGACAACCAAGAATAATGTGACCATATTGACTTGGGAAAGGTAGCTGTCACCATGGGAACTGACAAAAAGGGGGCCATCTATGGTTATATGAGTGGGCTGGGGTGACTTGTGTAATATGTTGATGGCAATCATAAAATCATAGTTGGCAATCTCCTCAGCAAAATGCAGTTGCTCCACCCAATCATATGTCATGCACCAAAAAGGAATGTGGTACATCCAAAGAGGTTTGGCTTTTCTAAAAATAGAGGCAAGGTTGTATGCATTTCTGTGGCATGCCCTATGCCCCAGGACTCATATCGTGTTTCTCCAAAAATAAGCCTTACCCCGAAAATAAGCCCTATCCTGATTTTGCAGGGTTTTAGAGTAGGCTTGAAATATAAGCCCTACTAAAAAAAAAATTTAAAAAAAATAAGCCCTAGTTACAGTCAGCTCCTCCAGTGCTATGTCGAAGAATAGCCATACCATAGCTCCCAAATGTCCTAGACAAGCGCCTCACTACCTCTGGCCACAGCAGGACAAAATCTGCTCATCCGCTCCAAAGTCCCGCCTCCTGCCTCCCAAGTCCGCCTTCCAAGTGCTGTCTCCCGGCCGCTACTATGCTGTGGGCTTGGCTACCTACGTGACCAGATGTCAGGTGCCACCCCTGCTCACTCCCACAGACGCACCCATTCCACTACAGCACCTCCCCCTTAGGGGTCGTTCACACTACCGCTGGTGACTGTCAGTAGTGTCCGTTACTATTGTCCGTTCCAAGATTTTAGCAACAGACACTAGCAGAACAGTAACAAATCTGTTAAAAAATACCATTGATATCAGTCGGATTTCATCTTGTGTCCATAAGTGACCGTTTACACCAAATCTGTCGGACTTTGTGTCTGATGAAAAAAACCGGTTTTGCGGCGCAGAGGGTGTAAGCGCACACCCGTGCATTGCTTTAAAAACCCAATCAAGGGGGGGCGGAGCCTACTGTGGAGCGAAATGGCCGCATAGTTGTAAAGCTCCAGGCCTGAGTCTCATACAGCGACAGAAATAGCGACTTGCCCGTGGATTACACCTACCCAAACAACAACGGGAAAGCTTCATACCGTCAGGGATGCTGAGAAAGAGAAAATCTGCGGTAAAAACACAGAAAATCTCAGATTTCTACTTCCCCCATGGCGGAGGGGAAGATCACAATGGCGGCGGTTCGCGCTCCAGCGCCGTTTCCGGGGCCTCAACTCCATCTCGGGACCCTCCGGAGGAGCCGCTCACCCTCTCCGCTCAGCGAAGAACGTTTTCAGCGCCATCGATACCGCAGCTGATGGAGTGCGGGGGTCCGGAGGCGTCGGAGCCTTCTCCCCGGCGGGCCGGGGCGAGCGTGGCTCCGGGGCCTTCTCCTGCGGATGCATCGAGGCCTACAGGCCTAAATAACGCCGAGACACCCCACTCGCCCACCGCCAGCCCGGTCAAACAGAAGCCCAGGCTCCAGCATACCGAGTCTCCAGAAGGGGAGGTGAGCAATACCACACAGTATGCACCGCCATCCACTGACTTTTTTGCAGATACTCCACCAACAGAAAGTTTGCTCACTGAGGCCTCCATGAAAAATATGCTCATGGCCTTCTGTAAATCACTGACAACAGACATGTCCTTAATGGTTAAACCGCTAGATAGAGACCTCCAGGAATTGCAACAACGCACGGTGCATGTGGAATCTAAAATGGCGGAATTTGCTGCATCGCACAATGTTCTTATAGACGCTCACTATGAGGTGGAAAAAGATGTGTCGTTTCTAAAAGCTAAAATAGCAGACCTGGAGGATCGCTCGCGGCGCAACAATTTGAAGTTTAGAGGGATTCCAGAGTCAGTACCTGCGAGTAATCTAACAGTTTTCCTCCAAGACCTGATACGCACGCTAATACCAAATCTCACGACAATGGACTTAACCATTGATAGAGCGCATAGAGTCCCAAGGCCTTCACACCTGGATGAAGCCGTACCCAGAGATGTCCTAGCAAAGATCCATTTTTACCGTACTAAAGAGCTGGTGCTGCTGACCTCACGGAAAATTGGCCGTCTACCTGACCCATACCATAAAATATCCATCTATTCCGATCTTTAGGCCGCAACGCTACAATTAAGACGGCAATTCATCCCTATTACTACAGCTCTACGCCAACATAACATCCTATATAAGTGGGGATTCCCGGTCCGAGTGATCGTATCCCGGGACAACCTTACTCATGTTATCAATTCTCCGGAAGATGGCAAGAAGTTGCTAAATAAATGGGACAATTATGGGACAATGCCCCATAATTTGTAGATATTGGAATAGGATTTTTGACATGCTATCAGAAATATTTAATTTCCACCTCCCCTACACCTCACCTTTGACCATCCTGTTAATTGCAATTCCCGAGGAATGGAACAAGCATAAAAAACTCCTATGTAAAATCTTGATTATAGCCAAATTAATGTTGGTACAGAGTTGGAGATCAGTGACCCCTCCGTCTGACTCCACATTGTTGCTAGCTATTAACAATACCTATACCTACGAGAGGGTACTTGCATTGGGAAATGACACATATCATAACTTTGAAAAGGTATGGGACGCGTGGATTAATTCCCGATTTGTTGCATAATGGAAGGCACGGAGTTATATGGCATCTGCTCTTATACATCGCAGTGGACATGGCGGTGTTGGGAACTGAAGTGGGGTAGAACATATGACAGATCGTCTCTGAGGTGTCTCACGCTAACCCTAGGAATGTGCCCACATGTTATTGTTATTGTTACTGTTTAACGCATATACAATCGTTATCTTTTGTCTCATTGATGTACAATTCAAAAAACATACCCTTGACAAATGTATATCAGACTCTATATTGCAATGTATGTCAATACTGTGTCTTACATTTATTGTGAAACCCAAATAAAAATTATTGAAACTAAAAACCCATTCAAGTGAATGGGTTTTTAAGCAAAGCTTCGCAAACCTTTCCCAATCCAGTTTTCCGACACTTAGGTCGGATTCGCGGCGAATGGAGTGCTGCCGCAAGTGTGAACCCACCCTGAGTCAATAGGTGTCCGTTCAAAACGCTGACCGTTTGACGCTAAGGCCCCATGTTGCAGAAACACAGCTTTTTTTTTGTTGCGGTTTTTTGAGCCAAAGCCAAGAATGGCTATAAAAGGAATGGGAAATATCTAGGAAGTTCTTATACATCTCCCTTCTGCTCAATCCACTCCTGGCTTTGGCTCAAAAAACCGCAACAAAATTTGCAACAAAAAGAACTGCGTTTCCGCAACATGGGGCTTTAGCCTGAATCAGTTTGTGCCCGTTTGTGATCTGTTTGTGTCCGTTTTTGGCCAATCCATTTTTTTCCCCTTCTTCATTCTGAGCATACTTAGAGGGAAAAACGGATTGCAAAACGGACACAAACTGATTGCTATCCGTTTGTAATCTGCTTTCCATAGAACTGAATGTTAAAAAAAAAAAAAAAAGGTTGGTTGCTGTCCGTCTGGTATCCTTATTTTTTGAATGGAGAAAAAGTCCTGCAAGTCCAATTTTTTTCTTCGCTCAAAATAGCGGATACCAAACGGAAATGCTCCAAACGCAGACCTGCGGATGGTTTTTACCAGGGCTGTGGAGTCGGTATGCCAAAGCCCCAACTCCGACTCCTCAATTTCCCCTGACTCCGACTCCGACATACATGGCGCATGTTTAAGAGATAACTTAATTTAAGCTTTTTATCATCCTTATGATACAATAATCAAGCTATTTAGGTAAAACATAAAATATATTTATTGGATACAACTTTAGAACACAAAAAACTTTAATAAATTGCAAATATGCAAAACGCTGCAGTAAGTGGTAAAAAAACTGTTTTCAACAAAAACGTCCTGAATAACATTTGTGGAGTCTATGAATTTGTTCTGAGAAAAAGTATCGCCTCCATCAGATCCTCCTTCAAAGATGACCTCAAATCGGATCGAATTATTTTAAGGCTAGAGAACAGCCTCTCTACACTAACTTGGATTGGTGGCAAAGCGGTGTCCACATGGGCAAGATCTCTAACAATCTTGGGGTATAAAGGAATTGCCTCCTGCACAGTCAGTTTTGATGATCGGTTGAACTCTTCTACTTCTTTGAGAGCAAGTGAAAAATTTTGCTGAAATACAGTCAGTTTGTTTGCTATGGGAATGGAATCTTTTTCTCTGCGGCAACGCTTTGCCTGATCCATGTCATCCAAATACTTTTCAAAGTTAAACTCTTCATCTGATGAGGCTGAAGATATGGTGGCATTAGCACTGGCAAGACCCAATTCCTCTTGCTCTTGGCAGTCCTGTAGCCCACTCATCCTAATTGCTACCTCAGTCAGAGCTTCTTTTCCTTTAGTAATCTGTTGATCATTCAGCAATATACGATGACTTGGGTCCACAAAAACAGCTGCCAGAAGAATTTTGTTATCTAATAACAGTGTCTCTCTCCTTTTCATTGAAACAGCAATGCCCTCTGCGATTAAGCCTTGTCTTTGGGACATGCAAAACAGCAAGTTCTTCCACTCCTTTAAGAAAGTTCCAGGAGTTAAATCCTCAGCTTGTAATTTTTTTGTCACTGTGAATGGGTGATGAAGCAGTTCCATTAATTCAGCCACCTGTGTCCATTGACTTTCTGTTAATGTTACCTGAGGGTTGGCCATGTCCACAAGAAAGGGCTTCAGCTCAACTAATTGCTCAATCAATAAATAGGTGCTGCCCCACCGAGTGGCTTGATCTACGATTGCTCCTTTCCCAGCACGTCTCTTCAAGATGGAATCAATTTTAGGGGTTCGGGCAGCAATAGCCAATTTCCTCACCTTGCCAATCAGAGTTCCAGCATGTCCCTCTTGCAGACTGTCTCTTATTGCCAGCTGCAGTGTGTGCACAGCACAGCGCATGTGATAAATATGAGAGAATTTTGAAGCAGCTTCAGCAAGATCTAACTCTAAAGTATCATTTTGCTGTTGTTCTGTAGTAATATCTGTTTGTTCCTCAGTTACAGGAACAGGACTGTGGGCTTCCATCTCAGACATACTGAATCCAAAGTTTTCTTCTAACTGTTCTTCACCTTCCTTATTCTCATTCATCAGTTTAATTGTACTTATCATGTTTGAAGCATTGTCCGTTACAATAGCAAGAACCTGTTCTTTTTTGAGTTCATAATCTTCCAGAACATTTTCCACTAAGGCCTGGAGAAACTGACTGGTGTGTTGAGCTTTAGTATCCTTTACTGCCAGTGTCTTGGTAACAAATTTTTTGTTGTCACAAACAAATCTTACATTTATAGCAAAATAGTTCACTCTGTGACGCGTGCAGGCATCCATTTTAAGATATATTAAGCGTCTCTTGAGAATCTTTTTAAGATGTTCTTTTTGGTTAAGGGCTTCTTCAATCACTAATTTTCTAATACTTTGTCTTTCCAGAGAAACACCAAGTTTGCGGGCCATTTCTCCATTAAGAGCTTTAAAACTTGGTCGAGCAAATAATGATAATGGTACACCATCCTTCACAACAAGCTCTATGAGCTGTCTTTTAAACACATCTGCTGTCATTGTTACAGTAATTTTGTCACTTAGAAAATATCTTGTTACTGATGTTTGAGACAATCTTTCATCCTCCGTTGCCTGGCGGGAAGTGCTGGGCACTGGTTTCTTGGTGTCACTCTGATCCTTCTCAGTCACAGATTTGAAAACTTCTGGGTGGAAGCGGCTTAAATGTCTTTTTAGATTGGAAGCTCTCGTAGGAGCGTTTTTCTCGCTTCCGGAGTATGCACTGATTTTGACATCACAGCATTTGTTCTCATCTGGGTCACTTATCTTACACTGACACACAAAATTTTTTTTTATCTTCAGTTAGTGTGAAATTCTCAAATACAGCTGACTTCATAGGAAGCTTCTTAGACATTTTATAATGATATAAATTTGTTTTCAAAATAATTTTGTCCTATAAAAAAAAAGGTATATTGTAATATCTGAAAGAATAGCGAGTATAACTTTGGATAGAAATAAAACAAACTATGCATAAATCAATAGTACAGCTATCGATATGTCATGATAAATAAAAAGTTTGTAATATATGTTTTATTAGGTCTCTTTACTCTGAACTTTCAGTATCACACTTTTCTCTGGATACAGCTCACTAAGGGCCTGATGTGTGAAAACTGTCTTGGTCTAAGACTTTCTTTGTTACCCATAGCAACCAGTCAGAGCTCACAGCAACCAATCAGAGCTCTGCTTTCATTTCTCCAGAGCACTACATGAAAGGGGAGCTCTGATTGGTTGCTATGGGCAACAAAGAAACTTCTACACCTAGACAGTTTCATACATCAGGCCCTGGGTGTTTTACATCATACTGCTTCACAATCTACAAAGTGAAACTACTAGCAGTGCTAGATAACAAAGCCTTGGCAAGTGGCAACAGCTTCTACACCTATAGTACTTTCTCACATGTGTGTTTCTGTATTTCTAAGTTTGAGATGTTAGAAAACAGTTTCCCCCCTTATATTCTATGTATAGCATATATAAGCCATCTGAGCAGAGCAGCTAACCTCTCCAAACATGAGCTCAGAGGAGAAGCAAACTAACACAAAGCATACAGAGAGAACATACACTGGACAATTGATTTATGCAGTTTATTGAAAGTTTAGATATACTAAGAAGAAATACTTGCCTTAAAGGAGTTCTCAGTCTCAGCACAATGATTCACTTGCTGACAAGCAGTCACTCTGTGTCCTCGGGCTGTGGGTGGGTCTCCAGCACAATTACAGATAAAGTCAAGCTTTTCAGTCCTCACAATCACAACACTTGTATCTTTTGCTTACTCCAGATAATGGTGCTAAACCTTATAGGTTCACTCAGAACTCAGTCCCATCATTATATGAGGAATAGAACAGACCTTTACAGGACATTTCATCATTTTCAACATTTCATCATTTTCCCAAATTCTTATGAAAATATATTCAGCACATACTGCATTGTACTACTAACTGTACCAATTTATTATATATTTTGGGAGTCGGAGTCGGTCCATTTTATACCGACTCCGACTCCGACTCCACCAAAATAGGCACCGACTCCGACTCCACGACTCCGACTCCGACTCCACAGCCCTGGTTTTTACAACCAATTGAAATCAATGGTTTTAAAACGAACCATTTGAGGATTTTGAGACGGTTTCAAAAACTGATTTCGTGCAGAGAGCCAAACCCAGATGTGAACCCAGCCTTACTTTAGAAAAACAGCAGTTAAAGCTGCATTTTCTGCCTTTTTTCCAGTCTCCATTAGCAGTTGTGTAAATAGTGATGTCTGTAGAAACTAATGAAGATTCAGATGGTTAACTGAATCGTAGAGAAGATCTATATTTCATCCTAGTGCAGGGATACTCAACTGCGGCTGCCTGCTGTCTGGACCCCTGCCTTCCAGCACCTTTATTATGACAGTGGGCGGGAGAAACCTTCAGCTCCCGCCCGCAGTCCCCGATCCCCTGGAAATCTGTAATCATCCCTGCTGCCTTCACATGTTGCGCAGGCAGCAGGGACGATTGCCAATCCCTGCTGAAGCTCAGTGTAAGAGATCAGGGCTTGAGGACAGTGGGCAAGAGATGAAGGTTTCTCCCGCCTGCCTTTAATGTTAAAGAGGTTTTCCAGGCAATTTTATTTTTTTTTTTTAAAAAAAGGTCTGTTAGTTTTATTAATGGGTTAGTAAGTGCTCCCAAATACCTTTGGCATTGTTTTGAGTGATTTCTGGGTTTCTCTGGGAGCTCCTGGCATCTTCTGCATTTGTTTACATGGTGTAGCTTCCTACTGTGTAGTTTCCACACTACCTCCCACTCACTGTCCCCCTCCTCTCTCAATCCATGACACCCCTCCCTGTCTCCCTAGCTATCCCACCTATTACTAGCCCTTCCCAACTAACTAACTCAGCCCACCACATCATACTTACCTGTCTTCATATCTGGGAACGGCTCCTCCTTTTCTCTCACTGTGCACAGGCTGGAGACGCCTCTTCCTCTCTGCTAGTGCTTGCACAGAACAGACATGCCTCTGACACCTGCGCAGTAGAGATGGAGTGCTTCCTGTTCCTTTTTTCCTACAAATACCATGATGCATTGCTCTTCACTCAGAGCTGAATCACACTCTCTTCCCCCCTCTCACTCCCTCACACCCCCCTCCCTGTTTCCTTAGCTAGCCTGTCCACTACTAGTCCTTCCTAACTAACTCAGACCACCCACCCACCCCATCATACTTACCTGTCTTCCTGTCTAGAACTTCTGGGCACGGGAGATCACATCCTTCTGTGAGACCAGCTCCTCTTCCTCTTGCCATCTGCTGGAGCTGGAGTGCCAGCAGCCAGCACTCTGGCTCTATTGCGCAGGTGTGGGAGGCCAGCAGACGTCAAGAAGAGGATATGCCGGCCCCCCAGAAGGAAGTGATGTTCCGTGCCCAGAAAATCCGGACAGGAAGACAGGTAAGTATGATGGGATTGGGGGGGTTAGTATTGGTGATGCTCTGTTACAGGAAACGGAACGTCACCGGAAAATCTGAAAATGTGCCTGATATGGCTAAATAAACATTTTTGGTAAAGTAAGTTAGAAGTTAGGCGAGGGGAGGGTGTTTAGCTTAGTTTAGAAATATGATTTTATCCTGGACAACCCCTTTAATTTTGTGTGGGGGCACTAATGGGGAATTATACTGTGAGGGGGGTACTAAGTGGCATACTATGCACAACAAAGGGGCATTACACTGTATGGGGGCACTAATGTCCCTTTAGTGCCCCCCACAGTATAATACTCTTTAACACATTCCCGCATGTGAAATTTTTAGATTTTCGTTTTTGACTCCCCCGCCTCCCAAACCCCATAACTTTTTTATTTTTTGTTCACAGAGTCATGTGAGGGCTTAATGTTTGCAGGACAGTTTTAACTTCATAATGGTACCATTTATTATTCTGTTAAATGTACTGGGAAGCTGGAAAGAAATTCAGAATGGGGGGGGAATTTACTATGGTGTTCACCGTACAGGTAAAATAAATTTATAGATTTGTAGACCGGGCGTTTTCGGACACAGGGATATCTAATGTGTATGTGTTTCACAGTACTGAAGTACTTTTATATGTGTTCTAGGCAAAGGGGGGTGATTTGAATTTAAAATTTTTTTTTTTTTTTTTACTTTTTTTTATTGCACTTAATAAACCCCCTAAGAGTCTTGAACCACATGGGATCTGATCAATAATTAGCGTCGGGTGTCTGCTGTATAATACAGCAGAGACCTGGCGGCTATGAAGGCCGCTCAGCTCCTAAGTGGCCGGCTTTTTTAAATACCCGACATCCGCCGTACTATGTCAGGAAGGGGTTAATGCCCCCACTCTACCCACAGTATAATGCTCTTTAGTGCCCCCTACACAGTATAATGCCACATTAGGAAATATGTTTTATGTCCAAAAAAAAATACCGTAAATAGTGGACATGTTCAGCTGCTGTTCAGCTTGGACCTTTACTTGATGGTGGACCCCAGTCAATGGACCTTTACATAAAGTAGTTGTGTACCCCTGTCCTAGGGGACTCGTAGAGGATATTCCCCAGGTAATCTCACTCTTTAGCAGTGACAACAAAATCAATATGTAAAATGACAAGGGGTTATATTGGGGACTCTGCATGTAATCAATGTTACATGTTGATTGTTGTTTTGTCTACCACATGTGTTAGGCCAGGGCCCCACGTGGCGTAAATGACTGGAAAACGCGATGCGTTGCCGCCTTGCTTTTTCTCGCAACGCTTTTTCGCTGTGGCCCGCAACGTGGGGCATTAGTCTCAAGGAGATTTTGAGTAACCATAATAATAATAATAACCAAATTTCATCCGGGATCAATAAAGTATTCTATTGTATTCTGTTCTGATCTATTCTATTCTACAGATTAGGTAGAAGATGTTGGGGCAATATGAATGTTGTTATCACTGGGGTCTTAAGGGGATCTTCAGTTTCAGACTCTTCTGACATATTTTTTTCAGACATGTCAGATTAGATGCGAGATAATATTGAAAATGGCATATAACCAATCAATACCATGAACAAATTGGTACTGTTTAATTTCAACCCATGAAGAGTATATGTTCACAATGGGTTTTCTCAGGCTAAATATTTGTCAAAGAAAAAAAACTGATAGCCACAAGTTTGGCGATACCTAATTTCTTCACTCTTCCATTACTTTCTATGGCTAACACGGTACATTATACTACTAGCCACAAGTTTTGTCTCTTTGATGTGATTTCTACTCAGTTTTAGAAGTGAAAGCCAAACCAAAGGAGAGTATGTTGCTTCTTTATTTCAAGGATGCCAAGGATTTTCACATTGTTGTGAAGAAAAAAAAAATTGCTGTGTGGGATTGAAGAAAGTGTAAACACACCCAATGGTTTCTTGCAAAGTGTGCAAAAATGCACAAATCAAATTAATGGTCCTGGTATTTTACATAGCCCATGGGTCCATTTTACGAATCATTAAAATTTATCTGGAATTATACTGTTATCTGAGCTTGCTTTCTTTTTCTTTTCTTACCATGGATTTCTCTTAAACAGAAAAAAACATACTGGTAGTATAATCACCCCTGGTATGTAGGCATGTTTGTAAAGTAGTAGAACTTATTGTTTGACAATAGTGTTCACCATCTGGGCCACTGTATGCAAGCTCATTCTATGCCAAACCTTAAAAATAGGGTGTGGGCGGCCCTCTTGGAATTCTGGGTGTGATAGTAGTTTTACATGTAGTATGCGCCATGGGTTGATCTGTTTGAGATTACAAAGTTCTTCCATGCAAACATGAGGAGCGAATTATCTTTAACCACAATCAACAAATCACTATATTGGGTGTGCAAGAGGTTAGAAAGTTAGAATGATGTCGTCCACAGTGGGTGTGCAAGACCCTTATGGAGGAGTAGCTTGCATTTATCAATGTTAAGGCAGTATCCTAGTAGTATAATGTTGTACCATGTTAGCCATTGAAAGTAGTGGAAGAGTGAAGAAATCAGGCGATACCTTTTAGAGGCTGAGTATATTTGATAAGTAAGCTTTCAAGAGTCTAGCTCTCTTCTTCAGACATGGTATTATACAAGAACTGAAAATTCACAGATTTTTTATATACCCTATACACATGATCTTCAAAGGATTTTAGAGTCCTTAAAAAAACCAAAACAAAATGCAATCTAAGTAGAGAAGTTATTTACAACAGGTCAAAAAACAATCTGGAAAGTTGTGGTGCGTGACGGAGGGATCTGTTATCTGTTTGTTATCAGGAGGTGATTAGTGACCCTCACAGTTCATACATAGTGTGACATGAAGCTGGCATGAATATCAAGTCCAGGGAGTATCCTGACAGAGTTCCAACTTGTTGTATGTCTCGGAAGTCACCTTGTAGGTGTCGGTTTTTAAACATTAGTAAGATGTCGTCCGCAAGTTCGAGCAGTTACTCTGAGCTCCCTGGGTTTTTCCATATGTTGAATAGGCAGGGCAAGAGCGGGCATCTTTGTTTTATGCCTTGAAATTGATTGATGGGGGCAGTATTTCTGTCATTTACAATGAAGATCGTAGCGAACTAAGTGTGGAGGCGTTGAAGGAAGACAAAGACAAAGCCAAAATTGCATTTTTGTAGTGTCTGGTAAAGAAAAGGCCATGATACCCAGTCGAATGCTTTGACCGAATCTAGACTAAGGAGCATTGTCAGCGACACAGAGCGTAGTTGTGTTCGATTTATGGATATTTTTGACTGAATGTTTGAGAACAATTCCTGTTGGGATTCCCTGAGAATAGAAGGGAGAATCAATAGGAGTCATAGTAGTTTATAGTCATGGTTTAGGAGCGCTTCTGGCTGAACCAGAATGTGGGAAATTCGGTCACAATTCGACTTGAGTATTTTTTTTTCTTATGTAATTAAAACATTAAAGGATTGATTGTCTAATGATTTTTTTTTTTTGTTCAAAAAAGCTTAAAATGAATAGAACCTTTTCTATTTCTATCCTTATCAATTCTCTGCTGGTCTCTCCTTCCTGGCTCAATCTTGAGACCGAAAATGCCTATGATTCTGTTTCTAATGGAAACTAAGATGCATGTCTGGATTGGTTGCCCGATGCAGAGCTATCTTTCCAGTAACTGAGGCTCTGAATGGACGTAGATGTGAAAAACAGCCTAAATGCTCATTCATACTTTCGTTCTGGACCATTTAAATCTATAGGGCAATGCACACATCCATTTTCACATGGATCCATGTGTCCATATATAGTGTGTCCAATTGTTGTCCTTTCTTCACTGAAGATTTAGCAATGGAAGTCTATAGGATTAGTGAAAATACAAATGAAAAACAGATGTTAAAAAGGCAAACATGGATGCAGTGTTCTATCCATGAAAAAGGCCTTTAGGAGTAGTGTGTGCAGCATTTACTAGATCTAAACATTTAGTTTACCCCAATCAGGTTTTTTGTTTTTTTTTACCAATCACTCTATTCTGATAATTTGTATTAACTACAGAAACAAAAAAAAGTCATCACATTTAACAAATATGTTAAGATGCAGTATTTCATTTTTCTTAGTGGCCTGCAAGCAGCTCTTTGATTTCTAGTTGCACTTCTGGGACTATGTCCAACTATTTTCCTAGAAGTTCCTAAAATATCACAATAGCTCTTCATGTTATCACGTTGGTCTCTTACGTTTTTCTTTCCTTAGATTGAATTTTTTTTTTATTTAATAACTTTTAGTGACAATGGCAGATCACACAGGATGATGGAGATCTGCATGGACTTTTGCTACGCAGCAGCTAAGGTACTTTCCAGTTTATATTTCACCAAGCAGAAACCCATAATAAGCTGTATTAGACACTAACATCACAATTTTAAGTGAGCCACACATCATAATATGCCAGCTGAAAGTGCAGCACCCTTTACTGTAGATAGGATCGAGCTACAGTAACCTGGCATGGCCTTGATACGATGTATGGTAATGTACTTCAACCAGTACCCTATCTGCTAAGCTGTGTCTACTTCCAGTGTGTAGAAGGTCCTGAAATCTGCTGATTGATAGTGATGCTGGGAGTCAGTCCCCTTCTGATTTGCTATTGCTTTCCTATCATAAAGATAGGTCATGGAAAGTCCTTTTAGTTCTGTAAAGGGGTTATCCAACTTTCAAAAATTATCTGCAAATACATACACAGCAGTGCTAAATACTTACTGTCCTCTTATGCACCATTTGCTTGGCTTTATTTTACTTGCTGCTCCTTGTATCACTATTAGTTAGATGCAGTGAATGTGCAGACAGACTACATTTCCCATGATTCATCTGCCTGCTCTCACTCTCTGTGTACCCCTGCTTTTTCCACTCTCATTGCAATGAAATCACAGGTAATAAAACACTCCCACATCTGAGGTCACATGATGATGCTGTGATGTTTTATTTACTGCCTGAACTGCTTACAAGGGGGTTAGTGAGCTTGCAAACAAAACGTCCTTCTGACGTCAATGACTTGAAAATAAATCAGATAAATTATGCTGAATTTAAAAAGGATATATATTAGGAAGTGTTATTTATTGATGCATCTTGTTATTTGGCCCATATTTAAAAAAAAAAAAAAAAGGAAGGATAACCCCTTAAAGATGACCTTTAAGGGGTTATATACCGCTAGAAAGCCGACAGTGCACTGAATTGAGTGCACTATCGGCTTTCCTGTTATGTGCCCTGGGGGCTGGAGATAGTTAGTTTCGGCTCCGATCTCTGCCCATCGTCAGAAGGGTGTTCCTGACAGTCTAGCTGGACTGTGAGGAACGCCCCCCCCCGACTGTACGTGAGTTCCTCACAGCTCAGCGTCATCGCTGGGCGGTAAGGAATGCCCCCTCTGACAGTACAGGGCTATGGACATATACAGTCGGGAGGGCATTCCTCACAGCCCAGCTAGACTGTCAGGAACGCCCTTCTGACGATGGACAGAAAACTAACGGCACCGATATCTCCAGCACCGGGGCACATAACGGAAAGCCAACAGTGCGCTGAATTCAGCCCACTGTCGACTTTATAGCGGCATATAAAACCGCATGTGCCTGAGGACATGAAAAGTCCTCTAAGTCCTAGTATTTTTCCTCTTTAACTGAACATAAGCCTACATAACAAAATATACAAGATGCTTATGGATTCTTTTCTACAGAATTGAAAACCATGGTGTCATGTTATTATTTCACCACTTTTAACTGCATTGTTAGCTTTCATCATTGCACACAAATTCAATTTGCCAATAAGAATGAATATTATATATTGTCTGTAATAAAACCTAAGAAAGTGATAGACCATGTCATCTGTTTCACGTTAAATTCAGATGGTCTTGTCAACTGCTTGATTCCATGTTGCAGCACTCTATATCATGTCAGAATCTGAACTCAGCAGAGAATCTCTGGGCTAGGCTGACTCAGGTAGCAGTTCACTTACCACACTGTTTATTTAGTAAGGGTGTGTTCACATGGCGGAAAATGAAAATCATTTTCCGCCGCCAGAATTTTCGCCGCGGTCTTCCGTGACGGGATGCCGATGCAGTGCATCAGTATTCTGTCGCGGCATCCTGCTCCTGATTAGGCCCGGATGAATGGGAGGGAGTCTCGAGCTGCAGACACTGCGGGCGGAATCCGCAGCAAGATCGAGCAGGACGCTTCTTTTTTCTGCATCCTGCTGCGATCTCTGCCTCCCATTGAAAACAATGGGAGGCGGATTCAGGAGGAATCTGCTCCGGATTCGGGGGCGGATTCCGCCCCCTAATCCACGGCAAATTCCTCTATGTGAACACACCCTAAGAGATATAGATAAAAGTAATTAAAGACAGCTTTTGTTTATAGAATTCAGACTACATGTGTATTAAAGTTTGCAGTATAGAATACAGATAGCATACAATAAACTGTAACTCATAAGAATATATAAATATTTGTTGCACAAAGAGGTGGGTACAATAGGATGAATTAATTAGGTTAGAATATGTCTGCATTATCAGGTCTCTGGCATGTGGAAATTTGCAGCAATAGTTCTCAAAAATTGATCCTTTAACCCTTATGGTACGTTGACATCAATCAATTAAACCTATGGAAACGCTGGCTGTGTCTTGCTATGTGCCTAAGGCTAGGTTCACACCTGCGTTCACGTTTCCGTTCGAGGGGTTAGCTTGGGGACCCCCTGAACAGAAACCTAATCCGCTTAAAAAAGCAGTTACCCATGGACCCCATAGACTAGGTCCGCATGGTTTCTGCCTGAAAAGGGCGAAAAATGCATAGAGAAAAGCGCCACATTTTGCAAGCGGAGAGGGGTACAAAATCCCCGAACGGACTTCAAGAGCTGGTGTGAACCCAGCCTTAGCCTAAAGGAGTTACAGGCAGAATCTGCCTGAAGAATGAGCAGGATGCTTTTTTCTTTTTTTTTTTTAAATACTAGGTGAAAAAATTTCAATGGGAGGCAGATTTCAGATGGAATTTGGAGCGGATTTTCTGCCTTGGATTCCTCCACTGTGCTTTTCTTTGTGGGTTGCTAATACAATGGGGCCAATCAGCAGTTGTCTCACTCCACAGGTTATATGGCTGAATCAGCTTCAGAATCTGTGAGAAGACGCTTCCTGAAAGCGGTGAAAAAAATTCTGGTCAGAATTAGGAGCTGATTCTGAGGTAGAATCCACTACAAATCCCTCCTTGTGAACATCCCATCCACACTACGGAATTTGTGGCAATTCTGGATTCCTCTCTAAATTCTGGCCGTGGGTTTTCTTGCTGAATAGTGTCAGAAACAATGAGACTGACTAGGGGTTGAATCAGCCACGGAATCCACAGGAAAATCAAATAGGACATTCCTTTTTCAGTGTCTACCACTGCCTCCAAACAATGGGAGGCAGAATCCAATTGGAATTTGGAGATGATTTTGAGGTGGAATCCATGTTGCAGTTTTGGAAATAACAGCATTTCAATTTTACTTATGGAAACACTGGCCGTTTCGCTATACGTATAATGTAAGCAGAAAGTCTGCAGAGGAAACCTATGCAGACTTTCTGTGAAAAGTGCTGTGGGAAAAACTGTGGTGCGTTGCCGCAACGTTTTTTTCCCGCAGCCCGCTATGTGGGGCCTTAGCCAAAGAGTATATCTTGAGGGAGCTATAGGGGTGGGAAACATTCAGATCGCAGTGGACCACTCATATTACTGGCAATCCAGCACATACAGGCTTCTTCTGTCCTTACCTCTGCTTCTTTGCAACCCACCAAATCAATGCTGCTCTTCTTTTCTTACTGGTCTGGCTGTAAGGTAACAATCACAAAGTAAATCTGCACTTTAAGAAATAATACCGTATAATAAAAATAAATAATAATAATAATCCTTTAATAGTCCCACCATGGGGAAATTCAGTGTGTTACAGCAGCAAAGATAAACAATACAAATACAACATATACAAGAATGGTAGAGGCATTTCGTTGATAGTAGACAGACAGATAAGAAGTAGCGGGGGATGGGGGATACTTATAGGTACTTATAGGTGTTGACAATCTCGATGCCCGTCCCCTGGATGTTCATTGGTTTAGGAGGGCATGCACATTTACGGAAGTCCACCACCATCTCCTTGGTCTTCCCAGCATTAATCCTAAGGTGGCACCAGTCCACAAAATCCCGGTTCAGTTCTCTGTACTCCCTGTCATCATCGTCTGTGATGAGGCCTACTATTGCAGAGTCATCAGAATACTTCTGTAGGTAGCAGCTGGATGAGTTGCACCTAAAATCTGCAGTGTACAGTGTGAAGAGGAAAGGGGCAAGAACTGTACCCTGAGGTGACCCCGTATTTCAGATCACAGTATCTGACACACAGTCTCGGGCTCTCACATACTGAGGTCGGTTTGCATATATGTTTGCATCGCGACCTTTAGAGAGGAATTTGAGGTGGTCTGCCACAAAAACCTACTTCAAATAGAACCTTGGGAAATCCATGGCTGAGCCTTGTGTTTCTGGTGCAGGTTTGCATGTGTGATTAGCCTCATACAATGGAGCTACACGGTGTGAGGCCATGTGCTGTGGTTTCAACTGTGAATCTGCCATTGAAACTGCAGCTAGTTAAAACTGGATGCCTCATTGAAGCAATGGAAGGCAGATTAGGGCCCATTTTTGTAGAGTATTTTGAAGTGAAAGACTCAAATTCTGGTGTATTGTCATTAGTGAATTTTCCTTACTTGGGAACATCAGGAAAAGAAAGTAAATAAAACATTGCTCACATCTGTGTCACAGACTCCGCTATTGCAAATTCATTCATATTTGACTTATAAACTCTGCACTAGATCAAGGTAACACAGAAGTGACTGGATATTCATTTTAGACAAGAAGACGGCTCAGCTAATAATACAAAGCAATATTATACTAGTAAACAATAATTTCCATACTTTGTCTAAGGTTCCCAGGTAAGTCTTTGAGGCGTGACGGTTTTGTTTGATCTGTGTTCTGGTGGTTACACGGACAAATAATAATGTTTAACATTTAATGTACCCATGGAAGCTGAATAGTCCATTGTGAACATCATTTTATTAAGGTAAATGTCAATTATGTACAGCTACTGTAAAAGACATGAAATAGCCCAAGAATCCTAGAACATCCTAGAAAACAAAGGACCTCAACTAAACAATGTTATGACATATGTGAGTCTTAAAATCCCAATTCATCTGAATTAACAACCTTACAGATTTGAATTAAAATTGTGTACAATTTGTCAACAGCTCCTACTATAAGTATACATATCTGTCCCTATGGTGATAGATAAACTGTGTAGTCTTATCCTGCAGTTATACTCCCATCTAGGTCTGGCTCCAGGTTTAGGTGGACCTCTTTGGGGCAAAGTCATGTGATGCACGGTCTCTGCAAAAGATATCTGAAATTGGGTGGTTTTGCTGTGGCAACCCCTGCTAGAGTTTCTGTGAGACTTCCATAGCTCTTATCCTTTGCATTGCAAAAGCTGAAAACCATGGCTAAGACCCGCAGCAGTAATTGTTATGTTATGGGTTTAAAACCATAGTGTAGAAATGTCCTCCACAGTGCTGCAAATCTACAGCATAACAGTATAATGGCCCCTTTTTGCACCTGCCCCAGTATATTCATCCCTTTTCCTCTCATACACAGTATAATATCCCCCTTTGCCCCTATAACCATATAATGGCCCCCTTTTTCTCCAAACACAATATAATGGCGTCCTGTTGCCTCCATACGCAGTATAAAGGCACCTTTTTGCCTCTACACCCTGTATATTGGCTCTTTTTTGCCCCTATGCACCACATAATGGCCCATATTTTATACCACATCCTCTTTTGGCCCTCTCAATTTAACAGACTCCTTTTGTTTACACAGTATCAGGGCCAGGGCCAGCGTCTGGCAAACTCGGCAGGTGCCTGGGGGGGGATCTGTTCAGTTTCTGTAATGAACGCTTTCATCAATACAGGTGGAAACACTCATCACTCTGACAGAACCTAGCAGATTTCACTCACACTTACCATTCTCGTAGCTCCTTGGACCCCCACCCCATCCCTGCTCCAGTGTTGACAAGGTTAAAGGGATTTTCCGGGCAAAAAAATCTTTTTTTAAAAAAGGTCTGTTAGTGCTATTAATGGGTTAATAAGTACACCCATATACCTTTAGCAGTGTTTTGAGTGATTTCTGTGTTTCTATGGGAGCTCCTGGCATCTTCTGCATTTGTTTACATGGTGTAGCTTACTGCTGTGTAGCTTCCTGTGTAACTTCCACACTACCTCCCTCTCACTGCCACCCCCTCCTCCGTTACACCCTCACCCTGTCTCTCTAGCTATCCCGCCCACTACTAGCCCTTCCCAACTAACTAACTCAGCCCACCTCCCACCACATCATACTTACCTGTCTTCCTCACTAGGAACAGCTCCTCCTTTTCTCTCACTGTGCACAGGCTGGAGACGCCTCTCTTCCTCTCTGCTAGCGCGTGCACAGACCGGACGTGCCTCTGATGCCTGCGCAGCAGAGATGTAGTGCCATCTCTACTGTGCATGTGTTGCAGGCACCTCCAGACTGTGCAGGCGCTAGCAGAGAGGAAGAGGGGAGGAGCCTTCTCAGAGAGGAAAATACGTAAGTATGATGGGGTTGGGGGGTGGGGAGTAATGGTAATGTTCTGTTTCGGAAACGGGTAAATGGAACGTCACCGTATTATCAGAAAGTGTGCCTGGGACGGTCACATGACCGCCCCAGGGATATGGGCATTTATAGATTTTTTTTTACTATAAGTATGCCAGGACAGGCAGCTACCGCTTGCTCCTTGTAAAGCAGGGGACAGGCATAAGGGGGCACTTTATAGTATGGGAGATTAGGGGCCAATATGATATGCACTTAGGTTGAAAACACACAATGTGGCGCCAGCTGTGCACAGGTACATGACCCCAACTTTTACTTCTAGAACATTTTTCGATAACTGCATGCTATCCTATGATTGTACAGGACAGGACAGGACACTGGTGTTTTCACTTATACAGTTACACATTTGATTAATGGCTGCTATCAACCACATAGTTTTGCATCTTTACCTGCAAAATAGAGCAGTTGGTAACAAATAATAGTGACATGTGACATGGGCCCCCCTGAATCGCCGCCCCCTCGGACCGCCCCCTCCAACCCCAAACTGCATTCCTGCGCACACTATTATGCTTCATAGTGGCCCCTACACACAGTATTATGCGCCATAGTGGCCCCACACACACTATTATGTGCCATAGTGGCCTCTACACACAGTATTATGCCCCATATTGGCCCCTGCACACACTATTATGCGCCATAGTGACCCCTACACACAGTATTATGCCCCATAGTGGCCCCTGCACACACTATTATGCGCCATAGTGACCCCTACACACAGTATTATGCCCCATAGTGGCCCCTGCACCTACTATTATGCCCCATAGTGGCCCCTGCACCCACTATTATGCCCCAGAGTGGCCCCTGCACACAGTATTATGCCCCATAGTGGCCCCTGCACCTACTATTATGCCCCATAGTGGCCCCTGCACCCACTATTATGCCCCAGAGTGGCCCCTGCACCCACTATTATGCCCCAGAGTGGCCCCTGCACCCACTATTATGCCCCAGAGTGGCCCCTGCACCCACTATTATGCCCCAGAGTGGCCCCTGCACCCACTATTATGCCCCAGAGTGGCCCCTGCACCCACTATTATGCCCCATAGTGGCCCCTGCACACAGTATTATGTCCCATAGTGGCCCCTGCACCCACTATTATGCCCCAGAGTGGCCCCTGCACCCACTATTATGCCCCATAGTGGCCCCTGCACACAGTATTATGTCCCATAGTGGCCCCTGCACCCACTATTATGCCCCATAGTGGCCCCTGCACCCACTATTATGCCCCATAGTGGCCCCTGCACCCACTATTATGCTCCATAGTGGCCCATGGACACAGTATTATGCCCCATTGTGGACCACCAATGAACAATTATTATACTCTGGGGTCTTTTCAGATGCCAGAGTATAATGATCGGAAACCCAGAGGAGGATACAAACAAAAAAAAAAAAACAATGTCACTTACCTCTTCCTGGCTCCGATACACTCCGGTGTGCTACATCAGACATCTTCAATGTTGGACCAGATTTTGCGTGAGCCGGGCCGGGCATAATGACACAGGCCCATCCCACGTGACGTCACCAAACAGGCCCAAAGCCTGCGGAGCATAGGAGAGGTAAGTCACAGTGTTTTTTATGTTCCCTCACCTCCCCTGGACCTTCAATCATTATACTCGGGGTTCTGAAAAGACCCCAGAGTATAAATGATAGCAATGTTTGTGGAGTTCGCGGCCCGCGGCCTCACTTACCGATCCCCGCTCCTGCTCACAGCTGCCTCCACAGAATGGAAAGCGCAGGCGGCTATGAGCATGAGCAGTTGCAGGGATTGGTAAATAAATAGGGCCCGTTACCTGGGGTTACTCCAGCAGGTAAAGGCCTATTAAAAAAAAAAAAAAAAAAAAGCATCGGCTGTCCCGGGCCCTGTGGCAGCCACTACCCCTGCTACCCCGGTAGTTACGCCCCTGGACACGAGCACACATAAAAGGTTTTGATTACCTTTTATTAACAAATTGGAGGGTCTGTGTGAAAAAAAAAAACTTACAATTTTGTCAATATTTTTAGTGTTTTGTGGCATTCACTCTGCATTAAAAAATTACATGGCCATTTTGAACTGGCAGGTCATTACGATTACAGGGATTCTATATGTAAATCTATTTTATTATGTTTTAAAATAAAACACCATCTTGCAAAAGTTAGCAAATCACTAGGGATCACTGTATTCTGACGTCCATAACTTTTGTTTTTTGTTGTTGACGGACGTATGTGAGGGTTTTTTTGTGGGACAATTTGAAATTTTGATTGGTACCCTTTTTTGGTATGTACAGCTTTTTGATCACTTTTTATTGTTTTTTTATTTATTGGGGGGGGAGGAGGGAAGCAAGGTAACCAAGACATTAATTTGCACATTGTGGTTTTTTTTTATTTATTTTTTTTTTATAGTGTTCGCCATATGGGAAAAATAACATTATTCTTGGATATTGCAGACACACACACAGTGAAACATAATATGTTGATTTTGTTTGTTTACATGATTTAATTTTTTGACATGATTGAATTTTTTTTTCTTGGACTTCTTTCTTCTTACTTCTCGCTTGCAACGAATTCTTGCGACTGCACATGCACAATCGGGCCGCCATTTTTCAGTGGTCTGTCACAAGAGCGTGACAGAGCCGATTGGGCATGCGCAGTCGCGAGAATTCGCTGCCAGCAAGAAGAAGAAAGAAGGCCAAGAGGGGAGTCACCACAACGGCCAAAGGGATGGTGAGAAGTGATGACGTGATGGGTGCTTGCCGAAGAGAAGGTACGCCCCAGGTGCTCCGTGGTGCTCATTTACATACATGAAGAAACAATTATCTTGGAATCGGCTGGGAGAAGAAAACAAGGAAATATAGGAGAAGAATGGCCTTTAAAAATGTGCTGTTAGCTTAAAAGTGGTTTTGCAAATGATAGACTCCCTTTAAGCCGGGGCCCTACACGTAACATACATTCATCAGGTTCGCTGCAGTAGGACCAGCTAGTGACTAACCCCGTGATGTACAGTAGCAAAAAAGTGGTGAGATTTAACAATAATCTAAATCACTTGCTGCACTAAAAACTCACCTAAATCAACCTGTACTGCAGGTTTTCCATTAAGGAAGAATTATTTCTTATGAGGAATACAAGTATTTACTATACTGACATATCAAGGGAGATGTCCTTTTTAAGCTTGCGTTTTGATTGTATAAATGAAATACCAAGCATAGTTGGGACATTCCAGTTCATGTTGTTCCTACTTAGGCTTGGTCTGGCTGAGGAAACAGTTATTATTCTGTAATCTTTATCTCTGCCCAGACATGCCCTGAATGACAATGGACTAAAGTTCTATAGAGTAATGTGCATTCATTATGGTCCATGAATGTGTTCAATAGAAGTCTGCTGCACCCAGTATTGTCACAAATTCTTCATGTACACAGCCACATTTTCCATCAGTGTGCTATCCATTTACTTATTTTTTTTTTTTTTAACTCATAAAATTTGACCCATTTATTTCTATGTCCCGATTCACACAACTGATTTTCAGCCTATACGCAAATGTAGATTGAGCAAAACTCAATGCAGGCTCTATTCCTGTCTGTTTTGTGGTTTGGGCTCATTCAAATGTACAGGCCCATGGAAAACGTTTCATGGACCTGTACACATTAACAGCCGTGTGCATGTAGCCTTAATGATGGATTTTTATAATTGTAGGTTGCAATTTTCAGCAGATTGCAGATTTTTATAACGACAAAATACATCCTAGAAATGTATGAATAAACTGACAACTGGGTGTATCCCTACATAGTCTGACACTATCCAATCAAGGCTGATAGTGTCAGACTGTGCAGGGACACACCCCTGAGGGTTTTAACCCATTAAAGCGTCAATAAACTTTCAGACTTTTGATTTTCTGTCAGCATTTGTGTCATTAATACATTTTGTAATGTATTTTATTAACAAATTTTAACTTCTTTCTGTGAAATGCATTTTTTTCTATGTTTCTCTTGCTTCTCCATGTAGAGCTGTTCTCCGCTTCTCATTGTGTACAGGTGGTGTGAAATGAAGAGAAAATGAGGGTTGGGAGGGTCACTTCAAATGGCTATATTTCAGGCATTATACAACAGACACACTTGCTTTTGGTGTCATATGAAAGAGGAGATTCTCATCTACCTGAATAATTTAGTGAGAGATATCACTAGTTGAAAACAGTCAGGATTGGGATATATACAGTCATGGCCAAAAGTTTTGAGAATGACACAAATATATTTTCACATGATCTGCTGCCCTCTGGTTTTTATGTGTGTTTGTCAGATGTTTTTATCACATACAGAAATATAATTGCATTCATATTATGAGTAACAGAAGCTTATATTGACAGTTAGAATGAGTTAATGCAGCAAGTCAATATTTGCAGTGTTGACCCTTCTTCTTCAGGACCTCTGCAATTCTCCCTGGCATGCTCTCAATCAACTTCTGGACCAAATCCTGACTGATAGCAGTCCATTCTTGCAGAATCAATGCTTTAATTTTGTCTGAATTTGTTGGTTTTTGTTTGTCCACCCGTCTCTTGATGATTGACCGCAAGTTCTCAATGGGATTAAGATCTGGGGAGTTTCCAGGCCATGGACCCAAAATCTCTATGTTTTGTTCCCTGAGCCATTTAGTTATCACCTTTGCTTTATGGCAAGGTGCTCCATCATGCTGGAAAAGGCATTGTTGAGCGCCAAACTGCTCTTGGACGGTTGGGAGAAGTTGCTCTTGGAGGACATTCTGGTACCATTCTTTATTCATGGCTGTGTTTTTAGGCAAGACTGTGAGAGAGCCGATTCCCTTGGCTGAGAAGCAACCCCACACATGAATGGTTTCAGGATGCTTTACAGTTGGCATGAGACAAGACTGGTGGTAGCGCTCACCTCTTCTTCTCCGAATAAGCTGTTTTCCAGATGTTCCAAACAATCGAAAAGGGGATTCATCAGAGAAAATGACTTTACCCCAGTCCTCAGCAGTCCACTCCCTGTACCTTTTGCAGAATATCAGTCTGTCCCTGATGTTTTTTCTGGAGAGAAGTGGCTTCTTTGCTGCCCTCCTTGAGACCAGGCCTTGCTCCAAGAGTCTCCGCCTCACAGTGCGTGCAGATGCACTCACACCTGCCTGCTGCCATTCCTCAGCAAGCTCTGCACTGCTGGTAGCCCGATCCCGCAGCTGAAACACTTTTAAGAGACGGTCCTGCCGCTTGCTGGTCTTTCTTGGGCGCCCTGGAGCCTTTTCGGCACCAATGGAACCTCTCTCCTTGAAGTTCTTGATGATGCGATAGATTGTTGACTGAGGTGCAATCTTTCTAGCTGCAATACTCTTCCCAGTTAGGCCATTTTTGTGTTTCTTTAGAGATAACCATGGTTAACAGAAGAAAAACAATGATGGCAAGCACCAGCCTCCTTTTAAAGTGTCCAGTGGTGTCATTCTTACTTAATCATGACAGATTGATCTCCAGCCCTGTCCTCATCAACACCCACACCTGTGTTAATGGAGCAATCACTGAAACGATGTTAGGTGGTCCTTTTAAGGCAGGGCTGCAATGATGTTGAAATGTGTTTTGGGGGATAAAGTTCATTTTCTAGGCAAATATTGACTTTGCAAGTAATTGCTGTTAAGCTGATCACTCTTTATAACATTCTGGAGTATATGCAAATTGCCATTAGAAAAACTGAAGCAGTAGACTTTGTAAAAATTTATATTTGTATCATTCTCAAAACTTTTGGCCATAACTGTATATGCAGCTGCATCCGTAGTATCATATGGAAGATGAGAATCTCCTCTTTCATATGATACCAAAAGCAAGTTTCTCTGTTTTATAATGCCCGAGATATAGCCATTTGATGTGACCCTCCCCTTCCCTCATTTTCTCTTCATTTCACAGTCCTTACACAGTACACAATGAGAAGCAGACACAGAAACAGCTCTCAATAGAGATGGAAGGGAAATAGTGAAAAAACTGCAGGATTTCACAGAGGAGCAAATATTTGTTAATAAAACATATTAAAAAATGTATTCATGACACAAAAGCTGCCAGAAAATCATAAATTCTCTGAAGGCTTCAACATAACTGATATATAGACTTTCTACATCAGTTGCTAATAGGTCTTTGTAAGTCACGAGGAATAATGCGGGGTCTAGCGCACTATCACAGCTAGGCACCTGCTCCTAATGTCTGGGATCTGCAAACCACTGATCCCAGGCATTTAACCCCTTATATGCGGTCTCCATGGGGTATTAAAGATTGTAAAGGTCCAATATCTTTACATTGCAGTCGGTGGTCTAATGAAGGCCCCCAGGGCTGTCTTATCACATCCTAATAAACAACTGCCTATCAGAAAATGACAGGCAGTATAATGCATTGCACTATATCGTTATAATGCAATGCATTATTAAAAAAAAATATTATAAGATATATAGATATATATATATATATATATATATATATATATATATATATAATGCCAGAATTACATTGGCCACTGAAAAAGCATTATAATAAAAAGCGATCAAAAAGTATTATGTTCCCCAAAATGGCATCTATAAAAACAGTTACGGCTCTTTGATACTGGGGAGAAAAAAATTCACAAAATGTAAAACTTCTGTTTACTCAAGGCTTTAAAGAAATCTCAACTTCTGCTAAAATGTATAAATAGAAGGATTACTGGGAAAGCAGAGTTTGTTTCCTCTGATTTTCCAGAGGACCTAGTTATGCAAATACATGTGTTACACCCATATCACAGAATAACTAGGAATACTTGCAATTCAGAAGACTATGTGACAAGTTCTCTCTTAGATCATATCTATTAATATCTACATAATTGCAGCCATGTTGGTCCCACCCAATCTTTTAACATACAGAGACTAAAAAAACGGCTGAATTAGCAACTTGACAGGAACACTTTAATTGTTCAGAACTTGTGTGTATAAGACTGGGTGTCTTAATGTAAAATCAAAAAAGATGATGAATATATGCTAAAGATTGTGTCACAAATTAGATCAAATGTTGTACTTTGCACATTCTGCCTGGTCACTATTCTGTCTGTGAATGACAATTTTTATCTGCCATCCACACCATACAAATGCCTGGTTGCCATCTATGTAACTATAGCACAGCTTCCAATACAAATATTGACTCAAGCTAGTAAAAAAAAAATAGCCTAGATAAGCGCTCAGCTGCATGCAAAACACAGTGACAGTGTACAGTTGTGGCTACGCATTTCAAGACTGACACAAATTTTGGTTTTCACAAAGTTTGATGCATCACTGACTCAATAGTCATAGTGATGACCCTTCTGCAATTTGCCCTGGCATGCTGGATATCAGCTTCTAGGCCAAATCTTGGCTGATGGCAACTCATTGTTGTCTAATAAGTGCTTGGAGTTGATCACAATTGCTGTGTTTTTGAGGACTGACCACAGATTCTCAATGGAATCATGCAGAAAAGCATCACCAAATTGCTCCTGGATCATTCAGAGAAGTTGCTCTTGAAGGATATGTAGATACCCCATTCTTTATTCATGGCAGTATGTGTAGGCAAAATTGTGAGTGAGCCAACCATGCCAGGGGACTGCTGGTAGTGCTCACTTTTTGTTTTCCTGATAATCATTCTTCCAGATGTTCCAAACAGTGTGAAAGGAGCTTCATCAGAGAAAATAACTTTACCCCAGTGCACTGCAGTCCAATCCTTGTTCTTTCTGCAAAATGTTGGTCTGTCCTTGATGTTTTTTTTTTTTGAAGTGGGTTCTGGAAGAATAATTGGAGAAGAAAAGGTGAGCGCCACATGAATCCTGTGTCATGCCAACAACAAAGCATCCTGATACCATTCCTGTGTGTAGTTCCCTTTCATCCAAGAGAGTGGGGGCTCAATCTCAATTTTGCTCCAGAAAATACTACAATGAATAAAGAATGGTATCTAAACATCCTCCAGGAGCAACTTCTCCCAACGATCCAGGAGCAATCTGGTGATGAACAATGCTTTTTCCATTATGACGGAACACCATATCACAAAGCAAAAAGGTCAACTAAATGGTTTGGTGAACTAAACATTGAAATTTTGGGTTCACAGCCAATAAACTCCACAGATCTCAATCCCATTGTGGACAATTCTCAAATAATGGGTGGGCAAACAAAAACACAGAAATTGTGATAAAAAACAAGTACTGATTAGGCAGGAATGGGCTGCCAGGATTTGGCACATAAGCTGACATCCAGCATGCCAGGCCGAATTGTGAAAGCGTTAAAAAGTAAGGGTCAACACTGTATATACTGCACTTTTGCTCAAACTTGATAAATGTTTAAAAAAATTATTTGAAGCATTGAAGCAGAAAACTGAAAAACAAAACTTGTGTCAGTCTCAAAACTTTTGGCCACAACAGTAAGAGCAGTAAATGACCAGAATGAAACCTAAAATAACTCTTAGATACTGACAATGTACAAATGTGCTCCATTCACTGGTAACAATGCAGCATTTCTAAAGGAAATTATCCAGGGAGAAGTATCAGATTTTGGCCATCATTTAAGCTATGAATAAATCCACATGGAGACGGAATGAATGAAGAACAGTGTATTGTGTATGTCCTATTTGTGTTATTAATATAATAGTACAAGCACCTGTCCAAATGATTCATAAAACACAGCCACTAGGTTTATCATTGTTAGGGCACATGCACAGAGCTGAAGAATTAGGGTTAAAGATGTGGTTGAGGATTATGAAAGCCTTGAGGAAAGCAAAAGTCATGTTCTTTCCTCTAGAATTGTGGAGAATAAGAGTTCTTCTTTATTTCTCCCAGGAGGCATCCCTCTTGAAATCTTTGATCTGGAGAGTTGAAAAATGGTGGACCTTAACTAAAGGACTGCTTTTGTTATACAATATGATTGATTAGGACATGCTCTGCTAATATATGAAGATCCAAAGAAGAATCAGAAGGCCAAGATTCAGCTACTGGAAACAACAGACAAAATAATTCGACAAGCACCCTAAAAATGCTTTTATTAAAATAAGCTAAAAGAAAATAGTGTCTCTAAAACATGGCTCTGTTACTTCTCTATAGAGCCTCATTTTCATGTAAATCACCATTTCATTTTTATGCAAATGAGATAAAGTGCTTTGAGGCGTGTCTTCGCATGCCTGGGCTTTGGTCTCAAGCTGTAATTCTGGGCCAAGGCACTTGCCCTCATTTGCATACAAATAAAACATTGATTTACATGAAAATGGAACTCCAAAGCTGAACAACATAGGCATATATGGAAACTGTAGAATCAATAGAATAGCTTGTAGAATCAGCTTGTCAATAGATATTAAACAAATCATATATCATAATGAAAGCAATAGTGATGGGGAAGTAATACACGAATGAGGCTCTGATTCTTTTCAGTTTTTATTTTAGCAAAACTTTATGTACAAACATTTTGCAGCATCACATTTTGATACTTATAATAGAAACAAAGCAGGTTTTTAAGACACAAATACAACTGCACTTCACTTTGGCCTTGATCTACCAAAATGGAGAAAAATTTCTGCACATCCCATGTTCTTACGCCCTGTGTGGTTTCTGTGCATCCTACAAACAGCTGTTTCCTCCAGCATGTGATTTCATTTGACAGAAGTAAATTATATTATTGCTTGTAGTCATACAAATATAGAGAGAATGGTGGAAGGAGATGAATGCCTCCATTATAATAAAATATCATATGCTCTACTGCCTTTCTCCTTGCCACAAACTTTGAGGGACATCAAGCTGGTGCTCAGATTGTATAGAAAATAAGTTGTATCCCACAGCAACTAAAACATCCAACATTTACATCTACTGGACTGTTAGTGTAGACAACAACTTTTATATTTTCTTTCACCATCTTATTAACCCTTCCCAAGTCACTGCCTGCATTAAGTTGTTTGTATGTCCAGTCCATGTGATTTACCTATAATATTGCATGCATACTGGGCATCCCCACATGAATATGTAGCAATGGGTTTGCATCCAGGGAACAGAGTTATTTGCCATTAGATGACACCATAGACCTCCATTAATTCACTTGATGCTTTCAGATTTCTGTTCCTGTCAACCTGACATTTGCTAGAGGACCATAGATTGTGCATTTCCAAGAAGTAGTGGTGCAAGCCTAAGTAATGCTCTCACTGGCATCTTGAGGTCTCGGAATTTCAACAGGAGCTCAGAGAAACTATTACTTCCTATGGGAAAATAAAATAAGTTTGCAGATTTTTATTTAAATAATCAAATCAATGAAAATATGTTTGCTTCCCTGTACAGATAAAAAGTTCTTTATTTTTGTGTTTTAGTATAGAAGCCTTGTGGTGAGTGTTTCAATACTGAATTTGCTGTGGAGCGACACACTGCCCAACTGCTGGTGTGATTATCTGGGCAGCCATAGCATACAACAGTCAGTTACCCCAGTAGTGAAATGATGAACATTAACAGCTCAGTGATATGTGCAGGACATCCTGCGGCCACATGTGTTGCCTCTCATGGCAGGGATTCAAATGGCATTTTTCAGCAGTATAATGCTCGCCCCCACACAGCAAGGGTTTCACAGGAATGTCTCCGCCAAATTGCAACACTTATTTGGCCTGTCCTGCCACCCGATTTATCGCCAATCAAGCATTGAAGGACCAACTGGCATACCTTCGGCAACCTATGAGTGTGCAGGATCTACAGGTCCAGCTGCAATATCCATTATTTTTATTATTATTAATATCTGTGGGCAAATATGCTGCAGGATACCATACGGAACCTGTATGCCATCATACCAAACCATATCTTACCAGGCTACAGGCAGATTGAACAGGGTACTA
Source organism: Leptodactylus fallax (assembly GCA_947044405.1). Classification (NCBI taxonomy): domain Eukaryota; kingdom Metazoa; phylum Chordata; class Amphibia; order Anura; family Leptodactylidae; genus Leptodactylus; species Leptodactylus fallax. The sequence goes on along the minus strand of CAMRHE010000200.1, from coordinate 2,607,550 downwards.
GGGTCTCCTTTCAATTGTACAGTTTTCCCCAATTAACTTACGCTTACGCTCTAATATTGTAATCACTTACATATATCACCACTGCATTCACACAAACTTTAATTCCACTCCAACAACTCCTTCTTGGTGCATTATTTGTTCGTATCAGTGAGTGGATTTAGTGGAACAAACATGTCATCAGTATCCATTTGGTGGGGATCTAACACCCAGGACCACGCACCAATCAGCTGATCCGGCTGCCTCCAACTGGCAGAAACTATAGCGATAGACATAGCAATGGAGTCATAAGCAGCTCTGCTCCTATTACTTGAATAGGAGCAGAGCTGCTTTCACCTCCGTCGATTGCTATAGTCAGCCACGCCCAGAGGACACCTGGATCAGCTGATCAGAATAGGGTCCAGGCGTTTAACCACAGGATTGGTTATCAGTATATGATTGGTAGGGGTTCAAGAGGTTATGAATGAATCAGGTTCATGCCAAAAGTCCTGTTTTATTGGAATAGATTCAGTATAATTTGCCAATTATCCACTGAAATCTCTGCTCTTCTAAGGTTGAGACGTCAAGGAGGTGGTCCTAGTGATTGACAGCTATCTCTGTATACACAGTCATAGAGGGGAGGGTGATAGGACCGCCTCCTTGACTTCTCAACATAGAAAGAGAAGGGTTTCAGTGTATAAATGACAGCTTATACTGAATCTTTTCCCACAAAATTAAACATCAATCAGCTCAGCTCCTATTACAGTTGGGAAAAAAAGTATTTAGTCAGCCACCAATTGTGCAAGTTCTCCCACTTAAAAAGATGAGGCCGGCCTGTAATTGTCATCATAGGTAGACCTCAACTATGAGAGACAAAATGAGAAAACATATCTAGAAAATCACATTGTCTGATTTTTAAAGAATTTATTTTTTCCTCACTGTATCTGCTGTCTGCAGATTAAACAGCATTTCCATTTGTCAGGTTTCCTTTAAAAGGGAGTCTGTCTAAAATGTCTCCCAAACCAACAACAGTGGTGTGTAGGAGAATTTAAAGGGAACAGAAACATATCTTTGTGACCACAAACCTATAATGCAATGTAGAGATAATCATCTTTTTATGGACATGCAAAACAACCTCAAGTGCATAAAGGGTGGGCCAGATTTGCCTGTATACAATTGCTGCCCGATATCACCCCTTTGGCAGTATATGACATTTTCAGCCTCTGCTGTATCACAGATGTGGGCAAATATGGTAAACTGGGCCTGCTCCCCAGGCTCTTGAGTATCCATAAAAAGACTATTACCTCTGCAATGCTTCATCAGTTTGGGGTCATAAAAGTATGTTTATGTTGCTATTTAAGACCCCTGCAAAGTATTATTGTTTGCTTGGGAGGCATTTTGGATCCAATGGACTGCCTTTAATTTCTGCTGTTTTGGGGCTACAGGGAAATTGAATATTTATTGCCAGATTTCCTTGCAAATAAAGGACTATATAAAATGACTATAAAGGAATATGAAATAGTGTAAAAATGGCTACACATAAAACATTACCTTCCAGCCTTCCATCAGATAACTCTTTAGGAGCCGGAACAGAGTAGTACACCAAGAAACAGGCCAACATACTGAGCTGAGTGTCTTCGATAGACTGGCCAGCCAAATATGAGTGCAGGGAAACATCCCCACCACCTGCCACAAAACAAATAAATACTTAGGTTAACAATCTTTCTAAACTTTGTTCGTTTAGATTAATAGATGAATACCCAATGTTATTCACAGAAATTGTGAACAAATTTCAGTCAGACATTAAATAGTCCATGGCACAACATTTTGGATCTGGTATGTAAGAAGGAAGCTGAAAAATAGCAATTTGTGCAGGCAAACTGCTGAAAAGACTAATAAACCATGGACTGCAAGAAAGGGGCACAGAAGCACATGATGAGAACGGTTTTCTCTTTCTATACAGATCATCAAATAACCAGACATGAAATATTGTACAATCTGAGAGCCATTAAAACAGCCATGGCACAGCTGGAGAGCGTTCAAAAGTGGGTTTCCTGTAATAAAATGTGTATTACTAACAAGAATTGGCAACATCACAAGTCAAAATTTTAGTAAGCAAAAATCACTTACATTGCAGCCACTGGTCTAGGGTGTTATCAATGGTGCATTTCATCACTGGCAAAAACTCAGAGTTCATAAAGAGTCCACGGTTGGGGTTCCTCTTCATCCTTTCCTGAAGGCTCTGTGAACTGAAGAACTCTAACACCAACTTGATCTGCCATAGTTCAAACGATTCTGTTGTTTCTCTTCTTTCTAGTTTTCTCACAGCCTATGGAATATCAAACATAACTCAGATCATACTAATCCTATAAACGGCATCCTAGAGTAGCTCTGAAAGTTAATGGAGGTGATTTATGAAGAGTGGTGTATTGAATGTCAGTGTTCTCATCTGTGGCGCCGAGGAAGAACATGCCTCATTTATATCGACGCGTGCGTCTCCTCATAAAAGAGGCACATGCTCCAGCAGCCACGTGCGCCTGGACTGAAATCTATGCCAGTAAACTAGCATTAATTATGATAGGCTCAGTTTTAGGAACGTTGCGGTGCAGAAAAATAAAAAATTCCCATGTTTTGCACAAAGAGCCAAATAGTACAAAAAACAGATTTTTCATGCCTTGAATGCCAAAAAACTTTCTAAAGAGCCTGTCCTGCTTTACAACTACAGCCCATTGATTTGAACAGGCATTGAGTAGTGCCGATGTTTCCCAGTGGTGGTGTTACACCTAAATGGAGTGTTAGAGTTCCCCACGGATAAAGGGTGATCACTGGGCCTCAGCTGGGGGAAACTTTGTGATTAACTTATTGCCAAGAGACTCTTCTAACAAGAATGGCTTGTCCTAGTAATTGCAGCTTAGGAAAACAGTCTGAAGTAAAAACTTAATAGAAATGAAGAATATATACTATTTTACCTGGTCAATTGCAATGTAGGCAGGAAGCATCTCTGGGTTCTCTTGAGTTACACATTCATACAAGATTGATGAAAAGAAGTCCAAAATTTCTTGTTTCTAATGAAACAAAACAGAGTATTTTTTATTTTAAAAATGCAGTTATTTTCCTAAAATTGTAAATAGTGATGTATAGTATGTACTAGTCCCTCAAATCGATGAGACAGGAATAAGTGGCTGCAAGACATGGAATCTACAAAGCTATGGAAATGATGTAGCACATTTAGCAACCCTGTTTCTGTAACTGTTGCGCTATAGAATCAGTAATTCCCATCTTGGCTGAGATGGAACTAACCCTTTAATGCCTAAACTACGCCTCATCCTTAAAGTGATGATCAGGGACGTTGACCTCTTCATTACTTTCCAAGCACAGCACCATACACTGTATAATGGTACACTGGTATAATTGTTACTTCAGCTCAACCCCATTCATTTGAATGTGGCCATGTGACCAGTGGATGTAAAGTCACTGCCCAAGAAGAGGAAGTGGAGCTAAAGATCATAGTCCCAGATAATCCCTTTAATGGTTTGAAGTGGAAAAAGTACAGTCTTAAAGGGGTTTTCTCAGCCGTTTGCCTGCTGTATCTTCTTCTCACTTCCTGTATTCTTCAACAAGCTGGTAGGAGGTGGCTTTGTCTGTTTGATGAACAGGACACTATAAAAGTACCTCACTAGACATAGACATTATTTATTATCAAGGAAAAGGAAATCTATTATTACTAGAAGTCTAATGTAAATGCAGATCAAATATGCGCAGTAAATGTATATTACATTACACAGCTTTGTACAAAACACCTCCCAGAATTGCAGTAAACGCAATGTTGTCTTTGTGTTTACATACAGAGATAACATACACTATTCCAGCCTTTATCAGCAAACTGCAATTAGCTGACCTGATTGTCCGCACATCACAGCACAGATTGATAAAGAAGATAGAACAAAACTCAGCCCCTCCCCTAGAGAGCAGTGACTCATCCTCTGACCTGTTATCAGATACAGGACAAGAGCTTTGACAACGATGTGTAAACAAGGGAAGGAATAATTTCACATAGCAGGCAAAAGAAGCAGCATTGCTAAAGCAATGTATTTAGGAAAACTCTTTAATTTACATAAACTAGCAGTATAGATAGGCTCCTTGAGATGGAAATACCCCTTTAAGATGCTAAAGCAGCCTTAAGCCTTAATAAGTACAAAGTCAAAATATGATCAAATGATTGTTAAAGCGTACATTATGTTGCAACAAACTTGTGGCTGCTTCTCCTCTGCGAGCCACGTGCCTATCCTAAAATCTACGCTAGTTTGTATCTGGCATAGATTTCAGTGTTCATTTGCTGCAGTAAACTGGTGTAAATAATATTAAATACCACATTCCACTTTCCCACCTTTTTTTGCATTCATGACGTGGGAGTGGCGTGAGAGATACAAACACCAGTTGCTCCAATTACTGTTTATTTATGCTACAAATCTGACATAGCTGCCACAGTAAAATTTTCCCCTTTATGTGGATGGAAAGTCAAACACTCCAGAGACACAGCAGTTTGCTTCAATGTCATACAGTACTCAGCCCTGAGCTTTGCCATTTCCTGCTCAACTTCCCATTGTGCGTATGCTGCTGGTTCTCCCTCTTCTTCAGTAACATAGGGTGGACCCTTCCTCTAAATGGATAGTCAATGTAAAAAGTTTCTTCTAGAGACAAGGCAAACTATCTAAACAAAATGAACCAGAGTTACATGGAAAGGGAGAGAACGCAGTAGTAAGGATAAGCCCAACGGAGTCCCCAATCTGAAGAAACGAGCGGAAGAATGGTGAGTTTTCTGGATCAATGTAAGATACTGGGTTGGTTAAAGCATAGTTAAAAAGAGAATGTTAATGGTTACTAATACTGTCTAAGTGCAAATTTAGACTGATAGATCTGGCATAGTTGAAAACGGTTTAAAGTGTCTGATGCGGTTTGATAAATCTGGCATATTATTTAGACTGTCTAGTCTAACTTTACACCACTTATTACCAGGCTTAGACTTGAACAAAAAAAAAATAATAATAAAATATATATATATATATATATATATATATATATATGTGTGTGTGTCAGCATGTTGACGATGTTTTTTGTGTACTTCATGCCACACCCACTTTCTAATAAGCCACACCCCTTTTCATTTGCACTGTAAATATATCTAGAAAGGGTCTAAAACACTTAAAAAAAAATGTGGGGCAAGGCTAGGTTCACAGCTGCATCAAAGTCTCCATTGATGTGCCAAGACTCTACAGATAATGGTAATTTTGGGGAAAAAATGTAACTGGTTATATAATGTATTTTCAGATTGTCCATAAACATTGGTATTTTTTGGTGTATTTCACAATTAATCTCATGTCTATGGAGAAGTCCATGTTTTAAGTAGAAAAGGATTCCTGTCCAATCATAAACACGAAAAGTGGCACATATAATATAATATGGTCATTCATCTCCAGTCTCCATGGATAGAACATGCTTCTATGAATGACATTTATTTTTCATGATCTGAACAAAAATAACCACATTTGTGTAAGATAACTATCTTACACATACAGGGTAAGTTGACCCCTAGCCATTGAAATAAATGGAGAGGTGTGCATGATGCACAACCACTGCTAAATTCCACCAATTCACAACAATGCTGTGGGTTTACAGTGCATTGTAGGCAATTCTATATCACTGTGAAGCCATAAAGTAAGTTACATTAAAAGTCTGATACACAGATCTTCTCACATTACAATCAAATTTTTATTACCTGGCCCATGTCAGTTGTTGGTTTACAGAAATATTCCGCAAAGGATAGGAGTGCCGGATCAGATGTGAAAGCAGAAATAGCCTCAGGCTAAAGCAGGAAAAGAGGAACACTGTTAGGCCGTTTATCAGGAACATCCAATACTTCACATGCTTTATGACTCAAATTACTTAAATTTCTAAAAGGCATCATTGACAGTACAATAAAAAGCAGTCTGTCACCCACCCAGAAAATGGTTAAAGATGCTGAAATGTAGCAATGGATGAAATAGTGAATTAAAATGCTCTTATTTATTTCCAGAAGAGATCACGCGGTCATCACAATCCATACTACTGACTGTGAGAACTTTTACTGGATCACCAGTTCTTTCTTCCACATGGAAGGCTGCCTATGGCTCAGCTCTTAATCTCATTTTAAAATGACTGACTAAAGGTAGGTCTGCTGACCAACAATAGGGACCAGCTTACACGCTCATATGTACCATAAGTACTAGAAGAAGCAAGGACATAATAATAGGATAAGCAAGAAAAAAGGGACTGTACCTGGCACTGCAGCTAAGTCCCAATCAATGGAATAAAGCTGGGCTGCAGTATCGGGCACAGCTGAATCACTGTAACTGGATGAGTACTGAAGGGATCACACCTCCTGCTGACTGATGAAACCCCTTGCTGCCAGAACCCTACCAATCATACATTGAAGGCCTTTCCTAAGGAAGGACAGCAACTGTTTTCTGGAAAACTACTTGAATGGGAAGTTTTAGGTCAATGAGCTTAAATAATTCTATATAGTAACACTAAGGCTTAACAAATCTTAAGGGTTTCTCTTTATAACTTAAGTGGGCACACATGACAGAAGCAGAGATGTGGGATTAAAGCCAGCTGATTTCTCTGAAATGGTGCGTCATAGGATTGTGTACAGCTGTAGTCACCCCACCCATCCTTTTCCTAGATTCTCGACAATAACCTTCTTCATTGCAATAAACAAAAGCATTTGATCATATTTCAAAGACACAGATTTAAGACAAAACATTTTACATTTTACTTACACAATTTACTTACACAGACAACATTCTCATGCCTTGCATGTTTCTTTGCCCAGCACTTCAGATGGCAATGTCTAGGACTGAAAGGGGCCGCTGGTACACTCCAATATATGGAGACCATACACAATTCCTCACAGTAAAACAAAAAAGAGCACTTCTGATTTTTAGCTTCATTATATTGTAATATAGTGACCCACCCCTCAAAATGATGGTTATTAATGTAATTTTGAGTGGTTGTGTTTCACTGTATTATAGGATATTTGTAGGATGTTTAGAGCCTTCAAAGCTGCTGATAGTGCTATGCTGAGCATGAAGAGAGCAGACCAAGAGTACTGTCCATGAATGGTGCATGACTGAGATATCAAAATTAAAGGGGTTATCCAGTGTTATTGATGGCGATAGGCCATAAATGTTAGATCTGCGGGGATCCTGTGTATCAGTGCTGGGGGGTGGGGGGAGCGGGGATGCTAACAATGCTCTCTGTGTAGGGGTTTTATACATCTACCCTATGTTTACCAGCAAACACCTCTGATGAAATGCTTTCTTTATGTGAGCATAGAAACGCGTTAGGTGATTAGGATGGTTGTGTTGTATCTTTTGGTCATGCACTCTTAATGTATTTTAGTGCATGTGTTGGATAGTAGTATGATGTAAACAATATACAGCCACATTGAACGTAATGCAGTAGTCAGCAATTGACATTTTAGGTGATTAGGTTGTGAGCTTTGCTACATTCGGGTCTTGCACTCTAAATGTATCTCAGTGTATGTGTTTGACAGTGGAATGCTGAAAACGATATATAGCCAAATCAAATATAATGCAATAGTCAGCAGTTAACAATACAGTATTGCTTGACCATAGAGTTATAAAGTGGTAATCTGCACTGTGTTCAGCTGATACTGATACACTGGAGCAGTAGTAACCTAGCTGCAATAGATGATACTGATTTGCAGTTTAGGTGGCAACTTAGTTGCAGTCTGACACCAGTATTACTCTAGGTTTACACTTGCGCTCAGGTTTCCGTTCAGAACAGAAACCCAATCCGCTTTCAAATCGGTTACCCACGGACCCCATAGACTATAATGGTGTCCGTCGAGTTTCCGTCTGAAAAATGCGGAATCCCTGACCGCTCACCAAGCGCAGATGTGAACCCATCCTTAATCTGATATCAATAAGTGCTAATATTCCACTCAACTCCATACAGTGTGAATAAAGATTCCTGATCCATCCTATCAATATTATAACTCTTATGGAGTCTTAAATGTTTCAGGGCAATAGTGGGGCAGATGCTATACATACACCATGCACTGGGGCCTAGCCTTGGGACATTGTAGTTACTCCCCTATATATTGTGATTGGGCTTTGCAGGTGCTGGGTTAACAACCTGAATTAGGAGGGATTCATCCTCACTCTGTATTGTCTACACCACTGTACCTAAGCATTGCCTTGTATGGGAAACCATGGGCTATCTACTGCTTGATTGCTGCCCCACAGCATCATTTACATACCCATCTCCCAAACTACTTTTTTTTTTTTTTTTTTTTTTTTTTTACACACAACTTATGGTTGTTTCTTTTTGTTTGATTTTGTCCTTTTACTTTAATCTCTAGTGTTTGTTTGATCTATATATCCTTTAACTTCTCTATAATAAAGACTGAAATATTTTTAATGTTTCTATTTCAGAAAGGGGCTCTCCTATAGTTTTCTTTATTAAAAATATGTTTAACAATTAAGTCGTATTCCTATAAGTACAGGTCTTGTACAATGCCTGCTATGCAGATAAAACTTTTCAAAATTCAGACCACAAGCTTTGTGTAGACATCGGGGAGACATTATTAAGACTATACCAGTTGTTATTAAGCCTACATCGGTCTTAATTCATTTCCCCACAAGCACTAGACGCACCAGAAAGATCAGGAGGCCCTACCCTCTTAATTCTTGCACATGTCAGGAGGTCCTGTTTTACTGAACTGAAATCTAAATTAGTAAGGGACCAGTGTAGAGTCCTGGTATACTTTAGTAGAAAGTGAGATGAGTCATTGTACTCCTAAGATGCACCAAGTTGAGGTGTAATTTTAGCCCCTTTCCTGGTGCAGCCCAGTTAGTAAATCTGGGCCACTGAATCATCAAGAAATGCTGAGAGATTTCAGCTCTGAAGAAGCAAACTGTGAAAGCATCTGATTATCACCGTAAATGAGAAGATACGTGCTGCAAAGTATTTTTATGTAATTTATCTGTATATAAACTGTAAATGGTGTGATAAAAGGTGAACGTATGTTTTATACATGGTCTTAGAATTTCCAACCTTTAAAAATCATCTGACTATTCCCTATTCTTTGTACACATTGTTTTCTAATCTACTGACATTTAAGAAATTCATTGTAAGGAGATAGGAAGTCTATAAAACTTTGGCCTTTATTTGTAAATGTCATTATGCCAGTTATAGTACAGTACTGAAATCACAAGGGAAACACCATCGACATGGAAGTACATGAAAATTGAATGATAATATAAAAGTACCTTAAAACTACGAGCCTCTGAATTTCTATGAGTAACTGTCTGAGCAAGAAGACTTCTCCAGCCCATCGGGTCCTCCTTATAAGAGAGCTGTCCAGCCCGGAGTTTCACATAAAGAACACCATCTTTACATAAAATTGACCTAGAAAAAAAAAAAAAAAAAAGTCAGAGGTCAGTACTACTTAAATTCAAAAATGGGGTCTGACTAAAATCTACATGACGTTTGTATGTTCATATCTGCATGTGTTTCTTCTTATTACTCCGGCTTTACAGGTTAATTGGCTCTACAGCAAGTCAGTGTATGAGCACTCTCTTGTTGGAAATGTGTCTACCATATACACAAGACAGCGATACTCATGTAATACTGGACAAGGCATCATATTAAATGTTCCAGTGAAGGACAGCTTCAATCCGGAAATATTAAAAGGACCTCCACGGTATAGGGGATAACTTGCTGATTGGTTGGAGTCTGAATGCTGGGACCCACTCATCAGGAGATATAGGGTATTTTGCACCCCAGTTTGGAAATATGCACTGCCGCTCCAATAATTTTAATGTCAACCACTGGAGATAGCAAAGTATTGTAGTTCAGTGGTTTCCATTGAAATGAATGAAGTAGTGGTGTGCAACTCCAACCTGCTGCTCAATTTAAAACAGGGTGCAAAACACCCTAGTTCTTGAAAATAGTGGGGAGCATACATATCCATGCTCATCACACAAGGAATACATATTTCTCAACTGTTCTTGAAACACATACAATCATTGCTTTTCCTAATGGCATTAGATGTATAATAGTTGCTCTAAGAATGCATTAGTGCAAATAAGTCATACACAATAAAAGCTCTTTGAGCCAACCACCCAAATTTGCAGAGAAAAATAATCCTTTACAGGGGTGATCTTCTCAAAGAAAAACGTATACAGAATGCAGGTTAAAGTGTCTAAAGAAGTCAGCAAGCATGTACAGCCCCCAGATGATGAATGAGCTAGAAATCATGCATGTCTTTAGCATATTATACAGAACCAGGCTTAGACTGGGACTAATAAAATACCAATGTTACTGTACTACAAAGAGAGGTGCAACGTAAAGCTCCTGGGCCCCAATAAAAAATATGTACTACACCCCCAGTTACAATGTACTATTTATAGTGCTGGTCTCCTTATATTTGGAAGAGACGCCTTATGGGCATCCTAAGCCTCCAGAGCCTGGGTGCAACTGGACCACATAAAGATATGCCCCTGACTATTTCCCTGGTGAATTGTACATTTCCTACTTCAAGATAGCCCCATCATTATTGGACTTCAGCATGGCTCCCCCTCTCATTCCTGGTCCCTAGCATGGTATCCCTTTAAACAGTGGTCCTCACATGGTTCCCCTCTCACTCAATATCTCTTTAAATATTGGTCTCTCCTTTCCATTTCCCCCCAAACTGCTAACATTGACCACACTTGCTGACACTTCATAGGCCATGATTTGAATTTTAAAGGGAGTCTATCATTAGAAAATGACCTTTTGAAGTAATGGCACATTGGAATAGCTATTGGCACGTTGGAATAGGCTATTCTACTCCATTCTCTTCTGCTCCCTGCCGTTTCTGTAAAAATCCGGGTCTTGTGATATGCAAATTAAGCTCATGGAGCACACCCATGTCATCACCTCTCGCCGCCCCTTAGTTCACTCTCTTTACGCCCCCCTGCATCTTTTCCTGATCTTCTGCCTTGCGTAGGCATCCGACGCTGCGCATTTGGCTCTGCCACTTCGGGTTCGGGCAGAGCAGACTGTGCATGCTCCGTCCGCCATTTTGCGGTGGTCTTAAAAAAATCAGACAATGTAATTTTCTAGATTTGTTTTCTCATTTTGTCTCTCATAGCTGAGGTCTACCTATGATGACAATTACAGGCCTCTCTCATCTTTTTAAGTGGGAGAACTTGCACAATTGGTGGCTGACTAAATACTTTTTTTCCCCACTGTATGTCTCTGCAAAAATAGAGGACATAGATTTCTGTGAACAATTAAGCCACAAAAGTGGAGTCAATGTTTGGTGTAGGTTGCTGAGTCCTCTACAACCTGCACCACCCACTTTTAGAAACACGGCAAGGCTGGTTTAAAAACGCCACTTGCGCCTATTTTAGACACAATTGGCATTTAAAAGGTCACAAACAAATAGTGTGTGACTTTTTTTTGTCAAAATAGTGGCACAGATTCTTAGTGCACCATTGTGAGCAAACTTTTGCAGGTTTATAAAATAAGATAAACTTCAAGTCAGCTTTGGATGTTCTGCTCTTTCTGCTGTGTTCTCTGAGACATGCTCACAAGGAACGGAATAGCTACCATATAAGACAATAACCAAGAATGAGGGGAATAGGCAGCAGCTATTTATACCCCATACTGCTCTTTGATTGGAGAATATCTGGGTGGTGCACTTTTCTAATTGGTGGAAAGCCAAGAAAGCTTACACCTCATAATGACTATTACCTTATGGGTGGTTCTATTTGTTTCTGGGTGGTGCTCTTTTCTGATTGGTGGAAATCTAAGCCAGCTCAGAATATTTCCTAAGTGTTTTTTTTTAGTTAACTGGCCATAAATGCTGCCCTCTGGTGAAAATTCAAGCAAGATTAAGTCATCAACTTCATCATTCCGGAAAACCACTTTAAAACCTATTGCAAAGTAGTTTAATATTAAATTTAATATGTAAATAAGGAATAAAAAATAAGTCTGTGAACATAACTATCTCCTGTCATGTTTGTTTACTTTTGTAACAGAAGATAAAGTCCTGCACAACATTATCTTCTATTACAAAGGTAAACAAACATAACAGACGATAGCTTTCCTCATGTTGTTTACATTAGTGTCAATGAGAACGGACACAGAATCAGTCTCTGACCATTTTCTGTGACAGTTTAATGTCCGTTGCTGTCATCCTATGATGGAAGATAGCAACAGACTTTAGTAACGGTAGTGTGAACACCCCCTAAATCATGTTGGAAACTTCACTCCAGATGGAGGGTGTGCCTCATCATTAATCAGGTACATCCTCAGCCTACACAGGGAATATGAAGACTGGTGTTATACACCAGAATTCACAAATCTACTTGGTATGGGACAGAGCTGTGGTATAGTATGGACAGGCAACCGAACTCTGTCCTCAGAGGCAGCTTCCAGTACTGCAGTGACACTTAAAGAAAACATCAGCATGATGGTACTAGAATATCCAAGAAGATTCTAAATATTCCTTATGGTTTATCCATTTCTCTCCAAGCACCTGCTCTTTGCCCAGACACGTAATGCAGTCCGTACTTTCATACTGTGCACCAGGGGCAACAATCTTGTCAGGGTGTGAAATAAACACTGTCTTGAGCCAATAAAACAGGTAAAGGGCACCATGTCTATAAGGACAATCTTCATATTCCACAGAAATCAGTCATCAGAATAGAGATGTATAAAATGTCTGACCACAGGGGCTGCCACCCATAGTATACAGTCAGCATTAACAGCTGCCAGTACCCTGAACTGAACCTCCCTGATCACATGCACATTTTTTTTTTTTTACTGTGTAGAGCAGTGCCATGCTGCAACTGTGCTGTCTTGATGGAGACTGTAGTCAGGGCAAGCTTTCTACTCCAGGATAAAAATCACTCATATATGAGTATTATGAATATGCAACACTTCCATCCTTCCAGTACTGTTAATGCAAGGTGTGCATAGGGGGACTCCTACACGAGACTATTCTCACATGCTTTATACATTAACCCCTTCTCTATTATAGTGAATGCCGGGTCTTTAAAGATGGTGGCCATTCTGCAGCAGAGCGGCTGCACTAGCCACCAGTCTCCGCTGTAATGTACAGCGAAGACCCGGAACTAATGCCCTGGGCATGGCATTCTGATGTGGCCCCCAAAATGGAAAAATAAGCCCTGGTCCTTTGCAGGATGGCTCCTGTGCGGCGATATCACGGGAGCCATCCTGTTTCTATGTCAGCCGGGAGCCTAATGAGGGCTCCCAGACCTGTCATATGAGTATAACTAACTATATCTAACTATATCGCAAATCTCCCAGAGACTGCCCAATCTACAAACATATAAAAATATTTTTCTCATACAGTGAACGTAGCAGGAAAAAAAAAAAAATCAAGTGCCAAACCACAGTTTTTCATCATTTTGCCTCCCATAAAAATTCCCAAGATTGTTGTGGCAAAATTGGAACTGTTGGCATGTATACTGGCATGTCAATGGTAGATTTCATTGACTATGACATGAGTGTTTCTGGTCATCTTCTCTTATAGTGTTTCTTACAGGTTTCTTGCTTGCTGCAGTCCAGTGATGCAGCACAGCACATATCGGTCGCATACTGTATGTATGCCCAATGTTTGGTAATTTCAAAGAGGATCCAACTGAAAATTTACTGAGAAAAGTGGTCTTTGGTTTATTAAGGGGGTGATCTGCTTATAGAGAGGCAGTTTCCATAGACTATATTGGGAGGAAAACCTGGCACTGAAAAAATTGGTCTTTAAGGGAGGGGGGGGGGGGGTTAAAGATGTTGTTTCAGAAAGAGCCAACCTTGTTTTCTTAACCTGGATAACCCCTTTAACGTACAAAGGAATGAAGTCTGATGAATTGTATTACTGGCTTCAAAAACATTTCAGCCATGAGAGACAAGACATTAATAGCTTAATAAGAGATCACACAAGAATAGATGTTATATATATAACCAGCCATTGACATGGTTTATCTTGTATAAGATTAAGGGCAATATGAAGGAAGACAATTTATTAAGCTCTTTGAACTGACTGATCTTAGATATACAGTAATACCTCGTACATTCGCGAGGTTAGGGTCCAGAACCTGTCGCGGATCGCGAGGAATCGCGAATGTTTGGTACAAGCAATTAGAAGTGCTTACAATGCCGATTTCTAATGTTTAACCCCTAAATATCAATAAACTTTACCCTACAGTACTGTACAGTATACTAAAGTATACTGTACAGTACTGTATATTAATACATTCATTCATTTTTCTTATACACTCACAGTAAAATGAAACTAATTACCGGGTATGTAACGAACAGGACGCTACTACCCAATAGCGAAGGTGTTTTTTTTTTTTTTTAATTTCACAGATCTGAGAAAAAAGAGCAAAATCTATATATGTTAGTTGCCAAAAAAATATCGCGAATCTGTGAATTCGCAAATTCGGAAACGCGAGTGTACGAGGTATTACTGTAGTGAAAAGCTTGCTAAACATTTACACTAAATGAACACTTTATTAGAGACACTTCTGTAGTAGCATGATAAATCTCATCATCATTCCAAGTATTCCCAGTTTTCAGAGGACCCAAAGAATGCCAAGAAAACATTCTCCACACCATTACTCCACCACTACCAGCCAGAACTGTTGACACGTAAAACCATGCTACGCATACAAAATTCTGATCCTCCCATGAGCATGGTGCAACAGAAATCTGTGTAGCCCTAGCCTTAGTGCTCTGTTATGTGTACTGCAAAAATCATTTAGTACTCACTAAATGTTATATTTTTAGATCTTTTTCAACTTACTGCAAATGCTGAGTTCCTTTACGTAATTCTATACTGATTTCCCAGTACCGAGGGCCTTTCACTTTTATCTGTTTGTGGAAAAAAGACAAATAAAGGAAATTAATCAAATTATTGTTTTCATGTTCTCCAAGTTAGCGGAGTTCCCTCTAACATCATATTCCTGCAACTATTAATAAATCTATTGCATCTTTTAGCCATCCTTTTTCCCGAAAAGCAAGATGTGTGCAATAATTTACATCAATTTCTGGTGTACATTATGGTAAATCTGTCAGTCCGCAGAGTCCACACACCTCCAAAAGTGACAAGAGAAATGCAAAACAGCAAAGATGAAAAAAACTCTGCTCATGCCAAAATTTGTGGCTTTATTATGCCAGAAAACTGGTGTAAATGATTGAGTGCATTACCTGTGCTGGATTAATATATAAGCAGGACTCCTGCAGTCTTTATGATTATCTCTGCAGAGTGCAGCAGGGGGGACCTGAAGCCTCATTTCCCTGCCTTCCCAGCTGGGGATGCAGAGTCACAACATTGACTCTGTGGACCTACTGCACCGTGCAAAAGCACTCATTGTGGCACTGGGGGGACCTGTGTATATATTAGTAATAAAGCTGATCAAGTTCAGGAAATGCACTGCCAGCATATCCCCTTTAAGTGTTGATTGGTAATGTACAGATTACAGAATCTGTTTATTAATGTATAAGTGTTGGATAACACCTACTTGTTTCAGTAGATGTAACTCTGGAAGCAGGGTGGGTGCCATGAGCTCTTCTGTTGTTTCTTCATACCACTGAGTCCCCTGCAATACAAAAATAAACTGAAAATAACAAAAATCAACAACTTAATCCTTATCTACAGTATGGTAGCATAGTAGTTACAAGGCTTTTCTTCTCAAACACTGATGAAATACAAGCATAGGCTCTTCATATCTTCAAACCAATGGAAAACATCTGACAGTGAGCACATAGATAGAGCATACCTTGTATGTAACCTCTAGCAGGACATAACAGGGGGTGTTTGTGTCTACATCCACAGGCACCAGAAGCCTTGGCTCAGCAGCCAGCACATAGAGATGACGTAAAGCTTGAAGGTGATACCTAGTTGGACAGACATATTAATGTTTACCTATATAATCTAGAATAATGTTATAATATGAAAAATGTTAGAATAATGATGATAAAGCAAATGGCTGAGCACATTACATGTTAGATGAGGACTATGGTTCCATTATGATACAATTTACACAGAATCCAAACACTCTGCTATGACCAGCAAAATTTGTAACTTTATTTCCACAGGACAATGAATAAAACCATTACTTGGAGATGCATTTAAAACCAAAGCTCTTGTGACATCTTAAAAAAAAACAAAAAACAAAAACCTGTTTTTAAGCGCTACCCACTTTGCTTGTAACCAATAAAAACATGGGAGTGTTAATTAATTAAATAGGACTGTTTAGCAATCCTGAATTTTTCCACCGAACTGTGTAACCATGGCATCTAAGGGGTCAAATGACCAGAATTGGGAGTTCTGTCTGATATTAGTTTCTGCAGGCGGTAACATCCTGAGCCACTTCCATACACTGCCCTACAACACAGGGCTCCAAATGGCAACCAAAATGGTTGCTAGTGTGATTAAAAATTGGGAGCCACTGGGGGACTGTATTACAAAGGAGGACAATGGGGACAACATTATAAAGTGAGTGGGCCACTGGGGAGAACATTATGAAAAAGGGACAAAATTATAAGGGGTGGGGGGCACTGGTGAGAGCATCATACTGTAATGGTGTTCCATCATACTGGGAGGGCATTATACTGTGTGCGTGGGGTCATTTGCGAGTATTATACGGTTTGGCGACTAAAAATTTGTTTTGGCTCCTAAGTTTTTTAGTTTAGGAGCCAATGGTTCCTAGGTATTTTTTTTTAATCTGGGGCACTGCAACATGTGATGTGCATGTCTGTCAGATGTCGAGAAGGGGTTCATGAAATTTTCCCCATAGACAGTAACAGTATAATAATTTGATATGCAATAAATGTGTTGACTGTGTCATTTGCACATGAAACATAAAATAGCTTGGCAAATGGAATCAGTTGATCCATAAAGTTTGATAGTGAGCACTTTAATTCTTGGGACCTCATGGGGTCTCAGAGATACAACTTCCAAGTTTACGCCATATAAGATTGAACTTGATGCATCTCAGTCTTTGGTTCATGCCCTTATTTGTGTGCACTCGTGTTATGCTGGAATGCAATCTTCAATACAAAGCATCTACTCATGAAGCACAATGTGTGTGTAATCAACAATATCTATAATAATATAAGGAAAAGAAACATAAAATACATAATGAAATCATAACATCGGAAATTATACTTAAATAAGCCACAAGTGCCATTTAATGTACCTGTTATCTGTACTGTGCACAGGAAAATGAGGATATAGGGCACAAAGCAAAGCAGCTATTGAAGAATTTGAAGTGCTCAGTGAATACCTGAAAATAACATACATATTATATGAGCAAGGTGTTTTATCATACACAGCAATGCATTACCACAAAATCACACAAAGTATGATTAATGGGGTTGTCCAGCAAAATACTTTAGATGACCTATCTTTAGGATATGTCAACATCAGATCGGTAGCAGTCCTAGCACCGCCACACCCACCCAGATCAGCTGTTTGCAGCAGCTAGTGTGTACTGGAACTAGAACCGCTCTGTACAATTTGTATCAGTGGAGAAGTTACTGCAAACAAACTACCACTGACTTGAATGTGACTGTGCTTGCAGTAACTTTCCTAGCCGCTACACAGTTTACAGTGCTGTGCTAATTCTTGTACACTGCAGCCACTACAAGCAGCTGATCTACAGGGTTACTGGGATTTGGACCCCAAGGTCCTGTTATTTATGACCTAGCCTTCTAGTAAACTACTAATAAACTGCTGGACAATAAATGCTTTTGGCTGAGGCCCCACATTGACCAGAAGGGAACTTCCTATATATTTCTCATTCCTTTTGTTGCCACTCTTGGCTTTGGCTGAAAAAACCGCAACAACAAAAAAAGCTGTGTTCCGCAATGTGTACCAAGTAATAGCATCCATATATATTCATAGTTCAGCAGATATGCTGGCGGCAGGGGGAAGGGGGGGGGGAAACACTTTTGCAGTTTTGTATACAACTAGTGCAGCCTGTAAAATCAGACTGTCAACTCACTGCCCAAGGCACAGTGGAAACAATGTATAAGCAAATGGAGTGGGCAGCACAGGCAGATACGATGGTCTTGATGGGAGATTTTAACTACCTGAATACTGACTGGAGTCATGCTTCTGCACCATCTGCAAAATGGAGCAAATTCCTCAACTTGTTGCAGGACAATTCTATGGACCAGTTTGTAGATTCAAATAGATGCAACTTTCTACTTGGTCATTACTAAATAAGCGGGGCTAGTAGGAAAAGTCACTGCTTGCGAAAACCATGGTACTAGCAACCAAAATCTAAATAACTTTCCACCTAAATCTACAAATCTAAATTACAAAAAGGATATAGACTAGGAGCACCTATTGTCAGATAATGATACAGGTGTTATGCGGCAGACATTTAAATCTATGTTGATTAAGTATATAGCAAAATGTATAGATATAGGAAACATGTATAATCAGTTTAAATTAACCCCACATAGCTTAGAGCTCTGGTTAAAAAGGACAACAAAAGAACAGACATTTAAAAAATATATAAATCTGAAGGGTCAGCTGTAGCCCTTGAGAATTACAAAGTACTTAGAAATCTGTAAAAAATAAAATCCTCTAAAATACATGAATGAAAGGCAAGTGGTGAGGAAAACAAAACTAACCCCAAACATTCTTTAAATATATAGATGCAAAAAAAACACATGGACAGAACAGGTAGGTCCCCTAAATAATGGTAATGGAGAGCTGGTCACCAGGGATCCAGAAAAAGTAGAGCTACTAAGTGGGTTCTTTAGCTCTGTATATACAGACGAACAGGCAGTAGTTGGTGTACAGTGGGAAAAAAAATATTTAGTCAGCCACCAATTGTGCAAGTCATTACCTGTAGTAATGGCACCTGTCTGACATTGTTATCAGTATAAAAGACACCTGTCCACAGCCTCAAACAGTCACACTCCAAACTCCACTATGGTGAAGACCAAAGAGCTGTGGAAGGACACCAGAAACAAAATTGTAGACCTGCACCAGGCTGGGAAGACTGAATCTGCAATAGGCAAGCAGCTTGGTGTGAAGAAATCAACTGTGGGAGCAATAATTAGAAAATGGAAGACATACAAGACCACTGATAATCTCCCTCCATCAGGGGATCTCACTTCATGGGGTCAAAATGATCACAAGAACGGTGAGCAAAAATCCCAGAACCACACGAGGGGACCTAGTGAATGACCTGCAGAAAGCTGGGACTAACGTAACAAAGGCTACTGTCAGTAACACACTACGCCGCCACGGACTCAGATCCTGCAGTGCCAGACGTGTCCCCCTGCTTAAGCTTGAACATATCAGGGCCCGTCTGAAGTTTGCTAGAGAGCATTTGGATGTTCCAGAAGAGTATTGGGAGAATGTCATATGGTCAGATGAAACCAAAGTAGAACTGTTTGGTAGAAACACAACTCGTCATGTTTGGAGGAGAGTGAATGCTGAGTTGCATCCAAAGAACACCATACCTACTGTGAAGCATGGGGGTGGCAACATCATGCTTTGGGGCTGTTACTCTACAAAGGGACCAGGACGACTGATCCGTGTACATGAAAGATTGAATGGGGTCATGTATTGTGAGATTTTAAGTGCAAACCTCCTTTTATCAGCAAGGCCATTGAAGTTGAAACGTGGCTGGGTCTTTCAGCATGACAATGATCCCAAGCACACCACCAGGGCTACGAAGGAGTGGCTTCGTAAGAAGCATTTCAAGGTCCTGGAGTGGCCTAGCCAGTCTCCAGATCTCAACCCCATAGAAAACCTTTGGAGGGAGTTGAAAGTCCGTGTGCCCAGCGACAGCCCCAAAACATCACTGCTCTAGAGGAGATCTGCATGGAGGAATGGGCCAACATACCAGCAACAGTGTGTGCCAACCTTGTGAAGACTTACAGAAAACATTTGACCTCTGTCATTGCCAACAAAGGATATATAACAAGGTATTGAGATGAACATTTGTTATTGATCAAATAGTGGGATTTTTGTGTACTCACCGTAAAATCTTTTTCTCGTTGTATTCACTGGGGGACACAGCACCATGGGTATAGACCTGGTCACTAGGAGACAAGACACTAGGAAAAAGCAAAAGCTGTTGGCTTCGCCTCCAGGCTATACCCTGCCACAGCCACTGTGCATGAATCAGTTTGTACCGTAGCAGTAGGAGAGAGACACAAAGGAACATGGAACCAACAACCACCAACAATGCCCGAACCCAAAAAGGAACCAACACAGTTCGGGCAGGAACACTGAAAAAAACAAGGGAGGGATCTGTGTCCCCCAGTGAATACAACGAGAAAAGGATTTTACGGTGAGTACACAAAAATCCCACTTTCTCGTCTACTTCACTGGGGGACACAGCACCATGGGATGTCCTAAAGCAGTCCCAGAGGGTGCGATAACACGGCCATGCAAACCCGTAATACTCAACCGCTTCCAGAAACTTACAACCCAAATTGGCATCAGCAGAGGCCACAGAATGAATCTGGAGAAACTTAGAGAAAAAGGATGGAGGCCCAGTGGGATACTTACAGACCTGGGAAGCAGAAGCCTGATGCCGGAGGCCCCGGGAACATCAACAGCTCTAGAGGAGAGAGCCGTCACACGGGAAGGCAGAGCCGTACTCTTAAATCGATAGGTCTCCCTAATCTCAGACCAAAGCCATCGGAAGATGGGAGCTCTGGAAGCAGGCAGGCCCTGGCAAGGGCACTCAGGGAGAATGAGCAAAATGTCCGAACAAGAGAAAGGATCCGTGAGGAACAGTATACACGCAAATTGCCCGGGCAACAACCGGGCAGGGAAGAGCAAGCACTCACATGGACGCCTGGGGACCGAGCAGAAAGAGGGCAAGACCAAGTCCTCGAAGTGGAAGCAGGAAAAACACCCTAAGAAAAAAAGACTGTGGCAGACAGAGGAAAACCTTATCCTTGTGGAGGACCAGAAAGGGAGGCTGCCGAAAAAAAGGGGCAGCCAATTAGGGACCCCTGCGGATGGATGTAATGGCCACCAGAAACTCATTCTACCAGGACAGAAGGCAAAAAAAAAAGGGATATCATAGGCTCGAAGGGGAGAACCTGAAGCACCTTAAAGATGAGGTTAAGATCCCACGGATCCAAGGGTTCCAAAGGAGCACAGAGTGGCACTCCTGTAGGAAAGTCTTTTAAAAAGAAAGAAGACTAAGACCTTGATCCAGACCAGAGAAGATCCGATGAGAATCGTTACTCTTCCAACGGTGGACGTAAGGCTTCCACGTTTGATGGCAGATCTAAGCTATCTGGAATTTCCGGGCCTTGAGTATGTTAGAATAACAAACTCCGAAAAAACCACGATGCCTCAAACCTCGGATTGAACAGCCACGCCGTGAACGCAGCTGAGTCAAGGTGGGGAGGAACAGCAGTCCTTGAGACAGAAGGTCGACCAGCAGAGGAAGAGGCCAGGAGCATCCGCCAACAGGAAAATGAGATCCACATACCAGACCCGGCAGGGCCAATCTGGTGCCACCAGGATAGCTTGAACCCCCTTGGTCTTGAGATTCTGGAGGACCCAAGGGAGAAGAGGAAGTGAAAAACCGAACTTACAAGAGCGCCAGCGGTGATGGCTCGAGGATCCAGAGACCTGGCAATTTAGCCGGGGACCTTGTGGTTCCGGCGGAGGCTAAAAAGGTCGACGTTTGTCACACCACAGCGGGAGCACAGTGGATGGAAGATCTGCAGATAAATTGACCCTCGCCCAGAGCAATATTTTCTCGACTCAAGTAGTCTGCCACCCAGAAAAAGGTTGACCACCGAAAGAGCTGGAACAAGGCGCTCCACCCAAGGAAGAAATTGTGAGGCTTCTAGTAAGGCCGCACGGCTCCTGGTGCCACGCTGAGGGTTCAAGTAGGCGACCATGGAGGAGAGGTCAGTCTGGACTGTGACAGATGTCCTTGGAGAAGAGAGGTCCAAGGAGTAAGGGCAAATAAGATAGCCCTGGGATCCAGCAGGTTGAACCAGAGGGAGGAATCGGCCCTGGACCACAGGCCCTGAACAATCAAAGCATCGAGGACCACTCCCCAGCCGGGGAAATTGGCGGCAGTGGGAATCACTTACCAACAGAGGGGAAGAAGGACTTCCCTTGAGAAATTCCTGGGGAGGAATATACACTAAAGAATCTCTCAGTGAACCAAGGTGGAAAGAGAACCAAGCAGATGAGGCTGTCCGGAGATTTGTCCCAGCAGGCCGTAATCTTCAAGAGGAGAGAATGACAGAGTGAATGAAAGGTACAGCCTAGAAGGTTGAGGCGATCGTGCGCAGGACCCACATGCCGATTCAAAGACAGCAAGGAGAGTACCTCCAAAGGTGGGACACTCAGGATCTTGGCCTCCGGAGGGAGAATCACACCCTGGAGCGAGCAGAGGATCATGTCCCGGATTCCATGTGCTTAGAGGACACGAGACATCCTCATAGATGAGCCAGCAGAACCGGCGAAGAACATCCAAGGTGAACCACAAGCTGGTCAGATTGTCTGACCTGGAGGGGCTTCACCAGGAGGTCGTCAAAGTCTGAAAACACGGCAGCACCTCTGGCGCAGAGGATGGCCATGAGAGACGCCATCACTGAGGGAAAAAAACCCCGGTGGCAGAGGCCAGCCTGAAGGGGAGAGAGACAACTGGAAAGGTCAAGGATCCACAGCAAAACGAAGAAACCGCTGACGGCACAGCGAGATGATGTAGATGGACGAAGAATTCGCCCATCTCCAGGGATGCCACCACAGACTGCATAGACTACAACGGAGCCTGCAGGCATGGAAGAACCTGTGGAGCCCTTTCAGGTCCATGATGGGACAGAGGAAGCCGTCCTTCTAGGCGAATGGAGAACAGGTAGGAATAGTAACCCCAGATACACTCTGCAACGGGAACAGGGACGCTGACTCCCTGCCGCTGGAGATTGGAGACAGCCTGGATTGTCCGACATAGCGAAGGCAAAGAGACTCCAGCGAAAACTGGAGTAGCCGGACGACACCGCCTCTCAGGCCCAGGCTCCAGACGTCCCGCCATTTGAGATGCCCAGAGAGGGGAAAAAACTTCATGCCGAGGAGGCTAGGAAGAGCAAGACCTGGACGACCTAGTGCAGAACCGCCAGGGAGGCCTGGACTTGAAAGAAGCTTTCTGGAGCAGGAGAACGGCTGACACATAGGACGCCTCTGAGGGAGGAAGAATCTATTCCCCCGTGGCCTCAGGGATAAGCTTCTCGACGCCCTTAACAAAAAATTTGGCCCAGGACGACCTGGAAAGGGAGAAGGGCTGCATTCGCCTTCTTGGAGGCGGACCCAGTATTCCACAACGGATCCCAACGGTATGGCAGATAATCACTGCATTGGCGGCCGCCTTAGCAGATGTGGGAGGCATCTCTAGTTATTGGGAAGCGTTCAGGATCTCAGAGACGAGCGGCTGGAGGGAAACTGCATCAGGGAGGTTTGACTGAGGCTGTTTGGCCCAGGAAAAGAAGGCCTTGATGACCCAAGAGGCAGCGAAGGAGAGCCGCAGGGAGAAACCAGCCACTACGAAGGCCACCCTGGTGAGGGAAGCCACCTTCTTGCAGCAATACAATAGCCAGCATTTAGGGCAATGCAATGTATCAGTTCTGCATTGCCAACAATACAACAGATGCGATCCGATCTCACTCCGAGGGATCACTGAGGTAGGCAAAATCCGCTGAAGGCAGACTAGAAGCCTTAGAGAGCCTAGCTATCATGGGATCCACTGTGGGAGGCTCTTAGTGATAGGAAGGGACACATGGGGCGGCTCGCTGACAAAATGTCAAGACAGACCAGCTTGCGCTCACTAGTTACTGATATCTAAGTACCGTGCGCTAACCGATTGCACCACTGGAGCAACCTGCGTCCCTTACCTCGGATGTTCATCATTGCCAGCCAGGGAGAGCTAGAGACGTGTGTCACAGCATAGCCTGGCAGAACTGCCCGAGCTCACCTTCCACTTGGAGACACACAGGTCAAGGGAAGGGATGTCCAATTTCCTAGTCGAAGACAGAGGATGGTCCAGGGAGAAGTCACTGTGCCCTCAAGATGATATCAAACATCCAGTGGCAGAAAGAGATGTCCACTTGAGAGGATGAGTCCGGGTCCTCAGAGATCTGTAGGGTCTCTATCGCATAGATGACTCCCGCGTAGCAGCAGATATAGATGAGCCTAGCTGGAGCTCCGAGTCGGAGTCAGAGGCGTCCCCAGTTAAATAGACCGAGCAGAGGGAGGGAGGTATCCGCCTGTCGGAGTGGAGCCGTGAGCTGAGTTCCTATCTGGGGAGTACCCAGAGGAAGGGGTGGCGGACCGTGAACCGTAGGAAGACTTCCTGGTCCTTTTGAGGCTCCTGGAGCTGCGACGGGAACTATGAGGGTGTCCAGGGAGATCCCTAGAAGCAGCCGATTGAGCGGCGATCTGGGAAAGCAGCCATTCCAAGTTTCCAGCACTGACTAGTTAAGTCTGGTAAGGACACCATGGCCAAGATTAGGGAGGCCGCCCAATCCGGGGGATGGAAGAACCGGAGAGGGGCCAGGAGGTTACTGACTGGCTGAGGCGGAAGGCAGAGAGAGCACATGGGCTCGGGCTGTCCGCATGGCAACTGTTTTTGATACAGCGGGTGCACGTATAAAAACGTGACGCAACCAGAGGGGCCGGAGGGGGAGCCCAAGAAAATTAGGGTAACCCAGGGGGTTAGCCTACCAGACTGCAAAAGATGGCTGCTCACAAACTGCTGCAGCAAGGGTTCCGCAGGTGCAATGTCTCCCAGGGAACTGGGAAGAATCCCTGCTGTCCCCGCAAGCCAAAAAATAAATAAATAAGCCAATAAATAAATAAATTGAGAATATGAGGAGAGCAAAGCTCTTCCCCTGGTAAAAACAGGCTCAGTAGCTACTGGGCAGGCTGGATGGCTTGCCAGGACATCCCCCTGGCCAATGGAAGGCCCTAGGCGGAGTCTGGGTACCAGAAAAGCCCGGGAAAGGGACGGGCCCGTTGCGGCCTAGTTCCCGGCCAGGCCTCGGACTCGCGTACAACGCGGCCGACCACGAGGCACCGTCGGCGGCGCGGCGCGAACTCCGGAGGTTCCGCGGAGGCCTGGGAAAAGGTACCGGGGGGCCAGGAAAGGGGGGTCCCCACACGGCCGGGGGGGAACCGGGTGCCCCCCCCCGTCGGGGACCGCTCGGTAGGAGCGACCAGAAAACCCAAAAACGCCCCAGAAAAAAGGGGCTTATTTACTAAGATTTAAGGCCCAGTTCAGGGGAACCCTGTGATGCCCCCCCTAAACAGGACCCATACTATTGTCCCCCTGGGAAATGGCACTAAGGGGCTGAGAGGAGGTGGAGGGCCTGAAGGGGAGATGGAGAGGGGCTGAGGTAACTTTCATACTCACCTGCCTTCTATTCTTCTCATACTCACCAGTCTGGCGACTTCAGGCGCCGCAGGGTCACCCCCTCGGTAGGACCTCGCACGTGGGAGTGGGGGTCACCGGTACTCCGGCCGCTTTCGGGTTGCGGCGAATGGTGAGTGGGGACTGGGTGACCGGCGAGGCTGCTCTTTTGCAGAGCGCTGCGCCCGCAGGAGGGTATGACTAGTGTGGCGTACACGCTGACTACCCCCTGCACCTGAAAGAAAGGTAAAAATAAAAACGATGCAAGACAGAAGACCTGAGTCAGGTCGTGTCTGCCTCCTATGACACTAGGTTTCAAACTGATTCATGCACAGTGGCTGTGGCAGGGTATAGCCTGGAGGCGGAGCCAACAGCTTTTGCTTTTTCCTAGTGTCTTGTCTCCTAGTGACCAGGTCTATACCCATGGTGCTGTGTCCCCCAGTGAAGTAGACGAGAAACTTATTTTCCACCATAATTTGCAAATAAATTCTTTAAAAATCAGACTGTGATTTTCTGGATTTGTTTTCTCATTTAGTCTCTCATAGTTGAGGTCTACCTATAATGACAATTACAGGCCTCTCTCATCTTTTTAAGTGTGAGAACTTGCACAATTGGTGGCTGACTAAATACTTTTTTTTCCCCACTGTAGGTGTCACTAATGCTGGTAATACATCAACCAATATACTAAACTGGATAAACACAGAAATGGTCCAAGCCAGGCTAAACAAATTAAACGGGAGCAAGACTCTAAGTCCAGATGGATTACACCCACAGGTACTTTAACCCCTTCATGTCACAGTCAATTTTCATTTTTGCATTTCCATTGGTCCCTCTTCCCAATCCAAGAGCCATCATTTTTTCTTTTTCAGTTCACAGAATCCCATAATGGCTTATTGTTTGCGAAACAATTTGTACTTTGTAATGGCGCCATTCAATATACTGTACAATGTGCTGGGAAGCTGGAAAAAAAATAAAAATGAGATGGAATTGGAAAAAAAAACGCATTTGCACCAATTTCTTATGGGTTTAATTTTTACGGCATTCACTATGTGGTAAAAATGACATGTCACCTGTATTCTGCTGGTCAGTATGATCACGGCGATACCAAATTTATATAGTATTTGTAATGTTTTGATACCTTTTAAAAAGTTAAAAATTTAGCAAAATAGAAAAAAAAAATAGTGTCGCCATATTGTGACACCTGTAACTTTTTTATATGTATGTGTATGGAGCTAGGTAATGCATATTTTTATGTGGGACAAGATGGCATCTGATGGTTTGATCACTTTTTATTCCATTTTTTATAGGTGGCAAAAAGTTGAAAAAACAGCCACTTGGCGATTTAGATATTTTCCCCCACTGTGCCGTTCACCGTATGGGATAAATATTTTAATAGTTTGGGCATTACTGAGTGCAGGGATCCCTAAAGTGTTTATGTTTACTTTTGTTTATTTATTTTTGATATGTGATCTAGGGAAAGGGGGGGGGGGGGGGGGCAAGCAAATTTTTTTTTTCCTGTGTTTTTTTATATTTTAAAAAAACTTTTACTTTAAGGACCTTGATCCCTAGGGGGTCTGATCGCTCACACTATACACTACAATACTAATGTATTGCAGTGTATAGTGAAATCCATTCACTTCTATTACATGCTGCCTCTGGCCATACTAATGACAAGCCTGGGCGCCTTCAATAGGCTCACGGCTGTCATGACAACCAATCATATCTCTCCGATGACGTTCGGAGGGCAGCAATCAGGAAAAGATGGTGGCACCCCATGGCGCCTACGCACTTTAGATACCGCAGTCAAACGCAGCTGTTAGCGGTGGGTGCTGGCTGTGTTATATAGCCGGCATCCGCCGGCGCCATACACCCCTTTACACCCAATCACGTACAGGTACGGGATTTTGCGTGAAGGGGTTAAAAATAGGTGTACAACAATTACTGGACTGAGTTCTTTATTTTTAAGGATTCTCTAGTGACTGGAGCAGTGCCAAGGTAGTGGTGCAAGGCAAATGTGTAATTACAGATCAGTTAGTTTAACATACAATGTGGGGAAACTGTGTGAGGGGCTCTTAAGCGACTATATACACTAATATGTGACTGTACATAAAATTATAAGTGACAGACAGTCTAGTTTAGTGAGTAGAAGTCTGGACAGAGGGGAGGCTGTGATATAGTGTTCTTGGACTTTGCAAAGGCGTTTGGCACTGTCCCTCATAGTCATTTAATGGGTAAAATCAGGTCCATTGTCTTGGTAAATATAGTTTATAATTGGATTGAAAGCTGGTTAAATGATCATATCCAGAGAGTTGTGGTCAATGACTGCAGCTCAGACTGCTCCTCTGTTATAAGTGGTGTACCCCAGGGTTCAGTGCTGGGTCCACTATTATTTCACTTATTTATTAAGATGTATGATATATAAGATGGGATTTATAGCACTGTCTCTATTTTTGCAGACCAACCTATGCAGAACAGTACAGCCTATAGAGGATGTATGCAGGGTAAAAGCAGTCTTGGACAGGCAGAGTGTTTGGGCATTCACTTAGCAATTGAGGTTCAATGTGAATAAATGTAAAGTTATGCGTCTGGGTAGAAATAATCCACATGCAACATATGTCCTGACCTAGGGGAGTAAAGCTGGGAGAGTCACTGGTGGAAAAGGACCTGGGTGTACTTGTACATCATAGGATAAATTACAGCATGCAATGTCGGGTCAGCTGCTTGTAAGGTCAGCAGTATATTGTCATGTATTAATAGGGCCATAGAGTCGAGTGACAGTGATGAAATATTACCACTTTATAAGTCATTGGTGCGGCTCCATCTGGAATATGCAGTTTAGTTGTGGGCACCAGTTCATAGAAAGAATGCCCTAGAGTTGACACAAGTACAACAAAGGGCCACAAAGCTGATGAGTGGCATGGAGGATCTCTGTTATGAGGGAAGATTAACCCCTACACGCACCAGGACGTACATGTACATTTTGGTACATGTGACTAAATATGGCATCCACTCTTCTGAAGCAGAGCGGACACACTAGCCGTCGAGTTTGTGCTGTTTCACATAGCAGAAACTAGGCAGCATTATCCATGATCTGGCCACAACAGTAAAGTGGTTACTTTCACTTTCAATATTAAGATCGGTAACGGGACAGCGCCCCCACTGTGCGATTGCGGGAGCCTTCTGAAGGCCTGCCATAGCATTGAAACTACAAACAGTTTAAAAAAAAAAATATATATATATAAAATATATAAAAGTTACAGGTGTCAGAATATGGCGATTCAAAGATATTTTTATTCTTCAAAATTTTAAATTTTTGCAAAGTTATTAAGACATGAACAATACTATATTAATGTGGTATCACCATGATTGTACCGACCCAGAGAATAAAGCTAACATAGTATTTTTACTGCACTGTGGAAGCTGTAAAAACAAAACTCGCAAGAAAATGGTGGGACTGCATTTTTATTTCAATTCCGTCCACCATTCCTGAATTTTTTTCCCGCCTCCCAGTTCATTGTAGAGAAAAATAAATGGTACCACTTTGAAGTACAACTTGTCACACAAAACTGAAGCCCTGACTATGATATGACTACATAAACGGAAAAAATAGAAAGTTATGGCTTGTGGATGCAGGGAGTAAAAAACAAAAAACACAAAAATGAAAACTGTCTGTTTCCCACAAGGGTTAAAGGAGTTCAATTTGTTTAGTCTTAAGAGGCGGATATAATAAATCTGTATAAATATATAAATGGCCTACACAAGAAATATGGGGAAAGGCTGCTCCATGTAAAATTCCCTCAAAATATAAGGGAGCACTGCCTCCATCTGTGGGGGTAAAAAAAAAAAAAAAAAAAAAAGGGGTTTAAATCTCCAGAGGTGACAGGGCTTCTTCACTATAAGGACTGTGAATCTGGTGAATAGCCTACCCCAGGAGCTGGTCACAGCAGCAACAGCTGACAGCTTCAAAATTAAATGCGTTTTACAGAAAATAGCATTGATGCTTATGGAAATATATAGAATACTTATTTCCTTTACTCTTCTCATCAGACATGCCCTTTATGATCCCTTGATTGAACTTGATGGACATATGTCTTTTTTTCATCATACTAACTACTTAACTATGAAACTGGTTTAGGTTGACAACTTTTTTTTTTTTTTTTTTTTATATAATACATCAGGTATGTATGATGTGGTCTCACAGAAGCCAAGTAAAACAATGCTATTCACCTTCCTCCTCCCAAGAACAATAGTCCCAGGGCCATGTGGTGCGCTAGATGAAAGCCATAGTTCATTTCACCACCAGTTTTCTTGTGCATAAATCGGCACAGCTGAAGAACCCGGAGATTGCCAGAACCCGCCATCACCATGGAAAGAGATAACAGCACCACGCTCAGACACGTCTCAAGGTTATAATGACCTATCTGGGAGAGAATTTAAGAACTTGTCTTCATTATGCATTCCAAACAGATAAGATATCTGTGTGAAAAAAAAGAACCACAGTGAAAATGTATTTACTATCGCTCAAGCTCATTATCATATTAACTGAAAATTGGAGCATGCTGTATTACATGCAGATTTTTCTGCAGATATGAAACTACTTCTGAACACAAACTAAAAACAATAAGAAGGAAAAGTCTTGGAATTATGGAAATCACAGGATCCATAGAAATGGTAATGATATGCAAATGATAAAATGTAAACAAAATATTCAAAACAACACAATTTACTTAGTACTGAGTATCACTGACACACACACACACACACACATACACACTTACATGCATTGGCAAGCTATCAATGAGGTTATTAATGGGACACAAGCCCAGAAATTCTGCAGGCGATGGTAGAACATTTAGGCCACACAGGCTGTTCATGTGGCCTGACGTGGTCCTACTGAAAAACAGCTCTTGGAACAATTTGTAGAAATGGCCATATCCCTAGTTCCACGACCAAATCAATGTAATGTCGAACTGTTAGTGCACCTTAAATGAAGACTAGAGTGGTCCAACTACTGTACATTATACCACCTCACACCATAACCGGAGGTAGGACCAATGTGATCTTGCCTTGTGAATACCTCTCTATGTTGTATGAAATGTGGTTCCCAAACCAATCTGCTGCTATTGAGACAAAAGACAGAGGCAGACTTCCATTCCGGCCTCCAATGCCATCTTGCTTTATACCACAATAGCCTTTAAGAGTGTTTGCGTGAGGTTAACGGAGCATGTCATTGTCTGTCTCATAGCTCAGTGTCATGAAAACACCTTCTGATGGTTTTGTCTATATTGTTGGCCAAACTAAGCTTACGATATGAGGTCTAATTTCACTTGCAAT
This sequence comes from Leptodactylus fallax, assembly GCA_947044405.1. Classification (NCBI taxonomy): domain Eukaryota; kingdom Metazoa; phylum Chordata; class Amphibia; order Anura; family Leptodactylidae; genus Leptodactylus; species Leptodactylus fallax. Next base: position 2,576,750 of record CAMRHE010000200.1, on the reverse strand, counting down.
ACAGAATGGATCTGATTCTTCTAATCGGATGATCCATCCGTGCAGAGGTTCGTCTCTGCTATCATTCCCATTTGTGGTTGTTCTCCCAACCACCAGGACATGCCGTTTTGAACAGTGCCTCTCTTACACCTCTCCCACATACCACAGACTGGAGATACCGTAGGTGATCAAAAATTTGTCTCATATTTCTTGTTGTTACAATTTCAATGTTTAGAACTATCCAGATAAAACTAGAGCAATCTATCAAAGTCAATCTACTTAGGTCAGTCTCATTAATCTATACACAAACAACATCTCTTTCTACATGGTGCAGTATTGTGGTATGCATTTTTACAAGGGAAACATTATTCTACTTACTGTGGTACCAGCTTGTCCAGACAAACATTCAAAATCTTTAGCAAATTTACACTGTAAAGAACAGAAAAAAAAAATCAGATAATAGCGCCAGGCATCAATAAAAGACAGATTACGAAAAATGCATATAAGCCAACTCACCAGACAGTTGAAGGCAGCCAGGTTTGCAGATCCAGCAAACCGAAAACCTAAAGCTAGACAAGCTCCCGCAATTATGTAAACATGAGCTTGTCTGGAAAACAAAAATAGGGCATTGCAACATTGGATTGGCTAGGAGTGTGTATAAACTTTGTAGTAAACTTTATTAAAGAAATCTGCCTGTTTCTTCACTTGTTTGCCTCCTTGTGCCACTGTCTAGGTAAAACAGAGGTGGAGGGAGAGATCAGCTACTCTAAAGCAGTGGTTCCTAAGGCACGGTACGCGTACCCCTGGGGGTGCGACCAACTGTCCCCGGGGGTACGCTCTATAGTGAGAGTCCCTTCACCCCCATGGTAGTGTGTGGGGTTCGTCAACCAAGAACTGCAATTATACTCTGAGGGTCTCTTCGGACCCTCAGAGTATCATTAGAAGAGGTTGCAATGAGATATTCAAACATAAAAACAGTGTAACTTACCTGTCCTGGGTTTCAGCACTGATCCCCGTGCTCCTCCGGCCGACAGAGCCTGACGTCACGGAGCAGCAAGGGGAGAAGCACTGGAGCACAGGACATGTGTCCGATCAATGTGGTTACAAGATTAGTGTTCTACATATGCTGTTATACAGATGCAATACAATTATGGAGATCAAGATACACCCAAAAAAAGTTCCGATTTTTTTGCTCAAAATGCGACTTGCGCAAAAATATTGTGACAACTTATGCCTTTTACGCCAAAAAAATCTCTGAGTTACAGGTCCACATCTCAAGGTTGCTGTCATGAAGATTTCATGCAAATCTGAATGTTACCACTACTTACGCCAGAGTTTCCAGGTTCAAATCCTCAGAGGCAGGCTGCTCTGCAGCATGAAGTGACACGCTATTGGCTGTGATAATCTAAAATTGTGAAAGTTTACAGAGTAATTATTTCAGAAACAATAATAGGAAAAAACAAACTGGCTGCATATGTTATAACAATGTAATAGCACAGAGTAAAGAATGGACATCTCCAAGCACTTCCTTTGTCGGGAGATGCTAGAATGTAGCAAGCAGCTATCATCAGAACAGTGTCTTGCCTGGAGCAGTGGGGAATCAGGGCGAGATAAATGAAGTTTTGTTTGGTTCGGGCTCTCATTAATTATATTTTTAACCCCTGGAAACCCCTTATACAAAGACTTGTTTTAATACTGACTTAAGGAGCGCAAGTAGACAAGCAGTTAGTCTTTTAGTGCTGAAATCAATGCGAATATCACTCTTCCAGATGGAAACAAATCTGATCACAAATGGACATTTAGATGTCTTTAATTGTTATTTCTGCAACCCTTAATAGGATTCCCTGAATGTCATCAACCCCACTGAACTCTGCTACATGACTGTAAGGTTGGGAAGACCTACACAGCCGATAATTTAATTGTATTTATTATTGCAGTTGCTCTTATGTTGTTCTTGATGTACTAAAACATTAAAATTGTTAAGAATAATTTCTTTAATTTACAAGAAAATGATTAGCATATAATCAAGTTAGTCACACATCAAAAACATACAGTATATGGTCCAGTTTGGTTATCTGAATATGGATACTGTATTTTAAAGACTTATTAGAGCAGTTACACTGGCCAGGGAGAACACCCTATAACATCTGATCAACACAAAAAGCATAACAACTGCGTAATAGAGATTAACACATTATGTAATCATCAGCCCCCTAAATCAGATTTCATATGATGTACTGTAAAGTATGGGTTCAGATAATGCATACAAAATTCAGTGAAATTCACAGGATATCTGATTGAACTGTGTAGATTCTTCACACATTTTACCTCTCAGCAGAATACAACAGTATGCCTAGGGCACTGCAACATGCAACATCAGACTTTTTTTTTTTTTTTTTTTTTTTTTTTGGCATGGACCTTAACTATAGGCGACACAATCTATGCTCACATCACTATGTTCTGGCTGGAGAAGCCCCAGTGGAAGTTTAAGGAGCCCTGGAGCATGCTATCTCTCCTCCCGATTTCTCAAACTCAACATGGAGAAAACATAGTTCATAATCTTCACCACTCCACGCACAACCCCCTTACCTGACCCATCTATCAAAATTAATAGAACCACTCTCACCCCAGTCCCAAAGGCCCGCTGCCTTGGGATAACCTTAGACTCTGACCTATCCTTCAAGCCGCACATTCAAACCCTCAATACCTCCTGCTGCCTCCAACTTAAGAATCCGCTCCTTCCTCACCCCCGAAACTACAAAGATGCTAATTCACGCCCTCATAATCTCCCGCTTAGACTACTGTAACACCCTTCTCCATGGCCTCCCAGCTAACACTCTCGCCCCCCTTCAGTCCACCTTAAACTGTGCAGCTCGCCTAATACACCTCTCCCACTGTTCTTCATTGGCCGCTCCCCTCTGCCAATCCCTTCACTGGCTACCCATCGCCCAGCGAATAGAGTTCAAACTACTAACACTAACATACAAAGCCATCCACAACCTGTCCCCTCCATATATCTCTGAACTAATCTCCCTGCCCGCACGTAACCTCCGATCCACCAAAGACCTCCTACTCCGCTCTGCTCTTATCCGCTCTTCACACAATCGTCTCCAAGACTTCTCCTGTGCATCTCCCATACTCTGGAACTCATTACCAAGACACACAAGACTGTCCCCCACCTTCACAAGCTTCAAGAAGGCCCTGAAGACCTATTCAGGAAGGCCTACAACCTCCAATAACGCTACTGTCACCACACCACCACCTGAGCAGCCTCTACCCCCACCTTCTGTCTCTATCCCTCTTCCACCATAGATTGTAAGCCCTTGCGGGCAGGGCCCTCTATCCCACTGTGCCAGTTGGTCAATGTTTGTATTATCTGTTTTGTATATCTTGTGTACCGAATGTAAACCCTCAAATGTAAAGCACCATGGAATTAATGGTGCTATATAAACAATAATAATAATAATAATAATAATAATTATAATGACATGGCCGCTATGAGATGAATGACACTATGTAAAACCTTTTAATTAGAAAACCTATGGGGCATTATTAATAAGGGGCACTATTTATACAGGGTACACACGGACATTATTAATTTAAAGATGCACTTGGGAGTATTATTCTTTATGGGGCTGTTATATCATATATTTTATAATTGGGGTAGCAGCGGGATGGGCGCGCAGGTGAGGACAATGTTGGTCGGATGCCTGGAAAAGTGAGGAGCCAAAGATGTCTGTGTTGTAAACTTTACAGAGACAAGTCACAGCTGGAAAAAGAGGTCATGGAGGTCCAGAGGGAAGAGAAGGGAAATGTGAAGGATTAGTCAGAGACGTCACCTGTAAGTAACAAAATGTTACTGCACTGTACACAACTAAATGTTGGACGGTAAATACCTGAGTGATGGGGGTCTGTCTGCTGATTCCCCCACTGAGCCTGAGAATTGGGTTTTTTCCCCCACTGTGTGGGAATTCAGCCTGACCACAGCCAGGCTGAATATAGGTGTGTCACTTGGTGGATGGACGAACCCGCGTGGCTCTCATTCACTTCAATGGGAGTGCCAAAGATACCCGAAGTCCAGTACTCAGCTATCTGTGGCGCTCCTGTTATAGAGAATGGGGCCCACATGGGCTTGTCCATCCACCAAGCAGAAGATGTGTGAAGTTATATTCATTGTTAATACCGTGTTGTTGATCTGATACTGAAGTAATACAGGAAGAAGAATTCTTAAAAACTGTTTTATAACTTTGTGTATTGTGTATATTGTGCGATGATAACAGCGTGTGACGCTAGTAGCATGGAAACTCAATTTTTTTTTTTTTTTTTTTTTTGGGGGGGGGGGGGCGTCTTTCTATAGTCCGCCTCAGGGTGGGTTCACACCTGCGTTCCAGTCTGTCCGTTGCCAATCCAGTGAAAATCTCGGCGAATCCTTTTTTTTCGTCGGAAACAAAGTCGGACACGCAGGACTTCGTGTCCGACGAAAAAAAAAACGGCTTCGCAGCGCAGAGGGTGCAATTGCACCCGCGCATTGCTTTAAAAACCCATTCAAATGAATGGGTTTTTAACCAATGCGTCGCTGACCGGTCTGTATCCGATGCCAATCCCGTTCGCCGAGATTTTCACTGGATTGGCAACGGACGGACTGGAACGCAGGTGTGAACCCACCCTCAGTCAGCAAAGAGGCTAGGTTCTCCACTGACTACAAGGTAAATCACTTTTCCTCTAATTTACATATGAATAAAACAGTGATTTACACTGAGTAACAGAGGCATATTTGGAAATTGTAGAATCACCTCTACAAGGTACTGGGATTAAGTTTATAACCAATTTACTGCTGACAGGCCCCCTTTTAATCTGTATGCAAATCAGCTATTGAACAGCTCATTTACATATGGATTAAAAGATAAAAATTATTTTTGCTGCATTCTGCATTTTGACACAAAAATAAAATGTATGTTCACCATGCCATTAGGTTACAAGGGGCTTAGGAGTTATTTCGCAGTTGGACTCCCTTTAAGACTGCACCAGAGGTCTGTAAATACCCCCACTCTTCACCAACTACCCAAATCATATTTTCTACATTTCTCATAACATACAGGGAGATTCTGAAACAACAGGTAAATGTAATTACAATCCATATGATTTCAGCTCTGAGTCAGGCTTACTTACTTGAGGCACATTGCTGTTTACCCAATGTGCATTAGGTAGTATGTCATCCCATAAAATAAGACATCTTGCAAGAGTCTAAAATGAAAGAAACCTCATTACAGAAAGCAGTCTCTGTCAAAAGACTCAAACAGTAAAATACATAGACAAACAATGTGTGATGCCATACTGTCTATAAATGCTTACTATGTAGGCATTAGGAAAACTACATAACTAAGTACGTCAGGCCTGAATATGTGGAACAAAAAGAACACATTCCATACCCTTAACAAAAGAAACTCTGGCTTCACAAAGTCAAGTAGATACATAGTATCTGGAGCTCGAAGCCAATCCGCAATTGACCTATGAAAACAAAAATGCCAGAAAGGTAGAAATTAATTAAAATAGGCCCAAAAATACATCTGAAACACAAACAAGGAAACCTGTGTGGAGGTACAAAACAACCTGATCATTACAATTAGCAGATACAGCCACTGACCAATAAAAAAATTCTAAACACTACATCACAGTACTGTGCAAGATTTATAAGACAAGTCTTGTATTTATTGAATTTCCAGTTAAATTGGAAAATAAAAAAATAGGACTGATGTTTTGGGCCTCATTCACATTACAGAGCCGAGCGCAGCAGTTAGGAGCCTCTTCTCTACTTTTGATGGCCAAAGGAAAGAAAGGAAGTTAAATTGAGGTTGGCTGAATTGTCTATGTGACTATTAGCATAATATAACTTGCTGACCAAGAGATCAAGGGATTGTTCAGGATCAGAAAACATGGCTGCTTTCAAGAAAGTGACCCCCTTTACGCTAGTCACATATCAATGCTACAGCCCAGTCCCATTAAAATGAATGATCTGAATGGCAGCATGGCCATGTGACCAACAATTGTGATGTCACTCCCTGAGAAGAAAAAAATCAGCCATGTCTTCTAATCCTGCACAACTCCTTTAAATAACATTTAGGGCACATAGGAGAAATGAGTAATTAGGGAAAAAAAAAACAAAAAAAAAAAACTGTAGTTATGTGGGACTTTTTTTTTTTTAAGCTAAATTACATCACTTACCAAGATAAAGTAAATAAATAAATAACAAAAACAAAAAAAAACAGGCCAGTTGCACAATATGAAACTGTAGGCAATCAGGCTGCATTACTTCCTCTTGCCTTTTGCACGCCTACTGCAGTATGTCAACATTGCTAAGGCTAAGTTCACACCTGCGCCCAGTCTCCGCCTGAGGATCCCGTTCCCCATTCCGCTTTAAAAATGCAGAGAGAAAAGTCCTGCAAACAGAGCTTTTCTTTCCACATTTTCTGCCCTTTTCGAGTAGAAACCCAACGGACCCCATTATAGTCTATGGGGTCCCCAGGTGTCGGAGGGTAACAGCTTTTTTAAGCGGATTAGGTTTCTGTTCAGGGGGTCCCCAAGCGGACCCCCCCACCCGAATGGAAATCCAAATGCAGGTGTGAAGCTAGCCTGACTTTGTATACTGCATGATGTGTATATTTCTATGACCGCCTAGAGGCTACACTTAAAGGAGTAGTCCAGGATTTTTGTTTTCATTGCCCATCTTTAGGAGAGGCCATAACTATCTGATCGGTGGGAGGTGGGGGTCAAGAGATCAGATATTCGGGACATGTCCGTTTTCTGTACCATATGGCAGGGATCTTCTATTGACGCCAATGGAAGCAGAGATACAGTAACAATACCCGCCCACTATACAGGGCACAGAACAACCTGCTTCTGACTCTCTGAATTGTATCGTACAAGGAATGGACACAGCCCTGAACAGCTGATCTGGGCAGGGGCAGCCGGATGGCAACCCCCCCATCGATTAGATATTTATGATCAATCCTAAGGACAGGCCATAAAAACTAAAATTTTAAAGGATGTTAAAGGAAAAGTGAACACTAAGATTTTAGTTTCTGTAAAAGTACATTCTGTTCTCAATGAGTCTATTGTTCTCTACTTGAGTTTGTTACCTGTTGTTGGTTTTTAAATAGATCATAGCTAATGCCAGAGTAGCTCCAGGGCATGTTACATCCACATTGATGGTGTCTCCTTCCTGTAAATAGAGCAAAATAATAAAAAAAGAAATTGGCAATGATTAACCTCTGTATGTACTAAGAAAACATCCACACTTCACACCTAGGACCATGTGGCAGAAACAAGTGCTGAGCAATGTGAGTACTGAAAGCACACACAGGCAGGCCCTGACAGCGTGTCAATGAATCAGCTGGGCATGGTGTAAAATGGCAGTAAAATCATTTCTGAGTTAATTCAACAAGGGACGCAGAGCCCGATGTTTTTTTGACCAAAAACAGACCTCAGTATGTCTAGCATCACTTAACTCCCTAATAGTCACATTATAATCGTAAAAATCCTCCCAAAAATGTCACTTTTTTTTTTTTTCTTTTTTATTATTACAGTTTTTTAATTCATGGTTGAAGTAAATATTACTGGCACATAACTCTGGTGCTATATGTACATTTTAACCCTTTAGTGATCTAACACTGGCATCTGAATTTTATGTTTTATAGCTTTATCATGCACAAATAATGTACCAGTTTTAAATTTGCAGGGTGTTATGGATGTGGCGATATCAATTGTGTGCTTTTTTTTTTTCCATTAACAAAAGGGAAAAAATGTCTACATTTATTTATTTTTTCTGTAAAAACACTTAGGTGCTGTAGTCAGCATTCTCTTATTGATGATTGGGGGGTGATGATATGAACAGAAGTCCATGGTACCCCCTCCCTTGGGGTGATCTTAAGTCACAGGGACAGGTGAATGACGAATCATTCACCTTTCTCTGCAGCTGCATGTGTACCCATGCACAATGGTTGAAGTGAAGGCTGTGAATATATGCTGTTCTACTTTAACCAGTGATATCTAGAGATCTACTGGTAATACAGACTGATCGGTTGGAGTCTGATCTCTGGGACAACAATTGACCATGAGATTGGAGGTCAGGCTACCCTGACTAAATGGAGTGGTAGATCAATCATGCACGCATACTGCAGGTGATAGCCAAGTACAGTGCTCAGCTATCTCCAGAAGACCCATAGAATACAGTGGAGTAGATACAAGGGATCCCCAATTTCATGATGATTGGTCAGGGACCCAGCAGTTAGTGATCATACAAGTTATCCCCTATCCAGATAAGAGGAAAAGATTCATTTTCTCAGATAAGGTATTTGAGAGCAACACAGGACTGAAGTTCACAGAGGTACAATGTCACAGCTTTTCATGAAGGAAGGGGGGGGGCTGGGTTTAAGCAGAAGCAAAGTTAGAGATACAGACAGAGGCCTCTGGAGCCAAACAGTAAGTTTCTGTCTCATTCAAAATGCTTTATTCACATCAATACAAGTCAGTACTTTTGAGAGAGAATAGGTTAAGGAGAGGTTTCTCCTCCTCTTTGTGTATGCTGCCTATATAAGCTAATCTCCAACCAATCATGGTCAGGGACAACTTAAAAAAAAAAAAAAAAAAAAAAAAAAAAAAATCAGGAGACAGAGCTTGGAGTTAGGAAAGCTGCTAAAAATTTAAAATAAAAGTCATATAATGGCAAACAGAATATTATTCCTCATGCACACACTGAAGTACTACTGATTTATGCAAGGTCTGCTGAAGGGTTAGGTATGCTTTAAAATTACCAGACTCTCTCTTTTAGGCCGGGGCCCCACATAGCATAAATGCAGCAGTGTTTTACGGTAACCGCAAAGTGGATGGGATTCTGGCTAATCCCAAACACACATTGCACAAAAACACCTGCAGCACACAAGCTGTGATTTCAAAAACCGTTGCGTTTTTGTAAATCGTAGCATGTCAATTCTACCTATGGAAATGCTTGCGTTTTCCGTATAGGTATAATTGAAGCAGAAAGTCCGCAGAGGATAACTCTGCGGACTTTCTGTGAAAATTGCGCTGCGGAAAAAAAACGCAATGCGTTTCTGCCAAGGTTTTTCCCGCATTGCTTTTTGGCTGTGGCTCACTACATGGGGCCTTAGCCTTAAACTGAAAAAGGGCTTATGATCTAGAACACTCTAAAACATACCCAGAATGATGTCTACATCAGGAAAATGTGCACAAAACATTAAAATTAAAACTACACACAATAAAAAAAACTTTTTATTGTCATACCGCTATTTTCTAAGAGAATAGTCTTAGTAAGAGATGAACACGTTATCAAAAATGTAAAAGGTAAGATAAATTTATGCAGACAGACCATTAAAGGGGTTATCTGCCTTTACAAAATTGATGGCCAACAATCTTGGATCAGTGGTGGCCCGACTGTCAGGACCTCTGCAGATCAGCTGTTTCCTGGAGCACAGAGTTTCCAGCATGATTTACATACTGGGCGCTACACTGCTCATTCACTGTACTTTTAGTAGCTGTGGTTATTGGTATTGCAGTGGTGTTCCATTCAAGTCTATGGCCTAAGGATAGGCCATAAATTTTGAAACGGTGGATAACCCCTTTAAACGGTTAGGAAAAAATACTCTTACTCAGAATATAGTAATACAAAGGAGACCAATCAAACATTCGGTTACCCTGATCTGATAGCTGGGGGACTTATGTTTTTCCCGGTTAACCCCCACATGTGAACGCTTGTGTCCTCCTACCATATACTGGTACAGCTGTTCTGGAACATTCAAGTCTGACATGCCAATCAAATTGCTTCCATGCTGCAACACAAACAAATGCATAAAAGGCTCAAATAAGGCAATAAAAAAAGTATCCAAACCTATCAAATACAGATATTTTTTTTCCTATGAACCAGAAAAAAAAAAAAAAAAAAAAAAAGAAGAATTAGAGTATGCCCTATTCTGATTCAAGGGGACAATGACCCTACAAAAGGGTGCCACGTGTAGCACCACACAGAAGTACGAGGACTGCCTGCAGCTCCACAGTGCAGGCCACAAATGTTATGCTGTTCAGCATCCTTCTTAAATAGAAACATGTGGGGTTATGATCATTCATGACTAGTAGTTTATGCAACTTGCCTAGACAATCTACAAAGAGCCAGATGTAGCATCATTTACACAACCTTCAATAATGAATAGTACAGGTGAAAACAAGAAACTTTGTAATATATCTTACTAAGATCAGTTTCCTTCAGCACTTATTAAAGAGGACCTTTCATGTCCTCATGTATATGCGGTTTTATATACCGCTAGAAAGTCGACAGCGCGCTGAATTTGGTATGTGCCCCAGGCTGGAGATATCGGTGCCGTTAATTTCGACACCGATAACTTCCCACTGTCAGAAGGGTTTTCCTCATAGCTCAGCATCATCGCTGGGCTATGAGGAACATCCTCCCTGACAGTACTCGTCCACAGACTTGTACTGTGGGGTGGGGGGGGCATTCCTCACAGCTCAGTGTCATCGCTGGGCGGTAAGGAACACCCCCTCTGATAGTACAGGGCTATGGACGAGTGGGGAGACTACTTCTGACAGTGGTGAGATATCGGTGCTGAAACTAACGGCACTGAATCCTCCAGCCCCGCGGAACATACGGGAATGCCGACAGTGTGCTGAATTCAGCGCACTGTCGGCTTTCTAGTGGTATATAAAACCACATATGCGTGAGGACATGAAAGGTCCTCTTCAAGTTGTTCTCCTGCCCCTTATCTTCAATCTCACTGCTTGTTTACATTATATCCATGTCTCTGTATTTAGACTCGCATGTAACTGCCTGAAAAGTGGAGGAGAAAACATATTTCTTTAATAGGAACCTGTATTATTCATTTATGAAAAGTTGTTTAAAACTGGAGGTACGCTTTAAGCCAGAAACCGATGTAAATTATAGTACAAAATTATGCCACTTAATAACTGGATTGTACACTGCCAAAAGATATGCAGAAACTTATTAAAAGAAGAGTGTAATAATAGATTTGGCATATCACACTTCAGCGCTCCAGCCATAAAAAGCACCTTTTTTGATTCAATTTGTTCTGGCAGGCAGTATGTGTGTTGTATGAATATAAAACAAGAAAATAAAATTCTACCACAACAGCCTTACATGTAAAGGAGTTTTCTAGTAAAATCCATTTTCATTCACTTAATTAGCAAATATAAGGGAATCTGTCAAGAGGAAAATCTGTATTAAACTGATGGACAGTACCTTGTAGTCCTGATTCTATGCTTTCCAAAGATTCCTTTCTTATTCTGGACTGCAGTACCATTTTCGTGAAAATCAGGATTTTATTCTTATGCGTTTTTTTTCTCCTGCTGGGGCTTCACTCTCTGCTCTAGATATCTGCTCCTAATTGTCATCCAGCTCCTGCCCCCTTTGTTTGAGTGACATCTCCCACTTTGTCACACTTTGCCAGCAGTTAGGCGGTTATCTATAGAGGAGAGTAAAGCTCTTTGCAGAAGAACTGCCCCAAAGCCCTTTACAGCTAATTTGCATAAGAATAAAACACTGATTTTCATAAAAATGGAGTTGAAATGAGGAATAACAAAGACCTCTTTTAAAAATGTAGAGGCAGCACTACAAGATACTGTAATTAGTTTGATACTGATTTTCCTGCTGACAGACTCCCTTTAACAGAGCGAATCTACAGGATACTCATTTTTGATGAGATCTCAAAGCAGCTACAACGAGTGTTTCACACTCTGGAGAATACCCAGACTTGAGTGGGCGCTGTAGAAAGGTTTATACCCCATCTAGCAAGTAGGTTTTGTACAAAAGCAGGCAATCCCTTTAAGATTTGCACTATTTTTACAATTTAAGTCTTTTTAGCAAAAATATTGCATGGGGACAACTAAACACATTGTCATAAAAGCTTTATACATATTAGTGGCTTACCCCTAGACAGACCATACCCAACGCCAGTCCAGCCGCCAATGAATAAGACTCTCGATCTGTGCAGTACTCCATTTCAGGTCCTGGGGGACGACCTAAAGATACATAAAGTTAAGATATAATAGGAATAACGCTATTATACAACTGCTACTTTAACTTTCCAGTTACCTTTTTTTACTGTTTTTCCCAGCAAAGTGTTAATTTTAGGGTGGGTTCATCTGAAGATGAGAGAAACGGACTTAAACGGCGATAGAATGACTGATACAGACGGAGCCCCGTCTGTCTGCGTCTATTCTCATTCACTCTAATGTTTAAAACATGACAGAAGCTTTATTGAACCTGGATACTGCATATGTGGACTCTACACAGATACTTGTTTTGACTCTGGAAAGGCCTATGGTCATCTAGTGCATAACAATGCATCAATGAGTTGGGGGGGAATAATCTCTGTGCCCCTCATAACAGTGGGTTCATCTGACTTCTACTGGATTATCCACCATCATTGAATTCATTTGATTGCCTTCTTTTGCTGTATTTGCATATCTAGTACAGTCAATGGAGGACAATAATAAAGCTTTGTGTCTATTTTATTCTAAATCATAACACTTTATGATGCATTTATGACGTGTGTCTTTTTACTAAAAAGAGATAACTGCACACATGAACAATAAAATTTCCCCCATGTTTCCACTGAAATTACTGATGTGTTGCCTCCTTGTTTTCACTATCCTTTGATCCTACAGTAACAAAATAATAGAAGCTGAATTTGCCAATGACCTGCAGATATATAACTCATCATGTCTATGGCCAAGCAAGATAAGATGATTAATGGTAGTCACAAATAGGATTTCATTAGGGTAGGGCGGTTATGACCCAAATAAAAATCGTGATTAATCAAGCATTTTACCTCGATTACGATTAATGGTGATTATTTAGGTTACACCCTTTTTAAGCCATGCCCCATTTACAGTATGATTAAGCGTTGGGAAAACCTAAAGAGATTCATCTCACGATGTTTGCTCGATGGTTTTGTTTGGACCGAACTGAAACTGCTATTACACTGTGGGGTCTCTTTAGACCCCAGAGTATAATAAGCGGAGGTCCAGGGAAGGTGAGGAAACATTGTTACATTGCTACTTACCGCTTCTGTGCTCCGGCACAACTCCCTGCTGTCTTCAGCGCTTCTGTCTGATGTCAGGGATCGCTGATTGGGCCTCAGTGTCATGTGGTCACAACGCCATGCGATGTCAGCCAGAAGCACGGAAGACAGCAGGAAGTCATGCCAGAGCGCAGGAGAGGTAAGTATCACTGTTTTTTTGTGTTTCCACACCTCCCCTGGCCCTCCTCTAATTATATTCTGGGGTCTAAAGAGACTCCACAGTATAATAGCAGCAGTTTCAGTTCGGCTTGAACAAAAATTGCAAATACATTAATAAAATGACGTGAACAAAATCATATTAGTTATCCAGGTTGACGTTCGGATTCGGTTATTTTTTGATTAATCGCCCAGCCCTAGATTTTACAATGGAAATTTTATTCATTGTACCATAGATGACCTACAAAGTAATGTAACTAGATGTCCCACAAATATAGCTGCCAATCCATTCACACCATATTATTGTTAAATATACATGGTCATGCCAATTAGAATGCCAAGGTTTCATTTCAAAATCATTGAATAAAAAGCAAAAAAAACACCAGTCAGAATCTATAGTCTATTATACAAACCAAAATTTATCAGGGGCTAAAATACTGTCTGAATAAACAAATTGTAACTGAACTTCCCTGTAACTTTCTCATCCAATTCATTTTTGTGGTGATGGGAACAACAATTATAAGATGAAAATGTGTCATTAAGGCTGAAGCCCCACGTTGCGGAAACGCAGCTTTTTTTGTTGCAGATTTAGCTGCGGCTTTTTGAGCCAAAGCAAAGAATAGCTACAAAAGGAATGGGAAATATATAGGAAGCTCTTATACTTCTACCTTCTGCTCAACCCACTCCTGGCTTTGGCTCAAGAAACCGCAGCAAAATCTGCAACAAAAAAAGCTGTGTTTGAGCAATGTGGGGCCGTAGCCTAAAAGGGTTTACCATGAACAACACACCCATATTCACAGGACAAAGGATAGTTGTACAATATCACTGGGGTCCCCACTGCTGCAACCCCCAAACAAAGAGGGCTCCGTGCCCCCATTTGAATGGGGCAGTGGTCACGCATGTCCACTGCCACTCCATACAACTTTATAGGATAGAAGGAAATGGCAAATTGCTATTGTCAGCCATCTTCAAGGGGTCCCATGGAGTTGCACAGATTTCCATCAGACAATCATGTCCACTGCTCCATTCCATGAGATTTTCGTCCTCATGTTTGTTAGGAGTACCACTTGCGGGTCCCCCAGCAATCACAAACTGTAAACAGAGGATAAATCTTGTTCATGGACAACCCATTTAAGGTAAAATCTAGGGACGTAGCTATAGGGCTTACAGAGGGTCTCCAAAGCTTGCTGTGCCACATAAAATACACCATTATTCTAAATGCCACAAGGTAGGTAGGGGCCCCATTACAAATTCTGCACTGGGGGTCCAGGAGCATCAAGTTACGCCAGGTAAAATCCCATTAGACAAGAATAAGAGCATGAAACAATTAAAGGGGTTATCTAGTTGTGGGCCAAATAACAGGATTCATCCATAGAAAACACTTCCTAATATATATGGTTTCACTTTACTACATAATAAAGTGATGAGATTTTCTCTCATTCCCTCACGTGAAGATCAAAAAAGCTGTTCAATTTGCCCACAGTGAGATTATAGTGGAAGCCCAAAAAATCTTTAAAAATATCATTGCTCCATTGTTGGGAAGGGAATATTTTACCTATTTCAGCCAGCAAAACTTCTGCAATATGTCTGTGCGCAGTTCCCTGGTACACCATACCAATGCCAATTACAGCAGCCACCTGAACATTGTGTGGTACATCCAGCTCAGTGGATGTAGGAGGTAAGAGAGCTGGGATGTGAATGCTAAGAAGTCGTGTAATAGAGATGTCCATTGTGCCAAGTTTGGCTGCTGAAACCCCAAGCAGCAGTCCAATACTTGTCATTTCATGACCCTGTTAGAAAACCAGAAAAAGAACAAAAAAAATTTTTTAAAAGCTATCTTCTCAGCATAGAATGTACAGATATAGCAAAGCTTAACAGAACACTTAAAGAGGACCTTTCACCACCTCCACCAATTCAAGTTCATATCATCTGTTTATAGGCGCTACTCCACTGATTTCAGCACAGTTGGAATTTTCTCTCTAGCCCCCGCCATGTTATATGCTATTTAAAGTGTAACTAAAGTTTCAGATAACTTTTGATTTTCTGGCAATATTTGTATCATTAATAAATTTTTTAATCTACTTTCACAACATACTTTCCATATGACACTAAAGTTGCAGTGATACCTAAATTATTTCCAGAGATATCACTGGTTGAAACCACAGTCGGGGTTGGGAATATTTATATGCAGCTGCTTAATATATATGATATAAATATGCCAAGCCTGACTGTGATTTCAACTAGTGATATCTCTGGAAATACCTTAGATAGCACAGCAACCTTAAAGTAATATGGAAGAAGAGAATCTCCTCTGTCATGTGACACCAAAAGCAAGTTTGTAAGCTTTATAATGTCCAAGATCTAACTGCTTGAAGTGACCCCCCTCCCCACCCTCATTTTCTCTACATGTTACACAGCCCCTTACTCCATACACAGTAACATTTAGTGAGAGGCAGAAAAAGCTGTCAAATATAGAAGGAAGGGAAAGAGTGAAAAAATGCAGGATTTCAGAGAAAGAATCCAAAATTTGCTAATAAAGTATATTACAAAATTTATTAATGACACAAATGCTGCTAGAAAATCAAAAGTTGTCCGAAAGTTTATTTATTCTTTAAGCTCTGTAATGTCAGAAGGGCAGTGTCAGGCAAGGGGTGTGATTTAGAGCTCCAATCAGAGTCAGCCAGTGTCAGAGCTCAAAACACTTGCCTGACACTGCTCACCTGACAGCACAGAGCCTAAATAGCATATCAGACACCAAAAATAACAAATTATTGCTTGGGGACAGTGGGGGCTAGAGAAAAAATTCCAACTGTGTCAGCAGAGAGGTACAGTGCTGGCCAAAGGTATTGGCACCCCTGCAATTCTGTCAGATAATACTCAATTTCTTCCAGAAAATGATTGCAATCACAAATGCTTTGGTAATAATATCTTCATTTAATTTGTCTTCAATGGAAAACCACAAAAAGAATTGTCAAAAAGCCAAATTGGATATAATTCCACACCAAACATAAAAAGGGGGTGGACAAAAGTATTGGCACCCTTTGAAAAATCATGTGATGCTCTAAGGGACTCTATGGTAGGATACCCAGGAAGACCCCACTTCTGACCCAGAGACATAAAAAAGCCAGGCTGGAGTTTGCCAAAACTTACCTGAGAAAGCCAAAAACTTTTTGGAAGAATGTTCTCTGGTCAGATGAGACAAAAGTAGAGCTTTTTGGGAAAAGGCATCAACATAGAGTTTACAGGAAAAAAAAAAAGAGGCCTTCAAAGAAAAGAACACGGTCCCTACAGTCAAACATGGCGGAGGTTCCCTGATGTTTTGGGGTTGCTTTGCTGCCTCTGGCACTGGACTGCTTGACTGTGTGCATGGCATTATGAAGTCTGAAGACTACCAACAAATTTTGCAGCATAATGTAGGGCCCAGTGTGAGAAAGCTGGGTCTCCCTCAGAGGTCATGGGTCTTCTAGCAGGACAATGACCCAAAACACACCTCAAAAAGCACTAGAAAATGGTTTGAGAGAAAGCACTGGAGACTTCTAAAGTGGCCAGCAATGAGTCCAGACCTGAATCCCATAGAACACCTGTGGAGAGATCTCAAAATGGCAGTTTGGAGAAGGCACCCTTCACATCTCAGGGACCTGGAGAAATTTGCCAAAGAAGAATGGTCTAAAATTCCAGCAGAGCATTGTAAGAAACTCATTGATGATTACCGGAAGCGGTTTTTCGCAGTTATTTTGTCTAAAGGTTGTGCTACCAAGTATTAGGCTGAGGGTGCCAATACTTTTGTCCGGCGCATTTTTGGAGTTTTGTGTAAAATGATCAATGATTTGACTTTTTTTTTCATTCTCTTTTGTGTTTTTTCATTGCAAGCAAAATAAATGAAGATATTATTACCAAAGCATTTGTGATTGCAATCATTTTCTGGAAGAAATTGAGTATTATCTGACAGAATTGCAGGGGTGCCAATACTTTTTGCCAGCACTGTACATATTAATTGATGTAAAGAGCTGGACTTGCTGGAAGTGGTGAAATGCCCTCTTTAAAGGGGCTTTCTGGGGATTAAAATTTCCTATTTCTGGGTAGGGTTCTGAAAGTGCTGCACGTTAGGTTTCCAGGTTGGTTCCAGATTCAGCGTCACATTATCCTCCCTCCTCTCCCTTGTTCACTAGTATGACCTGTACTATTGGGGGCTGGCAGACTAGTTCAATGTAATAGTAAGGCCAACCCCCATAGTACAGACAAAACCTGTGAATAAAGGAAAGGAGCGAGGAAGCAGATCGACTCAGGTGCTGGTTCTACTCATGTGACAGTGAGTCAGGACTAGAATGCAAGCTCAATGTACAAACACTGACAGAAACTGGCCTGGAAATCAGTAAAATTTAGTCCCCGGACAACCCCTTTAAGGCATTAACTAAATTGTGGCAAAAAACTTCAATATGAAGTCAGTGGTTTCGTGTTGTGTTCTGTGATAAGGTATAATATCCTGTAATAACAGGATATTGATTTTGAAAACTAGTCGTGTGAATAAGAAATATGATCACAGCTGTCATACCTTTGTTAAGTAGTCATGTATATTCAGTGTGGCCAGCTTGGTAAGATGCCCATTTAGACCCAGTGCCATAAGAAATCCAGCATACTCATTAGCCAGTTCTGCATTTTTAGGTTTGTTGTAAACAATCCAAGCAGAGTCTATCTGGGAGGCTGGGGCAATTTTTAGGCCTGCAGCCACTCCGTTGTGAAAACTGGCCCAACAGGCCATGTTAGGTGGTACATCGATGTTTCCACTATTGAGATCTACAGTTGTGTTCCTAGGTGGTGCTCGACCTGATCATTAAAAAAAAAAATAAATAAATAAATAAATTTACAAACATTAAGTTTCTCGATTATATACTGTATTGTGTAGACAGAAAATTAGGTGTCTTTATTGTGTTTAAAGTAAATCTATTACATTAAAAATGCATAAGGAAGTCTCAGATTGATATATCATTTTGTAAAAAAAAAAAAAAAAGTAATCTAATAATCATTAAATCTGCTTATTCTGAGTTTAGTAATCTAGTGCGTGATCTTACTCAGTGGCTGACAGCTATCTCTGTAAGAACTTAAAAGGAAGGCTGACTGCCCAATGGACAGAAATCTAAGCAAAGAAGAACTTTTCTAACATAACTATATATCAATCTTCATAGCTCCTACTGCTCTATACCACTCTGCTTGCAGACTGCACTACATTTTTGACATGACAGGCTCCCTTTAATATATACTATATGTTCACATTTCATATAAAAGAAGCATGAAACAAGCCAACCTGTGAGATTCAGTTTTGGAATGGGAAGTGGCTCTGTAGGAACTGGGTAATGGGAAAATAGAGTGAACATCCCTCGGCCCACAGGTAAAGCCATGGTCCTCTGACACAGCTGTAACAGTCTACAAGAAATCCAAGCACATATGGTAAGTAGACTGTATAACTGAAGGGTCAGAATGAGTTTCATTTAAACATTAAAGATGAGACTTCAATATTGATATACTATCTGGGCACCATTACCTGTTCTCTTTCTCTTCTATGTACTCATGATCGCTCACTTCTGGCATCTGAACAACATTAACACGTACTGGATGGGAACTTTGAAGAAGTCTTCGCACTTCTTGCACTCTCAGGTCTTCACTCCAGATCAATGACATCACTTCTTGGTTCAAATCATTCATCCCATCATCCTCTTCTTCTGCCTCCCCTGCAGGAGGAACTTCTGCAGATGGAACCTGAGCTGTAGACGACTTGAAACAGAAGTGTCATGTGTTATGGGTGGTTTCCTCCAAAAACAGTGCTATATGGCTGCTTTCTTCCAAAAACAGTGTCGCAACTGTCCAAAGGTTGTGTTGGGATACTGCAGCTCAAATACACTAACAAAGGTAAGCTGTAGTAACAGACATACCCCACGGACAAGAATGGTGCAGTTTCTGGAGGAAAGCACCCAAGTTTTTCAAATACTGGACAGACAATCGAACTTTGGGTGTAAGTAAGTAAGAAAACTGACAAATCTCAAGTGTCACCTATTTAAAAAAAACTATGCAACTTTTGCTATGCAAAACCCATTGCATTTCACATTGTAGAAAGCAATATGTTTCACTATATTAGTGTGACAGCTGATAATATTGCAAACGCATCCTGGAGTTAACTGCTGTTCTCCAATCCTAAAGGTACTCACAGATTTGGCTTGCGGAAAGTTCCCTTGACAGGCTTGCTTGGAAAGGTCTTGGCGCCCTATGAGAAGGCAGACTGCTTCTGGCCAGTCAGAAGCAGGTTCTTGTCGACACTGATAGATGGCGTGTCGAATAGGAAGTGCAACTCCAAATGGAAGGGACTCCAAATCTTGCAGAGAAAACCCTTGCAAAAATTAAATAGTAACTTTAAGCAAGTAAGAAAAGATATAGAATTGTACCTATATATAAAAGTGGGATTATTGTGTACTCACCGTAAAATCCTTTTCTCGTTGTATTCACTGGGGGACACAGCACCATGGGTATAGACCTGGTCACTAGGAGACAAGACACTAGAAAAAAGCAAAAGCTGTTGGCTCCGCCTCCAGGCTATACCCTGCCACAGCCACTGTGCATGAATCAGTCAGTTTGTACCGTAGCAGTAGGAGAGAGACACAAAGGAACATGGAACCAACAACCACCAACAATGCCCGAACCCAAAAAGGAACCAACACAGTTCGGGCAGGAACACTGAAAAAAACAAGGGAGGGATCTGTGTCCCCCAGTGAATACAACGAAAAAAGGATTTTACGGTGAGTACACAAAAATCCCACTTTCTCGTCTACTTCACTGGGGGACACAGCACCATGGGATGTCCTAAAGCAGTCCCAGAGGGTGGGAATAACACGGCCATGCAAACCCGTAATACTCAACCGCTTCCAGAAACTTACAACCCAAATTGGCATCAGCAGAGGCCACAGAATGAATCTGGAGAAACTTAGAGAAAAAGGATGGAGGCCCAGTGGGATACTTACAGACCTGGGAAGCATAAGCCTGATGCCGGAGGCCCCGGGAACTCCAACAGCTCTAGAGGAGAGAGCCGTCACACGGGAAGGCAGAGCCGTACTCTTAAATCGATAGGTCTCCCTAATCTCAGACCAAAGCCATCGGAAGATGGGAGCTCTGGAAGCAGGCAGGCCCTGGCAAGGGCACTCAGGGAGAATGAGCAAAGCGTCCGAACAAGAGAAAGGATCCGTGAGGAACAGTATACACGCAAATTGCCCGGGCAACAACCGGGCAGGGAAGAGCAAGCACTCACATGGACGCCTGGGGACTGAGCAGAAAGAGGGCAAGACCAAGTCCTCGAAGTGGAAGCAGGAAAAACACCCTAAGAAAAAAAGACTGTGGCAGACAGAGGAAAACCTTATCCTTGTGGAGGACCAGAAAGGGAGGCTGCCGAAAAAAAAAAAAGGGCAGCCAATTAGGGACCCCTGCGGATGGAGGTAATGGCCACCAGAAACTCATTCTACCAGTACAGAAGGCAAAAAAAAGGGATATCATAGGCTCGAAGGGGAGAACCTGAAGCACCTTAAAGATGAGGTTAAGATCCCACGGATCCAAGGGTTCCAAAGGAGCACAGAGTGGCACTCCTGTAGGAAAGTCTTTTAAAAAGAAAGAAGACTAAGACCTTGATCCAGACCAGACTGGAGAAGATCCGATGAGAATCGTTACTCTTCCAACGGTGGACATAAGCCTTCCACGTTTGATGGCAGATCTAAGCTATCTGGAATTTCCGGGCCTTGAGTATGTTAGAATAACAAACTCCGAAAAAACCACGATGCCTCAAACCTCGGATTGAACAGCCACGCCGTGAACGCAGCTGAGTCAAGGTGGGGAGGAACAGGAGTCCTTGAGACAGAAGGTCGACCAGCAGAGGAAGAGGCCAGGAGCATCCGCCAACAGGAAAATGAGATCCACATACCAGACCCGGCAGGGCCAATCTTTTGCCACCAGGATAGCTTGAACCCCCTTGGTTTTGAGATTCTGGAGGACCCAAGGGAGAAGAGGAAGTGAAAAACCGAACTTACAAGAGCGCCAGCGGTGATGGCTCGAGGATCCAGAGACCTGGCAATTTAGCCGGGGACCTTGTGGTTCCGGCGGAGGCTAAAAAGGTCGACGTTTGTCACACCACAGCGGGAGCACAGTGGATGGAAGATCTGCAGATAAAGCGACCCTCGCCCGGAGCAATATTTTCTCGACTCAAGTAGTCTGCCACCCAGAAAAAGGTTGACCACCGAAAGAGCTGGAACAAGGCGCTCCACCCAAGGAAGAAATTGTGAGGCTTCTAGTAAGGCCGCACGGCTCCTGGTGCCACGCTGAGGGTTCAAGTAGGCGACCATGGAGGAGAGGTCAGTCTGGACTGTGACATATGTCCTTGGAGAAGAGAGGTCCAAGGAGTAAGGGCAAATAAGATAGCCCTGGGATCCAGCAGGTTGAACCAGAGGGAGGAATCGGCCCTGGACCACAGGCCCTGAACAATCAAAGCATCGAGGACCACTCCCCAGCCGGGGAAATTGGCGGCAGTGGGAATCACTTACCAACAGAGGGGAAGAAAGACTTCCCTTGAGAAATTCCTGGGGAGGAATATACATACACTAAAGAATCTCTCAGTGAACCAAGGTGGAAAGAGAACCAAGCAGATGAGGCTGTCCGGAGATTTGTCCCAGCAGGCCGTAATCTTCAAGAGGAGAGAATGACAGAGTGAATGAAAGGTACAGCCTAGAAGGTTGAGGCGATCGTGCGCAGGACCCACATGCCGATTCAAAGACAGCAAGGAGAGTACCTCCAAAGGTGGGACACTCAGGATCTTGGCCTCCGGAGGGAGAATCACACCCTGGAGCGAGCAGAGGATCATGTCCCGGATTCCATGTACTTAGAGGACACGAGACATCCTCATAGATTAGCCAGCAGAACCGGCGAAGAACATCCAAGGTGAACCACAAGCTGGTCAGATTGTCTGACCTGGAGGGGCTTCACCAGGAGGTCGTCAAAGTCTGAAAACACGGCAGCACCTCTGGTGCAGAGGATGGCCATGAGAGACGCCATCACTGAGGGAAAAAACCCCCGGTGGCAGAGGCCAGCCTGAAGGGGAGAGAGACAACTGGAAAGGTCAAGGATCCACAGCAAAACGAAGAAACCGCTGACGGCACAGCGAGATGATGTAGATGGACGAAGAATTCGCCCATCTCCAGGGAAGCCACCACAGACTGCATAGACTACAACGGAGCCTGCAGGCATGGAAGAACCTGTGGAGCCCTTTCAGGTCCATGATGGGACAGAGGAAGCCGTCCTTCTAGGCGAATGGAGAACAGGTAGGAATAGTAACCCCAGATACACTCTGCAACGGGAACAGGGACGCTGACTCCCTGCCGCTGGAGATTGGAGACAGCCTGGATTGTCCGACATAGCGAAGGCAAAGAGACTCCAGCGAAAACTGGAGTAGCCGGACGACACCGCCTCTCAGGCCCAGGCTCCAGACGTCCCGCCATTTGAGATGCCCAGAGAGGGGAAAAAACTTCATGCCGAGGAGGCTAGGAAGAGGAAGACCTGGACGACCTGGTGCAGAACCGCCAGGGAGGCCTGGACTTGAAAGAAGCTTTCTGGAGCAGGAGAACGGCTGACACATAGGACGCCTCTGAGGGAGGAAGAATCTATTCCCCCGTGGCCTCAGGGATAAGCTTCTCGACGCCCTTAACAAAAAATTTGGCCCAGGACGACCTGGAAAGGGAGAAGGGCTGCATTCACCTTCTTGGAGGCGGACCCAGTAGTCCACAACGGATCCCAACGGTATGGCAGATAATCACTGCATTGGCGGCCGCCTTAGCAGATTTGGGAGGCATCTCTAGTTATTGGGAAGCGTTCAGGATCTCAGAGACGAGCGGCTGGAGGGAAACTGCATCAGGGAGGTTTGACTGAAGCTGTTTGGCCCAGGAAAAGAAGGCCTTGATGACCCAAGAGGCAGCGAAGGAGAGCCGCAGGGAGAAACCAGCCACTACGAAGGCCACCCTGGTGAGGGAAGCCACCTTCTTGCAGCAATACAATAGCCAGCATTTAGGGCAATGCAATGTATCAGTTCTGCATTGCCAACAATACAACAGATGCGATCCGATCTCACTCCGAGGGATCACTGAGGTAGGCAAAATCCGCTGAAGGCTCATCCACTTGAAAGGATGAGTCTGGGTCCTCAGAGATCTGTAGGGTCTCTATCGCATAGATGACTCCCGCGTAGCAGCAGATATAGATGAGCCTAGCTGAAGCTCCGAGTCGGAGTCAGAGGCGTCCCCAGTTAAATAGACTGAGCAGAGGGAGGGAGGTATCCACCTGTCGGAGTGGAGCCGTGAGCTGAGTTCCTATCTGGGGAGTACCCAGAGGAAGGGGTGGCGGACCGTGAACCGTAGGAAGACTTCCTGGTCCTTTTGAGGCTCCTGGAGCTGCGACGGGAACTATGAGGGTGTCCAGGGAGATCCCTAGAAGCAGCCAACTGAGCGGCGATCAGGGAAAGCAGCCATTCCAAGTTTCCAGCACTGACTAGTTAAGTCTGGTAAGGACACCATGGCCAAGGTTAGGGAGGCCGCCCAATCCGGGGGATGGAAGAACCGGAGAGGGGCCAGGAGGTTACTGACTGGCTGAGGCGGAAGGCAGAGAGAGCACATGGGCTTGGGCTGTCCGCGTGGCAACTGTTTTTGATACAGCGGGTGCACGTATAAAAACGTGACGCAACCAGAGGGGCCGGAGGGGGAGCCCAAGAAAATTAGGGTAACCCAGGGGGTTAGCCTACCAGACTGCAAAAGATGGCCGCTCACAAACTGCTGCAGCAAGGGTTCCGCAGGTGCAATGTCTCCCAGGGAACTGGGAAGAATCCCTGCTGTCCCAGCAAGCCAAAAAAATAATAAATAAGCCAATAAATAAATAAATTGAGAATATGAGGAGAGCAAAGCTCTTCCCCTGGTAAAAACAGGCTCAGTAGCTACTGGGCAGGCTGGATGGCTTGCCAGGACAGCCCCCTGGCCAATGGAAGGCCCTAGGCGGAGTCTGGGTACCAGAAAAGCCCGGGAAAGGGACGGGCCCGTTGCGGCCTAGTTCCCGGCCAGGCCTCGGACTCGCGTACAACGCGGCCGACCGCGAGGCACCGTCGGCGGCGCGGCGCGACCGCGAACTCCGGAGGTTCCGCGGAGGCCTGGGAAAAGGTACCGGAGGGCCAGGAAAGGGGGTCCCCACACGAGCGGGGGGGGGGGGGGGGGGAACCGGGTGCCCCCCCCCCCCGACGGGGGCCGCTCGGTAGGAGCGACCAGAAAACCCAAAAACGCCCCAGAAAAAAGGGGCTTATTTACTAAGATTTAAGGCCCAGTTCAGGGGAACCCTGTGATGCCCCCCCTAAACAGGACCCATACTATTGTCCCCCTGGGAAATGGCACTAAGGGGCTGAGGGGAGGTGGAGAGGGCCTGAAGGGGAGATGGAGAGGGGCTGAGGTAACCTTCATACTCACCTGCCTTCTATTCTTCTCATACTCACCAGTCTGGTGACTTCAGGCGCCGCAGGGTCACCCCCTCGGTAGGACCTCGCACGTGGGAGTGGGGTCACCGGTACTCCGGCCGCTTTCGGGGTGCGGCGAATGGTGAGTGGGGACTGGGTGACCGGCGAGGCTGCTCCTTTGCAGAGCGCTGCGCCAGCAGGAGGGTATGACTAGTGTGGCGTACACGCTGACTACCCCCTGCACCTGAAAGAAAGGTAAAAATAAAAACGATGCAAGACAGAAGACCTGAGTCAGGTCGTGTCTGCCTCATATGACACTAGGTTTCAAACTGATTCATGCACAGTGGCTGTGGCAGGGTATAGCCTGGAGGCGGAGCCAACAGCTTTTGCTTTTTCCTAGTGTCTTGTCTCCTAGTGACCAGGTCTATACCCATGGTGCTGTGTCCCCCAGTGAAGTAGACGAGAAAATATAGTAAAAAAATTTAAAATTTAAAGCACACCATAGCCTTAAACCTAAATGCTAGATAGGGCCATAATCGGTATCCAATATTACAACAATCCCTATCACCACTATTCTTTTGCTGAATGGTTATACTGGTTGATTCAATTTGATCAAATCAGAACTGGGTTTACATGATAGCTTAGGAAAATGCAGGAGGTCGCTGTAGACATTAGACCAGGTCATTGACAGATTTCACTTTAAACAACTTATGTGTACTGTGATACATAAAAGCTGCAAAATCTAAACAGTGCAAAGTTTTAAATATAACATCTACAGCAGTGATTTTAGGTGAAAATACATGCATTTCATAAAAAAAATGTTTAAAAAAACTATATCATTAAGACTATGGAGCATTCATTCACCAGCCCTATTGAAAAGAGCACAATTAAGATGTAAAAATTAAGAGATGCAATCCTTAATACATTTGGCACACGTCTTAGACCAGCCACAGACTGAAATCTATGTCCGCTACAAAAGCCAGATTTCAGCTATAATTTATACAAGATTTCTGGCATAATGGATAATTTTATTGAAAAGTGAGTATTCAAAAGAGCAGCAATGAAAATGAGAAATGTTGCAAATTCCTGAATTCTAACTTTTTTTTTTTTATGCCAAAATAGACTTACAGCGCTTTATAAATGTCCACCTTTGTGTGGATTCAAACCATAATATATAAGAAGATCTACCTCCTTGGATTAAAGAGGACCTTTCATCACATCTACCAAATCCAAGTCTTTGCATCCTTTAATAGGTTGCGCTCCACTGATTCTTTCTCTAACCCCCATCATTGTTGAGTAATCTGTGCAGGTCTTTTCAGCACACAATAGGCTAAATAGGCTCTTTATTGTCAGGTGGGCAGTCTCAGACTACTGCTCCAGCCCAGGACCGCCCACATGAGAATAGACAACCTAATTAGCATACTGGGTGCTAAAACTAACAGCCGTATCCCGAGAAAGATGTGGCTTTTCGATTCCAGACAACTAGCATCCCTAGTCCAGATTCAGATTACAGTCCACCAGGTAAGTAACCATGAGGTATGCAATTCATGGTGAAACTATGTATCACTCCCAGTGTATGACCTGCTTTCCCACTACGGTAGCTGATATATTATCAAATCAATCAATTTATTCAACTGCATTTTATTTGACGTTTTTAGGCTCACCTATGTTAGACATCCACACCACCAGCTTTTCTGAAAGACTGGATACAGATGGAGTGGGCTTTAAGCTATACCTACAGTGGCAAACAAATCACAATGTTATGAAAAGCTTTAGACGTAATGTTGGTAACACAATGTTTTAGGTTTCAACCTTCTGTCTTCTTCCAGCTGCTGTTTTCTCTGCCCTGAAAGATAAATTTGTCCAATTATATCTGGATTATGTGCACCTTACATGACCAAACAATCATTTACTCATGTATGAGCATTTTACCTGCAGTTATTTTAGACAGGTACTTTGACATCCCATTTGCAATAGCATTCTCA